>RSEF01000011.1:9212248-9364392 GCA_003993805.1 Himantopus leucocephalus | reverse complement strand
CAAGGCAACAACCCCCCCCCCCCGACCTGCTGATCCTATATACAATATCAAGAGTCACCTTTTTTGTGTATCCTTTAACAAACTCATGTAAATAAAAACCATGTGGGACTGATAGACACTATTACTCTATAACAAAGACTTCAAAAAATGACAGGGAGAGGAGGTACAGAATCCAAGGTTCAGCCCAATTATTATAAACTAAAAAGGAATTAAAAAATAAACTACCGAGACATGTACTACAAGCCACAGCTGGGGGCCAGGGCCACATCTCCTCCCCCCGCACAAGCCAAGGAGGAGCAGAGCTTTGGGGTGCACAGCCCCTGCTGCTTTCAGTCCGGTTCAGATGCCCATTCCCAGTTTTGGGCAACTCAGCCGCAGGTTCCCGCCCTGGCCCGGAGGCAGGCAGGCTGCCCTCACCCATTGCCTCACCACCGCTCCCAGCCTTGCCACGAGCTGCTGGTGTTCCCACCACACAGGTCTCCCCACATCCACCCGCCGCGACCGCTGCCTTCACGGCTGGCTTTCTGCACACCTCTGCTGGAGCCTCCCCGATGCCTCTTCCCCCTCCCGGGATCATTCCCAAGCTCGCTTCTGCCAGCAGACACAAGTTACTGCTGTTCTGGTTCTCACACGTTGAGCACAAATCGCTTCCCTCCATGTATGTTTTCTGTTCACCGATACACAGATCTGGTGACAGTAATCCTCTTTATTTTCAAAATGGTTAATGAATTTGGGCTCAGTTTCTCTCTGCTGTGCGTTCAGCTTTCTGGCCTCTATGAAGCGAGCATAAAACAGAGATTCAGACACTTCTGTTCACTATGCACAAGAGTAAAGTGCTTGAAAAGATGCAAGATAGTGAAAAATCAGTGCGGTGTCTTTCTGCCTCGCTCAGGCCTGCCAATATCATTTAAAAAAATCAATAGATTGCAATTTGCATTAATTTTAATAAATTTGCATAAACTCAGGCAAATACATTGAAAGCTTTGTCCCTAACAATTTTAAAGTTATGCTGGAGCAAAATGCTGGCATTGAGAGATCACTGCAAGCGGTTGCCGTGAGGGGTTGGTTAAAGCGGGCAAGTACTCCTCTCCGCACACGGTATGGCCCGGGCATGGAGCAGGGCCTGACCCTGCCCGGCAGCACGCTTGGGAATGCCAGGCACATCCTTGGCTACGGTACAGCATGTGCCTGTTCAGAATACTGCACACTGCTAGGCAGCCAAAAATGTAACTTCATACAGCTAGAAGTAAAGCAATCATTTGGTGGTGGAATAAGAGAGCCCAGACTTGGTTTATGACTGCAGCCAAGTTCTCAGGCTCAGACTTTGAGAGTAGCCTGTAATTATTGTTTCACTCCCGCGTTTTGGAGCCCAGCATTAGGTCCCTGAGGTGCTGATCTGCAGCAGTTACTGAGCAGTAGATAGTTCCAGTGTGCACAAAAGTGTGGTTTGACACTGGGAGAAGATTTGGACTTGTGCAGGCTAACAAATCTTTCTTCCCTTGACTAAGCCTCTCAAGCAGATCTGCAAGTCCACCTACTCCAGGCTCCCCCAGCAACCTCCGAGCCAGTATTTCTCTTTTCAAGAAGATATGTTTCTTATCTCCTGAATCCATAACTGAACAGGTACAAAGTTTGTTGTGAAATAGTGAGATTGCTTTAAAAGCATCAGGTTTCATAGAATGGTTTAGATTGGAAGGGACCTTGAAGATCATCTAGTTCCAGCCCCCCTGCCCTGGGCAGAGGCACCTCACACCAGACCAGGTTGCTCAAAGCTCCATCCAGCCTGGCCTTGAACACCTCCGGGGATGGAGTTTCCACAGCTCTGGGCAACCTGTTCACCACCCTCAAAGTGAAAAATTTCTTCCTAATATTCAATCTAAATCTACCTTCTTCCGGTTTGAAGCCATTCCCCCTCATCCTATCACTACATGCCCTTGCAAAAAGTCCCTCCCCATCTTTCCTGTAGGCCCCCTTTAAGTACTAGAAGGGACTATAAGGTCTCCCTAGAGCCTTCTCTTCTCCAGGCTGAACAACCCCAACTCTCTCAGCCTATCCTCATAGGAGAGGTGCTCCAGCTCTCTGATCATCTTTGTGGCCCTCCTCTGGACCCGCTCCAACAGGTCCATGTCTTTCCAATGATGGGGGCTCCAACAGCCCCAGCTCTCAGTTGTGTTCCTCAGCCAGAGGTGCGTTCCCTCAGCCTACGGTATAACCCACTACAGAGCAGCACCATCCCTGCAGAAGGGACCGTCCCACTGGTACGAGGCACCACACGCTTATGGGCATGGACCAGGTAAAACCAAGCAGCAAGGGCAGTGCAGTGTTGGCAGGGAAAAGCACAAGTTCTTAATCCACCTCGCATGGCCCAATGTCAGCAGGTGGCAGCTCAGCGCACCAGCATGGCCAGCAGCCCATCACACCGTCCCCCACAAGCAGCCATGGCTCTTGCCTCTTGGCATAGCACATCTGAGCAGAAACATGACTTCTGCAAGGTTTTTAAGCCACGTTGTTCCACAAAAATGGTGGAGGTGACAGACAGGCATGGCACAGCACCCTTGAACCTCAGCAGTCAGCCACAGGCAACGAGCTACCGCACCAGAGCCTCACTAAGATTGAAGGGGGAAGAAAAATATTGCTTCTTACAGGCCTAAAACCAGAAATACAAGGGTAAAAATGAAGTGAGTAACCACTTTTCTGCAAAATATGTAAAATATCATTGAGAGAATAAACTCTGCAGTTGGCTGGAATATAAATAACAAAAATCTTGCAAATACACCAAGGCCTTCAACATTGCAGTTAGACCAAAGAGGAGCAATACATTGGAAAAAATTCTTTCAAATCCAGTTCAGAGAAGCTGATTTCTGATGTTCTTCAACTCGGAGCTTAGAATAATTTTTTTCCCCTGTAGGAACTTACACAAAAATGACAAAGAAGGAAAAATATATAAAAAGCCAAGAAATAATGACTTTTTAATCTTTGATGATATCTACTCAGAGGGTAACTATCTGTGAGGATTGCAAAATTTAACCTATCATTTCCATAGTGACAACAGAATTTATAGATTAAAGATTTATAGATTTTAAACATTTGGAACGAAACCATCTGGCTCCGCGATAGCCAGCCCCAGACTCAGTGCTTCAATAGCTAGAGCTCTTCTCACTGAACCAAAGCCAAACCTCAAGTCATCAACAGCATCTGGCTATGATAAAGCCTTGCTCCAACACCAGCGATTCAGAGATGCACTGCTACATTAGCAGGGTGCGCCTGAGAAGTTGAACTGCATAAAGCAGTAGGTGGAGGGGCTGTAAGTGTCCCGAGAAGGCTGGGTAAGGCATCGAGCATGTGCCTCGCTGGGTCGAGAAGAGGACAACTAAAGCTGGGTCGATGCAGACTAAATTTTTTTTTAAGTCTGCTGTCACACTGTCTGGGTCAAATGCTGTCTGGGTGCTTACAGATGCTTGCAGCTGGGGAGGAGGCAGCTCCTGGGAGCAGCCGGTGGGATGGTGCTGGTCCAGGGAGGGTACCAGTGCAGCACTAACGCTCCAGGGAAGCCACCTCCACTCTCTGTCCCCATCCTGGGGTTGGAGACCCAAAACACCCCATTGCCCAGGCCTCGGCAGGGAAAGGGGGCCTCCAGGGCCAGAGCAGCCAGAGGCTCACTCCTTGCCCACCCACCAGCCCATCGCACCACCCAGTTTGAAGGCACTTCTGTTCCTCAATGGTAAGGTAGAAATAAAAAACTTGAGACAAATCTCTGACATTTTATAACTGCATTCGCACTAACAAATGTAGACTACACATTTATTGACATTGTAACAACTCCTCCAGGACAACAACATTTTTAAAAAAATGGAAGAGCAAAGATAAATCTCCCATAGATATTGCAATGAATCTTACACTGACATCCTAACAGCTCTGATTCAATCCCTGAATAGGGAAGAGCTCATTAAAAATATCTTCCCCAGCCGCTGCATGGGGCCGATGGCTCCTTCAGCCCAGCCCCAGCGACTCCCGCGTGCAGCTGGTGATGCCAGACAGGAACAATTTATGGTTTCATGAATTTGATGAAGTGACATATACACTCAGATTAGTATGTTCGTAAGAATTGTAAAGGTTTCGGGCTCAGATTTTGTGAACTACAAGTTTAATTGGCCCACGATTACTATGACTGCATATGCAAATTAGATCAGAGCAATTTCACATGTAAATGGCCATAAATTGGGCACGCCAAGCCTGCTGCGGACTCACTGCCACTCTGCCCGCGTGGCACACGAGCCAGCCCCCGAACTCTCTACACCTGCATCGCGCGGGTGCTGCCCTCGGGATCCCATCTACGCAGCCACTGCTTCATGTCACGATCAATATTGCATGGCTGAGAAGACGGGAGGCGAGAGGAGACCTTGCAACCCAAAGGGTGAGCCAGCGCCTCTCCACCAGGGAGGCTGCTTGTCCCACCACGTGAAATCCTAACCCAGGCCTCTGCCCGGGGATCCCCTCTGCCGATAACTCACCAGCAACCCCGAGTAAACTTTATCCTGAAGTTTTTCCTTACAGATTTGGCTGCACTTAAGAACTTTCACAAGTTTTCCAGACTTTAGTGCCTTTCCCCCCAGGACAGTCCCTCCCTCCCTCCCGCGTCTGTCTTCAAGGCAAGAAGTTCCCACAGTTGACAGGAACCCCGAGCCACAGACACGGAGTTTGAGGCTGAGCCCTCAAGTTTAAGGCCATTCAGTAGATCTGAACCTAGACTACTGCATTTCCATCCGGGGCCTGGAGCAGACAGAGGGGAGCGTAAGGCCTGGCACACGCATTCCTGTCCAGGCAGGAAGCACCCAGCAAGCTCTAGTTACATCGTTAACACAAGTTTTGCTCTTGTCTATGGGACAAAATTGCACAAGGAAGAACGCCGTCAATCAATATTGCAAATCCAGGAGTAATTCAGACAAAACCATTTGCTGCGGGTTCAAATTGTAGCTTTGGTGGCAGAGGAGAGCGGCTGGGGCACGGGTGCACCGCAGGGCAGCACCTTGCCTTTCCGCAGAGCCAAGTGCCAGCCCAGGGGCACCCAGCCTCAGGGCCAACAGGAAGACGCTGCAGCACTTGGGGACACAGCAGAAGAGCCACCAGCTGCAGACACAGCAGCTTCTGCTCCGTTTCCCTAAATACCTCATTTGCACACTGTATTTGTTGTTGTTCTTTTTAATGAAGAAAGACTTCAGATCTTCCGCTGTGGACTTGGAGCTCTTCAGAAAAAATTGAAAGGATAAAAGCTTAATATTAATGAAGAAAAACAGAGCTATGCAAGCCTGAGACAACTAATAACCTATGCAGAGCTATAAACTGATAAAGATTTGCTGGTCTCTAGTAAGAAGTGAAGCACCAAGAGTTTTCATATAATACGCTCTTAAGAAAGACTCCAGCATTCACTCTATCTGAACAAGATGCTTTAGGCTTAGTTTCCTGAAGACTTTTGTGCCATTTATGGACCATTTCTGCATGTAAAGCAGGAAATTAGTGCACTAAAAATGACTTATGCACCAAATTAGTCTGTTTTCATACCCACAAAATCCCAAAGCAGCTGTATTTAACTCTGACCCAAGTATTCACCTCAGGGGTGAATTACCTAGAGAAGCTGGAGTCAGATGGAAGAGCATTTGCAGCTTTAGGAAGCTGATTTTACATATCCACCAATAAGTTCATTTTGCGGAAACAAGTGCAGATTTGGTGCACATCATGCCATGACCCAGCATGGCAGGAGCCATTCCCATAGCACCAGATGCCCACAGTGCTGCTCCCGCCTGACCATTTCTGGTATTTTCATCCCTTTCTGTTTTAGATGAGCTCTAAAAATATATTCCAACCTCAAAAAATGAATCCAAGGTACCGAACCTCAATAAGTCACATATGTAGCAGTGCCACTCTTCCTGTGCCCTGCTGCTGCTGGGCTGCAAATCTCACCCAGGGGTGGGCACGTACGTCTTGGGATCCCACATCAGTCTCCTTCCACATCATCCCGTGCCCAACAGTAGGGGCTGAAAGGCCCTTGGGAAGGAAAGCTAGGCCTGGGCCATGTTATACAAGAGCCTCCCAAACTGTGGGACCTTTTCCCATCTGTTTTCTGAGCATTTTCCAGAAATGCAGAGATCCTCCCAGTTTCAGCAGGAGGCACCACTCAAAACTTCCCCGTAAGTGTCGCTCAGCCTCTGGGTGCATGTTAGCCTTGGGGAGGTCACAAGCAAGAGCTGGAATCAGAATTTACTTCTTTTACTCCCTTTAACTCAATGCAATCGCCTCTGTTTACATCTGCAAGCTAGACTCAGCAAAAACATCCTGCACAGATGAACTCTACAAGTACATAATAAATAAATAATAACAATAACAGTTTGTGTTAATATAGCACCTCTAATCCAATTATCTGAAAGCTCTTTGCAAATACTAATTAATTAAGTCTTGCAACACCCCTGTGACATAGGTTATTATTATGCCCATTTTACATATGATAAACAGGAGTCACCAGAAGACTGCTTCCCTCCAGCACATGGTTAGCAGCACAGCCAGAGCAAGCCTCGGCCGGGCAGAGCCTACAGCCCACGTTCCAGCACCACACACCATGGCACCCCAAAAAAAGCAGGGGGGAAGGGGTGAGGAAAGACCATCACGCTCTAACAGCAGAGCGGTGGGAAACTTCCCAGCCACAATGACATACCGCCAGAGCCAGCCCTCACACACAGCAAGCACCAGGCTCCCACTTGCTGCTTTCCTGCCCCAGAAGACCCCCGCAGGACTGCAGATCCACACAGGAGAAAGATGAGATCACGCCTTACCTCGCCAGCCACCGGCGCAGCACGAGGCAATAACTGTTTGCCTTGGGTCCACGCCAAGGCAGGGGTTGCAAAACAAAGGGGTGTAGGGCAAGAGCGCAAGCCCCAAAAGGGCTCATGAGAGCACAGGACTCTTTTATGGGCAGCTTTGGTTTCCTCCAGCTGCCATGAATTTAAGCATCCCCAGAAAAATCTGTAATTTATGACAAGTGGAGCCATTTGTGTTTCGTTAGGAAATGGCCCATCCCAAAAGGGCAGGTGGCGGGAGAGCATGGGTGTCTCCGCGGGCTCCCCCACCAGTCTTGCCCACGGCAGCCGGGGGGGGCTCAGGCTCAGCGCCAGCTGCACAGGCGCTCGCACAAATAATCTGTCCCAATGCCTTTTACTTGTCTCAGCAATTTCAATACTCACTTTATTCATCAATCCTTTAAAAGAGATTCTAACATCAAGAAAGCAAATAATTTTTTAACTTGTGTTTTATGAAAAATTAATCATTAAAAAGAAAGAGAGTCGCTGCTCACTTTCTGCTGAAAGCAGGCTGGGTTACTTTACGTATCAGGAAATTCAAGGCAAAATACCTCTGAAAATTACCCTTTCCTGCTCTCTCCTGACAGGGAAGCACATCTGAAGGGCTTTGCATTTGTTATGACTATTTACACTGACAACTGCTGTTGGCTGGAAGAGCTGCCACAGCTCCCTGGACCAACCATCCAAGTCAGGGACACATTGGGGCACTTCGGGCAGGAGCGTGGTTGGAGCCATCCCTCCCCTTGTTTCAACTTACGCCAATGCCAACGAAATGGTGCGAAAAAGGAAATTTTTTACGTTCCTGTTGTACCTTTTCAGGAACATGCTGTTTTTCACCCCAGAAGAGCGTTGCTGTCAAACCCGTCCCCGCTGCGCACTGAGCCCTGGGCTGCCGCGTAGTGACGGGAGGAACCACCACCCTTTCGTCTGCAATGAAATCCATCCTCCCCCTTTTAAACATCCAAGTAATAAAATTCACACAGCTAAATGAAAGATGTTGTTAATTATTTTACGGACTCGTTGCCAATTCGTTCTCTCCCATGTTGTAGTGAGGTCAGTTAAGCGCCGCAGCCGGTGCCCTGCTTCCCCAGCAGCACCGCGCATGCAATGCGGGGAAAAATGGGCAAGAAGGTGTATTGCTTTAAGTCAAACAAGATAAGGCGTGTTTGCCAGTTGATTACTAAACCTAGGAGAGATCAAACGGCTCCAGTGGAGGAGAACTGGGTACAGCAGCTCGTAGCAAGTGCTGTGGCTAATTCCAGACCAAAGGGGAAGCAGGATAAGAGGAAATTTATGAGTAAGCTCTTGAAGTAATGAAACGAAAGTAATGCTGATTGGCCTCATTTACAGCAGTTCAAAAGCTGATCGGCATCGCTGAAGTAGGGAGGGATCAACTGACAATCATTTCCGCGGCCAGGAGCGGAGCTGACCTGCGGGATGCAGCATGGGGGGTCCGGGCACGGGGGGCCACAGCCGCCGGCCCCCACGTCCCCTCCCAGCCCTGCCAGGGCACCAACCCGGCTTCCTCGGGCATGGGGTACGCAGTGCCAAGTGATGACCAGAGCAGCTCACCGGCTCGGGGGTTTTTTGCCTCTGTAAAATGAGGGGACAAAACCAGAGAGCAGGTGAGTGCCTGGAGATACCTGCCAGGAGACGGGCACCGTGCGTGGAAAGCACTGTCCCAGTGCACAGAGGAGCCTGTGGCCGGCCGGGCTTCACAGGAGCAGGACATTGGCTGAGGTCCCACCAAGCGCTTGCCCTGTCCGTGGAGCTCGTGGTGCCACCCAGGGCTGTGGCAGCCCAGGGTGAGCACGGGCCCTGTGGCATGAGGTCCTCCCTGCTCTCCCGGCGCGGCCGGGGCTGTGCTCAATCACAGCAGCCGGTAACTGACAAATCAAAATAAAAGCCGGTGGATCTTCAATTACTCTAAAGCCTATTTTTAGGATTAAGGATGTTTCTCTCCAACAGTTCGTAGTGTGCTCACCCAGAAATGGGGCAGGGGAAAAGAGAAGCACATTTGTTACTAATATACCTTCACTTCGAGACTGAGTTTGACCCATGTCCGGGTCAGGGTTGTATGGGAATACATTATCCGTGAACATGGAGCCATCTGGAAAACATGTGATTCTGCTGAATTTGGACAAAACCATCTGCCCATAGGTTGCACTGACGTGCTGATGGAACATGCAGTTTATGGAAATGTTTGTCTCTTTCTGGCTGATGTACTGTGTTATGACTAATTTTTGTAGGCCACATTGCATTAAGTCAGGATGTGCAGTGAAAACAACATGCCTGATAAAATCTTATGGGAGACAATGAAAAGTAATATATACATTTTGGAACTGTGGAGAGAAGAATGGCCTTTTCCACTTACACATTGATTCAAGGCCTTATGTAAGCACAAAATCGCTGTCCATAAACCCATATAGCCAAAAACGTGGTGTTTCCAGTAGCGTTTCACATACCTGGGGGGAAAAAAAGAAGACAAACCCCAAATGAGTGCACTGCTTTTAAGCTTTGTATTTTGATACTAAACACAGTGAGCTCGCTCAGTTTAGTCTCTGTAGTGCAGAGAATCCTAATCCACAGCTGCACCATCTGTTTTACAGGACACATTGGTTGTGCCTCTCTGAGTCGCTCCCACTCCGTGAGGATCATAGAATCACAGAATCATTTAGGTTGGAAGGGGCCTTAAAGATTGTCTAATTCCAGCTCCCCTGCCCTGGGCAGGGACACCTTCCACCAGACCAGGTTGCTCAAAGCCCCATCCAACCTGATCTTAGACACTTCCAGGGATGGGGCATCCACAGCTTCTCTGGGCAACCTGTTCCAGTGTCTCACCACCCTCACAGTAAAGAATTACTTCCTAATACCTAATTAAATCTACCTTCTCTCAGTTTAAAACCATTGCCCGCTGTCCTATCGCTATGCTCCCTGATAAAGAGTCCCCCCCATCTTTCCTGTATGCCCCCTTTAAGTACTAGAAGGGGCTATCAGGTCTTCCTGGAGCCTTCTCTTCTCCAGGCTGAACAACCCCAACGCTCTCAGCCTGTCTTCATGGGAGAGGTGCTCCAGCCCTCTGATCATCTTCATGGCCTTCTTCCGGACTCACTCCAACAGGTCCATGTCCTTCTTATGTTGGGTGCCCCAGAGCTGGACGCAGTACTCCATGTGGGGTCTCACCAGAGCAGAGCAGAGAGGCAGAATCACCTCCCTCAACCTGCTGGCCACACTTCTTTTGATGCAGCCCAAGATACAGTTGGCTTTCAGGGCTGTGAGTGCATATTGCTGGCTCATGTTGAGCTTTTCATCAACCAACACCTCCAGGTCCTTCTCGGCAGGGCTGTTCTCAATCCATTCTCTGCCCAGCCTGTGTTTGTGCTTGGGATTGCCCTGACCCACATGCAGAACCCTGCACTTGGCCTCGTTGAACTTCATGAGGTTTGCACGGGCCCACCTCAAGCCTGTCCATGCTGGATGGCATCCTGTCCTGCCAGCATGTCGACGGCTCCACACAGCTTGGTGTTGTTGGCAAACTTGCTGAGGGTGCACTTGATCCCACTGTCACCAACAAAGATGTTAAACAGCACCAACCCCTGAGGAACGCCACTCCTCACTGGTGTCCACTTGGACATGTAGCTGTTGACTGCAACTCTTTGAGTGCGACCATTCAGCCAACTCCTTATCCACTGAGTTGTCCATCTGTCAAATCCATGTCTCTCCAGTTTAGAGACCAGGATGTTGTGTGGGACAGTGTCAAATGCTTTGCAGAAGTCCAGGTAGATGATGGTTGCTCTTCCCTCATCCACCAACGCTGTAACCCTGTTGTAGAAGGCCACCAAATTTGTCAGACATGATTTCCCTTTAGTGAAGCCATGTTGGCTGTCACCAATCACCTCCTTATTTTCCGTGTGCCTGAGTGTAGTTTCCAGCAGGATCTGCTCCATGATCTTGCCAAACTCTCCATGATCAAACCCCAAACTTTATTTGCACGGAAAACAAAATCCCGTGAGAGAACAAGAATTTCCCGGTGTCCGTGCGGAGGCATGGTGGGACTGGGTGGCTTGCTCAGAGGCAGGTGAGGCTCTTCGGGGTGAGGCTGCCCAGCGAGGAATTTCCCGCAAGGGAAACGTGTTTTTTTTTTTNTGCGGGTGCGGCAGGGAGGATGTGGGTACGGCGGGGAGGATGCGGGGCGGGCGCGGCGGGAGGATGCTGGGGCGGCGGGAGGCTGCTGGGGCGGTCGCCCCGCGGCGGGGCTCGGCGGGGAGCGGCGGGGCTCGGCGCGGCGCGGCCCACGAGGTGGCAGCAGACCCTTTGCAATGCGGCGGGCGGGCTCTGCCGGGACAGCCCGGCACCGCGCTGCGCCTCCGCCGCCCGCAGCCGCGGCGGGCGGGAGAGAGGGGGGAGGCCGCGGCGGGGTTAATTGCCTTCCCGTGGGTTTCACGCTGCGGCAGGCCGGGCCTGCCACGGCAACGTCGCCTGGCAGGGGTAGGGCGGTAGAGGGGAGCGTTTCCAGGCGGTAACTCGGGTCCCCTCCGAGGCTCAGGTGCCAAAAGCGCTGCCCCGTGCGAGGGCCACCTCTGCCGCCCGCCCGCCCGGCAGCGCCCGCTCCCTTCTGCCGCGTGCAGCGCAGCTTGCCGGCCTGCTGCTGGGACGGGACGGGACGGAACTTCACGGTGGCGAGGTCTTTCAAACGTAACAACAGGAGAAAAGTGTATCTCGGGTATCTTTACCGCCTGGGAACTGGTCCTCGGAGGGAGGCAGGCGGGGGTAGGAGCCACCTGCGAGGCCCTCAGCCCGAGCAGCGAGCGGGGCGGTGACACGGCTGGAGCGCAGAAGGTCCCTCACCCATCTCCCGTGCCACAGGCGGAAAGAAGTCCTTCGCCTGCTGGGGGAAAATTAAGGCATTTCCCACGAGGTGCGTACAGGGACTAACGAGTCCTGCGGTAGCCGTCCTTCTCTGGGAGCCGTGGCCTTGGGCGCCACAGACGTGGCCAGAGCGGGCAGGAGGCCCCCGCAGCAGGGTGGGACAAGTGGGGCTGGTTTTAGCTACAGCTACAAGGCACGATCAGCACCGCAAACCCAGGGCACCGTCAACATTCGGCGGCTGGTAACCGTATCTGGGGACCTGCGGGGTGACGGCAGATGGCTGAAGGAGTTTTTCTTTATAAACTGAAAATGCAAACGTGGAATCGCTGTCCGCACTGATTTTTCCCCCCAAATGGCTCACACACTAATAGAGACTGCTACACATCTCCGCAATTAAGCAGTCAAGATATGCTGAATAATAAATGAGCACAGAAAGGCCTCGGCTGCAGCTGGGACCGAGTCCCCGGGTAACCGCAGCGAGTGCATGCCGTGATGGCAGAGCACTCCCAGCCCCCGGCTTTGCCAGGGAAGCTCCTCTCCGAAGAGCCCGGCTCTCGCCATAGCCGTCGCCTTCTCCCTCCCCTATCCCAGCCAGCCCCTGGGAGCCTGCAGCGCTGGTGGGGAGGACCAAGGCCAAAGACCCAAGTATCCCACCGTCCCCGTCCTTCACATCTCTGCTCTCAGCTGCCAGTTCCCTGCCAGCTTTGCATCTCCAATACATAGACCACTGCCCGCTTTAAATGAGCTACAGGGGTTATACGTATACATATGAGAATAAAGTAAAAGTTAATTAAAAAATATGACCTACATCAAGTAAGACCATCAAGTGTCTGTTACGTTAAATGAGGTGGATGAATCCTCCATCCTGCTCAGTTTTAGCATTTCTTTTTTGGGCAAAGTGTGGGCATGATGGTGTTTTACTCCCACCTTGGGTGGCAATATACCTTTGTTTAAAAGACTGTAAGGAGCAGAGAAGTGAAAGGAATGATTATAGTTTGAGGTTACTGCTTGAGTGGGCAGGAGAACATGAAAATTCAAAACATCCCAGCAGCCCGTAGATGCAGGCAAACTCCTGGCTGTTCAGGCAACTGATTGTTCAGTAAATGCAAACGGACAAAGCGAAGCATCACTGAACTTGAGAGATAAAGGTCCTAACAATAGAGGCTTTTTACAGCATGAGTCCAATTTTTTGCCTGTTTACATAAGTAAAACCCAATTTGAGCAACTGGAGCATCAGCTTTTTACAGTCAAAGATAATTTGGCCGGAGCAGCCAATAAGATCGTGTAAGATCCTCTAAAGAAAGCCCAAAATACGTATCCTTGTTTCATTAATAAATGGCTTGAATCCAAGGATAAAAACGATGTGACTTTAATGGTTTCTCCAACGGGTAGCCACATTCCTTGTTAGCGAGAGATCCCATGTGGGAACATTAAAATAAGACATCCCCACACAGGCTGGGAGTGATGAAACACGACCTAGCAGCTTCAGCACGCATCAGAGGATGGAGCTGGGTAATAAAATATTCAAATAAGCAATTCAGCCCTAAATGTTTCTGTACCTGCTGGGTGTCCGTATTTTGAAACTGGGATTTAAAAATCTTTATATTTCTCAGTGCCAAGTTTCCATAAGTAAATATGAAATCGAATGTCAAAAGCTGATATTTATGACCCAGTTTGTAGCTGGAAGTCTAACTGGATAATTTAAACCTGTATTTTGGCTTAGTCCAGGAAAGCCATCAAAATCTAGCATCTCTTCGTGAATAAATCTTTGTGAAGTTGGCGTGCCACAGGTAGGAGAGGGACCACGTGGTACGGTAGGTTCTCATTTTTTGCTTCAGTAGACTCATTTTTTATTGAATAGCAGAGTAAATATTTAAGCAAAACTAGTGTAAACTGCTGGCAGGTATGCCATGCTAAGTAGCAGTCATTTACTTTTAAATAATTAAAAGTCAATATACAAGCATAGCATTCTTGTTGCAGTGCGGCATACGGTACCCCCGCTCTGCCTACGTGTCACTTCGGAGCCTGATTTACTAACAAAACGTTTAGCTCAGCTCATTTTGAAAAAAAAAAAAAAAGTTTTTTAAAAACCAGCCCTGTCTGCTGTGTAGGAGCACAGGTATTTTGGCTACACAGACCCCAGCTGTTTCTGGGTAAGGCTGAATCTGCATTACTTGTGGGGCTGATAA
The DNA here is from genome assembly GCA_003993805.1 of Himantopus leucocephalus. Classification (NCBI taxonomy): domain Eukaryota; kingdom Metazoa; phylum Chordata; class Aves; order Charadriiformes; family Recurvirostridae; genus Himantopus; species Himantopus leucocephalus. The sequence goes on along the minus strand of RSEF01000011.1, from coordinate 9,350,486 downwards.
GGAAAGCCCTGATTTCCTTTGCATTATGCATAGTGGAAGTGTCAGGATGGCTCTGATGGCGTTTAATTAAATATTTGGCAGTGTTTAATTAATTAAATATTTAAACATTAAATACTAAATAGGATGTGATATCTGCTTAGTGGACATTATGTCTCAATAGCCATTAGTCATTAAATAGGACTCAAATTAGCCCTAGAAGACTCCCCTTAGCTAAGCAAGGTCTTAAGTACATGCACTTTTGGATCTTCATTAATAAGTAATAGAGGCCAATTCAGACTATGTAGCAACACAGAGATGCCTATTAACGGAAATGTTAATGTCTCTGTTTGAGACCAAGCTCTCCAGTCCAGACAGCAGATGAGATGCTCAGAGCGGAGGGGTGGGATGCGGCCCCTCGGGTGATGTACGGGGCAGCGGCCGGGGCGGGAAGGCAGCGACCGGGGAGAGCCCCGCCACGGCCGTGGGACACCTGCCGGCACCTTCGCAGGGAGGGACAAGGGCACGGCGCTCGGATGCCTGTGGTCTCCCAATGCCTGTATGGGACTATTTTGGGTTAACTTCAGGGGATTTTAAATTAATTACATGGTTTAGCGTTCGAACACACTTATGCTCGCTGCAAGAGCCCCGCTCACCCAGGCAGCCGTGTACAGCCGCCTCGGCGTAAATGAGAATCAGGCTCCACACATCCACCCTCTGCCAGATTCCCACAAGCGTTCGCCATGGGCTGATCCAGCCAAACGTTACCACATGCCAGCGCTCTAAACCCATGCTCTTCCCATCGCATCCACAGAACGGCTCACACGCTGAAAGCTAAGCACGTGCATAAGCGCTTGCGTGAAGCGAAGTCTATAAAAAAGAGGGAGAGTGATGCTTTAAAGATTTTTCCGTAAGATATTTTTAGCAGGAAAACAACGTTTTACAGGCCCTTGTGGTTTTGAATTTGCTATTTCATTATTCTCTATTCCCTAGATGACTACTAGTGGCAAACACTTCATACCTTTCATCTCAGTGATATTTTTGGTAAGATTTATCATTTTTACCATTAAACCTGAATACTGCGCTCAAGTGTGCATTGGCAGTTCCTTTCAGCGCCACGTGGCTCAGCAGCGGTTTCGCAGAGCTCACAGGCAGTGCCCAAAGGACTCCGCTCCCCGGGGAGGGCGGGCGATGTCGGCACCCACCCTGCCAGCGACCCGGGGCTCTTCAGGGGGTGATAAACGGGTTGGAATTTAAAGCAACTCAGATCATTTTAAATGATGCTAAAGTCAAATTAAAACCCAGCAAGGGGATCCCTAATCAGCTCAAGATTCCTTTTCTTTGGGGATCTGCTGTAACATGCCGCGTGCCATCCGTGGGACTTCTTGAGTGGCAGCGGTGGCCAGCCAGCAGGACCGCGGCGTGGGGCTCAGCCTGCTCCTGCCCCGCGCTTCTCCCCAGCTTCAGCCTTCATAGATCTTCCGTGCCTCCCAGGCTACATACACGCCGATAATCAGATTGCACTTCTGCCTAGTAGTTTTTACTTGAAATATCATTGAGTTAGCTCTTGAGGGATTTGTGTCTGGTGACATATATATTGGTATTGAAGTCAGAGGTCACCTATTGCAAAGATCATCTTGATAGGATGATTATGAAAAAAGCCATGCTGGTTAGAAGACCCTCTAACTAGATTTGGTCTTCTTCCTTCAGCCTCACATTAGCGACTCCTGGTTTCTCTCTCAGTTTTAGTGATCCAATCTTTCTTCTTCTGAATTTCTCCCTTGGGAGCTTTCTACACGGACATTTTAATATATCACACTATTCTCTGCAGAAATCATTTGCTCAATAAAGAGACTGGATTTTTTTTTAATTCTAACATTAGCAGCGTTCAATAGCCGCCACGATGCCCGCACCTATGCCTGGCACAGGCTGGCAAGGGTTGGTCCCGGATCAGAGGCATCTTAGGAGTGGGTCGGTCCTTTTGCCTTCATGTTTCCAGCGCGCGCAGCTCCCAGTGCAGCCGGGACCGGCTTTGGAGGGGACAACGTGGCTGCCGGGAGCAGCGCTCTGCAGAAGGCGTTCCTCCATCATTTTGCTCCATGCAAACTCCAGCTGCACCTTCTGTATGTTTTAAGAAATTGTCAGTGATGGGATAGGCACTATAAAGCGAGCACCCTATCAAATATTAAGCAGCACAGCGAGTCGCTGAATTACCAGCTAACTGCCAAACGCGGGTTTATTTTTCAGTTTTAATGCTTCTTATTGCACAATGTCAACTTGTCAGAAGACACCGTCTGCAGAACACGAAACAAATATCAGTGCCACACATCCTAATAATTCAGACAACCTGCTCAGCATCCTCTGCCCACACCGCCTTCCCCGGCGAAGCGAGGTGAGCCCGCCTGAGCCGCCGGCGGGCTGCTCTGCTCCCCGCGCTCCCTGCTCTCCCGGTTATTTCTCCTGGTAGCTTTGCATGCTTGTTGCGTGCTGTTAAAAGGCTTTTCATTTCCTGACAATTTATAAATATGTATTGGGCCTGAAGGATGAGGGTAAAGCAACTGCTGTTTCTTTTTTTAAAGAAAATTAAACATGACAAACTTAGTTATTCATGCAAACCATCCGCCTGTTATCTCTGATTATGCAGGATCCAAATGGTGAAGCTGAGTGAATGAGTGCATTCATCAAAGTAAACTGTCAGAGGCAGGAACACCGGTTTTAACCTACCCCTACCTATTCTCTTTTATACTTACGTTTCATCATCTTCAACAGGCAGTGCAGTTGCTTGGTACCAAGAGCACCTATTTCACTACTATCTCTCTATTTTAAGGGGATTAATTAGCCTCCAGAGAACAGAGAAGAAACCCTGCATGTAGCGCTCTCGTGCTTTAAAACATCGCTTCATCAGGATATTTTAAGCTCGCAGGCCAGAACATATGGTATTTCAGGAACAGAAGCTGGAAGCGCAGTGCACGTGTATTCCTTCACACGCCCAGCGCGGAAGGAGGTGGAGTGTGTTGTTAAGCCTCGGCATGCGTGCATATGTACGTATGCGTGGGAGAAATAAGCAGAAATAAACTTCACACACCCAAAAGTGACAGATTTATTTTCACCCATCCACCAACCTGCCCCACAGCAACAGGGAAAACCTGGGATACATAAACTTCAGAAAACAAGGAAGATCTTATCATACTGTCTGAAATCTATGGCGAGCGCTGCAGTTCGCTTGTCTTTTAATCCAGAGAAGCTGCCTCAGACATCAGTTCTTATATCCAGGAACGGCTTTGATGTATCTTTTCAGGAAGCTCTCTTTTACCTGGCCCTGGGAGGAGGGTCCCCTGCTTGGGGCCGGCTCCCCCCCCCGAGGCAGCGGTGGCCACCACACCAGGGCTGCCGGTGGCACAGCCCCGGCCCTGGGCAGCAGAAAGAGCACCGATCTCCCTGCAGCCAGCGCGGGAGCCAAGGAGAACCACCGCACTGCTCCTCCAGGCATGGCCTTGCATCTCTGCTCCTTCAAACAGGGTGTTACGCCAAACCACTCACCTCTTCTCCTTACCCACGTTAACCTGTCTGTTCGGCAGCTCGCTGGCTGCTTTCACAGACCGAGACTCGGGGGAAGATAAAATCATTTTGAGCACACCTACCTAAAGTAGCTGACAGGGTAAAGACGGCGTTTAGGCAGTGCGTTGTGACGCTGCCTGCCGCAACTATGTGCCCCGTCGTCCCTGCCTGAGCTGCGACAGCTCGCAGCAGAAACCAGGCTCCAGCGCCCGCTCGTGCTGAGAGGCCGCGCTACCCCGGGTGTGTCACTCTCAGTAATGTTCTTTAATACTTTTTTATTTATCTCAGAGTGCACATATGCACTGGGAAGGGCCAATTACTGTTTAATGTGGCACACATGGATCATCTGTGCAAAATTTGCAAGTTAATTAATTGGTTACACATCCTCTTTTCTTCGTCTCCTCCAAAACATTACCAGTGTGTTGAACTGTTAATCAGTCCTGCCCGGCTGATGCTTGGGAGACCGTGGAGGCCCCCTGCCTCTGCCCCGCACCACCCCTCACCACTGATCCCACTTGTGTTGGTGCAAGCCAAGGACGAGAATTTTAAGCTTTTGGTGGCACCGACCACAGCCACCAGCCCTGTGGTGCTGTGCCATGCCAGGGGGCTCACACTGGCCAGGGATTTTCAGGGTAGGCTGGAGGGCAAGGAGGACTTCTTGCAACTTGCAATCCCTTCTGAGGTACCATATGATGCTTTAGCACCAGGAAAAAGCCACAGCACTCTCTCCACCGTGATTTACGCTCTGGTTGAGTCAGTGTGACAGCAGGACTACTTAACGCTACCCTCCACCCCCACTGTTACAGAGTTACGGCTTTAAACGCCGAATATGAATCAAGAATTTCCTTTCCATTCAAATCCTCCTTCTGCCCTTCTTATCTGATGCATTTCCAAGCTGCCCACTGACCTTCATGCTAATTGATCATTACTAATAGATAAGGGTAATGCAGCTTTTGAACTGTACTTACTGCGTGCTCTATACTTCTTGATTGGCACAGACTGCATTTTTTTGCCTGGACTAAGATCATCTGAAATTAAATCAGAAGCCAGTGGACAGTACTTTGAGGATACCACCGCACACTGGAGTGAGCTGCCATGCTGCTACGGGCATTACCCGAAACGACTGGAAAAGCCCAGTCCCATCAGAGGTGGGGATTTGCAGGAGGGTGGGTGGGGGGGGCTCTTCTCTAACACCCCCACGGAGCATGGTTGATGTCACCGAGCCCTCTTACACCACCACCATCACTGCATCTCCTGGGAAGGTGCCTGGATTCACTGCTTGGAGTGTAAGCGCTTACTGGTTGCACTTCCCCGGAGGCTGCGGTGCTTCGCAGGTGCGTGCTCAGGAAACCACGCAGCACCCCGCATATCCAGCAAGCGGAGCGATGTTTGCCTTTGGATACGGTGAACTGCAAAGAATTTAAGTGAGTCATCAGGAGTTATCGGGCGAGCCCGAGGCGCAGCTCAGAACACAGTTGCTGCCCATAGCCTCCTCTGCAGCTATCAGATAATGCCAACCCTCTGCGATGCACTGAGGCTGAAGAGCACATTTCATACACAAATGGATTATTACTGGAATCTTATAGATAAAGCCATTCATCTTCTGAGAACCTTGGGAGTCTGAGTAGTTAATACATATCACAGCAGAAAGATATATAAAGCACGCAATACAAAGACACAGTGAGAAGCACATATAGAAGTGTTGAAAGGGAGAGAAGAACCGGAGCAGGAAAGCAAATCTGCATGAGATACAGAGTTCAGCAGCTGCGCATGCAAGTTGACCAAATAAACCAGATCTTCGAGCACTTTCAGGTGAGGTCTTCAAAAGTATCAACATGAGCTAAAAACTTCAAACTCCGATTGTTCAGTGATCAGTTTTCTTAGAAACGCTGTTAACGATACAGCAATGATCAGCCCTTATTATCAGATTTGCACATGCACGGGAGCAGCCGCAGGTGGAAGTAGGTGCTGGTAACTCAGAACACCCAGCCCGCATCGCCCAGGTGTTTGCACATCTGCCCCTTTATCCAACCCCAGTGACAAAAACAATCCTGACGCCCCATTTTCAGCAGCCTTCATACCCTGGTGACGAGGACTCTAAGAACCCATTTCAGGCAGAATAGAAAATTAATGAGGGAATAAAAGAGGTTGAGTCACACATCTTACATCTCAAATATGCCTTGCACAAATCGGCCGTGATGAATTGTTGTATGAAGTCTGGGTAAGGCTCCTCGCTGGTCAGAATACAGATAAAGCATGTGTGGGCTTCTCACATGTTAAACAGAGCTCGTTACGGGAAAGACGCCTTTTAATTCTGACCACACTCATCATCTTATTTAGACCCTGTTTTTCCCCCGACTGGCAGGTGATATGATTGCATTGGCCTCAATACAATTACAGCTCGCACTCTGCTCGACAATCCGGCGGCAGTGACCAGAGCTTTTGTGCCGGTGCAGCTGGGAGAGCCGAGTGCCTGCGCACGGAGATCCCACCCCAGCAAAACCACGCGGCCGGCATAAAAACAAAACCAGGCAACTTTCAGTCCATGAATATACATCTCATTCAAAGCAAAAAGGAGGCTCTCCAGCAGCAATGCCAAACACACAGATTAATGACAATGCTTTGCCTGTGAAAGTGGCCTTGCTGAGTCCAAACACGTTCTCCTGAGATGCCAGATTTTGTAAGTTAGCAAAAATGTTGAGCTGTCTGTTTGCTTTAAACAATTATATCAGCTCAGCAAGTAAAATATGTTCCCTCCCCTGACCTCCCCATGCTGCTAGGTAGGGCAGCATTTGGCTGTCTCTTGCTTTAACACAGACATCAGGGGACAGCTGGAGAGTTTCCTTGGGAAAAGCAGGGCACAGCCAGCGAGGGGAGAGGCGGAGGGACCAGGAGCACCGACGGGCTCTTGCGGCGATGCGCTTTACCACCCGCTGCATCACTGCGAAGCCCCGATACTCCAACTTAGGTGCAAGCCCTGGTCAGGTGTGGGTTTAAGTCTTAAGTGCCGAGTAAAAACCGACCTGGTTTGGGAAGGCAGCGCTTTAGATAGAAGATGGCTGGTGCCACGCTTTATTAAAAATATAGCCCTAAAGCAGACAAGAAAAAGGAGGCTATTATTGCTGCTCCCACCTCTCTCCCCAAAAGGGGAGTTGCTGCAGAAAGAGAGATTAAATGATTTATCCCAGGTCACAGTAGAAGTTTGTGGCAGAACTGGGAATTGCAGAGGCTCCCCTGGGTGCCCGCCCAGTACATTAAGCACAAACTCAACCTTCTTCTCCACGGCACCGGGGCAGGGGCCGGGGCAGGCAGCCTCCGTACGGGAACAGCCTGTCAGCGCCGGGCACTGGGCTGCCGGGCAGAAAAACGCTCGCTGTCAATGGCAAGGGCAGAGCAGCAATATTTATATCGGAGCTAATGGAGGCAAATGCCAATCGCTTTCTTATGATTTACACCGAACACGCCATAGCCAAGCTCAGCCGGAGGAGCCAGTCTAACGCCAGCCCGCCAGGATTTTTTCTCATGCCAGCAAGCACTCATTTGGATTTTTCCCCCATTCAGTAAAATGAAGCGCACAAATGTAGTTTACCCTAGGCTGATGCTTGCTGTGAGACCACAGGAGGCTCCCAGCCGGGAAGGCGCACGGGAGCACTGCTGGGACCATCCTGGGCTAGAGGGCAGCAGCCTTGGGTGAGCTGCAGTGGAAATGAGACTAGAGGGCAATCTAGTGCCAGAGCTGGCTCATACACATATCCCAAATATTTCATTGCCATTATCTCCAGAGCCCATCTAGGCAGCCTTCTGGCATGTGGAAGATCAGGTTTGGGAAAGCCAGAAACGCACTGGGGGTTGTGCTGAAACAGTTGATTACAGCACAAGCTGATTTTGAACAAATAGGGGGAAAAAAGAAGAAGAAAAAAAAAGGGGGGAGGGGGAGTGTTCTTCAGTTTTGCCGCTGTGTTGGAGGGACCGTGAGACAGCGCGTCTGGGAATCCCCAGGCCACGCAGCTCCCGGGCACACCAGTATCTCACGTCGCAAACGCTCAGCCTCTGCGTGGCAGGTCTCCCTTCACCCAGAGCTGTCTGTCCCATGGCAGAACGTCCCGCACCTTTCGGCTCCTAACCCATAAAGGTAGCTTCTCAGGATGCAACTGCAGATGGCCAATAGCCATCTTGGCCTAAACACAGCAAAAAAACATGTGCATGAGAATACGCAGTGGTTATAGATGGTATTTCACACGTTATAATCACGTGAAGAGAGAACATTACTGTGTAACAAATCCAAAAGCAATTACACTTTTGTCTCCGATGTTTCCACTTTCAAGCTAGCAGCAGGTGAGAGGACAACGCAGCTTGCTCTTTCCAATATTCAGATACAGTTTAGCATCAAAAAATCTTTCAGAGTGATCACAGTCCAGGAGAACACATCTAATTCCCTCTAAAATAATTTGGAGCTTCACTGGGTAGAAAATTGCTATTTCTGCTCCAATGCCAGAGAATTCCATTTTTAATTATAGAAATTTCTGTTATGCACAATTATAATATTCTTTCATATTCTCTCTCACTCTTAGTTCAAACATACTATTAGCTTTTTAAACTACTGCTATGCATCGAGCAGACACAGGTCACTCCTGCTGCAGAGGAATGCCGACGTTCGTGCCTCTTGAATCAACTCAGACCCAGTAACACAGACTGAAGCACCTTTTTTGTATGTTGCAGGACAAATGGAATAACTGTTTGGATGCAACCTTCACTCAGATGAAATTAGAACAGAAAAATATTAAATACCTTCTCTAGAGCATGGATATACAGACTACTAACACTGCCTTGTGGAGCCACGGTGAGCTAGGGACCAAATTCAGTGAGCGGGCTGAGAAAAGCCACATGAGAATCCACAGCAGAAGTCGGTGAAAAACAATAACCCTTTGCTACTGTCTGTGTTTGCAGGATCGGGAAATGAAGGGATAAACTCTCATGTCCCAAACCAATAAACACAAAGTTATCTTTACACAATAATTAATCATCCTGTAGAATTAATCAGCTGAACCAAAAAATTAACCTGTTTCTGAGGAGATAGCTATTCAAGGGCAACAGCTGGAGCTCAGGTCTGTCCCGGTCGAATGAAATGAGAAGACTCCAAACACGCAGGAGTTGGTCCAGACCCACATCCTGAGGATTAGTGTTTGTAAAGATACAAAGATGATAAATCAGTTGCTTTAATCCACGGCTGCATTGAACAGATTGTCTCCGTAAGTTTAGTACCTGCTTTTTCAGTTCCGACTGGAATTTAGTACCTTTGCTGATCAGAATCAATAACTTTAATTGGTAGTTTAGAGTTAGGTGCCAGACGCATTGACACTAATGAAAATTAGTTGCTTAATTCACCGGCCACGCAGGGGAGCATGCCAGGGAAGGTGGTGGGAAAGCAGAGGCTGCTCTCTGCCCCCCATTCCTTGGGGGACGGATGGGATGGGATGGGATGGGATGGGGTGGGATGGGATGGGGGCCGACGCAGACGGGCAGCAGCAGGAGGGCGTGCAGACAGCCGGCTGTGCGTGCCCAGAATCATGGGCAACAGCCGCATCCCCGCACAAGCGGACAGCGGGGCGCAGGGAAGTTACTCCCATACAGGTGCAGGGAGATTCGCGTCCCTGCCTGCCGCCCGGGAAAGTCAGAGCACACGGCACAGCCGGGCCGCTCCATCAGCGCCGGGGAGGTGAATGCGCCAAGCGGGTCTCTTGTTCCTCGAGGAGGAAACCTTTCCTCCATACCGACCAAACACAAAGCACGGCTCCGCGGGCAGGAGAGGAGGCAGGGCTGTGCGGGCCGGCACTGGGGGAGCCTGGCAGCGAGGTCCGTGCTGCTGGGACACCCACCCATCACACCAGAGACCACCTTTGGTGTCTGCTCTAACGGCGGCCTCTGCTCACCATATTGAAAAGACTGTGTGCATCAAAACTCCCAGTATCTTCCAATTAAGCTCTTTTGGTACAGATCAAAATTAAAACACAGTCACCGTGCAGGCACAGTTGAAGCCCTCACGAGCCAGCAGCTAAAGGGTCCAGGCTGGCCCTGTTTCCTTTGAAGCATGCCTGCTGGCTCGAGGTTTCTATGGTGCTCACTTGCAATTACAGCTCTTTTCAACTTCTTTCTCTCTTTTTTTTTTTAATTTAAAGAGATTGAGAGGAATTAAAAAACCATCATCAATCAGATTTATCAAATAAAACTGTAGAGATAGGGCCAGCTGCAGCTACACATGTCAAACTCAGCTGCAGATATGAAAGGAAAGGCTGCAATTCATAGTTAGGGTGCTCAGCTTTTGGAGGGTTTAGCAGCGAAGATAATTCCATTGCTATATTCCCAAACCTACAGATACGCCTGACTGTGAGCGAGGTGAGGTCCCTGTGTACATGGGTCAGGACTCTGCGCCCTGCGAAAGGGGGTATCTGCGCTGCGCTTGCTGCCTGGGCACGCTCCTTCGCATCCGGCTGTGATGTCCCCATTCTTGGGACTCGTGAAGGGCTCGAGAGTCCTTCTCCATGTACAACACAGGTAGCTGAGCAGCGTGGATACATCATTTATCTAAGAGAGTATGTACAGGTTACTCTGGTCATAAGAGTTCAAATGAAAGAAGATAATAATGGCAAAACTTCTCATTGATTTACATGGGTCGGTATTTTATCAGCTTTATCAAGTTTTGCCTCACCAACGTCTACTGTCGTTGAATGCTGTTAACTGAGTGACAATGCAGCCAGAACAGTTCAAAAGCCAGTAACACTTCCAGATGCTCGCACGAGGATCTGCAGGCATGGATGAGAGGTGCCTGAAGGGGGCAGGACCTGAAAATGATGATGAGGAATAGATGTCATGGGAACGGATAAACTCAGAGGTGGAGCAGTCCTCCCTCTTCTGCCTATAATTACTGTTATTACGATGTAACCCCCTAAGTGCCGCAGTTCTGGGACACAAGTGATGCCCGTGATTCTCCTGCAGACCCTGCTGGCTGCTACTTTTGGCAAAGTCCTTGATCACGACCTTCCTTCTGCTATGGCAAAGTGTCAGGGGAGGACTCAGAAACCACAGGTATCCTCTCCTCTCCCCCTGCTTTGCCACACCGCTGTCCGAACGGCCAACTCCATGCAAAGAACATCTCAGCGAGCGCTGACACTTGCAAATAACAATCCTCTTCCTGTTAAAAACCCCAGGAAATTCAAAGACAAAGACATGTATTTGAGCATAATGAGAGACACTCAGGGGTGGAAAAGTGTGGAGGTGCTTCATGATTTTCCTCACAATTATTTTAACCAAAAAGTTGTAAAAACTAAGAGAAGGGATAAGGAGCTTTCCCACCCCACCTGGCCGCACGCACAGCCTTGCACATGGGCTCTGCCCTGGCCTCATCTGCATCCGAGCTTCCATGGAGACGCTCTCCAACACAAAACATCATGGCCCACCTTTAGACAGGTGTTAGAGCACTGCGCAGCATCTTGTGTGGAAAGATAAGAGCCTGACATTCATTTTCCCTTCAGACCACCCCAGCAGCTTGGCCCTGCAGTGCAGCTCCTGGAGCCCTCCCGCACCCCCAAACCACTGCCCCGCTCCACCAGGCCGGCGATGCTCGCCCCGCAGGGCTACAGCTTCCGCAGGGCGCGGGACAGCCGCCGCCTGGGAGCACCCCTGCCCGCACCCTGTCGGACGTCCTCCCTCCTGTACTTCTGTGCAGTTGAGTGCAAAGTCACTAATGCTGAAAAATACCAGTTGGCTGTGCTAAAACTGAAGCATGTTGGGTTTTCCACCATCCAGCAGAACGCACCAGCGATGGTACAAGTCGTCTTTGACCGCAAAACCCTTCTACCAGGGGCACAGGATCCCATACCGGCTCACCTGGGTTCTCAGCAAAGCTGCTCTCCACAAATGCAGATGCTCCAGTGTCGACCAACTTCTTTAGCAGAGGTTTCCAGACTGCATCTCACATGGCAAAGGTTTTCAGGCATTGCTCGCTTACAAAATCGAGCTGGTTTCTTAGGCTACTGCCAGACCCTCGTGTCTTCCAACAGACTCCATCTGCTGGTTTTTTAGACAAGCAACTCCTGCAAGGATAAAATACTGAGTTAAATAATATATACTTCATCTTTGGTTTCTCTCAGCAAAACTGTGCAATTTTGGAGATATTTTGTAAATGCAGATTTATTATGATTATTTTTCATACTATGGCTAACACAGTGACCATAGAAAATTTATTGAGGTAATAATGTATTTAAATAGCCAATTTTCAAAAAATGGAACCATTGCAATGGATTAACGTTCAAACCATTAATATTCAAACATATTAAGTCACTCAAAGGGTTTTTTTGTGTGTACACACATTTTGGGGTATATTCTCATAATATGTGAAGAGAAGATATGCTTTACTGTTGACATTTAGCACATTTTCTTTATTGCTTTTCATTTCATTATGAGTAAAAGTGTTATTTGTCCACCCAGCTTTCCCTAGGACGAATGCCATTATTTCTGTTTGCAGAGGCCACCAAAAATTAAAGGAAATATTTTAGATGTCAACATTAAATGTCAAAAACCGATTTTAAGTAATTACTAATACCTTGGCACGTATGCATTTTATTCAGAAAATCCCTGTTAAAAATATTCTTCTGGGGATATTCAAATTTATTATGTAGAACAACACAGCGTTAACGCGCGAGCTTCTATTTACTGCTTTGGTTCATAGCAACAAAGATACCAATGGGAAATCATTAAACAAATATGCAATTTTTGCAGCATAATGGGTCTATGTTTGGTATCATCTGAAAAAAAAAAAAACCTCACCGAGCTCAAACCGACAGAAAAAATGCAATGATCAGGCAAAGTACAGCAACGCTATAAATGTTAACAGATTTCAGAAAGTGATTTTATGTTAATTCAAATGTTAATGCTGTCCGAGGCTGCTGAAAGGAGCGCGGGGCTGCGGGAGGAGATAGACATTGCCGGCAGGGGAAAGCACGGGGAACACAAAGGGCCGCCTCTTGGTGTGGGAGGGGGAGTTTTATTAATTATATTTCCTTTAGAGCCCTAACAATAACATGTCAGTAATCTACACATTCTGTACTTAATTGACGTTAATGATTTGGCCGGTTCCTGGTCGTCACCGGCGAGCCTCCCCACGCCGTGAGAATCCCGGCCATCTTGCGTTCCTCCAGCCCCGACGCACAGCCCCAATTAAGTCAATGAGCGCGGGGGCTGCTGAGCTGCTCCTGCTATCTTCACAGCCCCTCTCCCAGCCAGGTCCCACCCGGACATCTTCCAACCCGCTCTCCGCATCCCTGAAGGAGTGCACGACCCCCAGTGCAGCCCCGCACAAAGGGATGCATTCATGCTCCCCTCGCGCCCCAGAGAGATGAACGCCCAGCACACATAGCTGCCCAGGACGTGGTGGGCAGAGGGAGGTGGAGGAGGTCCGGCCGGTTCCCCTCGGACACCGGCAGCTGGGGGAGAGCCAGGGATTTCTCTCGTGCTTGCGAGCAACAGGTACCAGAGCACACACCGCCATCCCAAACCCGGTGTCCGACCTGCCTGCAGCTGGTGACATCGCAGCCAAGTCAGATACCCAATTATAAGCGGTGAATTGATGCCTCTCAAAACTACCCCCCACCTGGTTTGCTCTGGTACCTCTACCCTTGGTGCCAGCCAGCAACGTGTCCCAGACTCCCGCCATTTACCTTCTCTGGAGTTGAACCTTTCCGGTACGCCAGTGCCAGGAATCGGGGCTTCTGTTCAGGCTGGCTGCTGGGCAGCAAGGTCTGCTCGGCGGCAGCAGGAGGATCCAAACCCGCTGCAGCTGCCAGCACGGCCCAGCCCTGTTGCCACCGGCAGGCAGCCCTCGGAAACCACAGGAGAAACCCGTAGCCTTACCATAGCTGAAGAGCACATGCAAGTTACAGCAATGACAAAGCCAGGTTGCTCTGGGCAGACAGGCAATGGCTTCTTGGTACGTTCAACCAAGGCATTTCTTGCATCATCCCAGTGCGATGGTACGTACAGAAGACAAGCAAGTTCCTCCATGAGCACCAGACTAACAGACCTGCCCTGGTGCATGGTGCTTCTTCCCTCCTTGAAACTACTCTTAGCCTCTACGCAGCCCCCTTCAATGCCCAATGTACATGACAGCTGCCAGCGCTACACCCCGATTCCTTCTTCCCTTCTTCCCTCTCGCTTCCCACCGTTCATCCAGCCTGCACAGAGCCCCCGCTGTCGCTCAGCCAGGGGTCTGGCCAAGCACAGAGCATGGTGCCCGAGCCTGTGCCTCTCCTTCACACGGAGGGTCAGCAGCCTGTCGGACTCTTTTTTCTTCTTACCTATATTAAAAGAAGTCAGATCTTCTTGAAGTTGTGCAATGGAGCAAGCCAACAGACAGGGGTGGGGTAAAAAAATCCAAAAAACCCCACAAAACCACCCCATAAGTCCCCTTTTGATAGGAAACCAGGCTAAAAAATAAAAAATTAGCACACTGTCCCTGCAAGAAAATACCATCCTCTCTTAGGAGGTTTCAGGACCAGCCGTCCCGCAGGAGCACCCCTCCCACCACCAGCAGAACGGGGTGGCCCAGGCAGCAAAACATTCAACAAATTGTTCTGTTGCCACTTCTCAGGGGAAAACATTTGTTTAAAAACAGTCAGATGAATTTGGAGTGATCTATAGTGCACTTTGTTATGTTAATGACTGTTACCAACTGTCTCTTCTTTATATTAAAGTGTTGACTCATTGTCAGTTGGGGCGAGACAAGACAGCTTGCTTGTGCCTTGCAGTCCTTTTGCACTCACCCAAACTACTCATGTGAAGACACTTTAATATGAGGAGACACTGTCTGTGGCCGTTATTAATCTCCTGACTGAAGCCCAGAATACTAATAAAACCGTGCAGGATCAGCTAACCTTTCCTCAGCACATTCTTCATTCTGCAAGATTTTGGCCTAAATTAAAACATTTTTCTTTGATCTTGAGAGCCTGTGGCTGACAACCAGACTTCCCAAACCAAGATGGAAAAAGGTTTTCACTTGCCCTCTACTGTGCCCAAGAAACGTCATCATCATTCTGGCATAGGTAAGAGGGGATGCCTCCCGCGAGCCCCGAAACTTCAGCGTTACGGACATCAGAAAGCAACGTTTTGCAGATTTGGCTGAGATGAGAGAACAACTTGTTTATTCTCAGACCCACCTTAAACCGAAGCGTAACAACCAAACCTCACTGTGAGCTGTGCGGTCCAAATATTACATTGACATCTGGTAAGGACTTGGAGATGAACGTTGGAGTGGGGGGAAAAAAAAAAAGGTTTTCTTATAATTCTTGTCATGGTCAATAATTCTGTAACATACAGAAAAACTGGGCTGAGGCGCTGAGCCGCAGAGGCTGGCGTCTTGGTAGAGTACCCACCCCCCCAAAAAAAACCCAAAAAAACCCCAAAACACCTTCCACGGAATTACAAAATAAAGCACCATATTACTCTTTTCTGTCAGATGTTGTTACTCTGGGATTCAATCCAAGAACGCTCAAACCATTTATCCTAGTTACACGCAGGGCACGCAATAGGTAAACTCATGTAACTGGAGTCTGAACACGATAACCTGGCAAACCACAGCTGTCCCTGCTTCTTTTGCCTTGGGGGCGGGGGGGAACTCAACCCCTTTCCTACACAGCTTTATTAGACCTTTCCTGTCATTGCAGCGAATGCCTAATTTCCAGCCGAGCCACTTATTTTCAGTTCTACGTGAGGACTCTTCCATCCATATTTAAGAAAAAAAGTGAGGATCCCAGATCCCGAGCGTAGCGGAGTGCTGCCTGCTCACGCTAACCCAGCGGCAGCCTCACCCTCTCAGCTTTAGGGGATTTTGCATCCTTATGCCACCAACGTGAATGGCAGTTTCTTTCGGAAAGCTCACATCTGCACAGGTTACTTTGGACCCCTGACCCTACCGAAAATAGAAGATTCTGCCTCCAACGGAAGAAAATACGACATACCCAGATATGCTTTTAGTAGCAGGAAAATCACGTCTGTGGCGTGGCTTTTAGCTGCATGATTTTCTAGAAAACATTTAAGCTTGTTGCTTTTCTCTGTCAGGAAAATTGTCTAGGTTGTGATTGGAACCAGTATCATTTCAGTTTCAAGGAACTGTGTTGTATACAGTTTGGAAAAAAACCTCAAACATTTGATCATTTGATTTTGCCTTTACAGCTTAAAAATCCTTTAACATAGGTGGCTAAATACTTTTTTTTTTTAAAAAACAAAATGAAGACCAACTGAAATATTGCCAGAAAGGCACTAAATGCATTTACATTTAGAGAACCGTTTCCCCACCACAGCCACTGGCTGTAAACACGCTGCCTCCTCCTCTTTCCAATGCTCGTGGAAATTTAAGAAAGCAACTAAACCCTTTTTTCTCTAGCCAAGCCCAAGTCAGAAATGTAACACTTCAGACTTATAATACACCACAGGAAAACACGCTGATAAAGGAAATCCTTCCCCCTCGAACAAAGAGGAGGTCTTGGGTGGCCGCAGGCTCTTCTGCAGCCCGTGAGCAGAGGCCAGTGCGCGGGTCCCGGCGTACAGGCACCAGCCTTAGCCTCACACCGAGGAGCAGGGGATTCTCACACCCCTTACCTGTCGGTGGCAGTCTCTTCAGTTCAAACGAGCAGATATTAAACTGAAATGCCTGGGAAGAGCAAGAAGAGGTCTACCTGGCCAGGGTCCACTGGCACGAGGAAGGTTAGGGTGAGGCTCTGTGCATCAATTTGCCTTTCGTCCCCGGCGATCACGTATCCTCAGCCAAACAGAAACAGGCCTTTTGTATTTTTTCCTCCTTGAATATTGCAGCCCTGATGAAACGTCAAAAATCAGTACATTACAAAATACATTTGCTTTCTTACTACACTAGTTACATGAGAGCGCATTCAGCTCGGTAAAACAAAAGCAGTTTGCAAATAGATACACAGTTCCAATAGACAGTCTGCTCCTCGAAATTGCCAGCAGCTGTAGGACCAAACCAGAAAGGTTCTCCTTCCTTCCTGGATACACATTTGATCTAATTTGCCCTCAAAAATGCCAGTCTGCAGTTTTGAAAAGCCTGGTTTTATTCAGTCTACAAAGAATACCTTATTTCTTTTCATAGTCTCAAATTCACCATAAACAGAAGTAAAAAGCTTCATATACAAACTTCCCCTTTTGAGCCTGGTGTGAACTGATTATTTCAAGATACCGAAAGAAGACAGATTATGGAGTATTGCAATGCTCTGCAGTCTTAATTAAACGTTTGATTAGGTATAAGTTGTGTCAATAGTGGACAATTCAAAACTTGAGAGAAACAGGTTTTGTACTTTAAAGGTAAGACGTAACGTGAGTTGTTTGCAGGCGGCACGGCCGAGCGAGCCCACCGCCAGAACACTTACTGTGCAGCAGCCCAGGCCGAGTGACTGCTTCGCTGGAGTCTTAACTTCAAAGCACAGAAGTTTCACAAATTGGCTAGAAATCAAGTGCTGAAATAGCAAGAAACGGGCATTAAAATCTTCTCGCATTTGTATAAAAACCAAATTAAATAAAGATGCAAACCCCTCGGTGACTCCACCTGGCGTGCCCAGCGCACCTTGGGCAGGCAGGTGGGCCCCCGCGGCGCAGGGGATGCCGGCCGGGGCGAGGGCAGGAGGAGCAGGAGAGGGAGGAAGAGCCGTGCTGATTCCTGCCAGGGGTGTCCCACGGCGGGGCTGCACCCCGCTTTACGTGCCGCGTCCGAGCGGGAGGTCTCCGGGGAGATCGCGAGAGCCCAGGTCAAGGCGATCTCTAACCTTGCCAGCAAGGAGGAGCTGTGCTTAATCCCCAACAAATTCAAGGCAAGACAAAGGCTGGGTTGACCCGCGTTACTTCACGGTATGTGCTAGCGTCTCCCGTTCTTTGAGGGGAGAGGGTTGTGGGGGAGGAAGGTTTGAGGGCATGAGCAATAGCTGATGCTTTACTCACACATTGTTAAATACTTGGAGGAAGCATGTTCCCAAAATAAGAGAAGATTTACGCCAACAAACAAGGTAAAGTGGGTCCATCCAATGTCAACCTGTGCGTTTGCCAATGCCCCTGCTGCACCGCACATCGGCCCCTGCCTATTTCCTCACAGGCTTTTCCCCGACCTCGCGGGGCCCCCACGGGGCGTTACTCTCACACAAGCCTGCAGGAAAGCCTGTTGTAGCCTCCGGCTATCCCCAAGCTAAAGCTCAGTGCCCTGAGCCACGCGCCGAGGGGCGATGCTGCAGGAGGCCTCGTACGCTTGCCCCAAGCTCCCACTTCACAGCCCAGTGGGAGGAAGGGCGTTTCACCCACCCGCCCGCCCGCGCTCAGGGTGCTGGTGCTGCGAGCCACGAAGGACGGGAGGGACACAGCACCTGGGAACCAAGAGGAACTTGAGCCGGGCTATAACAGCTTACGGGGCCGGCAGCTCCCATGGGATGCCCGGCTGAGTATTTGTGCAAGCGCTCCGCTCCGCTGGGCTTGTGCTGGCGGCTTACCTCCACCTCCAGCAAGCGGGGAGGTAGCAAGTCCCCTCGTGTCAGAATTCCTGAGAACTGAGAGGAGATGCTGACCTGAGACCAAGAAACTGATAGCCACAGGCAGGCCATCCGACTGCTTTATGGGAGACAAGCTATGCAGCAGAACTATTTCTATGAACTTCTGTTAGATTATTACAGCGTTTTCAACAATTTAGCATCTGGCAGACTCGCAGCATGGACCTCCGCAGCTTCATCCTTTCTGCTCACCGGCGCTCCTCCTCCCCAGCCCCAGCACACACCCGCAGCCTCAGCTCATCCATTTGGGGCTGTTTCCTTCAATACAGTCACAGCTACCACCAGTTTCCAATCCTCTAGTAGCAGTAATAGAAAATTAGCACTGGATTCATTTCTCTCGCTCAAAGTTTCTGCGGTGCCCCCAGCTTTCAGACCAAGGTGAGGTTTTGATGCATAGTTATGACAAACCTTTCAGGAGGAGGAAGATAATCACACGCCACCTGGGTTACTGCAGAATTCAATTTACTTTGCAGCATGCTTTATGCTGGGTCTGTAGCTATTAAAGGGAGAGACAGTTTCCAGTCGAGGAGCGCGCAGCACCGCACGGCTAAATTGCTTTCGGGGCATTCCCCAGTGCCTGCGAGCCCCAGAAGAGCAGCCCCAGGCAGTGCCCCGGGCCATCCTCCCCTGCAGCCCTCTCCCCACCTCTCAGGTGTGTAAAGACAGGGTCAGCTTGCAGGGACGTAATATTTGATACTAGTTCATCTTTGTTGCACGAACTCCAGCCCACTTGTAAACACACTAAACCTTTTTCTCTCCACTCATCAGCCAGAACTGCCCATTTGCTTCTCTCCACCTGCCCTGAATCTGTCTCCAGACTGACCCAGGACAGGAGAGAATTGAGGAGAACAGGAGCCTCAGGCAAAGAAATAGGGAGGAAACTCCCACTTAGTTTTTTAAAATCGGGACAACTGTCTCCCTTAAAATCAGCTGCACCATTCCTCCATAAAATGATTTTCAGCCTGTGGCAACCAGTGCATAATTTTTTTCAAGCTACGCTGGAAAGACAGCACACTCAGACAGATGTCAGTATCCACACGTGCTGCAAGACAACCAGAAACAAAGATGCTTAAGCATGAGATAAAGATGAGAAAGTAAGGAAATCACTCTTAAGGTAAGTCACTCCTGCTGGAAAGTCCCACATCTCTGGCTGGCGATGGCATTCCCACCTGGGAAGCTGCAAAGCTGTGATCTCCCTGCTCTGAACAGGCGGCTGCTTCCCATCGCAATAAAGCAGGCTGACCTTTCCGGGGGTGAGGGGAAAGTTATAAAATTAGCAAGATTACCATCTAAAGCAGAGATCCAGTCTAGAAAGAGGTCTGTTATCTGAACAGTTTCATTCACAGATAAATACGTTTCCTGCACAGCCAAGAGCACATGGAACACCTGCATTCACTCTTGAATAGTTATTAACCAGAAAGTTATATTTAGCTTAAACTGAAAATTAGAGGTCATCATATCTGTCACGTTATTACAGAATATTTTCTTGAACAGTTAAAAGTCATAAAGAAAACGCAATCCCCATTTATAAGGGGCCAGTTACAGTTTAAATGATTTTTTAAATTATTTTAAAGTAATTGTTTTGGGTTTTTTTAGAAACAGATGAAACATACTAAACACACTAAAGTGACAGCAAAAAGAGTAGCACTGAAGCTTTGCTGGTGATTTGGGAATTAAGCCTAGAGACTACTTTTCAGGAGAGTTATTGTTCCCTCCCCACCCTAGTTTTGTGTTCTAAATTTAAAGACAAAGTAGCAAAATGTGTCTTGACAATTCCTCCAATGTTACAGACTTTTTCAATAATAGGTAAATATAACATTCCTTTGTCTAGGATATGTAGTGCTCTGAGAATTTAAGACCTCTCTGAACTGGCACCAGCAAACTTGTTCAGCTAACATTTACACTTGTTTTAGCACAGAACTTAAAACCATTCATTGCAAAGGGAAAAAAACAAAGCCAGCAACACCAAATAACTTGCTTACCATTAGTTACCGTAGGCATTTTTATTACATTAAAGCTTTAACATTTATCAGAATACTGGGTCAGGGAAAAACAAAAGGGAGAATAACTTAAAAAAAATAATAAAAAGCAGCCTTGCTGGGAACTAACATTTAGAAAAATTAACCAACAGCAGAGTAGGAGCTTCCTGAAATAAGTGTTGTAGCACTCAAGTTATCTACAGGACATGACAAATCCTGGTAGCCTCACAAAAGTTTTCAGTGTTGTTGAACAGTCCTTCAAAGTGAACATCACGAGAAAAACAAGCAACCATTTTTTACATTTATTTCTCTATTTCCCTTTTCTCCAGAACCATGACTTTCCAGAAAACATCTCGCTATGACTTACTATGACTTCTCAGATTCTCAAACCTTGCAAAGGACAAGGACAACTCTTCCTGTAAAAAGGCACACACCATTCCAGAATTCAATTTTGCACAGAAGACGATTAGTTGTCAAAGACTATGCCAAAATCCCAAAGTTTAAATGATTATGTTTCAAGAAAAGGTAGGTTTTTCCTACTGATTACTTCTTGCTATTAAGCATAACAATCCAGACAATCTTATTCAAGAATTACCCAATAGACTGATCATTAGAAAGTGTGTTGTGGAGGGATTCCCCACATCCTTGTCATGTTTATTATCCCCTCCCTAGCCACCTGCATCTGGCCAAGGGACATCCAAGTAGCTCAACATGACAATTTTATCTTAGTATCCAAAAAGGAAGTTTTAATTGATAAAGCAGTAGTGGTAAATAAATAAAGCCACAGTTACTACATTATTCATCCCCAACTCCCACACTACTAGTGGTCACAGTCTGAAAAACCTTTGCTGACCATAATTAAAAGAAAAATAGGAATATACATAGAACCAGCTGTCTTAGACAGCATTTTTATTAAAAATGGATACATAGAGACATAGCAGCATTTACAATAAAGAGTTTTAAAAAGGCATCAAGTTGTAAGCCAACCATTTGAAAAAGAGGCTTTGAAATGTTGTCTTCCACAGCACTTTTTGCCCATTTCTCCACAAGGGACAGTGTGACTGCAGATTATTCGAAGGACAAACAGCCACAGAACTAATCTAAACTTCAAGCCCTTTTTCTGAACAGTTGGTCACATCAAGCATCACCCTCCGTAGCAGCATTTGGAGCACTCTTCGGTGTTCTTTTAAGTGGCTGGTGTACTTGATCCATTTCTTTAAAATATTTTAAATGTTCAATAAAAATATTTCAAATAGAAATTTTTTTCTGTCATGAAAAAAGTAAGGTTTCCTTTTCAGATTCCATAAAAGCTTATGAACTTCACTGGCAGCATTTCCGTAATGGAGCAGGAGTTAGAACCAGCAGAACAGGCACTTCAGCAAAATTGTCTGTCAACAGTTTCTAAAGTCATATTGGCTTCAGTCCAGAAGACTGTTTCTTACTACTTTGTGGTGGTGTAAGGACACCAGTGGGGAAAGGTGAAGTCCTATTTTGCTCAGCCAATATGGCTTGCTTTGCTTGAGCTTTGTCCTGAAAGCACAGAAAAAGGAGGGGAAAAAAAAAAAATTACTTTGGTGTATCTATGCAACAGATCAATATAGTTAGAATCATAAAATTCATTGTTTTATAACTTGATAGATCTGGACATGCGTATCTGTATCCAACCCCCCCTAACAGTAACTGATAAATCGTGCAATAGTTAGCGAATACAAACCCCAAGAGGTCAGTATTAACTTTTGGAATCTGATGATCAGCATTGTGGTACTTGTATCTTCAAGAAAGCAAAATTCAGAAGCAACTGAACAGCAAGAGCTTTAAGTTCTACTACAACTAAATAACCTCAATAGGATAAAAAAAACCCCCTCCAATAGCTTACATTAACTACAATTTGTTGGACAGGATTTTGATCCTCTGCAAGTTTCTCATGCTAAAAGCCACTCTTGCTCAACTTCTTGTGGAACTGTTATGTGACAGTGATTGACAAGATCAGTCTCAAGTGATCAGTCTTTATTTTCTCTTTTTCATCAGACAAGGTTGTATTACCTGTATTTCCTGTTGAGAAAGGTCTAACATACAATATTTGAAGCATCCCAAAGGGCAGAAATATGCTTCCAATTTCTAGAGTGATTATTTGCCATTTGAGGTAAGAGGCTTAAGTTACAATCATCTTTTTAAACTAAATACTGAACAGGTCAGGTCTCTGTCCCAAGAATTTGGAACTGGAGTACAACTTTATGCCTTTTATCACCTGCATACACTCAGTCTAAATCTGATAATGCATCACTTAAGTTTACTGTTTGTTCTAACCAAAGAAGAAACAAGATGTAGGAGATTTTACAGACAGCTTTTGTCTTCATTATGCATATACATACCAGCAAATCCAAGCTGTTTATGTGTGTCTGTATATTGTGCAAGTCTTCAGGAGCTATACCTCTAAAGTGTTTGAGTTTGGAGCTTCCTACTTCCCTTATTGCCATCGCAAATGGAACCATCCATTTTACACATTCCTCTATCTCACACCATTTATAACCTGGAAGACAAGACATAGGCTTTTCTGCCTGAATGAAGGCTTAATGTTTGTAAACTCATTAGACTTAGTTTATAAATGCCAATACCTGAAACTTTCTGCATCAACTCAGATGAGGAGAAGTGATACAAAGCAGAAGCTGCAAGTACTCCATACGTATATTCCAAGCAGCCAATATCCAACACACAGAGATCTAAGAGCTACAACACAGATGTTTGTTAAGTCTATCACAAAAATACCTTTTCTTTGCAAGTGAAATAGCATTTCAAGGAAGAAATCAGTCTTACCTCTGCTACTTGTACAAATATTTGCTGTGGATATTGTGGCAGCAATACCTCATAAAGCTCATTTAAATACGCAACTTGCATGTAAATGTTTAGCCATGATACAACTGTCAGGGGATTTAAGTTCCAGTTAAGAGCCTGAAAGAGTAGACGTGCACAAGACTTCAGTATTAATAAAGAGTTCCTAACTTAAACCATGCAACTTTATTTACTCCAGATCAAAAACTGTAATTCCAGTTCATCAAGGCATCTTTGAAACACACAAATCTAATCCTCTCCTGTACCTTCTCCTGCTGATAGGGTGGGGGAACGATTCATTTTGTTAATATGCACATACTGGTGGATACTTTAAATCACATGTTACCTACAGAACACTTTTCTAACTAGAAAAAGAAATTGCCACTTAGGAGCACATAACATTGAGGCTCTCTGCTTTTATTCTGATTATGCTATATGTTTTTAAAAACTAAAGTAGAACTAGTTCCTCTTTGAAATATTACCTTCATAATGATCAATTCCATACTGAGGATTTCATCTTCTGTACAAGCTCCATCTGTAACATAGGCAAACTGGTGCAACTTTGGTGGATAAATTTCCTGAAAGATAGGAGATCAAGTATTAATTTGTGGAATAGGTTGTAAGTAGCCTCATGTGCTTAAGAAAAAAAAAAAAAAAAAAAAAAAAAANAAAAAAAAAAAAAAAAAAAGAGACGAACAACTCACCACTACTTCAGCATTTCAAAACAGAGGGAAAGAAAGAACCAACCCCCCATCCTAACTCACGATGTTCTACTCTGCCTTTAATATACACAGATTTCTTGTTCAGCCTTCCTGCTGATAGCCTTCACCTTTCACTTTTGATGGATCAGTACAACATGCATTATGTTTGACTACAGCACCACTGAGATTGTATCATAATTGACATCAAGATATTTTTATACATGCTAAAGAAAAAGCCTTTTATCCCTTGCTTGAGAAGAACAGAATGAAGAATAATAGACCTCTTAAAAGACAAACAGTAAGAACTTAAAAAGCACTATGTGCTAATAGTTCAATTTGTTCCAGTAACTATAGAATAGCTCAGACCATCATCCAGTAGGTACTCCACTGACAGAATTGCAACAAGTGGTCTCTGTATACAACAGCCAGCCAAAAACCTCATTCAGCAACTGCAATTAAAAACTTTAGATTTATTCTAATGCTGAAAAGACAATCCTTTTAAGATGAAAGAGACATACTATGATGTTAGTTAGTCTTAATTTTAGCGACTGCTAAAAAAAAAAAAAAGAGGAGGAATCTTGAAAAGGAAAAAACAGGTATTTTTTTTCCTGTCTCCCAGCTGAAAAGTCATAGCAACAAACTCCATAAAGCCTGCAAAAATGCATCTAGTATACAATAAGTGTGCTGTCTGTCCATTCACATTTTTATGTTTAAGTAAAGCTGGAGATACTTACCTCAAGCTTTGCTGCTATGAATAAAGAAGATATACCGATAAGCTGCAATAGTGTTTTTACAACGTCCTGTTGTGTTGCCATAAACCGATCAAAGAAATCTTGTGCTAAATAAAAAGTTTCTCTATGAAGCTTGTAGACTTCACAAACCTGGAGAGACATCAGAGATTACAAAGGTCAAGAACAGTGCTATAGAGTCAAAAACAGATGCTACAGATGTATTAAAAAAAAAAACAACCAAGAGCTAGACATAAAATTCACATTGGCTTTCTGCTTCACTGCTATTGTGAAGTAACATGTTAACTAAGAGCATGAGTTAAACAGTTTCCTTTGACACAAGATGACTGCCACTACAGTTAACTCCCCCCCCCAAAAAAAAAAAAAAGAGATCAGAGTGAAATCCCTTTTAGGAAATGCAAGCACATGTTCTAACAATGTCAGAACATCAGTTCCTCATTTTTGCAAAGAGGCATCATTGCAACACCTCAGAAGAGAAAATTCTCACAAATACTTTAGAATTAAGAACAGAGTCTATGCCACCAAGTCATCTAAACAGCAAAAAACCCTCATATACAGACAGAAGAGTTGTAGTACATTCTATGTGCCAATAACAGATAAAGAGGTTGTGAGACACATCTGGTCTCTAAGCCACCACACCTCCCTTCTTGCAGTGACTTTCATAATCATTTGTGCAGATTTATCTGTAGTGTGACCTTAAAAAGCCTACATTGTGGAGCTTTAAGCAACAAACTGATTATTATCCACTATGAGTCTAAATGAATATCAGAATATATCGTCACATCGACTCAGTCCACTATATATATATTTTTTTTTTTAAGTTTGGTGCCATTGACAAACTTTAAGATGAAGACAAGTGTCTAGGGCTAAATGGATTATGCAAAGATTGTGGTAGTTATTAGCACACTTCAACAAAAGCACACTTGAAATACTCACAAGCACAGAAAAGCTTACCTCCATGAGCCAGTCTAAAAGGATAGTTCTCATTTTAGGTTGCAGGAGAGGGTGCCTTTGCATATAAAGTTTATCCCTTACATATGTCTCTTCTTTGTTTATCATGTTTTTCCATACATCCTCTCTGTTTGCCCAGCTAAGAGAGATCAATATGTTTAGTCTGAAATCATAAGATAAAAGGAAGGCAGGCAAGCAGCAGCAAAATGGCACACTTACCCTAGAACTGGTAATGGTGAAGCTCTAGTTGGAACCACACTTAAATGTACAAAGTGAGAGTAATCAACACCAACTGCATCATCATCTTTATCCGGAGTAGGAATCAGCATATGGGCATTTTTGTGAACATTATTCCAGGATGGCTATTAAATAAAATATGAGATTTTACACGGTGCCTTTTTAAATAATCATTTTACATGTAAATAGAAGACAAGACATGGGCAAGAAACTATGACAGGGGCTATGATTACTTATTTAAACTGCACGGAATCATTGGGATGGAAAGGGACCTCTGTAGGTCGTTTCGTCCAACCCCCTTGCTCGAGTAAGACCACCTATAGCCAGTGGCCCAGGACCATGTCCGGATGGTTTCTGAGTATCTCTCAGGATGGAGGCTTCACAACCTCTCTGGGCGATGTGTGCCAGTGCTTGTTCACCCTCACACTTTTTAAAAAAAAAAAAAAAAGCGTTTCCTGAGGCTCAAAGGGAACCTCCTGTGCTTCAGTTTGCATCCATCTCCTTTTGTCCCATCACTGGGCACCACTGAAAAAAGCCTGGCTCCATCTTCTTTACATCCTTCCTTCAAATATTTATATACATTGATACAATCTCCCTGAGCCTTCTTTTCTCCAGGCTAAACAGTCCCAGCTCCTCAGCCTTTTCTTATAGGAGAGATGCTCTGGTCCCTTAATCATCTTAGTGGCTCTTTGCTGGACTCTTTCCAGTACGTTTAAGTCTCTCTTTTACTGGAGAACCCAGTACTGGACACGGTACTCCAGGTGTGGCCTCACCAGTGCTGAGTAGAAGAGGGGCGTCGCTCACTTTCACAGTAGACAAAATTTGCAACTAGAGCTGAAGAACATTTACCCTGTTCTCCTTTTGAAGGACCACAACTGTTTCATGGAAGCATATCCACGTCAGAGTCTTATTGTAGTGCTGCATTTTGTTTCTACCAAAAAATATTTTGCATGAAAGCAAGATGCTTGCCTTCAGGTAAAGAATAAGCAGACAGGAACTTTACAACCAAATTTGTGACTATAATTATACAAATACAAGCTCAGGATTTCTGGTAAGGAATATGTAGATGCAACACCTGAAATCGCAGTTCCATGCAAAGCAACTTTGGCAATGAACACAGCAAAATAGTAGTTTATAGAATTTTTCTTACTCATTCATCTTGCAGTGCTAAGATGAAAAAACAAAGCACTTGTGCTTACTGTAGTCTGAAAACAATTGGATCATATGTTAAGCGATTACCACTAAAGTATCAAGTTAATCATTTCATATACAGAATTTTTCCAAGTTCTGCCAACATCAGCCATCCGACGCTTCACCTGTCATACCCTGTTATTTGGACATGAACTTAAGTTTAGGTTTACTTTTCTCCTGCCTAACTCTGTCAAACAAGATCTTGGTGTACACACACACATCATGTTTTATTTTGTGGTAGAATACAAAGCCAACCCCATGTCATCATGCCTAAGTAAATTAAAATTTAGCATTCCTGCCTAACAGTGAAGTCAGCCATCTTGCTGCAAACTGATCCGTTCTGCAGCACTAAGAGGACAGAACTCCCAAACAAGATTCCTAATGTGCTTCAAGAAAATAAAAAAAAAAAAAATCAGAAGAATCATTAGGTGCTAACAAGTGAAATGCTCTACATGAAATTTTGCCACTCGCAAAGAAGCTTCCATGCCTGATTTTTGCCCTGTCCTTGCTACAAATGACATCACTTTCCAGCAAAATGGCTACCCTCTAGCACCAGCTTCAGAAACAGAAACCACTGACTCAATGAAACCAAAACCACATTTCACAGTTCACTCACAGCTAAGACTGCTTTGTACTTTGAGTTGCTGACACACAGATGGGTAGTTTTTCTTCTTGGAGTTCTACATGTAAATCTAGCATAGCTACATACCCAGCCATGCCACGATTTAATTTGGCGGGGGGAAGGAACCAGTCATTTTTAAGATACAGATTCCTAGAAGTAATAATATCTTAAAAATGACAAATTCCTTACAAACTGAAAGTTTGAATTCAAAGTGTTGCATCAGCATTGCTTTAAGTTAATTTTTGTCCTCCGTCAAAACTAGACTTTAGTCACACTTTGTCCTCCAAACTGCACAGCAAGTCCAGCTGCCAACAGCTTTTGGAGAAGTGCTGCGTTATCAGTTAATCAGCAAACTGACAGAAAAGCCATACATTATATAATATCTATTGAAAGGTGCCTACTACACCAGCACCTTCTGAAGGACAAGGGATCTGCTCCACAGAGTTCTCAACCAAAGTAGGTACCTCACATACTACACTGCAGCAACAACGACAACTGATTTAAGAGATTTCACCGCCCCCAGTCTTCTATAAGGAAATCTAAATCAAGGTTCAAAAGCCTCCCAAGTGTTTTGAGAAGTGAAAACAAAGTTTTCGACTAGATAATATCACTCACCAAGACAACTGGGGAAAAGACGCAATCAACAGAAAAAGGTATAGCTTAGATAGAGACAAGAAGGAAACAAACGTGCAGGGCCCTCAAAAGCAAGAAGTTACCAGCAAGGGAGCCAGGCGACTGAATTAGCGTACATGAGGGAACGCTATAGCTCTGGCATGGATTTTGGTTGAGGGAAGGAGCGTATTAATCAGGCTTGAGTCTTCAAAGCAGATTTAGCAAGACATTCAACCAAAACTAAAACAATACCAAGAGACAGCATTATATCACACTGTAACTGTAAGGAAGTGGGAGCCACCACTCAAAAAAGAAACAGTTTAAGGTGGGGAGGGTGTGAGGAAGTGATGAAGAGCTTCCTTTGGGTTTGCACAGAGCCAACCTGAAAGCAGGGAGCTGCCAAAAAGCGACAGATATTACAGAGAATCTGTGCAGCCTAATGGAGGAAATCCTATGGTCCTGAGCTTACTTCTGAGGCAAATGGGAGCTGAGTAGGATGGAAGCCAAAAATCAGTGGGGAAAACTGCCTCTTCAAATCTATATGGAGCCCCGCAAGAAAGCTTGGTGACACCCACAGTAAATATTCCAGATACAGGAACAGAACAATTGATCAGAGATAGAGATCTGTATTTCAGACCTGAGAACTAGATACAGATTGGAGAACTTGAACTGAGAAGGCTCGTTAGGAGAAGGAACACCAAGAACGGCAGAAGGTAGATGACCAAAGTAGTCCATCAGAGCAGGTAAGCCCATACAGCTCCAAAAAAAGAAAACCCAGGAGTTGGTTTTTTCTTTAAAGCTCAAACATTCCCACACCTCAGTTTTCTGCATCACGTCATCATACACTGATATATCAAACATCCATTTAAACAGATCTTTCAGACATCCTTCAGGCATATAGGCCAGACACAAAATGGAGCAGGTAGCAACCACTGGGGTTATTGGTTACAGGCAGAGCCTTCAGTGAAACCGCTGCACCTAGGAATACAAGCTCCTGAGACACTCGTACATCAAAACGTGAGCTGAGAGCCATCACAACAAGCTTCCACAGGCCAGGGCAAGAAGGGCAGCAGGAAAGCAGAGGAAGAGGGTGACCCAGAACTGCATTCAAACAGCAGTGTCAGAGGATTTTCAGCACAGAAATCAAAGGCAGGGGAACAGGAGGGGGACAGGCCTGTTTGTCTCACCCTGAAAAGCAGTACCTCGTAACAGAGAGACATCGATATCGGCTACTAGACTGCAGCCTTAGTTTGCCCATCAAAAATAGTAAGACCTATAATTCTCGCCATTTTTCTCAGAGGATGCATTAGTCTGAAGCATAGGGTTTTTCTTTGCCATCAGAAAGGGATTCCAGGATTAACGTATAGGAGAGAGAAGAGCAACTCATGTTATTAAGTTGTTCCAATTCTTTCTAAATATATAGGAGTTTCTACTACTTTTAATTTTCTAAAGAGTCTGAATATTTTCCTGCCCCAGATTTGGGCCAAGTCAGGCTCTCAACTTGGATATAGTTTACATTCTCTAGC
Organism: Himantopus leucocephalus; assembly: GCA_003993805.1. Taxonomy (NCBI): domain Eukaryota; kingdom Metazoa; phylum Chordata; class Aves; order Charadriiformes; family Recurvirostridae; genus Himantopus; species Himantopus leucocephalus. The sequence continues at coordinate 9,320,961 of RSEF01000011.1, read as the reverse complement.
TGTTTGTCTGAAGACTTGTAAGTTATTTTTTAGGGTTTTGTTTTTTAAATTGGATCTTCCAAAGATAACCTAGACTAGTTAAAGAAACTTTTTGGAGGATATTTGAAGTACAACATTTTGATAACAGTAAGACCAAATTCCAGAAAAATGTGTAGTGAGAAACCGATCAAAACTATTTCCTGAGAGTTCACTCCGCCTTCTTTTCACCTGAACACATTAGCTAGTTTCACCTAAAGAAACTAACTTCTAGATTCAATTCTCCACTCTAGATGGAGGTGGCCATGTAATTTGTACCACAATTGCATGGGTGACTCTAATTAGATGAATTTTGTTTTACACGGAGCCTTGGAAGTGTATCTGTCCACAGAAAGCAGCCAGAATTAATATGAGAATTGCTAGCAGAATTACAGCAGTGCCAGTTCTCTAAAATCAAACACAGAATTTATGCAATATTCTGCTGTCACAAACCTGATGATATAGCCACCCTTTCATCACATAAAGGGTAACGGCATCCTAATTAAGAACTCAGGCCTTATGTTCAACAGAAGCAAACTAATGAATTGACTATGAAGATGCCGTAAAGTGGGATGCGGCTATGATATTTTGCCTTGTGCATAAACTAGTGTCAGTAAACAATTTATTTAATGTAGAAGTCGTGGTATAGGCTGCAGTGGATTTATAGCTACTTGCATTTTAGAATTGTTGTGCCTCAACAGAATAACTATCTCACTGGCTATCATACAAGCCTGCTATACTGCTGCTGGAACCGTAAACATATTCTCATTAGTGGCCCATGGCAATTTATATCAGAGAATAGCTTGTGTCACACCATAGACTGAAGAGCTGCTGCTGTGCAGCCAAATGTTAGCTTTTTTTTAACAGATCTGTAACAATCTGGCTACTTTGTCACAACAAAAAAACCTTCTCTATGTAGGGACAGATACACAGGTACCCATCTTATTTAGGTTTACAGAATCAAAGGGCCAAATCCTACCAGTATCCTAAACTTAGCTTGAAAGAACCCCAAGTAAATGTTTTGGATGCCTACTGCCTAAATTATCTAAGTTTTAACTTACCTATCATACCTGAAGTAACACTGAATGGCTATGAGGACAGGAACACAAATGAGAACAAAAAATTGGAAGTCTTTATCTACTTTCAAAGTTGAAGGCCGATGTACACAAAATATATTTCAAGTTTCTTTCCACTGTCTTTCCAGAAAAAGGTAAAATTGGGTCCCTGTTGAGGGTTTTTTAAACAATACCTTACTATTATGCAATAAACATGCACAAGAAGCCCTTGCTCAGCGCGAACAGAATGAATCTTTTGGTGAAGGAGAGAGCTGTGGTGAAGGACAGGCAGCTCTTCCTTGTCAGAAGTGAGAAATTAGTTTAATATACTGCACAAAAGAAAGACAGAAGGGAAGGAGAGATCCCCTCATTAAATGCTCACCATTTGAGCCCTGCTTAATATGTTGACTGATAACTAGTATACGCAGTTGCAACAAGCAGAGGCCATTCCAAACAATGATGCCCATCTGTTATGGTAGCACTTTAGTCTTAGAACTTCCAGCTGCCACTTCTGGTTAGATGTGCCACATTATGCATAGCCTTGCGTACCAAATGAGTACGGTCTGTACTCCCTGATCATGACTTTTGCAGCTTAACTATCACCCTGCATGTGCATTAACAGGCTGAAGTCCCAGTGACAGTGACTGAATGAGCATATGTGTGCGTGCAAGAAAAAAAAAGAAAAAAGAGGGGAATAAACCTATTTGGAAAAACAGGCTACTGCCCGTTTTATTTAGAGCGGGCATCTTAATGTACAATGCTTTCAATACCATATACCAACATAGCATCAAATATAGATACCAATAGCATCTCAGGTTCAAAGATTATAGGAAGGGCACTGAGGGAGCAAGAGGACACTACTAAAGTTAGTTTTGACCTCGCAACTCAGATCATTCTAAATGTCTTACTGAGAAAACTGGCAATGGTCACTACTAACCTCCACTGCATTTCCACAGCTAAGTGACTTTACAGAAATTATCCCTTTGTTCTGCAGAGAAATGAAGCCTATTTTAGTAGCACGTTAGCATCTAGTATAAAGTTCAAAGTTCTAGTCAGGAACCTTGTTCTCTCTGCCAGTCTGATAATGACACTTGTCAATAGGAATGGAACTGATGGTGGAAGGAAAGGCGGATCTTTCCTCCCCATCCCAGGTGATACGGAAGTAGAGACATGACTGCAAAGAACACCATCTCAAAAGATGATTCTGTTCGTATACTTAAGTGTCTTGTGCTTTGGCCTGCAAGGTATAGCACCTAAGCACGTGACTATACTCTTGCAACTCTAGAGAAGTCAATGCAGAGTTCCTCCATGTAGGCCTAAAAGCATATTAAGGCTTTTGTAAGGCGCACCCTTGCAATCCCAGGACAGTTGGATATACTGAGTATTAACGTAACGTTTTAGACCAACACAGGCCTCATCTCTTGCAAAGGCTCCAAAGCAACCGGTATGACCTGAGGTGTTCTGCACTCTTCATCAGCCAGGGTTGACAGTCCCCCTCGCCCTGTGCTATACAGCACGTGGTAGCTGTACATACGTTGCACCGTGTTCGTAATAATAATGAGGTACTGCAAAATAATAATAGGGTTAAGTGAGATTACAGGAGTATGACCTAAAGTCAAATCGGTTACCTGGTTTTCATACTGCTTTTTTCTCGTCATGTCCATCTTGGCAATTTCTTCATCAGGATCCTGTAAGAACTGCAGAGAGGCACACATGATTTCAGGAGCACAAGCCGCGGGACGAGCGACCGTTGGCCAAGGCGACAGGACCACATCCCCGCCGCAGCCCCCCGCCGGCCCAGCACCCAGAGCACCGCATGGCCCCCCGCCACCCAACAAAAGGAGGCGAGGGCCGGCAGGCCAAGCCCGGCGGCGGGGCGGGCGCTGACCCGCGGGCACCAGGGTGGGCCGCCGGGCCGGGCCCGGGCCCGCACTCACCGTGGCCACATCGGCTTTCCTCTTGCGGGCTCGCATGGCGCACTCCGCACCCCCGTCCCCCCTGGCGGGAGCCTTCTCCTCCGCGCAGTCGCTGCCAAGAGAGAAGAAGCTGCGGGAGCGCCGGCCGCGGGGAGCCTCCTCGGGGCTGCCCGACGGAGACCTCGGCCTACAGGGCCCCGCGGACGGCGGGGCCGCCGGACTCACCTCTCCCGGCGCATGGTGCCCGCCTGGGCCGGGTCGGGGCGAGCGGAGCTCCCGTGCGGGGAGCGGCCGAGCAGGCCCGGGCCCCAGCCCCCACAAAGGGCCGCGGAGGCGCGGGCGCACGGTGCGGAAAGGGCGGCCGCAGCCCCGGGCCGGCCCCGCCGGCTCCCCCCCGCCCCGCAGCCGGGCACCCCGGGAGGCGGCAGGGGCACCCGCCGCCCCCTGCCCTCGCACTCGCTCACTCACCGCCGCCGGCCCGGACCTTTCCGGGGGAGAGCGGTGGGCGCCCGCCCGGCGGCGGCGTTGGCGGGGCGCGGGGGCAGGGCGGGAGCGCGGCGCGGGCGGGCTCCGCTGGGCGCCTCCTGCCTCACGGCGCGGCCGCTCCCGTCCCTGCGCACAGCGCGGCCCGCGCCGAGCGGGACATTTAAACGCGGGGCGCGGGGCCGCCTCCCCGCCCGCCCGCCCGCACACGTGGCCCCGCGCGCAGCGCCGGGGGCCGGCGGCGCCCGGCCGGGGCGGGGTCTGCGGGGGGCGGCGGCGGGGCGCCGCCCGCGGGCCCCGGGGGAGCGGGGCAGAGCGCCGCGGGGCGCGGGACGCCGCGCCGGGGCCGGCGGGGCGGGGCGGGGGCGGGCCGGGGGCGGGGCCGGCGGGGCCGACGCGGAAGCGGCGGCGGCAGCGCGCGCGGCCGCCACAGGTAGACACCGTCGGGACGGCAGCGGGGTGAGCTGAGGTGAGGGGAGCGGAGCTGAGGGGGAGGGTCCGCCCCGGGAGGGCCCGGCCCGCCCCGCCCGCGAGCGGGAACGGGCCCGGCCTGCCCGCGGCGGGAGGCGGGTCGCCGCCATGGCCGTCCGGGGCCTGCCCGCCCCACTGACCCGCTCCCTCCCTCCTTCCGTCCCTCCCCGCAGGCCATGCGGCTGCCGGGGCCCTTCGGGCGGCTGAAGGCGGCGGTCGTCGGGGTGGTGCACGTGGGAGCGCTGCCAGGTAAGCGGCGGCCGGGCACGGCCAGGCGGCGGGACCGGGCCCTGCCGCCCCCCTCAGCCCCGCTCCCCGGCAGGCCGCCCCCCTCGGCCGCCGCTGGTTTGGGCATCTCCCCTCCCCAGAGGTGAGAGAGGCGGGAGCCGCTCCCGTGCGGGGGGCTAGGCTGAGAAACCCGGGGTTCGGTGTTGGTGAGCTCTCCGCTGGTGTGTTTGAAGAGGCAGTGGTTAGGCAGTGACACAAATGGGCGTTGGGACGGGATAGGTGTTGGACTGAGCTCTCGCAGGTCCTGGGAGGCAAGAGGAGGCTCAGACAGTGGGCAGGGGTTGGTCCACCCTGACCTCCCCATCCACCTGCCCAGGGGCCCGGGGTAAGCAGGGCTGATGACAGCAGCTGACCTTCCCCTTGACAGGCCGGTGCCCGGAGCTCACCGTGCTCCACTGTTTCCCAGAAGCAGCCTCCAGGCACTATGGCCAGCTTTCCCCACGCTGTGAAATCAGACCGTCTAATAAAGTTGTCAGAGGGCTCTTCACAGTCCCCGTTTCAGACTCTCGGTGCCTGGCTTTAGGAGCCCAAGTACCAAGAAAAGACTTTGGAGTTGATCTTGAGGGAAACTCATTGAACTCCACAAAAATACATGCATAAACTGAAGATCGGATACAGTCAACCTTGCAGATTAGAGTTTAAGATAGCTTTACCTAGTTTTAAATTGACTGGTGTTTAGCACAGGTATTCTGCACACCCAGAGGTCGGTCTTGCTAGAGGTCATATTGCATGGAACATCGCTAATGCAGGATAAGCTGCAGTAAGTACAGGAATGACAAGCTAAGGGCAGACCTGGTACAATAAGAGGTTATAGCAGATATTCCTCAAGTTTGTGAATTAGATTTAGGAGCTGAATGGTTACAGCAGATCTGTCAAGTTCAGCTAAGGAAAGAGATGGCACTAAGACATGTCACAAGGAGATGCAGCAGCCTTTTGGCAAGTTTACCCTGTTCCTCCCTATTTCAGTATGCCAATCCCTGTAGTTACGTGGTTTTGTTTTGTGCGTGCCCTGGGATAAGCGGCATTATTCTTGCAGGGACACCAAGAAGTTCTCTTCCAATGACCCAGATCATTGATCAAGCTTGTCAAGAGGCAGCAGCTTACAAGGATGCTGGAGTTGTAAGTTTTGGCTTCCTTCTTCCTATGGCAGCATTTACACACAGCTGCTTCTGCATAGCCAATATTTTAAATTAAGTCTATAATTCATCAAACGCATCTTAAACCACACAGTCTAGGAAATTGACATCTTTTATTTCAACATAGTAAGCAGACCTTCTAGATTACAAAACCTGAAATAAGTATCACATGCACCCAAAACAATTGAAAAAGCTTAGATTCAAATTGTGGAATTCAAGTTGCTTAAGTTGAATTACTGTCAATTTCTAAGAATCAAGTTGATTTAAGGTGAAAAAAAAAAGGAAACTTGACTGCAACACGATGGTCGCTGGCATTCGAGGTATCTGGCTGTAGAATGCTTTGCCATCCAGTCTGACAAGCCACTGTATTTTTAGCTCTGTACAACACTGTTTTCATGAAGTCGTGGAGGAATGCCATGTGCACAGCTCAGGCACTGCATGCGTACCTCAGTCACTTGTGGGGTGCAGGATTGCCCCACATTTATGTTTGTACCAAAACAGCACAGATGCAGGGACTTAAAAAAAAAAAAAGGCTTATGCCTTTTTCTGCCTTCTTTAACCCTTCTGTCCTAGCCCCCTGGCAGCAAGCATGACTGCTTTGCGTATCTAGAAGAGAAGGCCCAAAAGGCCAATCTCAGCCAGAGGCAAGAAGAGGCAGGTACTACTGACTGAATTGCCGTTGGACTTAAAGTGGTGTAGTAATCTTCATAGGTCAGTAGATTTTAACAGGGTGTATGTCCTTTTGAAAGGTCAGATATGTTTTAAACATTTCATTGCACCTTGTCTTCGGGTGTTGATGTGCTTTTTCTTTGACCTCCCTGCAGTATTATGTACATTTTCTGGTGTGGTAAGGAGGTGTCCTAATGTCCGAGGTTTGAATATGTCTTAAATGAACAAGTAATCACTGCTCTGAGCAGCTGTTTTCTGCAAAACTTTAATAACAAGCCAGTTGAAACCTTTTTAATGCCATAAATTAGGATGATACTTTACAGACTGAATAAAATTGAATATAAGAGCTTAGTCTAAATTATAGAAGACCAAGGTCAAAATGCAAGACAAGTCACATGAAGTAAGTTAAAGGCAGAGCACTATCAAGGTTAAATTAGGAAAGAATCCTGAGAACAAAGTTGCTGAAAGGATAAACATCAGAAGAATGATGTTTACATAGGTGGGCTTCAGTGCCTATGAACCAGATGAGCATGTGTAAGATGTCCACCCAGTTAGAATAATCTCTAACTGCAAGTTGTACAGAACGAGCAAGTTATTTTCCTTTTCATGCCTGTTGAAAAGCCAGGTGTGCAATAGCTCTGTGTTCTGTACTGTGACTTTATATTTTGTCTTTACAGTTACAGTATCAACATGAGGTATAATGTGATTTGATCTACATCAGAAGAGTGGCAAGTACTAGTCTCCGTCTTCCTGTGTTAGAGGAAGTGGTTACAAAACTGATCTGTAACTCCTAAAGCCATTGCCCCACATTCCAGTACTTGTTTACTTATTTCCCTTACATACTAATTACACACTGAAACCTTTAGCAGCAGGGAAAAAACCACCAAGTATACCTAAAGGTGAGGGAGGGTACAGAGGCAGTTACTTTCACTGCTGACGTGTACAAAGCTGGACCGGTTTTAAGACAAGCTTTAAAATCGGTAGTAACACAAAATTTTAATTTGGGTTTTATACGTTATTGTCTTTTCAAAAGTTGTAATAAATTCTGCTATTCCAGGTCTAACTGGTTTACCTTTTCTGCTACTGCATTGCTGTCTCTGAACTTGAATATATTTTTAAACATACCTCTCAGGTAGGCAGACGAGGTGAATGCAGTCATTCCTCTACACATTTGGACAAATTCAGGGCTTAAAGTTTTGCTTAGTCTATTTCCTGTAGAAGTCACAAGAACATCAGTATACATTCCACACCAATCTTTATTCTAAAGGTCTGTACACAATAGTGTTACAGCAATAGGACAAGCAAATCCTTCATTAATGCCATGAAGGTCAGAGTTAATCAGGAGAGCTTTCATAAATATCAGTATGGTCGCCTAACACTTTCTGCAATTCACTTGTTTAATTTTTGCTGGTACTTACTGTGAAATGCAAGTTTTCATGATAGATACTTCAGGAGCTTCCTGGCTTTTGCACAGAGATCACCACTCTTCCAGAAAAACTATCTTGCTTATGTAATGGGAATATATTTGGGTTATATTTGGGTTTCCCCCTCAGTGCTCCGAGTGAACTGTTAAGCTGTGTGTTTTTCTTGTAGAAGAGCTAGAAACTTAAAAGTGTTTGTTTTCCACAGATTTTTATACTGATAGTATTTCCAAATGCTGCTTAGAGTAGCTTTTAAGAAGACGCGTAACCATCTTGCTGCTACTAGATGTTTACATATTGCCTCAAGTTGCTTGAATCGGTGTTAACATTTAAAAATAAAGTATATGGTCTTGCTCACTCCATATGCATTGCACTTGGAAGTAAATTTTAGTATATTCAGAAAAAGGTGACTTGTCTGGCACGTTAGCAGCTTAACATAATAAATATGAAAGATTTGCGATATTAGAGCACAGTAATGAAAACAAGTGAGTGCTCAGTTAGGAAGCCATCTGTGCTCAAAATGTATATGCTTTGTACTTGTGTGTTGCTAAACAGTGAAATTCCCTAGACAAGATTTTATAAGCAGCAAGCTATGAGGCATTATGATCCCTCCAATTTGTATCTGCTTTTGCTGAAGAAAAATGCAAAATATATATTCTAGATAACTTTTATTCATTCTGTTCAGCCTGGGTGACGCTTACTTGGTAGCCAAAAAATAGAGCACAAGTTGCCTTTGCTTTTATTGATGTAGATCACTTTACTACTAGTTGCTGTTATTAAGCTGTAGCTACTTGAGTAGCTGACATTAAAGACAGTTAGATATACAGAAGTAAAATTAATTCTTTAAAAAACCCCCCTCAAATTATAAAGCTACATTGAGTTGCAAATATCATGGTTTGCTCCTTTTACCATTGCTGCCTATGGAGATGTGTTCATTGCTATTCTGATCCTCCTGACCCTTCTTTTGGCTCTGTACCTGGGAGGAGAGTTGCTAGTACATGTTTTACATTAGTGTTTTTAAAAAAATGAGATGTTTCAAGCCTACTACTCCTATAACTACAATGATAGCTGGAGTTCAAATTACTTAGAGTTTAATAACAGTCAAGACAGAATAAACTAGTATTTCTGCATAGAAACACATAGGTAGTTATCACTTGGATTACTGAAGTTAACATTTCAAATTTTAGCTATAATACAGTAGAATAAAATAGCAGATAAACCTCCCCACAACTACAGCATATGGTATATGCAGGAGAACACAAGATATCTACTGATCTATATTAAGGCCATAATCTCTTGCTCTGGAGGTAAAGTTCGTAAAGCAATTGCTAGGAAGCTGTGACACAGCAAATCAATGCTCTACAAAGGCACCTGATTCCCTTTATAAGGGGCACATGACTGTGATGGTGGGAAAGGCTGTAATTGTCCTGGTGCATACCTAAGCCTGTATAATAATGGGTATGGTACAAAAAAAAAAACCCTTTCTTCCTGTAGGAAAGAGTAGTTTTAAGCTTGCAAAGCTTTGTATTAGCATGCAAGTGTTTGTAGGTAAAGCTGTTCTGTTAGGGGAAACGCTGGGGTTAAAGTTGCCTGAGGTAAAAGTTACATTAGGTAGACGCTGAGTTAAAGCTTGTGTGATTGTTATACCTGTTGTGGTTTATAGTGTTGTGACTGTTTTTGATGCTTTTCTGCTGTGATATGTGCGTGTGTGGCTGAAGTGTTTTAAGAGGTCATTTCTATAAGTGGAATAAAGCGAAGGAAATTATTTTTCTATATAATCAGAGAGCTATTTAAATGACCTATTTTCCAGTAGCTAACTGTGATACAAGAGGCACTTTGCACATATGTAGCACTTCAGAAGTCATTCAAAGTAAAAAGGAAATGTATTGTTTGAGAATTACTTATAATAAGGCTATTATATAGAAGCAACACTTAAATCATCTTAACATTCAATGGAAAAGGAACACAAAAGGTATTTGCTAGAGTTTTATCTCATAGTCTCCAAATAAATTCTGCTTTGGAGGGTGTAATACAGTAACTGTTCCCATAGACTTCTGAACTATGAGCTTAAGTTCCAAGAACTTTAATTTAGCATAACTGTTTTCTTTCCACCATTTTAATTAGATGTCTGATAGTACTGAAGTCTGTTTTACATACATATCAATTCAGTAAACACAGAAATCTGTGGTGTTATATTTTTGTCTAAAATATGAAAGAAAGCTTTGAGTTAATGCATCTGTAATTCAGCTCTCTGTATTGCAGAACATATGTTGTTCTTTTTTAATTAAACAAAACATAATATGCAAAAGAATGTAGTCTATCGGATGGTACCAAAAGAATAACAGATTATTGAAGTAATACCAAAAATATTCACTGTAACTGTGGACCTTGAGGCCATAGGAAGAGACAACTGCTGAAAAGTGAATATAGTAAGTTTAAGGCAGAAGAGAGAAATGTTGGAATCCTCCCATATGCCTGCATTTTGAACTAGAATTCAATCAGATACTTTTCATGCACAGTAGTATGGCTAGGGTTTTTAATTAATTTTTAAATGAATTAATTCATTAATGTATCTAATGGAATAATTTGCTTTATGCAAATCCTGAGCTGTCAAAGTAGTAGCAACTTGGGGAAAGCTCAGTTTCACTGCAGAATTCCTGTGGAATTCTGCCAGCCCGTTCTCCTGCTTTTTCATCTCCGAGCGCGGCTCTTCAGGAGCTGAGCATCTGAAGCCCCGTTCCCAGATGCTTTTCTTCCTGGGTGTCCTGTTGAGGTTAATTCTTGACTGCCTGAAAGCCTGGGCCTTCTGGTTTGTGCATCCTAGCTCCTTACCCTTATGGTAAGCTTGGAGTTTGCCAGATATCCAGGTTTTGGTGAAGTCTGCCAAGTAGAGCATTCTTGAGCCAAGGACCAAGGGCTTCCAGGTTTTGCGGCCTCAAGGAATTGTCTGGGTTTGAGGGTTCGTTGCATTTTTTGAGTTTGTTTTGTTTTGTTAAAATACTATGGTTCCACGTTAATCCTTTTGCCACATACTACTACTGACAAACTTTGCATTCTTGCTTAGACAGACCTAATGTATTTATGCGTACAGAGGGCAAAAGGCTAAGGGATTTCTCTTTCTGTTGGTACCACAAAGGATTCCGTAGTTGTGCCTGAGGTACAAGGCCATTTGGTCAGTTCAGGTTTGTTGGAACAGTCCTGATGTCATTCCAGGGAAACTGACTAAAAGTTTGTGACAGTGTTTGTTTGGGTTTTTTTTGTTTCTGAAAATGCTGTGGGTTTTCTGAGGACTGGTTATCATCTTTGTCATAGGCTACCTCCCGTCACAGGTAGAGAAGCGTGGATGTTAATCTCCTGGTTTGAGGTGAAACAGGACCAATTTTGTTCAGTAACTTTGCTTCTTAGGTAGGCCTCTTCTAAATACTGAAATTAACAGAATATTATGCAGAAACTGTTCGCTCTCAGAGTGATAAGACCTATGTTTATAGTTGATGCCAAGGAACGGTATGCAGAGAGGCTCTTGCTTATTCTTATTGCTGTAACAGCTAAGGTCAGCTGACTCTTGTTTGCCCCGTTGGAGGGTCGGAAGCAGAAAAGCATAGAGGGGTCCCACCTGCAGGGAGGAGGGGACAGGACAGGTGACCCAAACCTGACCAACAGGGTATTCCATCCCATCTGCATCGTGCTCTACTGACTGACTAGACATTGAACTGGACGTAGAAATAAAATCAAGGACAGATATTTTGGTGAGTTGTCGTACCTGGTTTTCCTTTGCCTAGTTGAGGTTTTCTTGGACTGGAACTCTGAAATTAAATATGCTGATGAATGGCACCATATAATGCATAGGTCTAATGTTGGGTGCTCATAATATTAGTTCACTTTTTCCATTCATAGCTTGTGTTCTTTTGTTTTTAAGATAGCATGGATTTTGTGTGTTTAAGTACTCAGCTGTAAGTCATTAGGTAAAGGCAGCTGTACCCTGGTGCACTGAACGTATGTGGCTCATGTGCTTGGACTGACCATATTGTTCCACCGGATTATTTCTATTCTCAGTTTTCCCCATCCTCCATGTTAGGTGTTCGTTTATGATGTCTGTGGCTTAGCCTGTAATTCAGCCATTAAATGCTGAATGCATTTTATATACTGTCTTATCTTTTACTGCCAAAAGGGCTTCTACACTACAACAAAGATTAAAGAAGCATTACACATGAAAGTTTTTAAAAAAGGAAACCTTTTTTTTTTTTTCCCTGCCTGATTCTCTGTGTTATTATTAACCAAACTTCTTTGTTTAATCTCTAGTTGTAATTTTTTTCCCTGAATGTTCTTCTTTCTATTCTGGTTCAGTTACAATATCTTTGAAATGTAAAGCTCTTATTTTAAAGGATTAAGATGTGTGATAAAACTCCAGAGTGAGCAGAATTTGTTTTCGATATATACCATTCATTTGTCTATTAAACTTCTTGTATTTTTAGATTGAAGCAGGTGAGAAATTTCTACCTTCTTTTAACATTTTCACTGCAAATGCAAAACATCAAGCTTGAAATATGTTTCAAGGCTATACTTTTACTCTTGTTATTAGTCCTTAACAAAATTATATATGATTTTCAGTTGTTGAAAACTTTCTGGTATATACTATGCAATGATTGGAATAGTACAAGGTACCAGATAATGTACAAAGATTTTCAATAAACCGCATAATTATATCAGTAGGGTATTTTATCATCATTCCATTGTTTGCTAAGAGTATGTCTGTGTGGAGTGAGAGGTATAGTAGATAATAAATAGCAATGTCTTCCTTCAAGTAATTCTGAATCCAGAATGGGAGAAATATCAATAGTTAATACTATGGTATTAGGCACACTGTGAATAGGCACAATAATAGTCAAACAAAAAATTCCTTTATTTATCCAAAATAACACTTATTTTCTGACATTAATTGAATTGAAAATTGCCTTGATTATCTCTAAATCCTCCGTTATCCAAACATACTCAATATCCTATATTCCTCTTGGATAATTGAAGTTTGACTTTACGCTGTTTTTAATGAGGTATAAGATTTAACTCGTTCGCCTATATTTCACATTTTAGGATGGATCAAAGGAAACCAAATTGATGAATGTATAGTTAAAATCACATTTATTTCTCTTCATGATTTCCCTGCAAATACCATGCTGTTGATGAAAGCACTTTTATAAGTGGTTGTGTGCATCAGCGCTGTAGATAATCCTTCCTTTGAAGGAAAACCTTTAAACTCGTGTGTCTTTTAATACAAAGCAGCGTAACGGTAAACTAGCCGTGCTTTTTAAGTTCCTTTTTTTCCGGCTTAATCATATTTCTTTATAATAATCTCTTCAGGATGGCTTGATAGTAGAAAACATGCATGATGTCCCTTACACGGTGTGTCCTGGGCCTGAAGTCACGGCAGCAATGACAGTCATTAGTGCTGCGGTGAGACAGACCTGCCCCCGTCTCGCGCTGGGTGTCCAGATCCTGTGTGCTGCAAATCAACAGGCGATAGCCATTGCTCTTGCTGCAGGTAATAGAAGTGACTCGTCAGTTATTACTGTTGTTTGCTATGGCATTTACTCTCTGCAAATTGTGCATTGTACTAACATAGATACTATGAAAAATGAGACATGAAAAGCTCACTGTACCCTGAAAAAGCAGAAATTAGATTTTGAGAAAGATGCCTGCTTGATTATAATAGATGATACTTGCGCGCTGCTTCAGTTGGAGGCAGCTAAAAATCCCAAGGCCGCTGCTGCAGCTTTCTTGGTGAAACCTGTCGAAATATAATGATTAGTTTAAACCTACTCATGTCTAAAAGCCACCTTTGGTGTAACTCTATTTACTTCAGTTAAATTGTATTTGAGGATCAATTTAACCCACTGTGGTTAAGCATCCTGTTTCAGCATCTAATTATATGTTGTTGCTACTACTGTTATCCATTAAAACAAAGTTTTCATTGCCTTTTTTTAATGAATGGATGGAATGAAGCTTTTTATATTGTAACAAAAAATTGAGTGTACAGCTAGCCAAACTACTTAAAATTAAATTGCATTTGGGTGAATGAAATATAAATTAATCTATCTTTATTGCATGAATCCTAGACTTGCTAACCTTTCTGCTCCTACTGCTTGCTGAAGCAATTTTAGTTTTTTGTATGTAGCATTCCATGATTTAAAGATGGAGGCTAGTTTAATACAGAAGGCTTGTACTTCCTAAATACTTCATAAATTGAGGGTTAATGCCTGTTTTTGCCCAAATTGCATATGTGATTACAGTAAGGTTGCACATTTTTGAATGTATGAATTTTGTAGACAGGCAAAATTTTTTAAGAGTGCTGGTGTTAATTGACAATCACACTTCAGGTAAAATAATGTAGGCTAATTTATCTGCAGTGGCACTTTTAATTCTGTTGCGCATGTTCTAAAAGTCTTAAATTCCTTGTTTTGGGGGGAAATTCTTGTTAGATGTGTTTTGAGCTCAAATTTGTTTTGAGTGCTTTAAAATCAGAAGTTGCCATTTTCAAGGTGCCTAGCTACTTGACAAACTGACAAAACCTCGTTTTTATTGCTACAGTAGAACCGATATGAAAAGCTAAAATAAAAATGCTACCATAATCCAGTTTTCGTTTTTAGGAGTTGTACGGGTGAAGAATGCTTGAGGTACAGAGGCATTTGCAAAAGTATTTACACATCTTATTTTTATAAGCGGTAGTCAAACTGCTACTGAGTTATCCTTTTAGGAGCAAAATTGATCACTAAATAAGGGATATAGTGTGGGAACAATGTATTTCTCTTACTTCTTAGCAATTATTAATGAGGGAGAGAATTCCTGGAGGGCTTGGGTTTTGCTCAGCTCTACTACTGTTCTGCACTATTTGCTCTGTAACTGGAGAACACCAGCTAGGAAGGGCCTGTGTTTAATGCATTTCATTGCACTTCTCTAAAAATGATTGTCTCAAGTTCACTGAACAGGAAAGCAAAAAGAAAAGAAAATCACTTTAAGCAAAACCATAGTAAAGTGAGTGCTGCCTTGTAGGTAGCAAATCTTTGAGTAGTTTTTCTGCAGCAACTTAGTAGTGACTTTAATGTCAATACAATTTTAATAGGTGGCTACTAATAAAGCAAGCCCTGTATGCTTTCACTACAAAGAATACTTGCTGAAGGTGTTTTAGCTAAAAAGCATATGTAGCATCTCCTGCTACTATGCAGTCATTTCATTTTCCCTGTGGAAACTCCTATCTTTGGTAGAAATAACTGTTCTGAAGAGAAATGCACTGGGAAATCATAAGTGTTCTCTAGGTGAAGGTAATGATTTTATTTTATAAAGGGGGAAAAAAGTCAGCAGGTTTATAGTGTGACTAGGAGGAACTCAACATCAGCAACATGTGGTTGTGCTAATAAACATGTTTTGGGTAGCCAAATAGTAACAGATGAAATTACTGAGATTTCCTAGTGTGTTGACAAGGTATTGGAGAAAATAACAGTAATAAATCGGGGGATGAGGCATCTGAGAAGGTTGAGAATTTTTTTAAATTTATTTTGCTTCTTTAGGAAACATTTATTTATTCAATTAGGCACCTAAAGGAAGGAATGCCAGCAAAAACGTGTTTGTGTTGGGTGCTTCAGCAAAGGTATGGAGCAGTGGTGCGAAAATAGTGGGGGATCTTGAGGACAAAGGGAACCACTGTCTCCACTCTTCTGACAGAAACAAGGAGTTATCAAAAAAGCACTAACTATTCAGTCAAAACAGTTGTTGCCAACATCCTCCCAGCTCAAAAAGGTTATTGCAGACTGCTACACCAGTGCTGAATGCTCTTGGTTCAAGGCACCAACAGGTCCACCACAGGGGACTGAAGGAGGCAATTGCCCAAGGGCATCCATCAGACAGGCCATGGCATCCTCCTGCCGTGGGCCTCCCTGCAGGGCCCCTGTTCCTCCTCCATCTGCCCCACGAACCAGCGTCACCGTGTCTGATCTTTGCTTTTACTTTTGATTTCAGGAGGTTATGTTGGAAGCTGCCAGGTTTCCCTCTGTTTCTAAGGGCAGATATGGCAATGTTAGCCCACTCAAATTAGTGTAATTATATAGACAAATAGAGGGGAAGATTCATGTCACGTTGTTCTTAAATATTAAAGTGCTCTGCTGCTCAGTTTTTATATTCTTCTACATACAGTAGAATCCTTAAGTAGGTCCCTAAGGAACTGTAGACCACAACACGAGACAATACAGAACAGTACAGTTTTGTATTTATATTTTTGACTGGAAACCATCTTAACATCAAATACTTATTCTCAGAAAAACCACCCTTCTTAATAGTTCATTTTAATGACATCCTCGAAAGACTGTATTATCTTCCTTCTTTCCTGAAATGCTCTTTGTGGAGAAGCAAGTCAGAATTTGTTTGCTAGGGTAACTTTTCAACTGGTTCATTATTAACAGGTGTACCATGTGTTTTTTTTAGAGGTGTATAATTTCCTGTTTGTAGTTTCTGATTTAATTAACTACATCTGCTTGAGGTTGAAACAGAATGATGTCTATAAGCAGGTTCTATGAGCATTTGTAGAAGAGATAAAAATAGAAATGCTCCCTTATTTATTTTTGTTTAGCAAGTATTACTGCTTATCACTTCTCAGTGCTCAGGAATGTCCACAGTATGTTCACTAAGTCTGGGTCAGATTTAGGCATAGTGTTTGGTTTTCCTTACTTTTTTTATCAGTGTGTCTTGTTTCCTGAAGTTAACCATTGTGTTAATTTCATGCACTCATGTTGTTTGTTGTTGATCTACTTCCAACTTATGTGGCTTTTCTTTTGTTGAAAGTTTGCTAATTATGCAGCACTAGTCACATTAGAGGGGACTGTTGTGTCTAAAGGAATTGCCCAAAAGCCCTCAGCTGCTATTTGTGTTTTTCCTTGCCTTAGTGAGATGTTCTGCTTGGCTCTAATCTGCCAGTGTAGGTCTCTGCAGAGGAGATGCAGGGCCTTTATAATGCAGGGAGTATATGCTGGTGATGCTCCCTTTATTTTGCACATTCTGCATGCTCTCCATTACCAACATGTAGCAGTGATTGAGAAGAAATAAATAACTGGCCCATCGTTAACCTAATAGAGACAAAGTTAATGGTGAGAAGAAAGATTTCAAGAAATACTGCCGTTGTGGAATATTGGCCTGGCCATCTGCTGGTCTTTGAGGCATGAAACAGTCCCCATAGCTACACTTCTGTAGTGATGCACAGGAACACTTCCAATATTCCAGGTACCCTCCCTGCTGTACCTCGACTCCACAGGATGGAAAACCCGAGCACGTGGGCCAGAGGCAAGTTATGCTTTTCTGTTCTGGCCAGAGCTTCAGTCTGGGTGCCTGAGAGCAAGGACTGTAGGGTCTGCTGTAGAGTGCAGCTTCCCTACACCTGGGTGAGCCTGTGTTACACTCCTCATGATTCAGGTCTCAGTTTTTAAGTTTATCTTCTCTCATCTCATAAACTTAGAATAGAATAGTTCAGTTGGAAGGGACTTAGAATAATCATCTAGTCCAACTGCATCTCCACCTGACTGTGAAACTGCCCTTTTTCCCTTTAAGGATCGTGTTACTGAAATACCATTTCTGAATTAGTCTTCATCAATGATAATGACACAGTTGGTAGCTGATTAAGTGAGGCTTCATATCAGAAGATATCCCAGGTACCCAGGTATCTTCATGTCTTTTATAAATACAGCTTTGCTGTCTGCGACCGTTCCTTTCCCTCACCCACCAGCAGAGATACCCTCCACGGGAATTCACTTGCTACAGCCCATGATGCTGTTTAAGGTGGAATAGAATTGGCCAGAATTGTATACTGCTTTTTTGTTTTTCTTTTTAACTGCCACCACGTTAATGCTGTGATGGTGGGGAGGCAGCCGAGAACTGCAGCAGGGCTACGTGTGCTTTGGGGAGCATCTGCAGGTGCTGTGGAACAAGGCAGTCAGCGCTGTGGGCTCTGCTGGAGGCGCTTCTCCCAGGCCTGCAACTCATGCTGAGTGTGGAAGGAGCGACTGCAAGACGATGTCCTGAGTGGTAAAAGGTCTTTGCAGCACAGAGACTATAGCAGGCAAAGTCGGTTGTACTCCGGAGTTTTCATTTTCAGCACAAAATCAGTCTTTCAGATTCTTTTTGAATTAGGAGGGCAAGAAGAGCTGAGAGCCAGGATTTACTGCACGTATAAAACAAGATACCACCAGTAAAGTTACCTGCAGCATCGTGCCTTTGCGTAAAGGCAAAGATGTTTGTCTGAAGTCTAAAATTCAGCAGCAACCAGGAGCTGCTGCCTTGCAGAGGCCGGATCCCATTTCTGCGGAAGCAGTAAATCCTAGCTCCCAGCTCCTTTTGCCTTGATAACTCAAGGAAGGAACGCGCCTGAGAAAGGCCTTCTCAATGGTTGTGTCCAATTCAGTGTTTTGTGGTGTTACAATACAGTGTTACACACATTTACTGCATTTAAGATAGATGAAGTAAAAGTACTATTTCCTCCATCAATTCAGTCTTGCAATATTTTCTTGCCCAGCAGAAGTGTTTCAGTCTGTCATTGTTTTCCCTTTAATCATAAATTATCACGGGAAGGAAAGAAAAAAATAAAATTTTTCTCTACAGTTGATAGACCTCCACAGCTGTTTAGGTAAAGCT
Organism: Himantopus leucocephalus; assembly: GCA_003993805.1. Taxonomy (NCBI): domain Eukaryota; kingdom Metazoa; phylum Chordata; class Aves; order Charadriiformes; family Recurvirostridae; genus Himantopus; species Himantopus leucocephalus. The sequence goes on along the minus strand of RSEF01000011.1, from coordinate 9,302,842 downwards.
GTTTAAGTGGGATTAAAATAAGTGGAGTAACACTAACTTGAAAAAGAGACAAGCTCTAGTTCCTTGCACAGGCCCTGCAGTGGCTGGTTACTTGATTCCGTGTTCTTAATATAGTCTTGAAGTTCTGTTTATTAGGTTTTGTTGGAAATTTCCTGTTCTTATTTTCCAGTGAGATTACAAAATTTTTTTGTTCCCATATAAGTCAGAAATGGGGCTGCCTATTAACTATTCAACGGCTATTACTTTTCAACTACCCAAATGTGAAAGTAAGCAATAGTATCATTCTTACAATTTTATGAGCGTAAAAATGAATTCATTAGCAGAATCTGATTATGGCTTCATAAAACAGAAGGGTAATGATTTGGTGCCTGCGCCTATTACAGTTGGTTAAAATTTCTATTTTCATAGCCCCCAAAAACCCAGATAAAGAGTGCAGCCTTGTTAAACTAAGTACAATCCTAATGTTTAGCAGAAAATCTGAAATTACAAAGTTAAGGAAACATAAACCAAGCACCCACAAACAACATATAAGCAGTGACTTCAATAAATGAAATTACTCAATGAATAGCCCCTGTACGGAGTTAGACATTATGATTGCTGTGAAAATGTGACATATCTCTAGACTCATCGATAGTCTTATGATTAGAGGAGAAGTAATTTTTCTTATTTAACTCGGAATTGTACTGTAAACTTGAGTGATTTAAATAGAACCTATAGCTTTTGTTCCTAGATGCCGAAATCTCAATCTAGCTATTTGCACTGTGTTTATTACCCAGTGTCATCATCTAGCACCTGTAACTGTACTGGTGGCACACTCATGTCTTTGGATCCTGAGAATACTCCAGGCTTTTCACCCGCTAATCTCAAGGCACAGGACAGCTCGCGTTTGATTTTGCATCCATCTGTGATGTTCCTTGTTAGCTGGAGTCTGTGTTGCTAAGCAATACGGGCTCTTCTCTATCAGGCATAAGCTTTTTGTTTCTGCAACTTCAGGGCTTTTGGAATGAAACTGAAATTTTAAAATAAACAGACACCTTGTCATTTGGTAAATACATTTTAAAGACCATTTATGTTTATATTTGAAATGTGCTAAGGTAAGGCCTCTGTTGCCTAAGCAGTTCTCTGGTGGGTGGGATTGCATTCTTGATGGCTGCTTTCACATGCATTGGTTTCCTTGGTATGATGTCAGCTCTAATTAAACGTGCAGCTGACTCCAGAGCTGGAGCAGCAGTGGAGCTTCAGAAGGGCTTGGAAAAGACCTCTAAAGCAAACAAAGAACAGCAAAAGCTGCACAAGATGGACGCAGAGCTTTTACACATATGTTAAGTGACAGGTGAAATAAACTTCAAGGCTATGAAAGACCTGAAGAGAAGAGGGGAATACAGTAAGGGAGTCAGAATTCAATCTTGTGGCTCACAGCTGTGGGCTTATTACCCCATAGCCCAAGGCTTCAGTATTTCAGCACAGCGATATTTCCAGGCTGTGGATGGGGTCCCTGAGAGTAGATGAATGGCCTGTGTGAAGTCATTGCTATTCGTAATCATCCTCTTAAGTATCCATCCCAGTGCAAAAAGCCTTCCCAGTGCAAAAGATGAATGAATATGGTGGAAACCATGTTGCTGAGGTATGGTAGACTTGATGGTCGGAATAAGTTCTGAATAGAGCAGGAAATGTTTCACTCTTCCCAAAGCTTATCTTTTTGTTCCTTTGGCACAGCTCTAGAAGTAATTTGTTGATGTGGTGCTGGGTAGAAAATGCAAGCTACGTTCAGGTGGAGAGTCAAAGAGGTTGTATATAATATGTTTTCTTGCCTAGTTTCTTAAAGAAAGAAGACTTAATGCTATTCCTCTGTCTGTGTCCATGTCCTTCATGCTTTTTGACCTGATGGCCAACTTCAGGCATATTTAACAGGGGAATAGATGTTGGGGAAGAAGGAATACGATGAAAGAGTATCTGGAAAGAGGGGAGAGGCCCAAGTTAATGACACTTTTTGGAGAGAAGACACATTGTTAGGACAAAGGAGCTGTGTTTTGACCTACCTGCAACTCTGTTGGCACGTGCTCACTGGCATGTCATGGCAAGAGGCAGAGTGGGAAAAGCAAGGTTGGTTAGTCCTAGAGCATATGGAACAACTTATGTTGGGATCAAATAAGAGGGGCAGTAAGGTGGGGGTTTATTTGTTTTTAGTATTTCTGTGTTTTATTTTAGTCTTCAGTTTTAGCTAAGATATTGCTAATTTTTTTTTTTTTTTTTTTTAGGTCTTGATTTTATCCGAGCTGAAGGGTTTGTGTTTTCTCATGTAGCTGATGAAGGCATTATAAATGCCTGTGCAGGTAACCTTCTACGATACAGAAAACAAGTTGGAGCAGAGAACATTCAGATTTTTGCTGATATTAAAAAGAAACATAGGTAAATACAAGCAATATTTTATGTAAATATGAATGTAATAATGATCTGATATTTTTCTCCATTTTCTGATTTTTATTTTTTTTTAATGCCTATTTAGTGTCAGGAAAGCTAATGATATAGGGAGAACTTTATTGTTCAAGCAAGGTCTTGCAGTGCTATTAGGGGATATGTTTAAAAATAAATTTGCACCTGTAAGCTGCAGGTTGCTGCATCTGTGGAGTTTGCAGTTGTTTAACCTTCAGGATTTATAAATGCAGGGTAAAAGTTTCGTATCTGGTGTTAGGTGAGATTTTGTATACTTGTATATTCATATTTTATTTAAAGAAATTTTGTTTCTGGAGGCTAGGCATCCAAGGTTATTTCTAGTTATGCAAGCAGTTGCCATATAAAAGCATCCAAATCATAATATTTTGGCATTTTAAAAAGCTAGTTTCTTTTTTTCTCCTTCCTGCCAATAATACTGACTTCTTCTACTTAAATCAGCGCTGTCTATGTACAGATTATGTTCTATGATTATCAAACAGAAGGAACTTATGACAGATGAATCCAGTTTCTTTTCTGCTGATATTTTATCATAACTGTCACAAGGTACTTTCAGCTATTTAGATGTCAGTCTTCGGGGTTTTTTTTCCTCCAGAAGAACTTCTCAAGTGTTATGTATAATACATGCTAAATAACCTAATTAAAATGTTTGTGTGTAGTATGTGGGTAATCATGAGAATAACCAAGTCTGGAAGATCTTAAATACCTAATAAAGAGGTGATAAATTTCAAAATAGAAAGACAACAATGCAGCATAGTCAAATTACGCTTTTAAGGTCCTTTCAGTGTGGTTTCTTTCTAAGGATTTCTTTATATATATATGTACGTGTGTATATATAAAAATACATTGCATTAGACATTTTTGTAAAAAGAAAAAAAATTGATTGCATCATGTGATTATTACTTTTTCTTGCTTTGTCTTGACAACTGATGAATTGATATTTGGATTATACTTCCTGTTGTTCAAAGCGTTTGCTTTTTAAGAAACAAAACGAGGTTTTTGTTTCAGGCAGATTCATAAGCTGAGAAGGAAATGTTAAAGGACTTGTTGGTTGAGTTTTTTAATGTAGAAAAATATGCCTGTCACTGAGAGCTGCTAGCCTCCTGTTTCTTAAATGGGGAAAAACTATTTTTGTACTCTACTTGCTGTGTTACGGCTACCCTCCATGTGCTAGTTTAGGGTGTCTTAAGTCCCATTTCAACCTCATTGTATGTATTATGTACTTAGTCCTGCCTTTCTCCAGCTGCAGAGAGGGAGTTAGTGTGCTTCCTTTTGCATCCATCACCATGAGTGGAACGCATTGCACGCACGTGCTGCCTCTGAGTATGGCCAAAGCATGGCCCCCCCAAGAGCGTTGTCCATCTAGGCTGATCCAGGAAAGAGGTTGGCTCCGTCACCACTCATCAGTGCAACATGTTGGCGGTAGCCATTGTTTTCTACTTAAATGGAAATGTAGAAACGTCAAAATCAGGTGTTGAACCAGCAATGGTTGGAATTCTTTCAAAGTTTAGAACTGTTTAAATTAAAGGCTGCTATTGCTGTAGGTTTCGGACAAAGTGCGTCACCCGTGTATCAGACTGCTGTTGAAAAGCTAGGTTGCAGGTAATTGATGTTTGTAACTGCTGTGTAAGATGATTCCTGTGATTATATCATAGGTAATAACTATACTTTCTGTTAGTTGGACTTTGTGAAATGAAGTGGAGGGTATTAGTTCTGTTCTAGGCAACAGAATCTGATTTATGAATGACTGCACATCCACAACTCCCACTTGAAGTCAGAGCGCTGTGTGTGCTCAACATTTCTGAAATACAGGTGCTCGACATCCAAGCAGCTGTCTCAATTGACACTTGGTAGTTCACACTTAGCAATCGCTCTTTAGAGACATGAGACCCAGAACAATAGACCCATCAATTATGGTTCCCTGATGGAAAATGTTGGGTTTTTTCCTCTTGTTCGTATTGCAATTTTACTTCCCAATTTAAAACAGGACACTTAGCCTCCCTCACAAAGCCTGCCTTTGGTTGTTCTGACAGCGGGGAAGATGAAGAAATGCAGTCTAAACATTCAACAAGATGGATAACAAATGTGTGTGCCGACAGTAACCACAGGGTACGTTCCTGCTGTTGACAGTGCTCACGCTCTGACGGCAGATGTCAGCGTGGCCGAGACCGCTTCGGCTGCTGAGCTCTTCCTGGCTGATGGGGTTGTACTGACTGGCACGGCTACCGGATTGCCCGCAGATCCTCAGGAGCTGAAAGGTGAGAGCTGTCATACGAAGGTCGGACAACAGGCAGTGAATCAGCTTCTGGATTAATGTGGAAAGAAATCTATATATCCGCTGTTTCTTAAGGAAAAGAAAGAGGGAAGAAAAGAAACTCGCTGTAGGGTTTGATTTGATACAGCAGAACTAATGTGATTGAGGTGCTATTCAAACTGGCTGTCGTATGCTTCTAAACAACAATTTGGCACGACAAAAATTAAAACTATTTTAAGCTTTTATAACACCGAATGATGCTGAGGCTTAAATGACAAAAATGTTAAAAATGTATATAAAATTATGTTAAAAACAGGCTGTTCCATTTCTAAAAAGTCTTAATATAAGAATAAGCTACTTTATAGCCTTATTAACTAACTATAAATCTTTCCATTGAAGAGTTAAGCATTTTTATCTTTCACAATGAAAATGGAAGTCCTGCAAGAAAAGGGACATTTTGATAAGGCAACATTCCAAACAGTAATACCGGGGAAAGTACTGCTTAGAAGATTTTCAGAAAGAATACAAGTTCATTGCTGGAAAGTTATTACGTCAAAGTAATTTTTAAATGGTGTGAACTTTTTATCAAGAGAGAGTCATTTGACCTATGAGTTCTGATCTTGGTAAAAGTGTTATATGATTTTTTTAATATTTTTATATTGGCATAGGTTTGGGCTATCTTCATGAAACTGGATTGCTCCCATGCTAGAATTAAAGTTCTGTCATGGGGGCATTTAATTTTCATCGCTAATTTTAATTTAGATTAATGGCTTGAATTTGTGCATCTCACTACATAAAATAGAATGTGTATTTTAAGTTTTACTTCTGCTGACATGCTTTAACTTAGCATGTCTTGAAGTTCCAGTGCAGAGTGTATTGTAGTGAACTTACGTTAGCTGATCAGGGTGAAAAACGTAATTTACTTGCCATAGATACCCGGACCTCAAACATCTTTTGAAATAACATGAAATCATTTAGTGTTTTCAGGGTTTTATCTATATCATACGTGCTTAACAGCATTTAAAATGAATGTTGAACTTGTCAAAATGGGTTCTTATTTCATACCTATTAAACTTTCTGTGAAATAATAGGTTATAAATGACAATGCTTCAGTCACCAATGTTAAAAAGAAAATGATGGCTTGATGTGAACACGGAGCTCTGAAATTGGTTGGGTCTTTTGGTATGGTAAACTATAAATGATATGTGGAATGGGTGACCCTGAAAGCTAGGTGTATTTTGGAGACTGCAAAATGTCGTTAATCTAGAACTCTATCCCTGCCTGCAATTAATGCCCCCATTGCGCTTAATGCAGATTAAATAATTTTTAAAAAGGATTTGATACATCTTAGGGCAAAATCCTAGGTTAAATTCTGCTTTCACAGGCGCACGTGCAACCTCCATGGATTTCCTGCATCAGAGAGCAAAACCTGACCTCTAGGCTTTTTATCACAGGTCTCCAACCAGACAGCATCATGGCTTCTGTTTTTCTTTCGTGTGAACAAACATGTCAGTCCCTGTCTTGTTGTCTTTCTGGGTCCAAAGAACAAAATGAATCAGAGTTGGCAGCTGTAATGAAGTACGCACATTAATTTTGTGTTTGGATTTGTGCTATGAAAGCAAGAGTCTGCAGATCATGGGTTTATTTTACTTAGGTCACAGCATTTTGGATGTTAGCAGGCCCTCTCGTGAGAAGGATGTTGGCTTAAAACAGTTGAGAGAACTTAAAAATCAATATTCCAGGGTACAAGGAAATGACAAATTAGGCATATCTATGTCAGCAGATTCTTAAAAGGAATCAGATCTGCAGTCGTGAAGTTGGTGTTGATGTGAGTGAAATTTTGCATTTCACGAATTTATGCAGCCCTGGAAGTGCTGTATTACAATGATACACACACAATTGGGCACCTTTCATCACACTGCAAAGCATCTCTTGAAAGCAGAACCAAGAGACAGATGAGATTTTTGTCATGTCTTTTTTTTCAGCTTTGTTGTGCAGTAATATAGAAGTGTTTTTGCCTTTGTGTCTTTGTGTTGAATTGACTGATTTGTGATGGGGTGTGGGAAATGAGTGTTTCCCTGTCAAGCCAGAGAACTGTGTTCAGTAGGGTTTTGTTTGTAGTTTGTGTTGCTGCCTTCTCGCAGGCAACCATCAGCATCGCTCCTCGCAGAGGCTGGCAGGCTTTGCTCCAGGGCTCCCTGGGAATACCAGGACAGCACTGGTCAACGGAGTACAAGGTCTAAAAATCGGACTTCAGGTTATCAAGGAGCAGGAATTATAGCTGAGCGTTTTGAATTGCAATTGAATAATAAACCATATTTTCATTTAAGAGGTTATAGAAGTTTGTTCCAGTTTGCTACATTGTGAAATGTTCTTTGCTGGAGCGTGGGAATTGGGTTTTCTCTTTGGGTATAACTGCCGAAATACCTGCTTCGCATCCAGTCTGTATTTTAAGTCACCAAAGCTTTGTATAATGACTGCTTAGTTACATGTTTGAACAAAGCAAATGGCCTCAACTGAGTAACCAGTGGAAAACAGAGTACATCATGAAACCCAACAGCTGGCTGTGACTGTCACCTCCTTAGTTTTTGTTCATAAAAGGGGCATCAAGACTGATTCACCCTCTCACCTTTTGATGGTACATTTAGGTCAAAGTAGAGGCTGCTGCCTTTGCGGTACCCTCAGAGATAAACGGCAGATGTGAGTCTGATCAGTACTTTTTGCAAGCCCTAGATTTAATGACAGAGAAAAAGTCCTTTGAATTAAAAAAAAAAACTAAAATGTGTTACAGTGGAGAATTACCATAAACATAGTATTGTGTACGGTACAGTGATTACTGCATATGAAAAAGCTGTTAAAGAAGAGTAGTCGAGCAAGTTATTGGCATAGTGGTGCTTATTTTTACGCTGCTCTTTGCCATTGTTTTCAAGCTAGGAGCATTTGGCCTTTATTTCATGTAACTTGTGCATACCATAGTTCAAATGCTTTCGTTGTGCTTTGCAACCAAGCACTATTTCATTTGGTTTTATTAAAGACATGTCTGCAGATATACTGTCACAAGAAAGAGCACAGTGCCCTCTAGTTACACTTTATTGAAATAGAGAAATGTGCAAGTTGTGTAAACTTCAGGATCTTGTTACTGTAACATCACAAAATTGTCTCCTTTTTTCTTTGTGTCAAAAAAAGAAAATAATCAAAAAATGAAAGCCAAGAAGGCTGAGAGATTTAAAGCAAAGCTCTCTGTTTAGAGACATCTTGACAGTGACTGAACGTTGCCCTGCAAAAGCATATCTCACTGCTGTTGCTTTATTTTCTTTTACAAGTTAGAATTTGTATTAACACAGCCAATAGACACATCACCTTCTACTAATCAACTTTAGGCCTTTATGTGCTTGGAAATGACTTAAAAGTATCATCTGTAGCATACTTAATTAGGTAAGCCAGTCTCAGTGCAGACTTGAGCACTCCCATTGCCATTCTTCACATTGTCAATCTGAATAAATCTCCAGCGCAGGAGATGTGAGTGGACTCCATGTGTCCTGTATGGATCGCAGCAGGAGTTGGATACCTTGCTACTTTGGAAAGCTTTGAGGTTTTCTATAGTGACACAGCAGCCTCAGGTTTCACTGGTTTTTACTCTTTGCCTAGTAGGGCTAAGCTATTGTCTTACACCCATGCGATCGTGCTCTGTTTAATAATTTGGGTCTTCGTTTTTCCTGCTGATGTGAAATAATTATAAAACAACTACCTGCTAATGTGCCTTACGCACTTGTTGTAAAAACAAATATTGACTTGGAACGCAGTTCCTCTGGGAATACAGTAAAGTGCTGTCGCACAAGTCTGCGGTCAGTTGTAGCACCTTAATTATGCATTGGTATCTATGTAAAGCAGATATGATATTTCTAAGAGCACATAGATACTATATAAATAAAATTCTGAGTTTTTGAGAACAGGATTTCAGTAATAATGCTATAAATAACTAAAAATGAATTATTTTGTTGCTGTAAGCAGGATGAGTACAAGAATATAAATATGCGTAGAAAAAACTAAAGTGTTAATCATATATGTATGATCCAGCTGATTTGTTTAAAATTTTCAATAAGGACTGTGTGGAGCGGTGTTATTTTTGTGTTAAAATGTTTGTAAGAAGGAGTTATTGTTCCTAGATGGAAAAATGGTAGGGCATGTGACCTAAAAAGAGATTCAAGAGCTTTTTAATTGATCCCCTTTCTTTGGTGAAGTAGGAAAGCGATAAATAATTAGTCTTCCCTGAAGCATAATTAATAAGTTAGGATTCTGATGAAACTTCATTTAAACAGTGTTTTGAAGCAATCTTTTGTATGTTGCATGTATGCTTTCCCTAGTTAGCTCAAGCTCCAACCATCTCGTACCAGCTTTTTACCAACTAAGGCAATTTATATGTTTTTAAAGGTCAGAAATAAAAAACATTTCTCTAAGGGATGAAGCATCCAGTCCTGTGAGTGGCTCTTAGGGTGGTTGGTTTGAAATGAAAGGACGCGAAGGATGCTTAGTAATTCTTGAACAGGGATATTAATTTTATTTTTCTTTTCCAGAGCTAGTACTGACACAAGTTCTGCGGAAAATACTCTAATAACCTTTTATTTATCTGTGGGGAACCTTTCCATGATGGAAACAGCCATCCCCTTTTGTTTTTATTCTAAAAAGTGTGAACTATGGTAACTGAGCAATAGATGAGTTTCTGCACAGTCGGGTCTGTCAGAATGCATGCATTTCATAGTGAACGTGATCACCTGCACCGTGAACTGAAATCCACCCCTGTGTGTGAGGGATTAAGTGGATCTGTAATATTTTGAGCCCTGTTTTGATATTTTGTCTATTTCTCCTTTTGCAGCCAGGTAAAGGGTCAGATAATTAAGTAACACATACTGTATGTAGAAAAAATAATTGGCTTTTTTGTTCCATTGCCATTTATAGAAAGAGAAGTAGTCTTTATCAGTACTACCTTTTGCTTTCTGGTAAACTAGCTGGAGATAGCAATGTAGTCTATATGACCACTGCTTGCTTTCCTACTTCTGCGTCCCTGAAACTTAGCACAAAGTGGAGAGCACGTTCCTTTTCCATTCCCTGTGAATAAGGCCCTTCTTGTTTCTTCACTGAAGATCTTTTACTAGTTGTCAACATAGCACAAATTCAGCAAGGAGACCTGGCAGAAACACACAGCAGTCCAACTACCATTATTGTGATTTAAACTGATGACTGAAGAATTACAATGAGCACAGCTCTGCTGAATACTTCTGCCACTGCAATGATCTCACCGGACTAGCAAAAAAGAACCTGAGCTGATATAATGAATGGAAACAAGAACGGCATCTTCTTCTTGTAGCTGTATTTTGATTACTTCGTGGAAAGATTAAGGCAAGGGAAATGGAGAACACAGTTAAGACCCCACATGGGGCATGGCAGCCCACGTGGTCACTCCAGCATCAGCCGAGGCAACGGACCTGGTTTGCCTGGTATGTGTACTGTGTGCTACTGCAGCACAGTAGTAAACGAGAGCTCCTTTCCCTGTATGTGTAGTACCTCAAGTACAACCGAGCCTCTAAGCATGATGGTAACAGTCACAGTAAGTAAAGGGGTCTGGTCCTGCTGTGCAAAAGCTTCCTGCATCTAGCATCTCTTCTTACCAGGGGTGTGGAATAAAAATGAATTTGTGAGGGAATATAGTAAAATGCAGTATGTTCTCTGCCAGCCAATTCAACTTAATCTTGCTTAAATCTTGTTCCTTGAGAATAAAGAGGGGTACAGCTATGGTATCAAGACCCAACTTTCATATCTTCCACAGCGCTGAAACCATCCTCTGATGGTTTCTCACAAATATTCTTCTGCAGCGTTTCATACAACAACAGAATGCAAAATGAAATAAAAGTGAGATTTTTCTTAACAGCTGTTCAGAGCTAAAGGTGGTGGGTTTTTTTCCTGAGAAGTTGTTTCATTCTATAGTAGAAGTAAGAAATACCATGATCGTGAGTTTCTTGATACTTACCTTTATTGTTGAAAATCTAAGCAAATTAGAGTCCTGATAGAGTTTCAAAGGTGGGACTTCAGCCTAATTTTGGTTTTCTTCTTTTCAGAGGTTAAACATGCTGTGAAGATTCCTGTGCTGATTGGGTCTGGAGTGACTCTGGAGAATGTGAAGAATTACTTGGATGCAAACGCTCTAATAATTGGTTCGTATTTCAAGAAAGAAGGTTATTGGGCAAATGGTGTTGACCCTGACCGTGTAAAGAAATTTATGGAACACATAAGTAAACTGAGAGAATGAGTTTGTCAGTAAACAGTATCTTTGTGTGTGTATAAGTGCAGTATGATACATCATACAGAATTAAAGCACAAATGTGTGCTTGAATGGCTAATAAAATTAAATGAAAACGCACATCATCTCCATAACTAGCTGGGAAACATGGAGACACTTTGCAATAAACTGGTGCTCTGATGTTTGTTTCTAGGCGGCACATTTCTGTGGCACTCAACGCCATCGTCAATGCAAAACCAAGTCTCCGAACGCTTGTGTAATATATTCTCTCCTATAAGTAAAATGCTTACAGAGCTTAAGAATTTGTAGTAAATATTCATCACAGGTGAGCTGAGTTTTGTTTTGCCTGTGAGTACAATAGGATGCTCTAAGTTTACAGCTAAGAGTATTGTAAATTGGACAAGTTAATTAGCCTTTCAGTTTCCCCATCTGTAAGATGACGATAATAGTACCAACATCACATGGGGGTTGTAAGACATAATAAATGAATGAACGTACAGCACTGTCATCTCCTCAAATGAAGGGCTCTATTAAAGTTCAAGATCATTATTTTTTCATTAGAATTATGCATTTATTACAAAAAATGTAGTAATTGTATACTGTACAAAAATTTAAGATAATTGGGAAATTGATTTACTTACAATACTTATTAGAGAATAAATGTAAATATTTAATTACATTTTAAGTAGAGCTGGAATTTAGTCAAAATGTTTTTGCAAAAATTGGAAATTTTAATAAAGGTTTATTGTTATTTTTCAGCAAGCTCCTACAGCTTTGTACCTCTCCAGACTAGTATTAGTAATGTTAACAACTGCCAGGTTCCTTCCAATACACAAGGTGTAATTATGATGGAAACCTTTCAACCAAAGCTGACAGGTAAACACAGATTTTCATTATTCCTGTAAAATGTAGGAGGAAAAATATGACAGTCTCACTGTGTATGTTGTGAGAGTTTCCCCTTGAATTTGATCATTTAGCTCTAAGGAAGTTTAAAAGAACCCAAAGAATACCTGTTATGTTATGGCTGTATAAAATGTGGGCATAATGTTTTCATTCCTTGGGACTGGGAGCCAAGTGTGTCCTCTGGGATCTCTCTCTCTTTCCTTGACATCTATGCATCAGGCTTCTGCTGATGCTACTGAAAGTTATACTGTAGATACCAAAGCAAGTATACAAACATATTTTTTGTGTCAGCTGGCAGAGTGCCCATGCTTCTCTGAACAAAATACATCCTCCTTCCAAAGGCAAAAGGATTTTAAAGAAATTTAGTTTCATTAACATAATGGTGATTCCAGAACATTACAGTATGAGATTAAGACTTCTTCTCAGGTTTCTTTTTTTTTTTTTTAGACTAGCATGTCTCCCACATGACTCCCATCAAAAGCAGTGAAATGTCTTTGGTGTGCTGGCCTCCTGGAAAAGAGATTATTTAGAGCCTATGACAACCTTGGCATTCTTCTGCTTTTCTCCCTTTTCCTCCTAAATATGCTGACAAAATTTCAATGCATAGAAATCATTTCAGGTGCCTGTTTATTGTGGCTGGCACTACTTTGTCGAAGTCCACATTTACACAGACAGTTTAATCTGCTGCGCATTTGGACTTCCATCAAAACCAACAGTTCCATCCCAACCAATTGTCCCCACCGTTTCTCTTTTGCCAGCATGAACATTCATGTGGCCTCAAAGGGATCAGGAAACTGATTCCAGCTGAAGCTAACCCGGTCTTCTACCAGCCACACTCAGGGTGCATCAGGGAGAAATTTAGGTCATCTTCCTCGTTCCTTGCATCTGCAGCTCTAACTCCAAGCTGCTGGTATAGGCAGTACAGAATTATTTGAGGATCATGAAGATGCTTTCTAAATGTCTTCCACACACTCATTCACCCTAAGCATATTTACCAGGTAAAGCATTGATCTGGTTTAGTCTTTTCAGTTCTTAGTCTGAGTAATGAGTGCCATCCTATGTCCTCTTTATTGTGAAAAACACCACATTAACTACAAAGGAATGAATTTAGATATCAGTAATATCAGTGTGCTTAAATCAGTACATATTTTTCACTCTTGTGTATTTAGGACTGTCTTCAGACCTATCAAAGTTGCAGGTATTTCCATACATCATTGCACAGAAGATTTAATGATGGTTGTCCCAGAATATATTTTCTAATATAATTGTTACCAACTTTGAAAGTTATTTTCAGTAAACCTGTAGGCTAGAAAGGCTGACATGTAAGCAGTGAGCACTAGCCAGTGCTCTAGTGCCATAAGAAGAACAAACATCTTCAAGTAGTCGGCTGAAAATGACAACCAATACACTGATAAGGATTGTTGAGTGATGATAATTACTTTTAAAGAAACTGATTACAGTTGCCGAAAGTCACATTCATCACTCTGAGTGTGAAAATATAATGTGTTACCAGCATGTTTCTTGAATTGGTTTCTACTCATTCACATCCTAAAAACTCAGAAGTGACTGGAACTCGAATGGGTTTTCATCTGAATAAAAGGGGTGGTAAGTGAGAACTACTCCAATGCTGTATGCAAGGTTTAAATGAAGTAATGTCATACGCAGTAGTCTTTGTAAGACAAAAACCCTAATGAGTTGTATTCATTGCATGTTATGAGTAGTATACTGTAGACAGCACTTTCACTGTCAGGATTACATTTAACACACTACTGTGTAACGCTTACGGAAGGAACAGGCCATAATTTGGGTCTGTATTGTTACATACGAATGGTAAGTGCAGAATTTAGGGAACAGAAGTAAAGGAAAGCTGATTTTAAAGCCTGGAAATGTGACTGATCGCCAGCTCTTTATCATTCTTTGTGCTGAATGTATTTGTCTAGCAGCATTAAGCATCTGCTTGCCTGTTTCACACAGATGCTGTAAGTAGAATTTGACCTTTTGTTCAGGAAGTGTTTGAATATTTAATGTAAAAATATTAAGTTATCAGAAAGGGTGTCTCTTTTGGGAAGACTGTTCAATTTTTATACAGCCCAAGTTGTTAAAGTACTTTGGAGCATGAACAACTTCAGAGCAGAACAAAGCAGGCAGTGCTAATGTGTAGAAACTCCAGAAGTAAATAACAGCTGTTCAAGAAGACTTCTATTAAATATGTATTAATTAATTTGAAGTGCATCACTTAAATATGTGAAGAGATTATCTTGTGTTAATTTACATTAAAACACACAGCACTTGTTAGCCTCATTACAGTATCCTAAGTATATCCTAAGCTATCACCTCGTCCTACATTGAGCATTTTGTTGGGTGTTGATTGCTTTCGATTTGCCCTTTTAAAATGTCAGATAGTGGCCTCCCTTTCTTGTTGGATCTCTCCTTCCTCTCAGGTTTTGCTCTTGCATAGTTACTGTACTTACTTGTGTCCATTCTGTGCTGAGCAGAAAAAAAGTAAAAATAGATTGTGAAAATATAACAGTAATTGCCCACAGCTCAGTTCCCTAATGTGCCCATCCCAACTCCGCCTGTGGTTCTTGCTGTTAACTTATGAACCAGCAGAGAGAACGTAAGTGGCCATTTGTGTAGCGAAATGACTTTATGTGAAGATTCAGTATCACCTTTAGTGCAGGAAAGATACCTAGTAAAATGGGGGTCTCTAGTGAAATGATAGATAAATAACACTCACTGGTAATAATGGACTTTGTGGTCTAAATCATTGTATAAATCTTAATAAATCCTCATTCCATTCATAAAACTTAAGTATTTTTATCTGGACCTAATAAGACAAATAGTTTTTTTACCTATTTCGGTGCTGAAATTGTCAGAGATTTTCTTCCCTGTGTCATGTAGGCAGCTGATGCAGCTGCTGGGCTGTTCTTTCATCCCATTATTTTGATTCTGCAGACTCCCTAATTACAAGTTGGAGTTCAGTTCTTGTTTCCTGCACCTATTCCAACAAACTCTGCACTGGGGGGGAACTGAGGAATATACAGGACTTGCGGGCAGGTCCTGGCAGAGCAGGAAGGGGGAAGGAAACCAAAATATTTGGCTTTAGCAAAATCTCAAAGTCCATGACAAATTGCTACGTTGGATGGTTCTCTGAGAGAAGCGAATGGGGATATTTGCTGTAGTTTCAGGTTGTTTGCAGCCTCTTCAGTTATGACTTTGAGTTTGCACCTAGGTTGTGGTTTCTGAGATCGTCTCTGCTGGTATGTGTGCTGAGGGAGACATTTTTTCCTAAATGGCAGCTGAAGTTTTGCGGGATAATTATGGCAATAAGGGGTGATATCTGTAGCAAAAGCCAGGCTTGAAGTTTACAGCAGATTTAAGAGCAGATTTATACATATGTATCTTCAAAAAGAAGTCATTAAAGGTTTCACTTACTTGGCTTAAAACTTCGCTTACTTCCTGCGCCTTTGCCCTCACAGCCAGTCAGTGTTTGCTGTGCCGAGGAACTTAGAAGTTGAGTTTAGGACCAGAACTGTCTGTGGCATTTTTCTTGCTCGTTTGCAGTGCTTATCTATGTGACCTAAATGATATCTTTTTCAGAAATGGTGGAGAATTGGGCTGAGATATTCTTTTTGTGGGCTAAAATGCCATGGTGTGTAGTTGAATTGACCCTCCCCTCCACTCTATGGTACCCACCGCAGAAATACCCTCGGAACTTAAAATCCTTCAGAGAGAGACAGAGCTGGATTCCTGCCTTAGTGGTGTCAGAGCAACCTGCCCGATTAGCTCCTTGCTTTTATAAGAACCACTGCTTGTACTGGGGCTTGCAAGAAATTGTTCGCGTTGAGGCATCACGGAACTTCTCTCCATTTTTTTTTCCCCCCCCTCTTCTTAACTATTGTTTGACTGTTAGTGACAAGGATTATTTGATCCCTTGAACACTTGTTTTAGGGATAAAAAGCCTATTTCCCTTAGGATATCTGTTAAAGAGCTGTGTTAGGACTAAGAACTTCAGTCACATTGTTGTTACATGGTGACTGGTTAGGAATCTTCTGTTGAAAAGTCCATACTTGGTCAATAGTAAGTTGAAAATGGTGCATAGTTTTCTGACTGCATTCATATTCCTAACTTCATCTGTCAAAAAGACTTTGACGCTCACTCAGTCTCTCAGGTCTAGACAGACCTATTAAGTACTTTCCTTGGATTATTCTTCATCTGGCAAAGTTACCACTTGCCTATGCACTATCTCAGACTGATGACTTTGGGGCAGTGAAGTATTCCAGCTTTCATCGATAAGTCTGTTTCTTACAGTCAGAGAACCATCACTCCTTCCTGTCAGCCTCTGTAGGTCTGCAGCAAAGAGAGGGAACAGAGACAGCAGCTGAAATAAAAGTAAGGCCAGATGGTTTCTGGTGAAATGTTGAGAGTAATACATGCTTTTTCACCCTAATCTTTAAATGCACAGATAATTGTAGGGAGAAAAAAAGCCTTTCTGCAAAGCAAGTAGGAAAGCCTTTCACATGAGGCAAAAGAGTTGCAATTCACAACACAGTCTGTTTCTTTGCTTACAGTTTGAAGCTTTAGAAGTAGTAAAGGTAAGGAGAACCTAAGATGTTTCTTGTTAAACACTTAAGGATAGGAAAAGATGTGCGACAGTAATTATCTTGATTAAAAATCTGTTGATCTTATTAACAGGTGGGTTTCTTCCAAGATGTCAAAAAGGGCTTTTGTTCATTTGGGCTGAAACTACTACTCTGCCTATGGTTAACTTCCCTCTTTCCTGTCACTGTCAAATTTTTTCACAAAGTAAATTCAGTGTCACACAGCAAATGTTAGTGTTTCGTGATTTCTTTTTCCAAAGGATGTCACTCTCCTTGAAATGAATGGGACAAAAATGCTGTTTGGTTGTATGGATCACTGGGTTATTGGGTGTTCTGTATATTAAAATGCAACTTCTACTTTTGTCCTACTGTCTATGCAAAGGGAGATGGAATATCCAGTGTAGGGGGTAGCAGCTGATGGGTATTTAGGACCTTTTTATTACTTAGTGAACAATATTAAGTATACAAGCGTAAGTTAAGTGTACAAGAAATTTTAAATATCTAAATTTGCCAAATCTGATATGAAATTAAGTGTTCAAGATAGTAGTTAAACTCAGAATTGTTTGACTTTGTACCGCAGTCACTGTGTTAGCTGTGCCATATCATACTGCTGCCAGAGCGAGGTCACGAAACAGGACATTGAAATCATGTTTCATACAAATGTAGGAGAAACCCCAAATTCAACAGTAAACAAGGATGAAAAGGAAGACAGCACAGTAAGGGCAAGAGAAGATGCTTAAGCTTCCTGCAGTTCCTGCCTCATTGTTTATTCCAGCTTCCTGCTTTTTCAGTTTGCCTCTCAAGCCTTTCTTGTGCATATACATAGATTATAGTATGCAGAAGACTAAGAATAAGCTGAAGGCAGAAACTGACTTAATGAAGACATTCTTGTGATAGAGAAAAGATTTTGTTGTCCACAGATGCGCAAAGAAAAATAGAAAAGCAGCTGCCCTTAGAAATGGAGTAAAAGTAGAGACGAGTGCCACGTCATGATGCTTTACTCAAAATCTGATGTGTTGAAAGTCTTTGAGAGGATCTGTACTGTTGCACAGGGATATAACCAAGAGGAGAAACAATAAGCTTCTGGTGGAAAAATACTGCAAGTCTCATGTCTTAGATACTGTCCTGAATAGTGCTGACTTTTTGTCAACTTTCAGCTGGAGAATAAGGATAAAAGGAAAGAGCTTTCAACTATTCTGTTATGGATGACAAGATTAATAATCCATTTTGTGTCAAAACCTGCTGTTTCCTTAAGACCAAGCTATAGAGGTATAATCGTGCACTATCATCTTCCAGTGGAAGATTCTGAAGGGCAGAGGTCCTCATCTCATTAGTTTCCATTTCTTCTCTGTGGGTAGTTAGTTTGTCTTTTCTGAAAGCCTTTGTGGGCAGAGATAGCATAAAGGTGACAGATGAAATTTATGTGGCAAGTGAGATGAAGTGGACTTGAGATACAGCAATCGAGTGAAGGCTTCCTGGGTCACCTGGCCTGCAGAATTAAGAAACTAGGGATGTAGTTGGTCAGCAGCAAGTTATTAAATTTACAGAGTATCTGCACTACACCCATGAGGTGGTGAGCACTGGAGTTTGAGTGAACTGGGATGGCTTATTTTACTCCTTGCACTATCTGTTTAAAGTATCAACTGAAACATTCGTGAGAGCAAATGCAGCTGGTGGCATTTGGGCTGTGGAAATTATAGTTTGTAATACTTCTCCAATAGTCATTTGAGAGCTTAAAGAATTATATGACTAATATTTCAATCGGACACTGAAAACCTTCAAGTTTCAGCAAAGAATTTTTCTTTTTTACACTGTCTTGATCAAATAGCCAAAAATATTAGAGGATTCCTCTGAAGCACTAGCTATGGCTGCAGCAATATACCTGATGAAATAGATCAGTGGTCCAATCTGCTTTGACAACTCCTATGTAACTAAAAATAGGAGAAATAGAGGAGAAAATTTGTAGGGCTGGTAGTGGCTTGTATTTTTCAATAATTTATCAAGATTCGAGAGCACAGATTTCCTTTGGGAAATATTAGTTCTTAGGTTTACAAAGTGCCTCAGTTGTAAATACCCATAAAAATGACAATTTGGTAGGTCGTATTTATTCTTAAGCGGGTCAAAGGACATTAGCGTATTCCTACTATATAAATCTGTCAAGTACAGAATTTCTTTATGCTCCCAAATCACAAAAGCGCCTCTTACAGTCAAGGAGAAAATGTCGCATTATTGCCAATCAAGGACAACAAGCAAGCATATCGATCTCTACCCAGTAACTTTTGCCCTGCTCACTAAGTTTTTATCACTGAAACTAGACACATGAAGGGACTGGATTTAATATATACATATAGTGCTGATTTATTACAGGAGGAGAAATACAGTCTGGCCTTACTTTTAGCTAATATTTTAACACTTATTTTATTCCTTGCATGGAAGCTTGCAATGACTTTTTCTACAAAGTGTATACCTTTCAAATATCCCTGGATGTGCACAAATCTTCAGCTCACATAGGTACATTGACTCTTATAGGTGTACATGCATCCTGCATTTGGTGGTCGCACAGTCTTGAGTCTTGATTTTAAGAGTTGATGTATGTGGAAGTCTGTAGCAGGTTTGCTGTTTCAGAGAGACATAACTAAAGATAAGCTTGGGGAGAGGGGAGATGGGAGGGCGTATATGCACAAAGGGTCTGGGTTCTCCTTGCTGAGCCTGGTCTGAAGATGCATTGGCTTTCATCTCGTCTGTGGAGCTTGTGCATGTAGAGCCGTATGGGTAAGGGCTGTTTAACCAGTCACAGATACTGCAATGCAGCAGAGGACTAGCATCATCCTTCTTGGCCTCTTCTGTTGGTAAAACTTCATAGTTTTTGGTCATTTTTTGTTGATCACTGCAGAGGATTTGGGCCACTCCACAAACGCAGTGTCTCTGAAGTCTCTGTATACAGTGATAACCATGGTTTATGGTAGACATATGATCACTTAATTACTTCTTGGAAGGCAAGTGCATCTACAAAACTGCAGAGAAGGATCTTCGCCACATAATTACAGAACAGTGGAGGATGGAAGGAGCATCATCTAGTCTAACCCCCTGGCTCAGAGCACAGTCAACTAGAGTAGGTTACTCAGGACCTTGTCCAGACAGGTTTTGAATATTTGCAAGGAAGGAGTTTCCACAACCTGTCTGGGTAGCCTGATTCAGTATTTCAGTGGTCAAGGATAAGCTACTGAGTTAAAAATACAGGCCATATAAGTCAGCAGGAGCAGATATCTGCTAATTTTTTTTATGATAAATGTATGAAATTAGTATCCTAGAGATCAGGTAGCTCTTTGGTATTGTGTAATTATAAGTCTTACTGCCTTTTTTTACATGTCTGGGCAAAAGACATGAGTTTTGATTGACCTTTGGCCTCTTAAGAGCTGGGCAACCCTTCCATAGAATAAATGGATGCAGTAGTAGCCGACAGATTTGCTGCTCGTGTT
The DNA here is from genome assembly GCA_003993805.1 of Himantopus leucocephalus. Taxonomy (NCBI): domain Eukaryota; kingdom Metazoa; phylum Chordata; class Aves; order Charadriiformes; family Recurvirostridae; genus Himantopus; species Himantopus leucocephalus. Next base: position 9,282,859 of record RSEF01000011.1, on the reverse strand, counting down.
CATAGTGATGTGAAGAGAGCTGGAAAGGCCGTACCCTACTCTACGTTATTTCCTGATGGAGCAGGCAGAGGGACGTATGTTGAATTTCTCCAGACATGTCCTTCCTCAGCTAGACATTTTGTTGAGAGGTTATATTCAAGGATTATCTGTGTTTGTCAAGATTTCCAGATGTTTAGTAATCCCAGCCTTTTCTCAGCATGTGAGCAAATCTGCTTTACCGTGCATGTGTAGCAAATCTGACACACACTGGAAATGCCCACTGCACATGGTGTGGACACTTGCAATAAATCTGATGTGGCTGGGGCTCTTGGGCGTGTGCCCTCCTGTGGATTTTCACAAGCACAACAAATCCGACATGTCCCAAACATTTTGGATTAACTGTGCACCTTCAGACCATCTGTCCAACACATGTACCACAGGTCTAGTGATGCTTTAAGGGTTGGACACAACCCATACACTACACAGCTCCTGGCGATGCATTTCAGTGTAGGAGGAGTTCAGAACAGGATCATGGCACACTCAGAAATCATGCTTTTCACTGGGAACCTCTAGGAAGAATTCTGCCATAGGAAGAAAATGATTTTTTGGTTCTTCAGTCTCCAGATTTGTCCAGTAAGCCTTACCTTACCTCCAGTGTGCTTTTCTATTGCACAGATTTCAAAAGGATCTGAGAAGGCAGTGGACTTTGATTTTGGGGGTGTGTTTGTCTTGACTGGAACATAGTTTCTTCACCAATGTGGATTCCAGCCAGAAAAGGAGAGAAAAAGAGTGAATAATGGTGTTGAGAGAAAAATGTGACCCAGGGTACATGTTACCCATTTCCAGTGTCAGGTGGAAACGTTGAGCGTTGCCAGCCGCCTTCAAATCACCTCTCAGAATCAGGCCCAGAATGAGAAAGTTATAACTACTTCCATGCAATTCTCACCTTTCCAGGTAAATACAGAAAGCTGTAGTTGCCAGAGCAGTGATGAATCATGACTTCCTTCCATCCAAAGAGCCTTGGGCTTTTTCCCCCTCCAAACATTTAACTTACTTGCAGGGCTGACAGAAAAGCAGTAGATTTTTTTCCAAATATCCATTTGCCTTTCCATTTATCTACTTTGATCTAAAATATAGAACCTGATGGATGCCCTAGGTAAATCAAACATTTTCCGTCTGCCAAAACGGTTTTGCAAATGCTTATTTCATGCCATTACCATTTTTCTGTTTCTAGCAGTAAATCAAAAAGTATCAGCCATTCATCCACTTTAAAAGTAATGCCTTTCCTTTGCATAATTACACATACCCAGTGGAGATCTGTATGCACAGTAAATCTATTCCTTTAAAAGGTTTCGCCTTAAGTACCACAGTGACATAAATTGGTGTAGCGCAAATTTATTTATTTAAAAGGTTTATTCTTTTAACTGATTGGGTAACTGTTATCCTTCCATTGTTTAATTTGGGTGGGGAGGGCTTTTGTTAATGTATCAGAGTTAATTCTGCAGCAGATGTTTATGTAGAAAGGTCTCACTCCTTACAGGACTTGTAGCAATTGATGTGTGTGTGTAATTTATTCTCATTACAGGTTTATTCTTAACTGGTGTTCAGGGGGTCTTCACTGTATCTCCAGTAGATCCTTGAGAATTAAATAGTTTAACGAATATAATGAGCAAACCTGAAAGAAGTACACGTAGAGAAGCGTATGTGTTTGGACATTACCTCTCCAAATTTGCAAATAACATAAGTACGGTATTAAAAGTGAGTGAGAAATTGCCAAAAATAATTTTTTTCCGGTAATAAGTGCCCCGGACAGTGTTTTGGCAAAGATTAAAAAAATGGATCTCTTCATCATTCTCATGTAAACTTGCTCATCTTTATAAGGCGTGCTTGTAGCTCTCAGGGGTGTCACACCTAAAGCAGACAAGCCCAGCTGGTGGAAGCCTGGGAGTGAAATGATGAATTTTTTAGCAGATCCAAGTTTATTTTTAGGCTTTATAGAATTATCTTTCATTTCCCTGTGAGTGAAATTGTAGGAAGTATTTTTAAAAAAATTAAATTGAGAAACTTTACCAGAACAGCAAAAAGTAGCAAAACACTGGAACCTAACTACAGTTGAGCACGTAAATGTATCCTGATTGCATTTGAAATAGTGGCTACAGTATAATCCTGCAAATATTTGTATACATGTTCAGTTTGGTGCATGTGAGAATTCTTGAGACATGCACCAAGTCTGAAGATACACCAGATTGCAGGTTAGGTTATGACATGAGCATTGTCATGGAGAACTGAAAAAAATTCCTAGTGAGAATGTATTTTCTGTAGATATATTTTCCATGGTACTGGATGTGAAAGTGAAACTCAAGGTGGCTGTATTTCCTTAGGTTATGCAATAAAAACATGCAGAAACATTGTGGGGAGAGGATGGTTCCTAGGAAAGTTTGGGGTCTTGAATCTTATTTGGTTAATGAAGGTAATTTCATTAACACAATCAAAATATTCAACCCTATAATTCCACACTGTCCATTTCAAAATGTTATCTTCTTTTGCTGGCATTATAGAGCTGTCGACACTCTATACTGCAGTTAGAAAGGAAAAACTGCTTTAGTATCCAAGGCAGACCTGGGAAAATGCCATGGCTTGGGTTGAGAAGATGCATATGATAATTACAGATGTATCAAGGGCTGTATATTGGAGTGAGGAAGTTTACATGCAGCTCCATATCCCATGTCCTTTAAGGTCACACTTTTGAGATTTCATTTAAAGTCGATCTGGCTTTTTGGGGTCTTTTTCTAATACATTTAGTAGATCAGAGGTTGCCAACTGTCCTTTTTGATCAGAATTGATGGTGGTAGTTGCAGTCGTACAGCTTCACAGCGGTATTGGGGAAGAGTAACAAATGCTGGGCAGAGGGGCTTGGGGAAAACACCCCAGACATTAGGGAGCAGGTTTGGCACTGGTGTTTTGACTAAGGTAGATTTACATACTCTGAAAGTCTGACTCTGATTCTCGTTTTACATCAATTCTAGCCATTCCATTTCAGATTAATACTCATCTGTGACAATCAATAACAGTCTTTCTTTAGTATTTAGTTTGATGCATAAAGATATACAGTATAGTCCAACTGTTTCAGCCAACCTGAGTAACATTTACAGAGACGTATCCCCTGGGTAGGAAGAAAAAGCACTCTTAACTGGTTTGTAACGGTCCTTTATAATTTTAAAATCATTGTGTGATGTAGTTGCCTGTGATAGAGACTGGATTAGTAAGTGACAAAGATGCCTCTTTGACTCCCGTGTCCTAAAATGTGCTCATGGGAGCTGCTAACTGGGAGTGCTGGAGACTGCAGCCTTCCCCGCTGAAACAGCCTCCCCTCTGTTCTGCAGTTGGGAACCAGAGGAGCCACCTTAAAGGGTGAGAGAGTACCTCAGCTCCCAAACTGACTCAATCTTTGTCTTCCCATGCTGTTTGCATCGATGCTAATCAATGTTAATTATGGTAGTGGGGCTTGTGATGTACTCATTATAAAAGCTATCCTATTTTTCTGTGCTTGTACAGTCTGTAACACAATGGAGCCCTGATTGGGGTTCCCTAGATGCTACAAATAGTAATACAAATTGTTATAATAATGGTTCATAGTGTAAGACTACCAAACTCAGTTCATACAGCCTGCTGAAGCATCACTTGATAATTCTGTTTGCTGTTTGCTAACTATGGTGTGTACTGGATATGTCTTGACAGTTGGGGCCTCAGCAAGCTTTTGTTCATGTTTAAATAGGTGCTTCTTTTTAAATTTGCATTTGAGTCTGTGGTTGTTAGTGTGAATGTATGCTTAAAGTTAAGCGGGTGCTTAAACTCTTCTGATTCATCATCCTTACTGTGCTGGGTTCATTATCCCACCGCCACTCCATGACTACACTGGGAGTTGATGGGCACTGAAGGACAGGGTGACAGCATGTATGTGCCTTTCCTGGGCTGAAGGTTATAGGCGCAAGAGCGCAAAGATGCTTCCTCCCAAGTGCCGGGCAGCTGGTTGGGTGTTGGTTGTAGCAAGGGTTCCCACCTGCTGCAGGGGCTGGAAGTGGGTGGAAGCCCAGAGCTGGGATCTGACACTTTCCTTCCTCCAGAGGCTGCTGTCCCCTTCCCAGTGTCACTCCGTGCTGGGTGCCCTTGTACTAAGAGCTGGTACCTGACAGGTGCAGTCTTCTGTGATGAATTTTGTTGACTTCTTTTGTTATCCTCACTGGGAATTTCAGCACCATTGTTTATATGCATTAATTGGTATAACTAATTACTATTCAGCCCCTGACTCTGCATCCCCAGGCCTCACCCTTGTGAGTTCCAGTGACTTAAATAGTCTCATAACTTGTTTTCAAAGAAAGTTTTCCACAAAGAGTCCCTTATTGCTTCTTACCTGGTTTATTATGGATATTGATTCTAGTCCCACTTTTTAAATTCCCACCAGACTGCATGCCTGAATTTCAGTTGTCTACGTGCAGTTTAGGCGTCTGATTATCTGCCTGCCTGTAGTTAGTTTTCGGTTGTGTACCACACCATGTTTACCAAGCCTGTGTAACAAAAATGTTTCAGATTGTTAAGGTGTTATATTACCTTTCTTGAGTACGTATGTATTTTTAAAAGGAATTTGAGTCAGCGTTGAGTTGCTTCTATGTTTGTAATTAATTTAAAAGATTTAGTATAGCAGCTAGATTTTTCCCTGTTAAACTGCGCTTTACTGAAATTTCATGATCTACAGCACACCCTAGTGATAACTGGAAATCATTAAGTTAGACCCAGTCAATTTTACTTCTTTTGTGGTGAAGCAAAACTTAGGACTCCACTGAGCAAAGTCCAGGAAAGTAAATGCCTTTGTAGCCAAGATGGGAATGGGGTTGAATCCCTTGGTTTATAAAACAAAAAACAGCCTTAGAAATTGAGACTACAGGATATTCTTCTTTGAAAAGAATATCTGTATAATGAGTTCATCTGGTTTGCAATCTGTAATGTTGGATGTATTTTACAACAGACCATGGGGAAAAGCAGCCCAGGGCTGTGTGAGAAGAGGAGAATATTTGTTGGATTCCCTTTTAGACTGGAGAGAGCAACCAGATCAAATACAAGCATTGTGGAGGAAACCTGCAGACAGTCTTCATAGGTCAGAAGCCCAAATAATCATTTAGTGTCTTTCTTACAGCTAGAACATCAAAATCTATGCTAGATATCCAAATCCTCCTTTTGCAGATGGTTAGGTTACTTGGTTTTTCAGGTGATGGTATCTACATTTAGTTTTCAGTGGCCAACAGGCCCCATGTGTTCCCGCAGAGGGGATGTGCACCTTCCTAACTTTTTAGGCTACCTTGCACTCACCCCTTGCTGGATTTCTGTATTTCAGCAATTTGATTTCTTTTTAATTGTCTGAATGCACAGAATGTCAAGGGCTCCGAATTGGCTGCTGTTGACCCCCTGATGGGGTGAGAGGAGAAAGCAGGTTTGAGAAGGGCTCTGAGAAAGAAGTGTAATTAAATAGTCAAGAAGGAAGGCAAATATTTATCAGAGGTGAAATCAAATTGTTAACATGTGCATAACACTGAAAGAGTGTAGGCCTTGTAAGTTACGGTGGTTGAAGTTAACCCTCATAGGAGTTCTCAAACAGAAACAAAGAATTCATAAGAGAAATGTGAGTTAACGGTGTCCTAACCTCCCAGCGTGTGAAAGCTGTACCGAGTACCCATTGCAGACACTGTTTAGCACTCGGAGAGCAAGTTCAATATGCCTGCAGAGTAGTTGTTAGCCATGTGTACTTTAGCTGCAAAGAACTAAGCTATCCCAGAAAAAGCAGGTTTGGCCAGCAGACAAGCAGTGCTGAGGCTGCTGTTATTTTCATGAAGGGCCATGAAACCCTGGCAAGTGCAAGGCAGCCTATACCAGTACCCTTGATCAGCCTGCAGCTCCAGCTTGGCTCAACTGGAAGATCTGATCCTGTATCTCTATTTCATGTACAGAGCGTTACTTGCCTATGTAAGGCAAAGCTAAAGGTGGGGTCCTGCTTTCTGGCTCACTCACGCGTGAGAAATCTATAATATTTTGGGGAAAGACAAGCGTCCTCTCAGACCTTTGCATTCAATCTTGTCAGGTAATCCAGACAATAATGGAAATGAGTATTTTGTTTTATGTAAATAAAAACAAAAAGTTTGCAATAATTTATGGTATTTATTTAAATGACATGCAAATTACTTTGTGAAACTTAGGGGGGAAAGCAGCACAACTGAAACAGCACAATTGTTTCCAAGAACATTCATTTCAAATCCACATACAATATTTCATTCATGCTTAATTATTTCCCCAATGCTAGTCTAAGCATTACTAGTTTCCTTTGTCTCTTTGCTTTTGCATGCAGTGTGATTAGCAAAACTGCTTGTGCTCTACCAACTCCTGCACATATGGGGTTTAGCCTCATTGTTCAAGGGGTGGAGCAACAAGCAATACGAACACTCAGGCTGCCAAATTTGGCACACGTGAGCCCTCCAAAGTATACAGATATCACCCGTTTCATTTAAATCCCTGTCCATATTTTGCATTGCTACCATAATGGCAACTCCATTGTCTGGGTGTATTATTTGAAGCAGCTTTTCTCCCATTGTTTGTGCACTGTAATCCTTGAGGTTTCTGTAGTCATCGTGAGCAGCTTACTTGAAAGAAATCACTTAGCTCTCACAGATCACTCTCTCTGAACCTGCTGGCAAAGGAACGAGCCATGACTAAAGCATGAGACCTGTGATCTTTCTGAAGAAAATCTCTTCAGTAGAGTTTATAATTTGTTGCTTTCATGGCGCTCTGTTCTCAGGGTTTGGACTCAGTGTTATCTTTCGTCCCCCACGGATTTTTCTACGAGGCATGATGGGAACGTAGGCTGAAAAAAAGAGTGATAATGCTGGCTGTGGATGTGTGCCCTAACAACATTTTACACACATTTCAAATACTAGCAAAGGGACACATCTACTGTTTGACAGAAATTAAGGACAGTTGTTTATTCTAATTGCAGCAAAATCTTAGCCTTTTATTCTTCCGTGGTATAGATTGGCACATCCTGCTGTGAGTCTTTTCAGCAGACTTTTGAGAACTTAATGCTTGTCTACTTAGGGCAGAATGAAAGATCCCCTGGAACTTACCATAGAGAAGGGGCTGCCCAGTTCTTTCCCTTTCTAGCATTCAGTCATCTGCTTGGTCAGCGCCCTCTGCTCCAGTGGCACTTGCCTCTCATGATTGTGTATATGCACGCTGTTGTAGGCAAAGCCATTTGGCATTAGCTGTTCTTTATAGTTATGCCCGTTACCAGTTTTGAATGCACATAATTTTACTCCTGAGACAGTCATTTACGACATCTTTAAGGCAGTAGTTCCCAAAGTGAGGTCTGCAGAAAGCCAGCAAAGGGCCTCTTTGTAGTTCACAAAGAGTTTCCAGTTCTTTCTGTTTCAAAAGTCTAGATCCCATTATAGGACAACTGTAAACACAGTATAAACACTGCCCTGCTCTTCATTTAGCTTAGCAATAGCTCTTTAGAGAACCCTGTGGTAGCCACATAGGCATTATGTGATCCTAAATGGCGACACCCTTGTGATTGCAAGTGAAGTGGCAAGGTGGCCCAGGAGGCAGTATTAAAGTATAACATGTTTAACTGTGTAAGTCTGAAAATCCCACTGTAACACATTTGAGTATTTGCAGAGACTTCTGGAAGCTTTGAATCTGGTCCATCATTCCAGAGTGATTCAAATTCACCTTTCCGTCATCTTACCTCCAACTTATCACACGAGAAAAGAAAATGGGGCAATGCGATCTGTACAAGCTGGCCTCTTCCCTTCCACCCTGCTGCCTCGCTGACTGCGAGCTCCCCTCTTGCCTGCCACGTTATCAGAAGTCAGACCCAAGAAGGCTGGAGAGAATTGTTCTGTGTTCCCAGTGCAACAGGAAACTTTGGTGAGCAGCTTTGTAAAATTTGGGCTCTTGTTCAGCACCCGTGAAGGTTGGAAGTGAAGTCAGCCAAGGACCCTTGACTCTGATGGGACTTAAGTCAGCTTCTTTGTGCTTATTCTTTGCGTCTCCAAAGTACTGTATGTTTGGGGCCAGAATTATATGTAGCTGAACATTTACTATTCTCAGGCTCCACAAGCAGGTTATGGTACAGATATCTCACGCCACTGAATAGTATCGAGCATGGAAATATGTCACTGGTGTTATTCCAGACACCTTCAAATGTCATTCTTCCATTCCTTGATACTAGAATGCTTTGTTCCTTAACTGAATATACAATACACATTTTAGATCTGATTTTAAACTTTGTCTATTTTATATATGCCTTTTAATTAGAGGTTTGAAGAAACCTCAGATGCACTTTTTTTAGATACTTTCTGTAAAAGAGTGATGAGTGGAGGAAGTGGTTGTAGGAGATTGTCTCTTTTTTTTTAGCTCTTCTCTGGAAACCTTGCAGATTATTTTGTGTAGCTATTTTTTTAACCAGGATTTTATTTCTACCTCAGTGTTCATACATGCTATAACATATAAACATGTGAGCTAATTTCAGGACATGGACTTTTACATTCAGATTTGCTGTAGTTTTTTTCTGAAAAGGTCACAAAATGGCTACTCTGTACCAGTAAACACAATTACTGAGTTAGGCTGGCGAGGAAGTTGAAAAAAACAAACCAGCATAAATGACTACTGTAATACAAGTCTAAAAGAGCAGAAGATAGGTATACTGTTTGCAGCTAAGGTTATGCCTTAAATGTCTTTAACAGCTTGCTTGGATAGTGCTAGCTAGCAACGTGTGCTTTATTCCAAAGCGCCAGCCTGTATTTTTGGATCATCTTTCAAGACTGAGATGATATAAGGCAATTAATAGTGTTTTGTGACCTTCTGCACCAGTAGTCCATCTTTTTGGCATTGAAACTGATTTTGCCCAACTTGGCATTTTATCACCTAGGAGTGCACAGGGAGATCAAAGAAGCACCTTTTACAGCAGCAGTGGAATGATTTAGTTCAGTCACACTGTTCTTCAAATTCACCGTTTCCTACAAGCTGATGAGGCAAACCTCTTCTTTGCTTAATGTCACATAAGGTACATTGAAAGGCTGTGAAGAGACAGATGTTCTATATCTTCACTTCATATGCAAAAACCTGTTATATTCTTTATTTGCATTCAATTAGAAGTCAGACCCTGATGAATATCTAATGTAGGAAATGGGGAAAAGATTTGCCATCGAGCATATGCTTGGCTTGTAGCGGATCTCTGTAACCTGCTATTGTGTCTTCCTGTAGAAATTTGGTCATTTTTACTGTATTATCTACACCTGCATGTACAGAGGTGAAGAGTGTTAATAGGTGAAAATTGGAGTTATGTTCCTGGTTTTAGAAATGTTGCTTTTTCTCGTTGCACAGAGTTCTGGAGAAAGTGCCGTTCCTTTTAAACAGCCATTCTGCAGTTGCAGAATTTCCCTTACTAAGTGGCTCTGTTTACGGATGTAAATACTATAGCATTACTTTTATATTCATTTTCTCTTTCAATGTAGATTTTGCCTTGTTTGATCTTGTGAAGCTCACCGTTTTCTTGCCAATCCAGAGTATAATATGAGGAACTCAGAAGTTATAAAACTGTAGTTGTCAAAAGGGAAGGTTCAAATTAATATAATATGAAGCAGAAGTGGCAGACTCTTTCAGAACAGATGCTGTTACTGCTGTGACCCTATAAGAGGGTGTACTGGGGTATTACAGTATCAAGGGAGAGATAAAGGTTGGCTAAAGCCCTAGACATTAGGAATAAGCAGAGCAGCTTTTTTTCACTGCAGCATAGGATTTCCGAGACTTCTGGTGGAACTGATGGAAATCCTTACCCTCCGAAATTTGGATATGATTAGAAACCTGCTTGGTTACATCTTCCATCCCCTTTCTTCTCTGTGGACCACTTCCATCACCTTCTGGGGGACACATGACGTTTCTTCCTTTTTCTTCTTGCTTTGATGTAACATTGTAAATTAAACCAGCCTCACCCATATCCAAGTTAATACATTGACAGAAACGGGAAATCTCAAGAGTATTCTTAGGTGCTTTGCAAGCTTTGGCAAATGGATCTATATTATTTGCACATTCCTCAAGTTTTTAATGGGTTTTTTTTCCTGCCATTGTGATAGTAAGAAATTTAAATACTTTAAGGGGCAAGAAAATACAGTCCAACTAGATGAAATGATGAAACTAAGTCAGTCACATACAGTTGCCATACAGTCATGTTTTCTCTGGGAATCTAAGAATCATATTTTCTCTGGGAATCTAAGAAAACTTAGAGAAAAAGCTTTTCTCCTGTCCAACAAGATTCAGTGCTGCCTCATCTTAAAAAAATCTGTCATGTTTCCTGTGAAGGTAATAGGTATTTCAGATAATTGCATCAGGTATTTCTGGACAGTTCCTCCAAACTGAGCCTGCTCCTGATGGGCATTTTCTCGAGACTCTGTAAGGAGCAAGCTGAAAGCCAGAATGAACCATTCTGTTGGTAGCAACAGCCCGTCTCCAGCTGAAATTGTTCCTGGCGCCCCTTGGCCTGTCTCCTAGTGTGTCAAAAGCTGTGAAAATATGCAGTGAACCCAGCACGCTGAGGACATGCTGAACTGGCTTGTAGTTATTTTGGGTTCTGCTGTATGTTAGGAAAGGTCTTGACAGAAATCTGCCAAGTGACTGATCAAACCAGAATGCCAACGCACCATTGCTGTGGTTGATTTCTGATGCTTGCTTTTGACAGATGACTTGAGGATTTTGGGGGGGTGAAAGGGAATTTTTTTTTCCCCTCTTGATTATAGAGTTCCTAGTAACCTGAAGAGGAAAAAGATGTAAAACATCCTGATAAAGGAAATTAAATAGTGAATCAACGCTGATAAAAGGGACAAAGGGAACTACGATATAGGAAAAGCAATGACATTAGTACTTATGAGAGCCCAGCATGCTGCAGTGGATACAGTGAGGTTATTGACAGGATCTGATTTGCAGCAGGACCACCTCGAAGCTCCTAGAATTTAAAAAGCACGTGAATGTTTATCTTGGGTACTAATTATTTGTTAAGAGTGGATATTGAAATGCATAAATACACGTGAGAATTACAGTGGCGGACCCAGCCAGAACACACAACCCTCTGTACAAGAGAACAGCCAGCCAGCAGAGCTGTCCCTTCTCCCATGGGGGATGCCTTTCGCCCCGCCGACAGGCGTGCAGCCCAAGCCCTGCCATGGGGAGGTGTGCGGAGCCACCAGATGGAGCCCGCCGGGCAGCAAACCTGGTCACGAGAAAATCTGAATCGCTGCTTCAGCGAGACGGAAAACGGGACTTCTGGGCTGTTATTGAGCCCAAACTCGCAGAATGTTTGGTGGAATGTGTGGTGGGCTGATTCATGTGTGTCGGTTAATGCTCACCAAGGGGAATAACGGGCGTGCCATTAGATGCTGGCTGGTGACTACGTACGGAATCAAATCTTAATCCAGCTGATAACAATAACCAGATTCCCATTGACTTCAGCAGAGTTAGAATGTCTCTGAGTGTGGTATGATTTACAGCAGCATGTACATCCTTAAAGGATACACTCTGTGCTGTTACCATGCATTTTCAACTTCTACCATAGAAAAAAATAGATCTAATAAATACCTGTTTATGTTATTACCTGTGTTCATTTTTAACTGGAGTAGTGGAGTAATGTTTCAGTTTGGGATGCAGTGATAAAAATTCCCTACTTTGATGGTTGGCAGACTTCATTACTTTTAATTTTGCTCCTTAGAAAGCTGCTTACAGCTGGAATCTGGGGTGTTACTTCTTAAAATGTACATGGCATTCTGGTTCTTTGCTCATTTTAGGAATTACATGTGCTTTTTACATCCAAATCATAAAAATCAAGAGCACCAGTAGACCTGTAACATTTCGAGTTGTTACACAGAGAGTTATTTTATGTGATCATATAAAGCACGGGCAGGTTAAGAAGTCCCCAGTGCAGCCACACGAAAGGGACAAAACTTGTGAGTTACGGTCCTCTTGCTTTTCCTCATCCTTTTTCATCTCCTCAACGAGGAACTGAGGGGAGATGGTTTACCTTAAATCAAAAAATGAAATCATAACGAAGGTTTAGCTGACAAAAACAAAACCCTCTGTTGATAATCCGTTCTCGGGAAACGGCAGAATTCGTACCATTAGGCAGTAACTTGTCAAAGACTGTAGTGGTGTTGAGAACCGGCCGCGGTATTTCAGGCGCCGCACGCTGCTCTGACATTTCCCACCCTCCTGCCCGGGGGCCGCAGCTGCCCCCCGGGGCGGGTTGTGCCGTTCCCCGACGGGCACCGAGCGCTCGCACCGCGCCGCACCCCCGGGCCGCTCTCGGTGGGGCGGCGGCACGGCCCCGGCCCCGGCCGCGCCGCCGCCTCTCGCCGCTGCGGGCTACGCGCCTTCCCCATGGAGCAAGCGCGGGAGCTGCCGTAGAGCCCGGCCGTAGCGGAGGGAGCCGGGCCCGCGCCCCGAGGCCTGCCGCCGCCGCCGCCCGGAGGTGAGGGCGGGCTGCCGCGGGCTCGGCGCTCCCCGGGGCGGGCCGGGCCGGGCCGGAGGCCGGAGGCCGGGCTGCGCTGGGGTCGCCCCGTTGGGCCGCGCTCCTCCCCGCCCCCGGCGGCGCCGCAGCCCGTTGCTGCGCGGCCTGCGGTGAGGCGGGCGCCGCCGGCTGAGGTAGGCGGCCGGCAGGCGGGGGAGGGAGGCAGGGAAGGGCCGCGGCGGTGCGGGTACCCCGGCCGGGAGGGCCCCGCTCTCCCCTCCGCTTCCCGGGGAGCCCCCCACCACCACCCCGGGGCTCGCCTTTGCGGCCGCCGGGAAGATTCCAGAAGAGGCCGGTGGGGAGCGGGGCCGGGGGGCCGCGGCCCGGCGGGTGGCGGGGCCGCCCCGGGGAGGGCGGGACGGGAGCGGCGCGGCGGGCCCGGGGGGGGCCCTGAGCCGGGGGCGGGGGGTCCGGGCCGCGGCCCGGCGGGCCCTCGGCGTTCCGGCCGCTGGGGCAGCCCCTGGGTTCGGGGGCGGCGGGGGGATACGGCGAGAGGAGCCTAAAAAATGGTGAGAGGGGAGCGCACCGTGCTTCAGGCGCCGGTGTCCCTTTGCCCCAGGTTACACTGCGGCTGTGTCGCCCCTTCGGCAATGGGAAACCCGAAACTGGCGTTGTAGGAAAAAAAAAGGAATATATTTGAAGTGTAATTAAATTTCGGCTGTTTGAAGGAGTTTATAATTACATTTTATGCTCAGCATATTTTAGTCATAAAGGTTTTAATAAATTTTAAAACCTTCAGAACATGCTGATTAATCTCAATGTTTATGTTTTTGTAGCGAGTCAGGGAAAGCACCTTTAATTTTCAGGCTTCGTTCAGATTTGGAAGGTACCACTGCGGTGTTCTGTACCAAGCATCTCTACAGGGGAACAAGCTCTGCTATTCATGTGCCTTCCAAGTGTCAGCTCTTCTTTATTTCTTAACTGAAAATCTGATTGTGTTGGCTTCAGTGTCAGCTAGCTGATGCAAGCGACCTGTAACTCTTTGTCTAATACTGCCTTCAAAATGGAGAAGCTGGCTAGGAAATGAAAAAAAAAATCCATCCTTAATTTATAAATTAAAAAGACATTGAGTAAGTCTAAAAAAATGTAAGGCTGAAGGAGTTATGGCCAGTTTTTCAGAGATACTTTGTAATTTAGCAGTCCAGGTAAGCGGGATGCCCGAAGTATCTAGACAGGTTAGGCCCCAAATTTCCTTTAATCTTTAGCGGAAGGAGATAATTCCCACTGAACATTGACCTGCATTTTTAGGCAGCCAAGAGCCATGTAAAATCAGCTCCTGAGTTCCTAAAAGTAGTTTGTTCATATAATGAGTAAATTTGTTGCCTCTTTTGTTAAATAAACCAGTTAAATGCTGTGATAAATTCATATGCTTTGATAAATACACAAAAGAAGAAAGTAAGCAACACTCTTAAGGTTGCAGTTCTTACAAAGCAATATTAAAATGCTTTTGTATGCATTTCAATTGAATTCAGATTGTCTAGCAAATACATGAGTTTCTTGCCATCTCCTAATATAATTGAAACTCAAAAAAAATGAACATCTGAATAAATGTATAGTCAGCAACATAATTATATTATTACAATAAATATTTGTAGATGTAGTGAATCTTCATGGTTGGAAAAGAAAAGTACCAAATACTGAGATAAGAATGGCAAACAGCATGTTTTAATCTTTACGCCAATAAGTAGGAATGAACTGTTTCTCAGTGAAATAACTGAAATTTACAAATGCAGCGCAGGGTTAAAACTGGTATATTTAAACCAAGTTTTACTGGCTGCTGATGCCAGTCATTATTTTAATCAGACAGAGCACCTGCTTTGCAGATTTTAAATACTAGGCTGGGCTCTAAAGGTCAGATTTTCAGAAAGTGATGATTTAGGAGCACAAATGCTACTCAAGTCAACAGTATGCGTATGGACCAGTGATGAGACAGTCCTCCGTTGCAGATAGGAATGTCTTGATTCCCTGCCCATCCACCAGCGATTGTGGTAACAGTTAATGGACTTCTGACCGGTTTAATCATTGAGTCAGATCTTTATCACGCTGTTGTTTGTGAAGTTGTGTTCTTTAGTCTGTCTCAGTTGCCGAGTACTTGGCATTTGGTTTTGCTCTAGTGCTGATCTCATATTTATTACAAAAAAGTTGCAGTACAGATAGTGCTGTTGCTGTACAGTTGAGACAGAAGAAATTTTCCTGGGTTACCTCCTGGGCATCTGTGTTTGCATAAATATTTGCTGTTGTCTTGAAGTTTGTTTGAAGTTCTGTACAGATCACATGGATGCTTACCAGCAGTTGTATGGAGATTCTCACCTCACGTTCTTGCTTATCACCATATGGTGTCCACCAAGATAAAGTTAGCTCCTGGTAAGATGCCTCAGACCTATGTCTTCATTGCTTGGTATGTTTGGAATTTGTCCTGTAGGTGACTTTTGTTATATGTACATGCACATTGCAGAGATGTTTACTGAAGAGTATACTCCGTTAACCAGGAGGTTTTAAGGAGCAGTGAGGACAGCTCAGCGGTGGGCCAGGCTGTGTACTGGTTAGAGTATCTTCTGTGTGGACATTTGGGAGGGTGTTAATTTTTCTGTAAGTGGGACAGTGAGCCCAGGGGATAAAATGGCTTTTGCCTTTCTAAAGTCATCGTTCTGTGAAGGGGGAAGTAGATTAATAGTCCCCATAGATTAATCTGGGGACATTGTTCAGTTGTTTGCATTAATAGGACTTTCAGTGAGTTGGGTGTGATGTGATCCTTTTGTTATTTTAATTCTTTTAACGACATTTTTCTTCTTAAGAAATTACTTTTTAGTAGAGCCTGCTGGTTGTAGGCTCAAAGATGAGATACAAACACATGATGTTATCGTTCTCTTTAGATAGGTAGAGCAGGATCATCGCTCACTTTGCTCCCCAGTCCCTGGGGATTTAGTCAGAAGTACAGAGTTTAACATCCCAGATGAGTATTTGGGGACACCACAAAGAGAAGAGGAACACAGCCACTGAATCGCAGTAGAACAAAAAAGGAAGGTCTGTTATAAAACAAAGCTTGGTTTCTCAGTGACTTCATTTTCCAAAACTCTTGGTAATTTTTTTCTTGAAGAGCTGAATATTCACAATGCCATGTGAAGTCAGTAGGAGCTGTGAGGACTCTGAAAGCAGGGCTCAATTTTACGGATGTCATTGACATTTCCATCCCTCCATTAGTGCACATCCAGTGTTTTACATTCCTAGTGTTTCTTAATGTCTGGGTGGATTCTGTAGAAAATAATTTGGTACCAGGATCAAATTGCACTTTGTTTACTTGTCAGTTACACAAACAAAGTTTATAAATATTTTTGGCTGCCTTCTGGTTCTGCCTCTGACACATAAAACTTACAGGTCCTCTTAATCTCGGGTAGGATTCTTGCTCCCTTGTAGTTTGCTGGCATTTTCAAATATGCTTATTTTCCTATTCTGCTCGCCCAGTGATTCTGATCATTAGGTTGATGTCAACCACAACTTTGTGCCCCACATTCTTGCAGTTAGCTTCTTACAGACCTTACCAGTCCATGAGGGGTTCGAGGTTTGCAGATGCAGAGCTTTATAAGCCGTTGTTTGATTTCGCCAGCTTAAAGCTAGTTGGCTGTCCGTGGATTTTTTTAATTTTTTTTTTTGTGGCTCTTTAGTCTAGTAGCAGGTTAAACTTTTTTGTGGAGTCTCCATGCTGCAACTTGTTAATGTATTGTTAAAAGATTCTGCTTTCATGGCCTGTAGTGTATGGTTAAAAAAAAATGCATGGTCACTGAAAATTGCCTGACTGAGCACCTCAATTCTTCATCAGAACCTGAAATTTTCAAAGAAATTTGTAATGGTGTGACTTCATAAAAGACCTCTGCAACATTGGTCCACTCATCTATGTCTTTGCGCTGAATGTAGGAATCTCTGGGATTACTTTGTGTGTGTTGTAGTATGTGGTTTATGTTTTAATGGCTCCCGCTAGTGCTCTTTATGTTCAATTTAAAAAAAACCCAAACTTGTATGTGCTGTGCATCAGCTACTGCATTCACTAAAATTCACTACAGGACTTAAAATACAGTGAATATGCTAAGAGGTCATAGAAATACTTCTAAGACATGAGAGAAAATGAGTGTTCCTTGTAATGTCTTTGAGAATTTTGAGTGTGATGCTCACAATAGGAATTAAGCAGGAATGGGTCTGCTGTGCCAAGGACCTTCCTCAATCAAGTCAAAAAAACCCAGATAAGTGTTAATTTTGCGAGTGGAAATTCCCTTCGGGGCAGCTGTGAGGGGAGTAAAGCAGTAAAATAATTTACTATGGAAAATACACTTAAACTTGCTTGAGTTCAAGTCTCTTTTTTCCCTCCTCTGCCTCTGTCTTTGAAGAGGGGTAGGGGGGAGCATCTGTTGCTCGCCCAATGGCCATTTCGGCCTAAACCACGACATTCTGCTTTACCTTGAGACTAATATGTTATTGTGAATTCGTGTGTTCACCACACTTTGTACGCCACCAGATAGCAGTGTGATTCCTGTTTTCATTATGGTCTGGGTTTTTTTCACTCTTGAGCCAACTGCACTTTGAATCTAGTCGTGAAAGAGTTTTTTATTTATTCAGAGAAACCTCAGAATAGCTGATCACCTTTGCGCTGCCTGAGATTCCACGTCACCGTCAGGAAACTTCCTAGTATCGGCAGTGTGGTGGATGGAGTAATGCGGGTGCCTTTCGGTGGACAGCCAGCTTCTATGGGCTGCAGGAACCTGATGCTTCAGCTTTAGGTTTCTTTGCTCACAAAACATCATTTCACGTATATTACAATTAGATTGGTTTAGGAAATTGTGGAATTCAGTCAGTTTGATTGTGGGAAAGCAGATGATATTACTCTCAGCGAGAGCCATGTTGCATTGTCAGCTCTGCGACTTGTGTTGTCCTGTCGGTACCACAGAGCCTTCTTACTGAAGAGCTTTGCATGAGACGTTCCCTGTATTTAGTGCAAAAAGAAGAAGCAAATTCATTTCAGCACTCAGGTGACTGGGTTAGTCCATGATCGTGCTAAGGAGGTGCAGGACAAGCACAAATCAGTTCCCGTCTCGCTGAGGGGAGGGACTGAACCCTGCAGCACTTGGGGCTTCTCGGTGCTGGTGTGAGTGTTACTCCGAGTGGCAATCTGCTCACTTTTTGTTCAGAATGTAAAAACAAATAGTTAATCTTCTCATTTTCCAACATTACCAGGCTTGACAGTATGAGCTGTACCAGTTGTGTATTTTGGGTGGGTTTTTTTCCTACTGCTCTAGGATGAACAGACCAGCCATTTGTTTATTACTTTGAGTTTGAATCATATTGAATGAGATAATATATAACTGTGGAAGCAGTGTGTGTCACTCTACTGTCACTAACCATCATGCACTGCCATTCTGATACACTGCTGTGTCATAAGCCTGCCAAAAACCCAAAAGCAATGGTGGTAAAATGAAGAACTTTGTTGTTTTCCTTAGACTGGCATGAAGATGAATGAAGTAGTGAGGGAAATGCAACTATTTGATGAATTTCCTACTGTGCTTCTCTGCAGCTATGGAGCATATGTGGTCTTTTCCCAAAACACTGGATTTTTGTCTAGTGTCAGCAATGCTTGGATACTGCAGTGACACAGATCATTTGGCGTCAGCCATTTTAGTGAAAAAGAAAGCTTTCACTTTCACAGTAGTTAATTTTTAATGTGAAAAATGGTGTGATACCATTCCACTTTCACTTTGCACTGAGGAGATCTGTAGAAGAAAGACTTGAAGACAGGTTGGCTTGGGCTGACAAAGTATTACACACTGGGATAAAAAGCGTTCTAGAGGCTGGAAAACCGAACACTCACCTGTTCAATAGTGCTAGCGTTACATGTACAACAATAAATCTGCATTCTCTGTATCTGCAATTACATTTTTAATCCTATTGAATACTTTTTTTTTGTTTTTCCCTGCAAACCCTTTCCTCAATTGGTGCGCAGAAGGTATTTGCTTAATGAGCAAGCTTTTTCTTGTTGTTTAGTGCTCAATCCTTGGGCTTTATTCACGGAACGTTTCCAACTCTGCTATGCGGATGGAGTTTCTTAATTTCACTTCATGGGTTTTCCTCTGATCTCATTGGTCTGAATTGGTGTCTTCCATTAGTATTTAACCTACTTTTGCAACATGAGATGAAGATATTTTTAGTATCTCTGTCTGTTCTCCTATCATTAAAATAGTTGTTAAAGTCAAAAGTATCCACTTGCTTTGCCAAACTGAAAGCCAAAGATGGATTTTTCAGTGCTTGGTATTGTGTAACACTGTACTCGAGCAGAATTGTGTTTGAATTCACTTGTTATTTTGAGGGGTCAGCGTTTTGGCAAATACCGCTCTGAGATTGCAGGATGGATGCCTGGAAAAGTTAAGAGTGTCGTAACCATTTCTAAAAAGTTTGATTGTAGTGACTGGCTTAACAGCAAGCAAACGTTAGGTACAAAATAAGGGGTAAAATCTTTTTTTTGAGGTAGAATCTTTTCTTTTTTAAAGCAGAGAAGCCATACTGTCTTTTCATGCAGCCTCTTTCCTTGCTCACTACAGTTGCTGGCACCTGCAACTCTGAGGCGTGTGTTTGGTTCCGTTATGCCTCCTGATTTACCTGCTGTAACAAGGCAAGCAGCCTGGGGGAAAGAATATTTAATACGCAGAAATTCCAAAAAGGTGCCCTGTAGTCTAGGTCACTTTTGTGTGCCTTTTCTCAGGGTTGCGTTCAGTGCAATAGCACGGCTTCCTGTGCGTGCACGGACAGGGCTGGAACCCTCACCCGAGCATGTTCCCCTGCCCTTTCTGTCAGCTGTGGCTGTGGCAACAGCGATGGATAGCCACGCTCTCTGCAGACCGCTATGGAAATGAGTGGGCCTGGATAGCAGCAGCAAGTGAACGAGGTGGGAAAGGTTCAGTCTCGGAGGGATCATTGTCAGGGCCAGGCATCTGCCGCATGCTGGGGACTTGTCACTGCGTGTGAGGGGGCTGAGGTCCCATCTCTCTGCCTCCTTGTACACAGGAGAGTCATCTTGCATGTCTGCTCTGAGTTCTGACCACCCTATGCATATACCTCTTCATTTCTGATGTCCTGTCCCTAGAGCTCCTCATTTATTCCCAGTCCCAGGTCTCTCCTCCAACTTCTGAAATCTGTGCCCTTCCTGAAGCTTTTCTTGTTTGCTATAGACAGCCTCCTGCCTTCAGAAATCGGCACAGAAGTGTTTAAGCATGTAGCAAAATGGGGAGAACTGGTATGTGAAAACAAACAACTGATTTGTGGCAAGAATTAGGACAAGGAGAAAATACCTAGCAGATTTGTCAATTATAATCTGCCAGTTATGGTAGAGTGAGGCTCTGCTTTGTCTTTTTCCCGGAGCTGTGCGTGATGCTGAACGCATGTGGCAATTGCTCAAAGCAAAGGCAACATACTATAGAATTAGAAACTTTCTTAAGTCTTCCGTTGCTGGTACTTGTCCTGTTTGGTCTTCTGAATTTGTCATAAAAGCAGATTTTTCTGGTCTACTCTGTGGTTTCATTTGGAGTTTCAGTAACCTTTAGCTGTTTACAAGTAGGTTTGGTTTTCCTATAAATGAAAGAGAAAGCAATTTTTTTTTTCCTGTAGTCACGGTGCTTCTGTCATTTTAGTCTCACAGACTCCTGAACTGTTTTTTCCTAAAATTCATTTAGCGGCATTAGTCCCTGTTGCAGCAATCAAAAGGTAACTTAAAGCTTCTTTTCCAGGATCTTAACTCGCCAAGATGCCCATCAATGTTGATGATGTGATGCAACTGTTCTGCCATCTCTCTCAGGAGAAGGGGATGAAAGCCGCTGTCAAACACTCTGGTAGAGGAGCACTGCTGGCAGGTGCAACAGCATTTCTTGGGGGTCTGGTAGGAGGTCCACCTGGAATTGCTGTAGGTAAGTGTGTTTTGCTTTAGGAACAAGAAGTGTGGTTAACTCCTTGAGTGAAGAAACTAGGAAGTCTGTGTAGTAGGTATGGGTTGAAGGAAAGGCGTGTGTAGCACTGAAATTTCATGTAACTGGGCTTTGACAAGATGCCATTTTACATGTCAGCTTTTTAGAAACAAGGTGTGCATCAGGAAGGCGTGTGTCAGTGTTTCCTTCTGGGGTGATAGTCACCTTGCTGACTTTGACTGCTGTGCGGCAAATGGGCAGCCATCCGGAGGTGTGAGGGTGAGATCGTGGCACCTTTGAAACCCCTTGAACAAGCTGTTAACAAACCGTTTGCTTTTGGTGGGTAGAGCCCTGGTTCCCCTCCTCTGAGGTACACCAGTGTCTGAGGTGTGGGACGAAACAGAGAGCAAACAAACAGGCTCTGAGCTCGTTAGTGCGGGCTCTGCTCCAGCACTGCGGTGAGGGAGTGAAGAGTAGAGGGGTGAGGCAGGGGCGAAGGAGCACAAGAGGCGATGGTAGCAGTTGTGGGGGGGATGTTGGTACCTGGTAGCACAGAAGAAAGGAAATCGGGCTGTAAAGCGAAGGTGAGTAAGTATTCTTAGTGAGCCTTAGCAAGGGACAGGATCATCTTCCTAATGATCTTACTGAAAATGATGTTTATTTCTGTATTTTAAAAGTAGCTGCTATCCACTTCTTGGTGAATTTGTTTTTTTTTCCCTGTGGAATTCATTATTCCTTGTCACTTTGCTTTTTCCCTTGTATGGAAAATTACAGGAAGGCCAGAGTCTAATAGTGGAGTCCTGTCTCCTCTGTATCTTTTGAATTAAGAGTTGTCCAGTTTGAAAGCTGCCTTGTCGCTGAAGTCATGGGCCTTAGTCCTTGAACACTCCTTACTCCTGCGAGCAGCTCCAGCAGTTTCACGGGCTTACTGGTATTGGAGTGATTTGCAGTATGCCTGCATGAGGGTTAGCGAGGTTGAGTTACAAAAAATAAGCAAATAATACGTGAGGAGTGATACCAGAAAACACAAAATGAAGCTGTGTATTTACTCCTGTTGCAAGTACAGAGCTTAATTAATAGCCAAAAAATAATATTTTGACAAACATATGACTGAAGTTTTCAGGAACAAAGAAGTGAAATCAAGGTTTTGTAAGAAATTTGTAAGCTGTAAGTCAGAAGCAAAAGTAAAATCCTAAGTGGCCTCTTTCTTGGGTGAGATGATGAGAAACACTGAAGTTATTCTTGGATGTGTTTTCTCATTTTGCTTAAATGTTTGTTTAAGCTTTCATAATGTCTCCCAGTCAAGCTCAGTGTTCTTCAGCCACTGATGAAAGCACTGGAACAAGTATACCTTATTACTATATGCCAAAAGTATACAGTAGTAAGTATATAAAATGAGAATAATAACTACTAAATATACCAAAAGCCATGTCCTGATTACAGTGCAACTAAATCATAAGAACCTCATTTAACTTTTAAAATTGCAAAGGTAAATGACCCTTGGTCTTTAGCGGGTTTTAGGACAGTTACAAGGACATCTGCGATCAAGTGCGCTTCCACTTAGACAAACAGCCTGGATAGGCGTGGGACTGGGTAGCAGGGATTGTCCTTATTGCTGCCTGGCACCAAGAATTAGAGGATGAGTTACCTTCCATCTGCAGTGGTCACTGGAGAAACTTGCAGGGTATTGTGCTTTCTAAGGACTACTTGCTCTGAGAAGAATGGGTTGCGGATGTGTTGGGCGGGGGGGAGGAAGTGTGATCATGTAACAAATCTTGTCTCAATAGACAAGAAACTTGGGCATCAATACTTCTAGTGGCTTTTGCATTAAGTGCCCCTAAATCAGGTATTGATGTTCTCATAAAAGTTCCTTGAAGATGAATTCAGCCATCGTAGGCTTTCAAGTATTTCTGTGGTGTCATGGGAAAAATTGTCAACTGAGTAAAAGCTGCAAATTACAGAATTTTTGTCTAATGAAAAACTGCATCCCTGTGAGCACGTAAATGACTTTTTAGGAGCAGTCACTGGGGTGGGAATTTTGGAGGCAGAGCCGATTCTGACGCCCCTCCATTGTGAAGGTTCTTCCTTCCACCAGGACGTCTGTGTCTCTGGGCAGCAGTGTCAGTCATTTGAGTTCCTGTCAGAGAGCGCTGTGTTGCAAGTTAGACTGGTAACTCTTTGAAAGAGAACAACTGTGTAGGGGTGGAAGGCTGGTTTCTCAGCAGCAGCCGCAGTCTCTCAGCTGTAGAGGACCCCTCTGCTGTTATCTTGATGACCTGGAACCAGTCTACTTACCAGAGCATTTCTTGGCCAGCTGGGGTGGGCGGTGCTGGTGGGGTGTTGATGAAAGCATGAATGTATCAAACCCCACAAAGCTGATGGGTTTGGTCTCAAGCGCTTTCTGAGGGGTGAACTTCAGAAGCAGAAAGCTTGGATAGTTCTGGGAATCTCTAATAAGAGATAATGTGTTAATGGCACGGATAAGGCAATTGTTGGTCAGATGTTTTCCTTGGGTGTGGTTTTACTTAGTAGTAGAGCTTATCCTAAAGAGACCAGGGCTGTAAGGAGTGTTGTTTTGTTTCTGATTTCTAGCTTGAAGCTATTAGCTTTGATTGTGTAAAGAGTTCCTTTGTGATTGCTGTGGATGTAAAAAGCTTTAAAAGTCCTTCTTGCTGCTTTGAACATTGTGTATAAACCTAGTTAAAGTGGGCACATACACAACTCTGCATTGATTTCTAATAAAGGTGGAAACATTGTTGATGAAGGCTGTGGATAGAATTTCAGATTTTAACATTAACTGGTAAAGATTAACATCTCTGTCTCTTTTTTAGGAGGAGCATTTGGTGGATTGCTTGGTGCCTGGATGACTACTGGACAGTTCAGGCCGGTTCCTCAGATTTTATTGGAATTGCCTCCTGCTGAGCAGCAGAAACTCTATGATGAAGCCGTTGTTATTCTCAGGAGATTAGACTGGACTGATGTTGCTCAGCTGACTGCTCTTGTAATGGGAAATGCTGGTCTTCAGCAGAAGTTGACAGCAGTGCTGATAAATTACCTCTCCAAAGAGCTAAGAGCAGAGATACAGTATGGAGAATAAACCTTTCCAGAGTGAGCTTTTTACAGTGTAATGAATTTTACTCTGACAATTGTCATTCTTCAACATGGCAATTATTAGTTATGGGTACTAATTATGAGTATAGGCAGATCTAAGTATTATTTTGGGTCGGGTTTTGGTGTGTGTTGTTTTTTGGGCTGGTTTTTTTTTTTTTTTTTAAGGATAGTATTAGATTACCACATTATCCTGACACTGACTTACCATGTAATTTTGAATTGCTCTGCACTAGGACTGAATTCAAAGTCATTGAAGGGAAATATGCTTCTATTACGCTAATGTATCACTAGTTAAAATTTCCGAAGTCATTGTGTTTTATTTAGGAGATTTAATCCTGTTTGTGTAAGTGCTTTAAATTTCTTCTGTGAATGACATATAGGTGCCAAAGTAGCTAGGGCACTTTGAAGAATTTTACCTACTTTCTGTTTCAGTCCTGCAAAGGAAAGCTGTAAGAAAGTGTTACTCTACTGTGAACTCAAAGATCTCAATCCTTACTTTATTCTTTGTCACATTTTTATTGTAATTCTTGAGTTAGTTATTGCTTTCTGTAAGAAGTGAAGCCAATGCCTAAACAAGATTTAAAGCAACAGGTAAACAAACTGTGCACAATTAGTAGTTCCTAGAATGGGAAGGCATGGCAAGGATACACTTTTAAAAAAAAGGGAGCTGAATCTTCCATTTTTGTACTATCCCCAGGATTAGGGTTTGTCATTTCAGCATTGGTTTCTTGACTGAACCTGAACAGCTGGTCCTCTGTTTTCATTAAAATATTCCGAAGAAGCATCATAGTGGTCTGGGTCTTGCTTTAAAGTCAATGAACTCTTTAAGAACTGAGTACTGAAATTTGAGGAAGAAGCAAGCCTTGTACTGGACAGCCAGCAGTTGGCAGCGGTGGTGGTGGTGTGGGCTGACATGCCGGCTGCAGTTAACGCTGTAAGCTCCAAATGCAACGTTGCTGAATATCCCAGCCAGTTGTTCACTGTTTGATTCGAGGCACTTGTAAGACAAGTTCGTAAGTAGAAAAATGTGCAGGT
The DNA here is from genome assembly GCA_003993805.1 of Himantopus leucocephalus. Taxonomy (NCBI): domain Eukaryota; kingdom Metazoa; phylum Chordata; class Aves; order Charadriiformes; family Recurvirostridae; genus Himantopus; species Himantopus leucocephalus. The sequence goes on along the minus strand of RSEF01000011.1, from coordinate 9,258,199 downwards.
GTGCCGCCTTTTATATGTAATAACAAGTGAAACTGCTCTGATAATGTAATTTTCCCCCTAAAATAAAGGTGTATGTCTGTGTGCGTGGTGAGGTTTCTAAAAGTTGAGTTTTAAATGGTGAAGCTTAAAACTCAGAAGTTGCTATTGTATACATTTGATTAATTTACTTCTGCAGGTACCATTTGCCATTAATCAATTCAGTGTACTTTCCTGCCTCGAGTGCGGGGCGGTGACTGTTCTTATCATCTGAAAATACGTATTCAGTGATGTGAAAGACAGACGGAAGTGAATGGTATGTGGGTACTCCTCACCCTGTCAGAGTTTCATAATGCCAAGCCCAAAATCAGTGTTTTTTCGGTTTCATTGACAGATTACACACACTGCAGCTGGCTTTTTAAGACTTTACATACTCTGTATATCCGTTTAAAAATACTACTTTTATGAATGCAGTTACTTTTATTTGCAGTTTTCTGGTTATTTCACAAATAAAATTCACTCTTTCCAAAATAACACACTGCTAACAGCAGCAGGCGATTGAATGATACGGTAGGATTGAACCTGCTGTCTTATAATCAGCTGGTCAAACCCAGACGTGAAAAAAGTTGACATCTGATTGCAAAGCAGGTCATATTAAAGGGGTTGGTTTCAGTTAACTTGTAATGATCTGTTTAAATACTGGATAGTATTACAAATTTCAGAGTGGTTTCAGACATCAGTATCTCGACTCCCATTTTACAGGTGTTCATGAGTTTGGGCCCAAATGTAGGCACTGAATTGATTTTTATCATTTGTATCAGTGTAACAGACATGAATAGGGCTTAGATGATGTGAGTCCTGCCCTGTGTTCTCCTATGGTATTTTATTTCCTGGGGTATTCTTTCAAATGCTTTTTATTATACCCTTAGAAATGATAAATCTGTTAGAACTGGGATTTTTTAGCCTTCGCTGCGGTATAAGGGGAGCATGTGTCATATGGATACCAACAGAAATCAGATCTAAGTAGTTCGTAGTTCTGTATGGACCAGTGTAGCTTTTGTTAAACCCCACTGCTCCTGAGCTCCCGAGAAGCGTTATACTCTCTCTGTGCCTCAGAGTAGCGTGCTCTTAGTCATTATAATAGATTTAACTTCCATAGGTTTTCAGATGACTGAAGTAGAACCAGGAAGAAAAGAAATGAATTCAGTTTGTTCCCTGTATCTGTATGTAACAGGTTTGATGCTTGTGGAACTTCCTGGAAGGTGGCAGGTACCTATTTTCAAAGTGGTACCAATAGGTTTGCAGTTTGGTCTGAAACACATTTCACTGCTGGTAACAGAAGAACAGAATCCAGCCCAAGTGTTCACCTGGAGTGAGTTAGGACATACGAGAATTAGGAAATAATCACTTCTGATTGTGGAGACCCCGATACATAACTCTCAAGGGTGAATGAGCGTGGCACCCCACAATGGTTTTGTTTGTATTTTAGTAGTTTATGACAGTTCGTACTGTTGAATGCTGCAAAAAGATCAACTCCTACCTTTATTGCTCTGACTACAGCCCTATGCTATCGTATCGAGGTCACCGTGATATTTGGTATGTAGCCTTAATGCGGGGATTTGGGCAAGTTAAAAGAACTCTTCAGCAGATTTGATCGTCTGAGGAAAAGACCAGCTGCACGAGAATGTATTAATATCCATCTGTTGCTGTTCCTGGGCAGAGACGTGGCTGTCCACCGCTGTGTGCCTTGTTGGTATTGGAAACGGCCACAGGCAAGGGATGGCATCTTCTGAAATCCGTTCCAGCTGCAGAAGGTCCAGGCTGAGTGTAAGGCACAGCTGTCGCCTAGGAAACGAGGTAACGCAGTGCCAGCAGTTTCGGGAAGCAGCTGAAAGAGTCACTATGGGGAGATGTACATATTTATATAAAGAAACCATCTGTGATGCTGGTTATTAACCTGGTTTGGTTGTAGATGTGACAGAATCAAGCTAGGTTTTCACTGACAGATGGTGTATTTTTAGTTAAAAATTCCCTTTTTTTCTATGTGTTTTTTTTAATCTGTCTGATTTCAAAATAGAAAGCAAGCATGGTTAGAAAGTGTTATGTTAGCAAAGAAAGGAGATATCTTTTTTTTTTTAAAAAAAAAAAGGCAATCCTGGATTCAAACATAGATTAGTAATTGAGATGTGCCATCTAGTGGCAATTAGATTATTTCTTAAATTCAACCTATCAGGGCTGCCTCAGTATATGGATAACACAGTTACATTTTTCCATGAAAAGTTATCTTCTTTTTTTGCTCTTACTCTGTTAAATTCCTTGCTTTAATGGATTTGTATTAGATTACAAATACCAGCCCAGCTACAGACTAGATTAGGATTCATATACATTCCCTGCTGAAGTTGGGTTTTTTTGGTGATTATCATACGTGAGCTATGACTGCGCAAATATTTACTGCAGCTGCATGTCACATTTAATTACAGTGAGAAAATACACAGTCACGAAGAGGAGGGTGGTTTCACCCTCATTGTTACTGAAGGACAAGTGGATTTTGTGAGCTGAGCCGAGCAGCAGCCAGTTTGCAAAGACTGATTGCCCACAGTTGCATTGGGAAGCCGGTAAAGAGTCACTGCTTGTTTCCTGGAGGGTTGCATTTCTGCAGTGCAGCTTTGTCACCTTCAGGCCTGTACCTGCAGCAGCTCTACCTGGGCCCGCACAACCTCTGGAGTGGTGCTCCCCTCTTGTGTACGACCGGCCCGCATGTAACTGCTGCTCGCTGCAGGACCGAGGAGTATTTGGCTGTGAAAATTCTGTCTTTTGCTAGTCACTGTCACAGGGCAGACTTCCTAAACATCCCATTCCCAATGGCATCGCGGAGCCTCCCAGGCTTGGTCCTCTGGAGGAGCACGAGAACTGCAAGAGAGGGTTCTGCAGCAGTTGAACTAAGGGTAGGGAACAGGGTGCTAGAGTGGTGCGCCACGGTGGCACACCACAGTGCCCGTGATACTGCTTAACTGGTTGCTGTAGTTCTCATTAACTGGAGGTTTTACAGGGGTTTGGTGAGATCATTCTGCTGCGAAGAGGATTCCCTGTACTGACCCTCTGACTCCAGAGTGCACAAAGAGCTGTGAAAGCAGAACAATCCTGAGATCCCATTAACTGACGGATGTTGAGTTTACAGTGGGCAGCGAGAACCTCGCCGGCAGCGGTAATGTGCCCAGAAGGTGATCAGGCAGAGAGCTGCTTTGAACCTCAGAGCTGAGGTTCTCCAGAGTAAGTACGTGCCCCCATGAAGGAGGGTCTGGTGGCCCTTGGCTCAGCCTGTTTACATCATCTTTGTCACATCAGCTTTCGCCACTTATTCCAGTATGAAAAGTAACACATATTAGCATTACGTGGGCGGTTTTTCTAAGGACAGCCCCCCTCCTTCCAGCTCTGCACACCTGCCCCTACAGAGGGCTTTGCTGGGGAAGAACATTCCCAAAGGAGATGGTCTCCATCTCTCTTGAAGAGGGCTCTGGGCAGGAGGGGCTGCTGCGAAACCCCCTGTGGAGGGGTCCCTGCTTGCCAGGGGAAGCTGGTGGCTGGGGTTCCTCCGCAGGCTGCTGCTCCCTGCAGGCTCTGAAGAGCCGGGTGGTTTGGAGAGGTGCTTTGCTGCCTGCTGAGGGGCGGTTTGTTTAAGGAGGCCAATTGATCTCCTGCAGTAATAGTTTGCTGGATGATAGTTTTCTGGATGACTCGGGGCCATCACCCAGCTTCCCTATTCAGCCACTTTTGTGCGAGGTGGTGGTGACGACGCGCAGCTAGTGATGGAGGGCTGTGGGAGGAGGAGGTGACTGCTGGCTGACGGTAACAGTGGGCTGTGGTACTATCAGTGTTTGGTTATTATTTGGTTTCTCACCTTATCGTTTGAGATGATTCCAGCGGTGCGGTGTGTTGTGCTGTGCGCTGTAGCCCGATTACAGGCCACTGTGCCCTGCCCAAACTGCTTTCCCCTCTCATAGCTCACCATCTATAGCTCCTGCCATACATTCTTCAGCGCGTGGGGCACGGGTGGGATGGAATGGCTGCAGCCACCTGCTCCCGGTAACACTCACCTCTTCTTTAGGGAGGAAAGCTCATGCTGCAAAGGACTCGGGTGGGCCAGGATAGCTCCTCTTCTGAGGCGAAATTCTGTTTAGCTCACACAGCATAAAGGTACTGAGACGCAGTGTGTGTCCACGTTTCTTTCAGATGACACCTCTTTGATGATTGCAACCCAGTGGTGGTTAGCGTGCCTTTTCTTATTTCCGTATGGTTTATAGGAAATTAGCATTACAAAACTCACTGAAAGATCTTATGGAAGGGGATTGTATTATTCAAAATCATTAAGCAAATTGATTTCACACAGCCGTACTCTCACGGCGTACCTGCTCAAACGGTCTGACCAGGGTTGCTTGTGCACAACATGGAGGATGAGTCAAATCCACACGTTGTCTCCTGGGTTCTTCTTGATTGTCAATGATGAATGAAGTTGTTGGGCAAATCCTTTATACCCTTTAGGGTATCTTTTCTGTTGCTATTGTCTTCTTGTTAGCCCGTTGGGCTGTCGGCAGGAGGACTGGCATATGTGGTTTGCTGCAACCTCCGCCACTGTCCTGCTGTCAGTGCGAGGTCTCCTGCTCAGGAGCCGCCTGTGCCATGGTCTCACCAGCGTGGGGCCTGCAGGGCTCCACAGCAGCAACACGTTCCTCCGCTTGATGAAATGGCGTCCCTCGCTAGCCATATAGGCCTCTCTTAATTGTTGTTCTGGTGCTTTCACGCACACGTATTTCTGGTCACACAGCGTTTATACCAGTTTTAATATTTCTGTTAAAAACTATGCAGATTCATGTGGAAATTATTTTTTTTTTCCATTTTTTCCTCAGTGTTGCAGCAGCTCCAGTGGCGCTCACTAGTGAAATACAGGCAGGCTGAGGGGTTCAGTCCTGCGTCGCTGCAGTGGTAGGACCTGCTGAGCTCGGTCTCCACCAGCAGTTTAGCAGCACCGGTGCAGGCAGAGGATGTAAAAGTAATGCATTTTTTTTCCCCAGAGTTAAAGCTCTTATGGAGAGAGCACTAGCTTCTTACAAAGGCTGTCATTGCTTGGACAGCTGATGTATAACTCCAGACTAATTGAATAGCAGACTCTCAGCTGGGTTGGAAAGCTTTTAAAAACCCAAAAGCCTTTGCATTGGAGTGAACTAAAGCTATTAGCCCCTAATTAAAACATGAGGTTTCATCTTTACCTTTCTAGAGATCACAGAAATCTATGTATTTTTCAGGCTGTAAGCCAGAAATCAAACATTCATCACGTAATTGCAGTAAGTGTGTGCTAATACTTCTCATTAAGTGTGATTTATGAATTCCAGAAGAGCCTAAGAGGTAAATATATAAAATTATTCTGAAGTCTGCAAAAATTAAGGCGTTCATTTCTTTGGATGACTGTTCAGCAGGAAGGATTTAGGCAAACATGAACATTACGGCTTTCAACGTTCAGCAAAGACACTGCGTTTGCACATCTGTACCTTTGCAATTGCCTCAAAATGGTGTGGTTTAATCTAGTGTCACTGCTGATCTTCCAACAAAGACAATGCTTCAGCTGTCAGCAGGTACAGCAGCACGGCTTGGTGGAAAACCTTTTCTGCTGGGCCTCGGAAGAGAATCATAGAATCGTGTAGGTTGGAAGAGACCTTTAAGACCAAGTCCACCCATTAACCTAGCACTGCCAAGTTACCACTAAACCATGTCCCTAAGTATCACATCTTACATGTCTTTTAAATACCTCCAGGGCTGGTGACTCCACCAGTTCCCTGGGCAGCCTGTTCCAGTGCTTGGTAAACCTTTCAGTGAAGAAATTTGTCCTAATGTCCAATCTAAACCTCCCCTGGTGCAATTTGAGGCCATTTCTTCTTGTCCTATCACTTGTTACTTGGGAGAAGAGACTGAGTCCCTCCTCGCTACAACCCGCTTTCAGGTAGTTGTAGAGAGTGATAAGGTCTCCCCTCAGCCTCCTTTTCTCCAGCCTAAACAACCCCAGTTCCCTCAGCCGCCCCTCACAGGACTTGTTCTCCAGAGCCCTCACCAGCTTCATTGCCCTTCTCTGGACACACTCCAGCACCTCACTGTCCCTCCTGCAGTGGGGGACACCTTCGGTGGCTCTTCTGTTTGTTTGCTGGGTGACCTTGAGTAACTTCCCATCTTGTTCCTGAATGCATTTTTTGTTAAACACTTTGCAATCCATCCATCGGAAATGGTGTGTTACAAAAATGAAATAGCGCTATTATGCAGGTAACCGCTCTCCGATCCCGCAGTCAGGACATGAGCATCGAAGGAGGAGGAGTGTAATAAATGTTAGTAGAGGCTCATAGCAATGGGGATGAAGAGGAAACTGCTAGGTTGTGAAATGTAGCTACTTTCTTTGTTGCAGGGGAATGAAAGATTTACACTGGTGTTTGACCTTAACTAATTATACCCCACATCGGAGTGTCTAACAGGATGCAAATGTTTTGTATTCCTTATTTCCTGCTCAGCCTCAGTGAGCAGGAGTGATTTAGGGTGAAATGAAATCTTTCCCGTGCTCCAGCATGCTGCTTTGGAGTAGGGCCCTCTCAGATGCTGCCCAGTACATGTAATCTGAAGACAGCATGAAGGGTTTGTTATTTCCATATCAGACAATAAGATATGATGAATAATGTATGTGATTTGGGGTCAAAAGTGATCTAACAAAACAAAAGCTTTGAAGGTCTTATTTTCACCTCGCCCTGCTGCAGCTCCCTGAGCAGCTTCATGTGTTGAGTCGTTATTACAAATTAATCGGAGAATCACCCAGCTGAGTAAGAATCAGCCCCTGAACACTCACAGAGACAGGAGGGTTCCTGATGAGAGAGCTCATGGAGCCGGGCCAGGGGGGTGCGTAGCCCTGACCGTACCTCCACGGGCACCAGCGATCCCTTGGAGCTGGAGGAGATCCGCGTCTCCTGCTGAAGCGTGTGAGCCGGCGGGTAAAGCCTATCCCGGGGGCAGAATTGTAGGTAAGCACATTCTCCTTATATGTGTATGCATTTCCAACGTGATTTTTTATTCTGACCCAGCTAACTGTGCCCACGGGTAGCTTTCTGCCCTCTCCCTGGCAGGCAATTCTGTTTGATAGTAACTGCACGGAGGAAGGCAGGCCAGGGCGGCTCTGAGCTTTAACTGCCGTCTGCAGTTTACTCAAACCTCTCTGGCTCTAAGAATCCTCCTCTTTCAGGCCAAAGTGAGGGGAGCGTCTCACTTCTCTGCCTTGCCCTTCCAGGTTGATTTTAAGCTCTACGTAACCAGATCTTCCAAAATCCTGAGTTAAAGACTTGCTCCTTTAGAGCAGCAAAGGATACAAAAGATGCACAATCTGGGCTTGGGAGAGATGGAGGGCAAGAGCAAATGCTTCACGTAACCCAAGAAGGCAGGGGACAGGGCAAAACAGTTTAGCAAATACTGCGTTAAAGCGGAATGCTTGCCAGAGTATCAGTGGAATCAGCTGCCTGCCCTGCGCCTGTCCGCGAGCTAAAGTTCAGGCAGCAGACTTTTGACCAAACTGCAGTTTATTAACTTCTTATGCAGGAACAAAGTCGGTAATAAAATGCTGAACAGGGTGCTGGCGAGGCAGGCTCTTGGATGTGATTTTGTTGGTTTCCATAAAAGGGGCTTGCTTGCTTTTTCCCAGCCATTCTCTCCAGGAATCTGTGTATAAAAATATTTGTTCCATAACCACAGCAAACAGCCTCCCATCGCCTGGCAGCCGCCTGCATACTTGAGGCTTTCTGCCGTCTCTGAAGTTTAACTCTGCAGGAGCCTGTGCTGCCACTGAGTCTAATCCTAATTTCGGGCTTTCATGTCCCCAGCCCGGCCCCGTGGGACTGGGGCTGCTGACAATGGTGGCAGCACATTCCCCGTGAGTACAGGACGAAGATTAGCCTTCACATTGTGCCACTAATGATAAGTAGCAATGAGGATAATAAGGAGCGCTCTTGTAGTGCTTTTCGTCTTTAAAGTGCTCTGCTGATATTAACTAATTAAGCTGCCACGCAGCCTTGCGACAAAGGTATGGATTTCTACTGCACATAATTTAACTGTACTGTATTGTTATGCAATAAACCAAAATGGGATGGTGTCTTCAGAGCGCAATCAGGAAAACAATTAACCAACTGCTTACACCCCAACAACTGAGCCAGCCTCAAAGCTGCCCCGTGTCTTTTGGTTAGCCTTGGCGCATCTTTGGGAACCTCAAACATTCACGCAAGGCAGCACGGTGCCAAGTCTTTAACAAAGTGGCTGCACTTTCACGGTTTTGCGGTATCTCAGTTCCCATCCGCACATACGGCCTCCGCCATCTCCTCACCCCGCCCAGAGGACACAGTCCCAGTGCCACCGAGTCAAACCCGGGCACTGCTGTGCTTAACTGAAGAGCCCCAGTTTCTGTGCTGCTGGCGCTGCGTTGTACTTAGGGTGTCGTACTGGTGGCAAAGGAAAACAAGGTCACACCGTGTGCATGTGCTGTGCTGACATGTTGAGGAATGGAGCGGATGCTCTAGTTCAACGGCGAGGTTTCAAAGCCTTTCCAGGCAGCCGAGCCGCCTGCCCGCAGCGCTGCAGCGCCTGCCATCAGCTGCTAGCAGCGACGTGAGCCGGCGGTCAGTCGAACAGTAGGTATTGGTTAGTATTGGTAAGTGCCCCCAGAAGAAAGATAACCCTGATGATAAGGTCACAGTGCTGGGCTCTGAGTGACCTATTTTCTCTCAGGAAAGAGCTTGAGGTCACTGTGGACAGACGTCTGACAACACAAGCTCGGTGCTCAGCAGCAGGTCAGAAGGCAACGAGAAAGTTAGGAGGGACGGGGAAGGAAACCGAGAAGGCGGCAGTAAACGTTGCAGTGTCACTGAATGAATCCAGGTCGCGGCCACGTGTTGAATAGTCTGTGCAGTCTGCTCGATCCACTCTGGTTAGTCCTTTTTGGGCCCAAAAGGGCATTGTGGAGCTAGGAAGGGTACCCAGAAGGATAACGTGCTATGGGAGGGCGTATGTGTAAAGAGAGATGGGCTAGTTTAAAGCTGTTCAACCTGGAAAAGACGCTACTGGGGGGAGCTTTGGTCATGGCTGTGAACAGGAGGAACAATACTGGGGCACAGAAGGCAGCGTGCACCCACCGAACTGGCGGGGGTGAAGGGAAGTGCCCGTTCACACAGTGTAACGGGGAATTGTGGCACTAATTGGCACAGGATGCTCTAGGTGCCAAAACAAAAATGTGTTCAGAAAGCGATTAGGCAGGTTGATGGCAACCAGGACTATTAAACTCACCGGTCCGGAATCAACCCCTGCCCTGAGAAGTTTCTCACCACAGGCTGACAAGAGACTAAACTAGTGGAAGTATTGCTCTGTAAAGGTGCCTCTTACATGCCGGCCCTCATGATTTTGGGGTAGATGAACTCTGGCTCTGGTTCATTAAGACTGCTTTCGTATGTCATCCCAAACACATGCAGCACACCGTTTCTGCAGTGTTGTGCCAACATACGTGCTGCTGCAAGTACAATATGACATATGTGCTGCCAAAGCAATCGTGTTCTGAAAAGTGTGGCATGCTTCGTATTGTACAAACGGGTTTTCCGGTGATAGGGGCAGACCTGCCTGTTCGCATTTGTGCCTCTTACCCCGCTCAGGCGTGCAGCCTTCCGCCCTGAACACTTTCCTGTGTACAAACAAGCGATTAAGCAGAGGTAGGAAACGCTAACCTCTCTTGGTCCATCAGCTGCAATCCGTTATTTCATATTCTTGAAATTGCAGTATTGGCTTAAAAATTAAACCAAATATCTTTATTGCTTGCACCAAGCAGAAAATGTCTCCATGCCACCAGAATCCAAAGGAAGGAAAGCTCCTTTATTCACACCCACATACAGTGGAAGTTGTGTTAAGATATGGTCATGCTATTGCTTTGTTTTGCGGTTGTTGTGTTACAGAGAGAGATTGCGTGGCTCATGTGCTGATTGAAAAGTTCTTCATGTTTTCTTTTTGCATGTTTAAGTGTTCTCACAGTACTAATTTAAAGTTTATATATGAAAAAAGCTCCTTCTCTTCCCCTATCCTGCTGTTCTTCCCACACCTGCAGCCAGCCCACCCCCAGCTCGCAGAGGTTGCTGCTGCGCAGGGCTGGTTCAGCTTGGGGGGACGCCCTGGCCACTGTGCGTCGGGCGGCTCCGGCATCCCACGTAGCTGGGCAAGCCGGCCCCAGGAAATCTCAGCCTCCAAAACACAGGAGACAAATTTTGGTGGGGGAAGATGGGCAGGGTGGAGAAAGTTCAAGTGCTGTGGCGTGGGCGGCAGAGCTGGATCAGCCTGCTGTGCTCCAAACAGCTGCTAACACCACATCTGGTCCTGGAGCTGCCTGTGAGGGGTTGTGTCCGGGGAGCTGCATCGCTCGTGCTCGTGCTCGGTGAACAATGAGCTGCTCTGCCCGCTTCCAGCCCTGCACCCTTCCCCCATCTCCCCAGGGGAAGAGGAGTTGCAATCCTGGGGGCTCCCCCCGTGCTCCATGGATTGCCCAGATGATTCTCCTGAGTGGTGGGAGTGCTGAAGCAGGGGGAAGCCCTGTGGAAGGAGTAACCCGATTTTTACCAGTCTCTCTCCAACTTAGAAGGTCTAAACCACCAAACATATCCTTTAGACTCCCTTCTGTGAGACCGCCGTGTGCTGGGCTTTGGCTGTCGCGTGTCCCTGAGGAGAGGAAGAGAACGTCAGCTGGCGGGAGGGATGCTTTCCTGGTGACTGCCAGGGTGCTTGCAGCGCTGCCGCTCCGCGAAGGGCTGTCTTTGGGCTCCCAGCAGCGTGCTGCGAGGGGCTGCCCTTGCTCGGGGGCTACACCAGCTGCGTTACAGCCCCCGGTTTTCTGACGGTAACGTACCTCTAACTGCTGTATTATAGGGACAGCAGCGGTACTGCTGAAGCCTTGAAATAGCAAAGCGTGACAGTCTCCATTTGTCATCCTCTCCTGATTAACACTGTAGCTCTTCACCAGTGGATTTTGTAGAACCTCTCATGGTCAGGGCTGTTTCCTTGCGAACAGATGGCTGCAGTATGCGATGTCCCGAGTGCCCATTGGGGCCCAGCACAGATGCAGGGGTGTGCTCAGCCTGCTGGGCTGCGGGTGCTGCGTCTGCCTCGAACCTGGCACTAGTAGAATGAACAAATGGGGCTGCAGCCTGATACCCTGCGGGACAAGTCCTGCCCTGGCCAGGGGACGGGTGTGACTGACACCAGACTGTCTCTGTTGAGGTTTGGGGGGGGTAAGGCGTCTCCCCAGCATGAACTGCAGCAGAAAGCTCTGCCACGGAGGCCCTCGCAGGGTTAATGCTCAGCGTCTCTCCTCCCTCTGCTCCGCTGGGGTGATGCAGTAACATCAGCTGTGTTAGGAATGTGTCAGGGAGAGCAGCTGGATCCTGCCAAGCCAGTGAGAAACAGCCTCTCCCAGGAGAGGAGACACCCTGGCAAGCGTGTGAGGCTCCCTCCCGCCGCCGGAGCTGTGCGGGGGAAGATGCTCGGGCAGCTCCCCGCTTCTGCGGCCACAGCCACAGCGGCTGGACCAGTGTGCTCGCTCCGGTACCGGGGGTGGGATGCAAGGGGTGTGCAAAGTCTTACGGGACCGTATGAAAGACCTTTGGACTAAGCAAGCCATGCACAGTGAAACCTTGCTGGGCTGGTTGGTAAACAAGTGTGCTCAAGGCTGTTTTTCAGAAGGCGCTAGAGAGTCAGTTTGGTTTGCCTGGAACTTGCTGCTGAATCAAGTCAGGGGCTTTGATGGAAACCAGGTAGTTGTGACCTGGGTGCTGGTGGCTCTGGTTTGTGGGTTTGGTTTGCCGGCTCGTACCACGAGCCGTTCCAGCTGTTTGAGGATGGCCATGCGGAGCGCTCCCGTACGCACCGCTGTCCTGCGCACCCTCCCGGGCACGGGGCTCGTGCTGCAGCTCTGGCACCGTGCAGAGCCAGCATCCTGCGCAGGGAGCCATGCAGCTCGGGCAGGCTGCCCAGGGCTTCCCCCAGCACACGCGCTCGCCCTTGCTGCCTTCTCACAGCCGGGCTGTGCTCTGTAAGGGGTCGTCACTACATGGGGGTGCGATGTGCATTAGGGGATGTGCTCCCTCCTGCGGGCTTCAGCGGGCAGAGAGGCCTCTGTGTCACGCTTGCTTTCCCCTCTGGTGTCTCTGCAAGATCCTTTGTATAGAGAAACCACTAAGGGTCTGGTTTTACCTTGTGTGTAACTCTTCTGATAAAACTCGTGTGTGACACGAGTCTTGTTGCTGTCTGTTAGAGAAAAAGATGCCTGTCTGGCTGTGAGTTAATGCTTTTCCCTTCTCAAATCCATTTTTTTCTCAGGTTCTCACCAAAACACATTGTGTTTAGGACAAAAAAAGGAGAGGCTAGACAAAGCTCAAAGAGGGGCGCAGCGTCGCCTTGCGGTGTGGGGAAACCCGGGCAGGAGGATCAGTGCTGGGCAGCAGGATCAGTGCTGGGCAGCAGGATCATGGGCAGCAGGATCGGTGCTGGCAGCGGATGCTCTGCCCCAGGGTGGTTTGACCATGCAAGAGAGGGCACTGCACAGGAGTGCTCTGTTAAAGCAAAACCTCCTATCTAGCTCCCCTCCTCCTTTTTCCTGCCCTTCCTACAACAGCAAACTGAGAAGGTTGTGTAAATCACTCTTGGCCATGAACCTCTTGATAAGAGGTTTACAGAAAACCTGCTTATGGTTTATTTGCATTTCTGGGCCTTACTGGAAATGAAGTCAAATGCCAACTTCAGGGGAGTCGCTCAGTGCTCCTCAGTACTGGATACCGCCTCCCTGCCCGCCTCATCTCCTCCAGCTGCCGTCTCGGGACCGCAGCACCAACTGCTCTGTCTGGTTGGAGGTTTTATGAACAAGTGCACGGGCAGGAGAGGCTCCTTCCCATACACTGGGAGCACAGATCGTGCAGCACTGGGGTTTCTCCTGCCTGTGACATGCCACATAAAGCAGACCCGGCTGTGTGTTGTCCCCGCAGTGTCCCCACACACCGTGGTGTGCAGCCTGTGCTTCCCCGGAGCGCAGTGCTCCTCCTCACGTGCTCCGGAGATCATCTCCAGTGCTGGGTCTTGGGCAAGGGTTTCTTGGGGCTGTTTTGCCGTGTGTGTGTCCACCATGGAAGTGACAGTAGCATAACATCTTCCTCCCAACCTCTTTCTTAAAGATCCATGGCCTGGAGCAGAAAGAGTCAGGGACAGAAGCCTGTATTTTTCGATGGAGACACATCACTTTAAAGCTCAGCAGTAGTCGGGACCATCTGTGCTCCTGTTAACCAAAAATCCTGGGCTGAGGAACATGAGAAAGTGCCTTGCAGCAGTAGTGAGTGGGAAGAGGCCGTGGGCTGTGGCAGAGCCAGAACTCCTGCTTGGATAAAAACTGAGTGTTTGAGTAACTAGGAGCAAGAACCTGACTGTGGAGCTGGCTCGCTTCACCCTGCTGCCTCCCAAGGCTTGTGAACTGCTGAGTCAGCACCATGCTCCAGGGTGGGTGGCGTGCCTTGGCTGCGCCGCGGGATGGCGGAGCACACGTGCTTCACTGGAACCTCTTTGATCCTTTCTTTTCAGTTTATTCACAGAGCAAATCTCCCCGTTACCTTTCCTTCAGGTTTTGTGACTGGCTGCTACAGAGGATTAATACATGAATCCTCTTCCTCACCTTCCTACCGCCTTTGGGGAGCAGGAGAGGACTGCCTCACTGCGTGGCCCTTCACTCTGTTTTCCTGTCTCTTTGCTGGAGAACCCCCAGCAGTTTCAGCTGGTCTGATGCTAACATTCAAGTTTTGCTTTCCGTGTTCAGTGCACTAGCGTTGCTCTTGCTCCTGACAGCTACAGGGACTGTCCTCTGGCTCTTGTGTGCCCAGCTGGAAAGGAACCATTTTGCTGAGGGCCAAAAAACTCGTGTATTTTTCTAAAAGTGCCTGGACTCCAGTTTCTGCGCGGGGGAGCAGAAGGAGGATTGTTGAGGCAGTCCCTGGGCTCAGGCAGCGCCCAGGCTGGCATCCGGCGGGGACGGCTGCACGGTGCTGTGCCCTTTGGGCCGTGACACCTTCAGGCAGGGGCTGAGCAAGGAACCCCTTCTGGCAACTGGTCCCCACACGTCGTGTTTGGGAGCCTTTTGGGAGGAGAACATGACCCCACAAAACCCCCAGGTGTTTTTCCAACGTGAGCATTCAAGCTACCGCTCTTTCTAGTCGCATGGACTTGCAACCTTTAATGAATCCCTGGTAAGGCATTTATTTAGCTCAAAAAAGAAAAAAAAACATCAGGAAATGCCCCACTAATGCACTGGAGATAGACTCAGGCTGGAAAACTCCAGGCTGGACTGTACAGCACAGCCCGTGATGTAAAACCCACGTGTTCGGCCGGCCAGGAGCCAGGAGCGCCAGGCTCTAATCCCAGTGCTGAGCAACCCAGCTTGGCTAATAGAACTACAGGAAGGGGCGGGGGGGGGAGGGAGGCTTTGTTTAAATTTCCCCGTGTTTTCCTGGGCAGGCTCCTTTTACCGTATGCATTAGGTTACTTCAGGTTTCCATGTGAAACGTCTTCTGGAACCTGTGGCACCCCCAGCCTTCCCGGGTCTCCCCGCGCCGCCTGCATGTTCCTTACACTCCTGCAAGGAACGGGGCCGTACCGGCTGCTGGAAGGCGTGTGTGTTTCCAGAAAGGCCATCAACTACAGCATGCACAGAAAAAAAGGGGCTGGGTGGTTTTGGTGGAGTTTGCTTGTTTGTTTTTTGTGGGATTTCTTTTCCTGCTGTGATTAGGAAAAGCTCTTGCTCAACAAGGCGGCATTTGTTAGTCCTTCATCAGTGGATAAAAACAGTTCATAGCTCTTTCGGGGCTGATAATAGTGAGACCTTTGGACACATAAGATAACAAAAAGCTGATCTCTAAGACAACTTAAGGAGTAGGCTCAAAACTGGAATACATTTCTGGAGCCAGTTACTAGGAAGAAACTGGGAGTTTCGCCTCAGGAGCAGGGAAGTGGAACGCCAGCTATGGACACGGATTCAGTGGCTGGGCTATTTTTGGCTTGTGAACCATTCTAACGGCTGTTTATTTTTAAGGTCATTTTCTGTTTGCATAGCAAGTACACCCTTCTGGTGGGTGGGAGGCATTATAAAAACAATCACTGCTGCACAGAGTTATGAGCTAAGCTTGGAGAGGGATGGAAAAAACAGAACTCGGTGTACTGATTGCTTTAAAACCCAAACCCATCTGCTTAGGTCATAAGGTTTGTTGACCCACTCTAAGCTGTGTCCCCACCGGAAAAATACCGTTTCAATTAATACAGACTACTGCAGGGGCTCACAAAAGACTTGGGAAAACTCGGTCAGATGATAACGTGGTGTAAACAGAAAGGAAGCATGCGATTTGGCAATTTTTTTTCACTCATGCTTTGCTTCAGGCAGTAAGTGGAAATCCAGAGCATGCACCCCACGGCTGAGGAGTCCGAACTCATGCTGGCCAGCCGGGCCTGAATCCCAGCTCTTGTTTAAGACTCTCGTTAAATAACAACATGCTTTATTGCCATATTTTCCTGGCTTCTTCCTGTTGGCCATATCTTTATTCACACACAGTCAAGTGATACAAATTCACTGGAACAGTGGCAGTTTACAAAAGACAGTAAGAATAATTACTTTGAACTGAAATTTAAGAAACCCTAAGTCTGGCCATCCGGCAGACAATGCACTGTTTGGAACAGGTCCTGGTAAGGAAACGGTTTATAACATTGGCAGTGTACTCCCAGCCATGTTCCTTTTCCAGAGCATAAAATACACAATACAAAAATATACTAAAAGCAATAACGGAGTTCGTAGAAACGTCTGCTGCAAAACAATTGCTGTTGTCTGATTTTCAGTATATTTACTCCCATGCTATATTATGATAGAATACTTGAATAAACACGGTTTATTTCTAACTTAATTTGAACTTTAAAGTTGATCACAAGTTAACTGTAATGTCTTGGGCTCCAGCCCTGGAAGTACATCAGGAACCTTAACTTTGGACTCGTGAGACTGATAGACATGAGGTGAGCCCACAAGTGAGCGTTCAATGCCTTGGGCTCCTGTTTGGGAGGCAAGTGGAAGATGAAATGCTCTGCTTCGTAGGATCTTAATTAGGGGCATTTTCCTGGATTTTTCAAGATTTTTAATAAGTCCTCCCTGGACTATCCTTTTACCTAACAGGCTTGAGTTCATCAGGTTGCTGGTAATCTGGTGGAAGTGCCTGTTTTTGAGATGTGGGGCTCTGCACTTAGTTGAGTCACTGCGGTAAGTGTCTCCCTCCTTATCTTACTCCTCTCTATAATTTTACCTGTGCCTTTCCCCTCTTTCCTCCCTCCTGGCCTGCTACCACCGAAATGGCCTCTTCCCATTAGAGAGAGCTGGATGCTCCAGTGCTTTGCTAAGGCTGCTCACACTGAGCCTCATACGGGCTTCCTGCAATCGGAGCAGTTTCCTTAGTGTTTCCAAAGTTGAGAGACCCAGGTGTGGAAACGGAAGCCCGTGCCAACCTTACCGTGCAGGGATGAGTGGCCGTCCCCTCGGGCTGGCACGCTTGCAGTGAGAATCTCTGATGGAGATGCAATACTCACGGAAAACGCCATCCGGAGAGCCCCTAGCCGTGACAGAGAAACGCACCGTTAGCAGGCAAGCGTGTTTAAGTCCAGGAATTTATTGCTCCTTTTTCTCCCAAGAGAGAATCTCAAAGCATTTGAGAAAAGAAGTTAGTATTGCTCCGTTTTTGCAGACGGGAAGACTAAGGCACTGAACGGTGAGCTCGTTTGGCCAAGGCTGATCGGCAGGGCTCTGCCCCAGTCCGTGCTCCCCACTGAGCTGTTGCTCTCTGTGCTCGCGTCGTATGAGACGCAGTCCCAGAGGGGTAACCCCATCTCTGCTCCTCACGCAGACACCACACACAGGGGCCAGGTTCCACCTTCCTAGGCACGGCCTCCAGAGAACACATCACGAAGGACGTGCATTGGAGGCCAGAAGCTGGCTTCCCAATGTCTAAATGCCACCGACTCCCAAGGAGGTCAGCTATGGAAAGATGACCAGGATACTTCTGAGGTATAAAACTCTGTGTCTGCTGGCCACTGGTCAGCTTTGTCATCGTCAGATTTGTCACTGTCATCGCCGCTGGAGGGTTCGTAGCCCGGGACAGCAGAATGGATCGGCTCCGGCTGCCTGCGATCTGCCTCCGCCTCCTTCTTCTTTTCCGCCAGCAGCTGCCTGTAGCAGAGGTTGCAGACCCTCAGGGGCTTGGGGGACAGCCGGGGCATCAGGAACCTCTGCCTGGAGCAGTCTGCGCAGACGACAAAGCCGCACTTGCGGCAGTGGTGCCTTCGGGTGAGCGTGGAGAACTTGGTCTGCGTGCAGCGCATGCAGATGTCCGTCGCCTTGTCTGGGATCCAGGGGGCCGCGTGCTCCGTGGAGGGCTGCCGGCCCGTCTTCATCAGCAGGTGCCTGATGCACTCCTCCAGATGGCTGATCCACTCCTTCCTCTCCGTGAGGGAAGCCGCGGAAACCACAAAGGACTTCTTGGAGGTTTTAATCATCCAACGGTTCTTCATCTGCAAGGTGTCTGGCAGCGTCTCCAAAGTGACATCTTCAAGGGGAATGATGTGCTGGGAATTGTACTTCCTTTTGTTGATGACTATGCTGCCGTAGACGAGGATGTCGTTGAAAAGGAAGAATATGCGAGGCTTTGGTTTCTTGCGACATTCTTTGGTTAAAATCCCTTCTCCTAGAAGGACCCTTCCCGGCACAGCTAAGGGCTGTCCGGAAGCCCCAAAGCAGTTTTCCACGGCAGCAATGCGCTGGCTGTTGATCTCAGTGTTTGCAAGATGGTCCACCATCTCCAGCTCGCTCTGAAGGGAGGAAAATAAAGAGGGAAGTGGTGAAGCTGCAAACATCCACACCGGGCCGAGGCCGAGTAGCAAACGCAGGCACAGGTGAGACTCTCCTAATGCAACCTGAGGTTATGGGCAATCTCCTTCCTACACTCCACTTTAGTTCACACACACTTTCTATCCCTCTTGGTGCTGGGAGCTAACTGATGCCAGGCTGGACACAGGCTGCGGGAGGAGAGGGAGCAAGCCTCCCGTTCCTGAGTGCGCGCCTGCTTTCTCGAGGATTAGTTACAGACACACGCACCCCACAACACCATTTTGAGCCAGAGCTGAGGCAGGAACAAAACAGCGTGGTATCACTTGTTCCTGCTGGTCCTCCCTGCATGACAAAAGGCGGGGGGGGATAAAAAAGCACACGCTGTGTGAATAAACCCACACAAGCCAAGCCCTTCCTCCATTACCCCAGTCAAGCCGGGGCTGCCAGTGCTTCCAGTTACAAGACACATCATTCCGAAAACAGTCTGATCTGTGCTGAAGGGGAAGTGGAAAGCAGCACGCTCATCCCTTCCCACACCTCCGCACCCTCCTTCTCAGTTTCAATAGGTTTAATAGAAAAACCTAGATAAGGGCAACTCTGAAGCGAAAGCAAATGTTTCACTATTCGTAGTTTGCAGTAAGGAAAGCGCTCCATGCTGTAAGTTCAATGTTTCGCTGCACCTAGCCTGCCCTGGGCTGCAGGGTGCTGCCCCAGGCCAGCCGGCCATGGGAACGTGAGTCATTTCCTCCTCCAGTGAGGTACCTCAGCCATCACGAGGCAGCTCCGAGACCACAGGGATGCATGGTGGCCCTGCTTGCCGTTAGGGGTTCATCAAATCACTACTACAGAGCCGCTCTCCACCGTCTTCCCCGTCCTCCTTGTCCAGAGTCCCTGCAGCCATGGAGGCTGGAGGGGAAAGGGAAGAGGAGGGCAACACACCTGGTCCTGCGTGTTTGGGACGATGACGATTTACATTCTTCCCTTGCCCTTCACCCCACATCACCCCTTCGGTACGCCAAGAGGGAAACCACAGAGCCACTGCTCAAAGCCGCTGCATGCTGTTTATGTCTCGACGGAGCTATTTGACAAAAACTGGTCAATTCCTCTGAGTCCCCAGAGTTTTCTTCTCTAGAGCAGGTCGGGGTGTCCTGCACAAAGCTAGGGCACTGGTTTAGCCCCGGGGAACCTCAATGAAGTGACCTACCCTGCAGAAATAGCCTTCTCTGCGACGTGTTGTGTGGCCAGTGCTCCTGAAGAGCTGGCTTCTTCGGGGTCTCCCTCAAATTAGAAGGAGGGCGCCAAGGCCTCCAGCTTCCTTCTGGAAGGACAAGTATCTTCAGCGCCTCGAAGCACCAGAATGGACTTAAGGGAGTTGGACAGTGTCAAGCATATCCACTCATGTGTGTGTTCTCCAATGTGGAGGTCAATTTATAATTAACTGCAATGCTCTGATGAGGGGCTGTGCTGCAGCCAGATGGGGTGCGATGCTGTGAGCGGTGGCTGAAGGAATGCCCCAACCAACCTGCCGTTTCGGTACGGACACGCAGAAGTTGTGTGAAGGGATTTATTAGCTGCTGTCAGGAGAGGAGAAAGGCTCCGTTCCCCTGCTTGACCTGTCAGCCCACGTGGACCTGCGCACCGAAGGAGCTGCTGTGCTGCAGGACATACATTCAAATCTATTCTGAATTACAACAATGCAGAATGTGTTTTTTCTCCCTCTTAAATACACAAATTAGTCTGAAGAACAAACAGGCAGGGAAAACTACGGTCCACAACTGAACACCAAACTCCCTGTTGTTGAATACCTGTAGTGTTACCTACCCTGGGATGTGGTCTCGTGGGTTTCTTACAAACAAATCCTTGGATGAGGAGCTCTTGAGTGAAAGAGCAAGATGAGCACACAGGATAATACAGGAAACAGAAAAACTGAAATTACAGCTTGGGAAGTTTGGTGTGGAAAGACTGCAAAAGCAACAAAATACTGTAAAGAATTTTTGGCACCAGCAACACCAAGTGGCATAAACCAAGCAGTTAATCCTGCTCCCACCAGTCTCCCTTCCCCATGTTTCTGGGTTATGGAGCCCCAGCTCTTAGCCTGCGTCTCTTACTTTTATTTTATGTATTTTAGAAGCATGGTCCAATCTCTCCAGCGAGTATGATACTTGAGGCAACTCTATTTCTAGGGATCTCAGTGTACTGGATCCTAGTGGAAATGAAAACGTTTTGTCAGATATAACGACCGTGCCTGCAAAGAGCCGTGGAACATAAGCTCATTTTCAAAGAAAGAACAGTGCAAGTGCCACTGCCGTGAAAGCTTTAGCTGTTGTATTGATTTGGGCCCCTACATAAGCCAGAGAGCCCCTGGACTTGCTGCGTGGAGCAAAGCGAGAAGGGGCTGGACACAATCCTGCAACACGAAAGAAATGAAAGCGAGCTCTTGTTACACATCACACTTCCACCTGCAGGCTATGTCCTTATTCCTCCAGCCTCTGCTTTGTTACCTACTTAAAATGCCACGAGTTAACCAAAGAAAAGCTAACTCTGTTCTAGGAAAATCTTCCCTGCTAAGACTAAAAGAGTCAGCTGCTGCTCTAGCCCAGGGTATTTCCCAAAGGAGTTTTCCCAGAGAAGCAAAAGCAGAACGTTTTTCTTCCATCTCTCCCCTCAGGCACAAATGACTGGAGAGGAGCACATACACATACAAAGCAGTAAAAACCAGGAGGGGTGGGATTCACATTGCCTACTTTTAGACTTGGACAACTAACTTTATCCCTCTACGTGCTCCCTTTTCCAGTTAGCGGGCAGAAACAGCCATCTGCAGAGGGTGACTCGCCTCGTCCCACCACACGCGAGACCAATCCTGCCCTGAGTTCTCAATAGCACTCAGCCTGAGTAACTGCATACAGACCGAATTTCATGTTAGTATTGTGACTCACTGCAAATAATACTCAGTTTGACTTTGGACTGGAAGTGCTAGGTGAATTTGCTAAATAAAGATAGCTGCTGAGTGCTATTATGGTCTCCTTTACTGGGAGGTGAGAGCCGCTCCCTTTGGAACAACAGCAATGAGATATAAAAATGAAGATATAAATCCTAATCTATTTGATTCATTTTGGTAAATATTTTTTCCTGTTTGTTCAAGTGTGTCCTGTCAGGTCAGCAGGGTCACAGTGCTTATTACCGAGTGATACGTATGCACGTGCACCACGTGCGGCAGAAGCTTACACAGCTGAAATGAGGGTGGGAAGATGCACTTTACCGGCATGCTCACTTTCACGGGAGTTTTTGGCATGGCAAAGTTTGGGGTTGTTTTTGTCATCAAGATCTGTTCATTCTGCATGTGATCAAATATTATCCAGTGAATATACAACTCAGTGAATATGACTGATATTTGAAGAAAAAAAAAGTACGATTTGGCACTCCACTCCAGAAATAAGCAAACCACATCTTTTAACAATGAGCGCTTGTTCACTTGTGATCATAAACAGCCATGTCGATGCATGCCAGGCACAGCATTTCAACGTAAGCTCCCGGCTCAGCGAGCCAGGGGTATGTTTTTCAAGTCTGTATGTATCGAAGGCTTAGAAGTAGCAATGCGGTGAGCTGTTCTACCTGATTCTTCAGTTCTCGCTGTCAAACAGAACTGACAGTCTGGGTATCCATTGCATACGTCACGCATGCCACATGGAAGGGACGGTCCATGAGCACCGGCATGCTGAGAGCAGATCTGACTGCTGGGGTCTGCCAGCGGAAAACGCCCTGAGCCTCGTCTCTCTGCAGCTCTCCCTTACTCCCTATTTCTGCTTTGCTCAGCTAAGAAGTCTCTCCTGGAGTTAGGGCTGGTGTAAGCTCTTCCTCACCAAACATGGCAAGCAGGACGCAGCCACCTTTTATCCAGAGCAGGCATTTAAGAGCAAGAAAAACATAGTTCCTCTCCTTTTCCTGCCTGAAGGGGTTTCAGCTTGCCTCTCCCTCTTTCCCAGCACGCTCTAACTGCCGGCCACCAGGGCAAGGGGGGCAGGCTCTGGCAACCCCCTTCCAGCCGTGCTCATGAGGAACCTGATTCCGTACATGCACCTTCTGGGAATGACGGTCACATTAGGCCTTTGACTGAGAAATGCCACCAGTCCCTGTGGGATATGGACTAGCCAAGTTACTGAGCTGCTTGCTGCTGTTGTGTAGCATGCCCAGGACTTCTGCCATGTAGGGACAGAGCAAGGGGACAGCTGAGCGTTGGCTTTTGAGGAGCTCAGACTGATACTACCAAAACCAGCAGTTGGTAGCCCGAGCTCAGCTGTGGCTCTTGCACGTGCCACCCAGGCTGAGGTGTCCAAGCAGCTTTGTATGGGAGGAATTAAGGAAAACCTGAAACTCAAGGAAGAGCCCCCACCCCCTCCCTCTGTCCCGCTCTCTGCCCAGACACCCATCCTCAGGCGGTGCAGCAAGGTGGAACTCCATGTGCACCTCCTGCTCCCCACTCTGTCACATATCAGCGCCAACCTGGTGACCGTCCACTCTCCAGAGACCTCCATAAGGAGCTCTCAGGTGTTGGAGCTGGAGGCCATAGGACTAACGTATCAGCATTCGGTCAGGCCCCCGGTTACAGGCTGAGGCTGGACAAGTGCTCCTGACAAAGGACTCGCTGGTGAGGGTGGGTGATCACCAAGGGAAGAGATGAATTCTCCATCTCTCCCAATGCCAGA
Source organism: Himantopus leucocephalus (assembly GCA_003993805.1). NCBI lineage: Eukaryota > Metazoa > Chordata > Aves > Charadriiformes > Recurvirostridae > Himantopus > Himantopus leucocephalus. Next base: position 9,235,531 of record RSEF01000011.1, on the reverse strand, counting down.
AAGCCCACGTGCCTTTTAGAAGAGATGGATGGCCAAAGGTGCGGATTCCTCTTACAACTCCGCAACGGGATCAATTTCTGTGATTTCGGTACTTGGTCAAACTTTGTGACAGAAGAGTCCCTTCTACAGAAAATCAACAAATCGTCACTCTCACCGGCGTTCGGGCCACGCACAGAGACCATGGTGCTGCAGAGCGGCAGGCGGCGACTCGGTGCCGATCGGCTCCCCCGTGGGCAGCGCAGCGCACACGCGTGACGGGAGCCCCGTGGGTGGGCGCAGGTCGCAGGTGGGCAGGGCACACCGCGAGCCCCGCAGGGCCGAGCCCTCCCGGCGGCGACCACGGCTCCCCCCCCGCCCCAAGCGGGCGGACCGCAGCCGCCGGACCGCTCCCCTCCCGCCGGCACCTCCCGCCGCACCGGCCCGGCGGCAGAAACCCTGGACTCCCAAAACTCCCCCCCTCCGCACAAGCTACTCGCCCGGCCACCGCGCCGGGGCGGCCCCCCCTCCCACAGCCCCGTTCGACGCCGTACCTCCGCAGAAGGGCCCCAGCCGCCTCCGGCGAGCGCTCCCCGGCCGCCCCGCACCGGCCGCCCCGCACCGGGCGGCTCCGCTCCGCCGCCGAGCCGGGCTGCGCTCCGGTGACCCCGCCCACCCCGCGCCCCTCGGCCAATGGGCGCCGCTCGGGCTCAGAGCGCCGCGGTGGGCCGCGCCCCCTCGCTGGGCGGCGGCCAATGGCGGAGCGGGGCAGGCGGCGAAGGGCGGGGCGGGGCGCCGCCAGGGGGCGTCCGAGCACCGCCTCCCCGCCGTGAGGGCGGGGCGGGTGGTTGCGTGAAGGAAGGGCGGGAGCGGGCGCGAGCTGCTGCTGGTCCTCGTGCCGGGAGCCGTTAGCCGTTAGCCGCTAGCCGCTGGCCGTTAGCCCTTAGCTGTTAGCCGTTTCCCGGAGCTGCCTCGGAGCGCTCGCGGCCTTCAGCGTTTGTGAGCGGGCCGGGCCGGGCCGGGCCGTGCGGCCCTTAAGGCGCCTTTGGGCCTTTCCTGCCGCCTCTCCTCAGCCGATGCCCCGTCAGCGCTTGCAGCGTGTCCCGCTGGCCACCGAGCGCCCCTCCCGCCTGTCAGTGCCGGGAGGGTGGTGGGACGGGTGAGCGCAGGCCCCGGGTGTCCCTCGGCACCCGCTGCAGGCAGCCCAGGCCGGAGGTGTGGGTGAGCCGAGCTCTGGTCCTCGCCTGGTGCTGTGAAACAACCCCCTGCGACCTGGGCCTGCGCTGATGTATAATTCAGGTGCTTGCTCACTTTATATAATAGCTTTTCCATTTTTAATGGGAATTGATGGACCTGTCAAGCTTTAGAAATGTTTTTTTTTTCCCCAGGTTTTCATTTTCTTTGGTAATAATAACGTGTGCTGGGAAGCTCATGGTGTGCTTTAGAGTTAAAGTGCTTGGGTAGTCACAAGAGTTTCCACAAGACCTTATTTCTTCATAGTTTATGTTTGTGTCAGATGAGGAGATGAGCATGGACGTGGGCTAAGTTAGTTGCAGTAGGTGGCTCCCTGGCAGTGTTTGAGGGAGGGTTACAGAGAGGGTCGTCAACAGACTTCTGAAAACCTGGGAGAAGAGGGCTCACCACAGAGGGCAGGCTGCTGGGCTGAGCAGCGATTTTCAGGTTATTGCTAGGGCTTTAGTGTGGGGTCTTTTCTGTCCGTGTGGGAGAGCAGGACTCAGTGGTCTGTCGGTGGAAGGAGGGGCAGAGCCTTTGCAGACCAGTTCTCACAACTGGGAGCTGTTTAGTGCTGAGCCTGGACACCAGCCGTCTCTGTCCTGGCTGCTTTGTGAACAGTCTTCCAGGTCTGGGGACATCTGCCCAGTTTAGAGATCCCTCCTTGACAAAATACATTTTTACATAAAGCTAACTCTAAATATACAAAGCGCTGACATAAATATCTCAGTTTGTCTTAGCTGCCAGAGTAATTCAGATCTAACCAGCCATAGATTATTACTCCTAAACTTTTTTTTTTTTACCCTATGGGCTAAAATTATTCTGAATTTGCTCTCATGTTATCCTAAACATAGTCTTTATCACTGAGATATAGTACTTTGATTTATTTTTCTTCTTGTTTCTCAACACACTCAGCTGGGCAGTAATCATTACGTGTTGGCCAAACGTAGCATTGGGTTAGCCAAACAGCCTGGTATTTGAAGGTTGTTTCTACTTACTTCCTCTTCAGTCAGAAGTGGAGGTGTGTTGAGGCAACTGCTGCACGAGGCGAGGGAAGCCTCAAAGTACACACTGGGTGTGCAGTTAGTATTAACTGGTTGCACTTGAGAGCTGACTTTCTGTTGGTTGGTTGGTTTGGAAGCTGTTACATCCCTGATTGAATGCCTTATTGAGATACAAACTCAGAGTGTAACCAGTAATCTTAAGAGCTATTTGATAGGCAGGCTCAGGAGCTCTTTTTTCCTGGCTGTAAAAGTGAAACATTTGTGGGACCGCTTGGAAAAGCTGCAGCCCAAATTACCAGCTTTTAAAGTCTCTTTACCTTGCTCCAGTTGGATTATCTGATGTATTGCCTCTGGCATTTTCTCCAAAACCACTTGTTTCTCAGTAGCAGAAATATCTTGCCCAACTGGGATGCAATAATTTCAAAGCAAGTAAAGGAAACTGCAGCTGCTCAGCTGAGTCAGCCAAAGGTAAGCTCTGCAGGGGAGAAAATGGCTTTTTATTATCTTCTAGTGGCAAAATTACTACAACAGCCTGCAGGAAAAGATTAGATTGTAATAGTAACAAAAACATCTGTTAAATTCTGAGCTCAGTGTATGTTTAGCGCGTGTTTTTAAAAAAACAACAGGCATTTCATAAAATTATTTTGAATAAAACTGAGTATTGAGATTCAGTTTGGGATGTTAGGAGCCCACTGCGATCATAGGATAGACAGCGGTTTTAAGTAATTGACTACATGGGGTATTTCATCAGTGGACAAGACAGCTTTTAACTATGGAGATTTCATTGAACTGAGCTTGGAATACTTCTGTTACTTAGTGAGTAAGTCAAAGTGTGTTCATTATATGGGTTACTTGTAAGCATGAATAACCTCTGTCCTGTGCTCTGTGAGAGTGTGGTGTGCGTGGTGGGATGAATGTTTGTCTGATCTGGCTCCTGGATTCAGCTAATCAGCCTATTGATTGATTCGTGTCTCCGAAGCTCTACCAGCATCATTTGCATGCTTTGGAAATGAGGTGCTTCCAAGTCTGACAGTGCCTAAATCAGAGCCCTGCTCAGCTCCATCAGTAAAAACTGAAACTTCAGAACATTAGTTTTCAAAATGTCACTAGTCCACATGCGTTGGAACTGCTGCCAGACAAACCCATTTCCAGAGGGTCATTGTGTCCTTGGGGCTTCTCTCGGCCCGTGTGCGGGAGGTTACCCACTTTTTTAGTTGTTCCTGGGAGCTTGGCCTCAAAATGATTGTCAGAGTGGTGAAAGTATTCCTGAAAGCAACCTTGAGGCCTACTTGCTCCTCTGCCTTTCACATAAGGAAGCAATACACGATCAATGTGCTTTTGTTTTTACAGTGGTATTGCTGTGCTTTGCATGGGTGCAGCACTTCATTCTAAGGATCTTGAAGTGCAGCATAAATTCTGATAACTGCGTGAGGGTTTGTACCCTCCTCGCAGTGAAACCTGGAGAGTTACATATGGTCATATGCAGCTTGATCACTGAAATAGGAATAGTGGGTTATTTGCTATTGTTTTCAGTAGCAACAGGCTGTGGCTCAGAGTGAATCACTTGGGAGGCTGAGGAACATCCCCTAGAGCTCCTGACTCACGGCCCCATGTGCCTCACCACAGGGTGATGTCCCAGCTCCGAAATCTCAGTGACCATTGCAAAAGCTGTCCTGTGAAAGGAGACAAAACCATTCATGCTTGCAGATTCTTAAGTTGCAAGTTTGCATCATGAGAGCCTTTGTGTTTGCTGTTTCTTGCCCTTCCCTGCTCAGACCTTGAGCCCTGTTCTGATCACGTGTGCAGCGCTGTGCATGGCCTTTAGGTAGGTACCAAGCAGGTACACAGCACAGGCTAAATTTATGTGTTGTGTATAAATACATAATAATTATTTGCTTTTGGTTGGGTTCTAGGAAAAAGAAAGAAGGGGCTATGATCTCTGCAGTAAAAAAAGATGTGTGGTTGTCAGCACTAGGAGAAGGGTTTCAAACCCATGTTATCTTTAGGCTGTATGATGGTGTTTGTGTTAAGCTTTGGCAGTTGCATGTGAATTTCAGTGCTGTGAAGGTGTAAGGTATTTTGCTTGTTCCTTCCTAACTTTCAGTGATACATAGCAGCGGTAAAACATACAGTGGGAGAGAGGAATGCTACAGGTTTCTCTGCTAAGCCAATTTGGGTTTTAATAACTTGTTCTCTACACAGTGATCTGTAACTGTAATCATACAAGTGGTTAGAAGATCTGATCCAAAACTTGATAAGAGTTCTAATTTCTGTTTTGGATAAGGATGTATTATGTAGTTCCATTTACATCCCCCTTCTTAACTGTAAAATATTTTGTCCCTGAAATGTTCTTTATATGATGTCATCAGTGTGTAACCATTCTGCATGACAGAGTATACTGTGAGCAGAAGACATGATAAAACTTGAAACTTAAAACGAAATACACTGATGTACGCTCATGGGGTCAGGTGGAGAGTGTGCTGGAACGTGGTGGATGTCAGGAGGGCATGCTGGACCTCTGGTGCTGGGTGTGTGAAGTGGTGAGTGGGAAGCTGCTGTTGCCAGGACTGTGGATGAGCCTTGCCTTGCAGTGCAGAAACACCCCTACCATCCCACACTGGCAGCCCTTTCCCTGCCTCCCAGAGAACCAACGCCATGTGCCTCATGACAACTCTGTGGCTTCTCCCATGTGGCTGTTGGGTGGAAGGCAGCAAGGGCATTTTGTAGCTGAAAAGTGAGCAGGTCCAAGCAAAGAAGGAGTTGCATTGTTTCAGTGGAAAAGTTGTTGGTTTTTAGTTTTTTGTTTTGTTTTTTTTTTAATGCAGGTTACCTTGTCTCAGCTTTTTCAGGTTGTGTCACTAACCCATGCCTTCTTTCATCCTTAACAGCCTGAGCTTCGTGCTCATTTTCTGAGTGGATTGATCAAGTGGGGCTCAGTCGCTGTGAGTCTCCAGGTTGCACCCAAGAGCTGCCCAGTACGGGGATGTACAACAGGGAAAGCTCAGGAGAAGTTTGTTCTCTTCGGGGAAGCGAGACAGGTGAGTACACAGTGACAAATGAGCAGTAGGTTTGGCATGCTGCCAGACCACTATTTCTGAGTAGTGTTCCCCTGAAAGGAGAAGCTGAGAAAGAAGTGAGTGAGGTAAGAGAGTATGAAATGCCAGAACTGTGAGAAGGTGCAGGTATTCAGTGCAGAGAGGGGTGTAATATTAGAGGAAAAACTTACAAAATTAATGTGGGAAAGAGAGATGTGTCTAAAAAGGCTGCTGAAAGCATTTTGCGGCATGCTGTGAAAGTACTGTGTCTTTTGGGCTCAGCCTTCCTTCCAGAACAACATAATTCTGTGCATGTTCTTCATCTGAACTCTTTTCCTACTATTGCTTTTCTATTTAAACAGTGATCTCATACTCAGAATGTGCTTTTATTGCACAAGATAAATCATGGTGAACAATTAGGTATTTCAAACACTAAACTTAGGTAGATTAGGCATTTCAAATATTAAAGTGAGGAAAAAGCACAGGGAACAAAAGTGTGATAATCATCAGTTAATTTAAAAAGATGTAAATGTGTTCACCTATGATTGACTGATTAGTCAAAGACACATAAGAGTTTCATTCATAAACCCTGCTTTGCCCATGGAAATACCTTCTATTTATGTGAAGAACATGCTTTTGTCTCTTTCCTTTGGGACTGCTGCCCAGGCTGAGTGTGTGTGTTGCTCAGAAAGGAAAAATCATCTCTTTGTAAGGGACCCATGCTTTGCCCCACATCAATGCCTTTTGTGCAGGAAGGCATTTACTGCGATTGCCTGGGGAAGTCTTATGCATCAAGTGCTTATTGCAGAGAGCTCTGTGAAAGGGGTGAGGGGGTGGGGAGGAAATCCTTGTTTCCTTTTGTGTTCTTAAAATATAAGGGAAAACAGAAAGGTGGTGTTTTTCAACGTGTTCTGCTGACATCCTGGAAACCAAAAAAGCAAACCAGCTTGGCTGCAATCCCTATCCATTGGCATACTGGATCTTTAAATGGAGAGGTGCTGAGCTAAGGGAGGAATCATGGGGATTTCTTACCAGGTGGAAGAGGTTTATTGGCTTCTAGAGAGTGTATTGCTGCCTGGGCTGTGCCAGGGTATGAGATGTGACATAGGCTTAGGCGCAGAGGATGTGTGAAGGATCGCACCTTAATTTGAGAAGTGTAAAAATTGTTGCCTGCTTGAGAAACCAGAGGGATTATGTGTAATAGGAGGTGTGTGATGGGCTGTTGAGGGATATCTGAAGGAGGAGTTTGGGATTCTGCTCTGTGCTTCAGCTAAAGCTGTGCAAAAATTGTCCATGTGCACGTGGTACCATCCTGCCTTTTTAGGAGTGGAAGGAATCTGCAAGAGTTAATGTTTTCCTGAGATTTCTGTCTTACTGGTATACTGAAATATGTGGGAAGCTTTGTTTTTTTGTTTTCTGGTTGTTTGGGGTTTTTTGTGTTTTCGCAGAATGAAATATTTCTTCTCTAACCTCAACCCTGAAGAGCAGCTGAGGGGAGGCAGGGGAGGGCACCACAGTTTGGTTCTGTACCATTTGGGCTCTTTGAATTAATTAGCTTGGGAGCCCCCACAAATGCCTCGGGCCATGTACCTCCTCATGCACCCAACTTGGGAGACTCTTTTACCGCTACTGCATGCATTAGCCTTCATTAATACAATTAGCATAATAGCAATTAGGATTCATTATTCCCTACAAAAAGATAAAGCCAGTAATACATATCTCAGAATCAAATTCCTCAGCGCCTTGTCTTGGGATTGCTTTATTTTGGAGTTGTTTGCTCTTTATATCCTTCCATCTCATAGAAAAAAGAAAGCCACTTAATTGTAAAACTGTTTGGGTCAAAGAAAGGCACTGAGATGATCTTTCACGCATGCTAAATAGGTGAATTGATCTATGGGACCCACACAGCTCAGCCAGCCACTCAACACTCAAAACTGCGAACTTCCATCTTCTTCAAGCACAAAAGCTACTTAGTTTCCCCATGTTGAAGACTTTTTATAATAGCAATAAGACAACTCTAGAGAGAACCATCTAATATTAACTCCAGGGAGTAATCATCTAATCACAATCTGGGGGTGATTTGAAGCACTCATCTGGACCAAATGCCTCACAACACCCCAGGAGTGGTTTTATTGCATGATAGCAGTACCCCATTGAGCCTTATTGCTTAATTAAAAACAAATTCCCAAGTAATTTTTTTGCCTTTCCATAAAAACACAGTAGTACATAGCATGTATAAAACATCCATTAAATGATGGTAGATGCAAATTTACATTGTGAGATACAATCCGTTTCTTTACCACTTGGGGTTGAAGTTAAATGTAAAACCATTTCCTATAATCTGTGCACTGCTGTGTTTAGAGAGGAATAAATATGAGAAAGAGAAGTTCATTGTAGGATGCCTTGTTTTTATTAAGTGATATGTTTGGTCTCCATACAAAGGACTTCAAATTCTCGTCCATCTTGCAGATACAATAGCCAATCAACAGTGTGGCCTTTTCTGCTTTCCTCCTGGAGATTTCCTCAGCTTGCTGTCATTTCAGTGCAGGCCTTCAATAGCAATCCTGTATTTCTGTCTGGGATTCCCATTTCTGTCCGAGCAGAGAGAGCACGAACAGTGCAGGTGATGTATTTGGGATACATCTAGCATATGACACAAATGCTGCCCAGGTGTCCTTTGTGGGTTTTGTAGTCTAATGCAGATTAAGCCTGGTAGATGCACAGTACAGCCACTTTTGGTGGTTTTGCCACAGAGCTGGCCTCTGCCTGCACTGGGTGCATAGCTGAGATGTCTCCACCTCCTGCAGTTTGACTGGGACCACTGCTACAGCTGTGGCTGCTCCGCAAGGGATGGATTGCGGATGGGAAGAGTATAAAAGTCCTTTTTGTTCATGTTGAGGCATGCCTCAGCGTCCCAATCCACAGTTCCCTTTCACCTTTACAGAGTGCTTTTATAGCCCCAAAGTGATTCCCAAATGTAGTGCTCCCCGAAGACTTTGAGTATTGTTCCTATATTACAGGCAAACAAGCAAGTCCAAGTTTTTAAGTGATTGTCCAAAAATCATACAGGGAGTGCCAGAGACACTACTCGGAAATCCTGGCAGCCAAAGCTGTAATTGAGCTTTCAGCCACAGCACTGAAATAAATGGGGGGAAAAGGGTCGGTATCACGTTTTCTTCAGATTCGTTGCTTGGGGTGGCTTAAATTAATTGGTGGAGATAAGCTTGCAAGTACAACTTTTTTTAAATACAAGCTGAGAGTTAGTAGTAACTATTACCCTAGTTGTTCCACATGCTGAAGCCTTCTTGTGGTACCTACAAGGTCTGGATAGAGGGTGACACTATGCCAATCTCACATGCTGTGGGCTGCATTCAGTGTTACACACACCCTTCTGGTTTTCCCCATAAAATGATGGTTCCCCAAGGATTGGTGGGACCTGAAGCCCCATGTGAATATCTGCTGCTGATAGCAGGCTGCAGCATTCAGGGTTATAGAGGCAGCATGCTTTGTCCCATATTTAGATTTTGTAGAAAGTAAATGATTTTTTTGTTTGGTGAACCACTTTGAATGTTTTGCTGACTTTATTTTTAATGTCCTGTTATGTGTTGTGTTGTGATGGAGGATTTGTTATAAAGAGGTTGCAGCATTGTACCAAGGAAATGAATGAGAGTAAAACTAGTTGCCTCCTGCTGCTGCCTGAGATAAGTCTGAAGTGTGGTGAAAAGAATAATTAAGTCTGTGTATTTAAAACAGTTCTGTAGTAACTTGGGGCATTGCCAGGTCAGGAAAGGACATGAAAGGACTTGACAGTGTTCTTGAACAATAAACATTTTTACCTGAAAGATCTCTGCTGGCTTTATTAGGAATGTCATTATCTTGCTTTGATCTGACTCTCTAGGACTGGCTGCTCATACAGCTGACACAGAGCAAGTAGCCAACAAAGGAAAGCCCTAATAGGCTTTAATACCTTTAGTGAAGAGTGTCTCTTCCCCTCAGATGTGTGTCATTTTACAAAGGCTCTTTTCATCTACTACATACAGCCATCTCCATGATACATTAAGGACAAGCACACACTCTGTTGGCTAAGGGGCAGGGTTTAACAGACTCGCTGCCAGGCTTGACCAGCCCTGTCCCACTGCTCAGTGAGGAGCTGCGGGGCGGTCAGCAATGCTCCTTGCCTGCCCTGCCTGTAGAGCAGCTGCCACTGGCACTGCTACAGCCTGGATGCATCTGCGGGGCAGTGGGTGGGAGCTGCCCCAGAGCAGGGCCTGAAGGAGCAGCCATGGTAGAGTGTCTCCCACTGTGGGTGTTGGAGTTTGGTGGTTTTGGTGTTGGGTTTTTTTTTTTTTTTGGCAAGTAGGTTTTGAAGCAGAGCAGGGGGTTTATTCACCTTCAACAGAGTGAGAAAAACCAACCGTGCCCTACCTTGTGGCAACCAGTCACGCTGGGCAGCAGCGTAGTGCTGGGGTGACAAAGGCATGCCTCGGCTGCACCAAATGTGTGGCTTGCTCTGAGGGACTGCAGCAGTGCAGGGTTTGCAGAGTACAAACCTAGCCTATTCTCTCATCTGAGCACACATTTTTAAGCTTTAGGACACAGAGTAAACACGGTATTATATCTACATTTATTTGGCCTTTTAACAAGATGGATTAAGAGTCTTATGTTGATAGTCCTGGGACATGTATGACTTCCTTTAAGAGTATATCCTTTCACATAGGAAATGAAAAGTGTGATATTTTAGTAGTTGGAAATGCCTAGCTTGCTTTGGTTCTGTTTCCTGATTTCATTGTCACACAGTAGGCAATTTACAAAACGTATTTGCAGTAAGGAAGACTCAGTTGTTATGGAAACATCTGAGAAAGGCAGCTGACATAGGGTAAGGCATGCACTGGATTAGCAGTACACATAGATGCAGTAAAAAGGCAAGTTCATGTAAGGTAAGGGAGCAGTTTCTAGGCACTGTCTGCTTCATGGCTGTTTTTTTCTGTCGGAACAGGAAAAAAAACCCCACAAACTTTAAAACTGTGAGCATGTGGCTCCATCTTCTGGTCCTAAAGCAAAATGTGTTGCTCTGGGCATTGAAGGAGGTGAGATTTCTGTTGCATTTTTATGTTAGCTGCAACAAAAGCAACAAGAAAGACAACAGCAACAATAATAATAAATTACAATACCTGTGCCTCAGACCCAAGCCACAAGTTATTAATGTGGTTTTCCTGAAGCTACAAACCATTCTGCTGCATGGGAAGAAAACTGTCTTTTGAAACATGCTCATAAGTGTGTAGCCCCAAAAGTGGTTTGTCTTCCAAAGCACGACACCACTCTCCTACATGAAAACAATGTTTGATCAGAGCGTGGACTGTAGCAGCGAGCTTTGGTGCCTGTGTAGGTGCTAATACTGTCTCCTGCTTGTAGCTGTAGGATGTTTTTCTTTGTTTCTCCCTCCCCAACAGTATCTTTGGCAAAGTAGCTAAAATTCATGATACGTCTTCATGGAAACACTAGCTGGGTAGAAATAGGAATGAACAGGTCTTTGAGGTAGACTGCCAGAAGTCAAAAGAAAATAAAGCTGTTCTATCACTTCACCAAACAGTGAATGTTACTGTGCATATTGCGCATGCTTAATTGAGCTTGATTACTCAATCTGTTCACCTTAGTAACTCATTTTGTTTTTAACAGAAGTAATTGTTCAAAACCAGAAGATGTTATCATTCTCTAGGTAAGCCTTGGGTTTTCTAAGTAATTCCAAGGAATTGCCCCAACTTTGTTGCTTTAAAAAACAACACCACAGCAAACCAGAAAGAAAGGTTTCTGAAACCTTTGATGCAGTGCTGCCCTAAGTTGTTGTTCCCAATTCATTGCAAAAAGGAGGCATTGTTCTGTAAATGCAAAATTAAAAATATGGATCGTGTGTTTTACTTATTTTACTTCCATGTATGTATGTACATATGTTTCTTTTTTTTCCCCGGGTATCAGCCTAGGATATAAGGGACCCTGTATTCTTTGTATGAAGCATTAGTTTTCAGTCGAAACTACTGCATGACAGAACTGTGAGAATGAAGGTGAGGGAACATAAATTTAATGGCCCCACTGCTTCTGCCTGTACTTGTGCCACTCTTCCACTAACGGGAGTGGTGAGTTATTTGCATGCAGCACTTACCCATGGGGAGGGTTGTGTGGAGACCTGTTTGGAAAGAGTGCATTCGTGTCAATCCAGCTCCTGTATGGCAGGAAATCACTTCACAAAAATCATCCCTCAAATAAGCAGTAGCCAGGGTTTCTCATCATGGCCTCAGCAGCAAGGCTTGTGGATCAAAACCAGAGGTAGAATGAGCTTTTACTCTTCTATGTGGTGCTTTTAGGGCCCCACACAGAGGGAAGCATTTTAAATGGCCACAGGCTGTGTTGATATGATAAGATCGCATCCTCTATAGCTTGCATTTAGCGTTTCTAACCTGTCCCTGCAGCCAGAGTGTATTGGACTTCCCCTTGGCACTACCTGAGGTTTTCTCTTGAGGCTGCCTCCAATTCCTATGATCTTTTTTTCCCGCTCTCTATATTTAACCTTCAGCTTCATCCTGTTTCACTTCATTGGCTATTCCAAGCTTTGCTTTTTAGTGTCTGTGATGCTCTCTGTATCCTGTGGATTATTCTAAAGGGATCTACTCACCTTTCTGAAAGATGTCACAAGGGTAGCGCCTTTGACCAACACTAACGGTAAATAAAGACTACAGACCTCTTTCATTATGAAGTACAAACCCACAACAAATCCTGCCCGAGTGTGTTTGATAAATCAGATCTTTTGCAGACATCTGGAGATTGTGTTTGCAAATCCCCAGCCAGCTTGTTTTGTAGTCATTGTTACCATAATTCAGGTTAATGTTGTTGCCACTTTTTACTTGCTAAAACACATGTGGTGCTTTATTGCTGAAAAAAAGTGGCTGCGTTGGAACAGAAGTTCTTTTAAAACCCTTCTTGGAAGTTTGCTATTTAGAGAAACAAATGTCAAATCAATTGTCCTAGCTCCGAACCGCCATTCTGAAAATGCAGCTGCGAAAAGAAGATTACTTGGGTACTGCGATGGGGAGCACATAAGAATCTAGATTGAGAATTATGTAGCAATAGAGACCTAAAATAACAAGTGGAACAAGTAAACTTTTAGCTTTTCCTGTTAAGATTTGCTTAAAAAATATTAGATCCCAAGCGAGAATGCTCATGCCAAGTTTTAAATCTCATTTGAATTTTTATAGCTGTTATAATCTCTGATATATAACCTTGGAAATAGGGTCTTGTAACAGAAATGCCGAGTCCCTTGACTATTGCCTTGCAAAAAAGAGTTGCTGTAATAGGCTACAAGTCTGAGACAAGTTTGCAAGGCTGGATTATGTCTGTGTATCGTCACTCAAATGGGTCTAAGCTGGGCTCTTCATATTATTTGAAGGTATTTGTGTGTACATCATCAGCCATATGCAGCTGTTCAGTAACGTCAGCCTTCTAAGTATAACAGGCACAGTCTAGTATATCCTTATCCACCAAAATGTTGCCACAGGGAGAGGCTTGGAGCTTGGACACGCTGTCATGAAAAGTGAAGAAGAGCTTATTTTCTTTTTTTTTCTGTCCTTATTCTTCTATATTTCTGTGCAGAAGAAAGGGGAGCTCCCAAGGAGCCTGGGCTGCAGAAGGATTCCACGTGCCAGTGCTCTTTTCCCTCTCATTATCGTACGCTTGCAATCAAACTCTAATTTTTGAAATAAAAAACCTGCAGGATTCTTTATTGGGACTATTAAACCTTCAATCTTCATTATTTAGGATGGCTACTTACCTTTTACTCAATGAAGCCATAATGCAACTGCTCCTATAAAAACTATCGAAATGGCTACTGTGGCAGTGAGTAGATTTTCCTCCGTGTAAAATAATCTTCTGTGAGTGAGACATAACTATCATTTACATTAATTAGGCAGCCATATAATGGGGTGTTCAGTAGCTATTACATCATTTAAATTCTTCAATGAGCACCTCAGCCACCCAAGAACTATCCAGCTGAACATTTCTAAGTCCATAATTTTGAAATAATCCTTTAGAGGAAGAATATGCATGGCAGAGTGTTGCAGACAATTTCACCAAAAAAAAAAAAAATCATTTTATTCAGATTTATGGGATTATTTTAACATTTACAAGAAGTGCACAATGCTATTTTTCCTGTCCCTCCCAGAATGACAGTGCTATTAAGTGGAGTCCGTTTGGGGGCTGATGTTGTGGGTACAGTAGAGGATGGCCAAGGAGCTTGGAGTCGGAGGTCTGTGTCGGCAGCTGGACTCACATTCACAACAGCATGTTTCCCTAAACATTCCATTACAAGCCTGGGGCCCCGGAACCTCGGGGCTCAGCCAAGAAGCCCTGGCTCATAGGCAAGTGAGTGCAGTCATGCTTGAGGTTTTGTTTTGAAGTCTTAACTTTTGCTTTTAACAAGCATATGAGGACTTTAGCATTTATATTCAATTTTGGTTATTGATTTAAAATCTGTGAGGTCAAGCCAAACTCCTTTGGCATTACTGGTAATATCATACTTCCCAGAAACTATTATATGAACATTATAATTAATGTTCTAACTATATTATTATATATTTTTGTATTTTTTTTTTAAGATTAGTGTCTCAGTCAAAAGTATGAGCATATGTCATAAGGCTAGGAGCTTATTCTGAGACATAAAGAAATAAGGCTGAATTTATTGACTGATAGACCAGGAAGAGGTTTCTGTTAACAGGCCTGTACTGCAAATCTTCAACACGCTGTTCAGCTGCCTATAGAAGGTGATGGTTACTAGAAGATTGGTCAGTGCCTGAAAGTATATGAAAATAACATGTTTTAAATCAGTGTTGTTTGGCAATAGTTAGGTGCTATGGGAATAATTCCCACCAGAATGAAAAAAAGTAATAGCCTAAAAATAGGCTGGGGAGCAGGGCAGGATAGACTGTAAAGTTTAGGTTGTTCCTTTTCCTTCGGCATCCTGGTTTAAAGCTATCAGTTATGTTACTTTAGTCCATTGTATACTCATTTTTTTTCTTAATGGTTATATGATACTGTACCTTATCTGACTAATACAATAATAGAAAGCAGCAGAGAGCTCTCTCAACAGGGAGAGCTCTTAATTCAGTATTAAATGTTGCTGGGTTCTCTGTAGTTTTCCGTAATCCCTGTCCAACAGGCAGAGTGTGCAGAGGTAGTTGTCAAAACCTGTCTGTAGGTAGAGTGCCATGTACTGTTTGTTCTGCAGCCCAAGAGGGTTGTGTTTGCCAGATGTAACTGCTCCTCTCAGCAGCAGTGGATGCTTGATCCTCTGTTTTTCACATTCGCTTGTTAATTTGATTAAACCAGTACACTTAGGGAGATTTCTGCCTTACCAAAAGAATACATTTTCATCACACGCTGTAGGGAAGGTGACTCAGAATTGGAGTTAGTTACCATAGGAATGACAGCATTAAGGAATGGGAGCATGAGACAAAGGTGGGTCAAACCTCTGTGAAGTTCCATGGATTTGGCCATTGTTGATGTATAATTTGACCTGGTATGTAGGACCATGGTCTGGTGAATGTTGTAGCATGAAAAGCTTTGTAAATCCAGTTTTTGTTTGTCTAACAAGATGAATGAAGGTAAGCATTTGTTATATACGTCAGCTAATGGACTTTACTCACCAAGGCCCTACGTGCTAACGAGCTCACCTTGGGTGCAAGAAGGCAGTACAGCTGGGTTAAGAGGCACAGCTGACAACAGTTAGTCTTTCAAAGTACTCAGGTGTTTTCTATATCAAGAGAGCTTGTTTGGCGTTTTGGTGTTGCCAGAGAGGCTAGCTAGGCATTTGCCTCAGCTGTGACGGTGCAGGAGACTGGCCTGATGTAGCCATTCTGGCTATTGGGGACCTTCTATACTGCTGGTACTGCTCAGACCTCATATGGTGTGTAGGCTGAAGAAGATGGAGGTGTTGGAGCCAGAAAGGAGAGCTCGTGGATTGCTGAAGCCTTGTACTTGCATCATCTATGGTAAGGTCACTGCGGAGGCAAAGGGAGATTAATTAGGGAAATTGTAGTGTGTGCTGAGGGAGGAATACAGACAGTAGGAGCTAGAAAGTAGCCACCCAGTGGTCTTCAGTGTGAAGTTGTCAGTGACTGCAGCAGGAATGATGAGGTGACCAGAACTTTTTATTGGTGAGAAAACCTGTCTGTGTGTGGTTTGGGGACTTGTAACTTATAATGGGCTTGTGTAACTGTAAGGGGCTGGGGAATTGTCCTGTTTAGATAAAAGCTGCCACCCTGGTTTTGAGAAGACACTGCTTCTGTTCCCTGAAAATGTGCTGCTGATGCAGAGGGGCAAGATGGTGTCTCAGGTCTAATGCAGTGCAGTGGGTCCTGCTTGACATCGCAGCTGTGTTTTAAGTGAATTTTAAAGGGACTAGAAGGAAGTGTAGAAAAAATAAGTTAACTGTTCTGGTTATATGAGATAAAGGATGCTATTTAAGAAAGGAATTATAAGCAAAAATGCAAGTTATTTGATGGCAAACTTGTCAGTAGCACTGCAGTGTGTGCTGGTTCTTTGGCACATGAACACCGACGGAAACACCTGGCAGAGTGTGGGCCTGGGCGGCTGTAAGAGCTCTGTTACAAGCTCAGCATTTCCCAGTCACGCTGTTGAATGCTCAAGGACAACATTTTCCGCGGAAAGTGAAAAATGTTGATAATTTTTAGATGGTATGCTGTGGATTCTGTTCACTTTTCAAGGACTGCTTCATATTTATTTGTAGAATGTTAAAGGTTACCTTTGAATCTTTTATAAAAGCTTTATAAATATGAGAAGTAAAGAAAAAGTGCCGATGTGGAGAAGGACCAGTAGCCCCCAGAGGGTTAGTGTGTGACACATGCGATCTGTAGCAAAATTGGAGTATCTTTTTCCCTAGAATAGTGGAAGCCTGCAGATGATGCGCAGAATTACTAGTGTCATGCCAGCAAATACCTGCAGCTTTTCTCTGCAGGATTTGTTTCCCCTACCAAACTGATTCTCCTTCCCTTCGTTATTCAGTCTGAACTCCAACTCACTCTGTTTTTTCGTCTGTACTCTTTCTCACCCCATGCCATTTTTTTTGTCTGTTTCTATTAGGAAACACCACAAATGTTTCCAGTCAAGGTTTCTAAATGTAAGATTTGCAAATTATGGTGAAAATAGCTAAGCCAGGTTTGCCTACCTTTTATGTACACACCTGAGAACAAGAAACTTCCTTTTCCAGATCATAGCAGCCTGGCATAGCCATATCCTGTCCTTTTGCGGTTCAATAGGGGCATTGTTCTAGTACGAAATACTACTTGCCCTTGCAGGGGCTTCTCCTTTGCAAAATGCAGCGGCTTATTAAAGACTATGTGTTACTATTCCAAATTATTTTAAGGTTTGTTTAACAGGTGTTGTTTGGTCAGAGGTTACAAGAGGCTTAGAAATTATTTCTAAACTCTTGCACTGACACACGTCCTCCCAGATCTGAAATACTAAAATGGACAAAGAGAGCCTGTCAGATGGATGAACTTGTCCAAGGTTTGAGAATTCATTAAGAAAAGGCTCTGGTCCAGATCAGAATTTTATGCTCTTTCTTATGCATCTCTAAAACATTGGGGGGCTTGAATATATAAAGTCAGCTACGTGGTGCTGTGATTTGATACAAGTTTTCCAGGAGGGTTTTGGGGGTTTCCATTGTATTGTTGTGTAATCCATCTCTCAGAGGAAGTATGAAAAAAGCCTCAAATAGAAAATTCTGTGTGTTTTCTTGGATGTGACTTGGCTTTAATTTCAAGTATTTCCTACAATTAATTATTTTGAGGTTTCAACAGTTATGGGGGTGTTTTGTTTTCCCATTCTTGCTTAAATGTTCAAAATTCGGTAATTGTATTGTTTACAATTGTTTCCGTTCAGAATGGTTATAAATATGCGTCTGTATATATTATATATAGATAGTAATAGGAAAGCAGAAATGTGTAGTGTAGTGAGACAGTATATTGTTCATTGTTGTTCTTTATTGCCTGATTAGCCTTTTCTTTAGTGAGAGTTTAGGTATAAAAATCATAATGAAAAACATGGCTCTGCTGTATGCAATTCAGTATTGAACATTCAAAGGAAGAGGCATATTAGAGACAGTTGTGAATAGTTCCCCAGTTTTCTAATATTAAACCATTAAGTATTTACTGTCTCAGCTAATGAAGAGACGGGGAATGGTCATGAATCAGCAGGGGAGGACTGGTGAGCAGTCATTTTCATGTTACACGGCTTCTAAGGAAGTTCCTTCACAAGCAATAGGGAGTTTAATGTGTTCTAGTGAAAGACAAACACAGAGCTGTGCTGTGGAGAAGGCGGATGGGATGAGGGTTTGGTTCAAGGAGCTGAGGGGTAGACAGTGATACCAGTGGTCTGTGGGAGCGATTTAGCTTAAGTAATTTATGGGGGCTGTTTGGAACACCTCACCGAGTCATTACAAAAAGGCCTCTTCAGGTGATTTACCAACTGCAGTAAAGGCATCTTGAATGTGTTGGCTGTTCCGCTGTCTTGTTATTCTTCATTTGTCATCTGTCTTTATGTGCTACTAGCATGTGATTACCTTGAGGAGACGTCTGAACATCTCTTCAGCACTCTTCACTGTAAATAATGAATGCCTTGCTATTATTTATCGAAAAGGACTGCTAGGGAGCGTTTGTCTTTTTTGGTTGCTGAAATAGCTACTGGCATTTCCATTTTTTAAACTATGGGAAGCTGTATCGTGTTCATCTACGTGTCCATATGGTAGAATATGGTATGTCCTTCACAGCACAATGAAACATGATTGTGCCTAATTCCAATTTGTATGGCATTCCCATTAATGATGTCTATTTAAGACATCCATTAAAAGCTCTTAATGTTAATTAATTGGACTATGCCAATAAAGTTCTATTAGCTTCCCCCTATTAATTTAATATTATAGGCATTTAACAGATGTCTTAATTACATATTACACTGAAGGCTATGAGCAAAATTAAAATTAGGTCGTTGTCCTGAAAGGAAAGTTTCTGCTGTGATTTATGCTTTCTACCACTTTGTTTTTCCTTCTGACCTCTCGCAGGAAACAAAGGGATTTAATTTCAGAGAACGTTGAGAGGAGTAATGGGTACTAGGTAGAATAATGACTTGGGTCTAAAAACTCTAACAGATCTTATTCTTGCTTCACAGATACAAATGCATTGAAAAAAGCATCTACTCTTTGGCACTTTCAAGTGTGCTTATCTTTATTTTCAAAAGCTTTCCCAGTGTTTCTTTCTCTTAGTTTCCCATTGGTGTGAATTGAATGTATTTCCCTGTATAAAATGCACATCTCTAGCAAAACCACTGTCCGTTTTCCCCGTCTCAAGGGCAGTACTTCATAAAATTGCAATGAAGATTTATTTCTGTACCAACTGCTCTATTTCCTGACTTCAAAGCAGGCAGAGCAGTAGTCTGTTCTTGAAACCCCATATTGCCCATGCTGTGATTTCAACTGATCAGCCTGGTTCAGTGATGCTGCATCTGGTCTGTGTCTGAGGGATCGTGCCAGAGAGATGCAGCTCTCCTGTAACCTCTCACAGCAATAGGTCCAGAAAGGAAGTAGGAGCTTTGGAGACCAACTGAGAGAGGGCTGACTGCCACAGTTAGTGTTTTCATGGGACGGGGTTGGAGGTGGTGATGATCTTTGTCTTTCTTGTGGCAGATAAATGGTTTGTGTGCCCTGCAGTGCAGTGAAGATCTCTAGCTGGAGCTGTCCTCCTAACCCGTTACTAGGCTTTGGTGTGTAGTATATGTGAGGGAACAGCTATGTTCTCTTTAAAGAAATGACCCTGGTTGGGTACGAGCACTTGAATGATGGCAGGGAAAATCTCCTCTTCCTAGATACAGGTCTTTGATACTGAAATTGACTTCATAATTTACATTGAAAGCTTCTGAAAGCTACCTCTATAATACAAACACCATAGAGGCTCTTTTATAATAGAAAAATGTTAAGTGATCTAAATACAGGGGTCACTACCACCTCTCAAGCAAGGCAAACCTGCTTAGTTGATGAGAGATTGTAATCTGGGCAGTCAAAAAAGGATCCTTGAAGTATATAGTAAAAAAAATGATGATAAAAGGAGATAAAGGGTTTAAACACTAGAAGCTCCTTCACAAGTGTTGCTATGTTAAGGGTGGTTGGTGTGTCTAGAAGACTTACACAAATACAAAGTCAGGTAGTTTCATAGTGTATTTCACTGATGTAGTGGTCACAAACAAGTGATATAAACTAGGTGCCATCCACGCTAGCCTTTTTTAAAATTGTGTGTGTAACATGTATATTTTAATCAGAGTAAAGGTATTTTTTAGAGTGTAGAGCATAGACACCGTGTCTAAATATATACAAAAATAGGCCAGAGTAAAGCCCTATGAATAGAGATTAAATATTCATAATTCAATTTTTTGGGTAATTTAAGTACAAGATTGAACAGGGTCATTTCCATTCTTGAATTTCTAGCTTCAAGTGCTTCACTCTTATCTCATGTGTTGTATTCCCTGCACTCTGGCATGACAATATATATTTACTAATATAGACATATATGTTTTAATATTAAAGTAGTATGTTATTGGTAAGCAAACAGCTTGCACGGCTGCATTACATGTTTAGTATGTTCATATTTTCACACCTATACATGTTATCTGCAACTATTAACCACAGGGAAGGACATATTAATGGTAAAACCTATCAGTTGAAACAACTTGCATATGCTTGCACCAGGCAAAGATGTTGATGTTGGCCCAGGAACAATGATCATAAAAGAGCAGTTATCATCACCTAGTCTCATTATAAGCATATAATAGGCAGATAAAGCCCAATTTATACACAAGGCAACAATAACATTTACCACAGAGTTACAAGATACAATTTTCATTGGGTAAATTTATGTTTATAAGTTGAAAGAGAAGTCAGGTAATCAATACTAATCATACAAATTTAATAAAAGCCTGAATGTTATATACAAATAACAAAACAGATACAACATACTCCCAACAGTCTGAGAGACTGCTTTAAAGACAACAGATACTAGTCATTCTTCAGTAAGAAGAAATGCTTTAGAAATACTTCACATAGCTCTTCCATTTTCAGTCTGCCACAAAACCTGGTCTCTAAACTGCAGGAAAACAGCAGGCATTTCTATTAATACTCCTGATTTTCCATGAAATCATAGGTCAATAGTTCCTTTCAACTTGAACTTTTTTGCAGATCGCTCACTTGCTCTAAGCTGGAACTTGCTTCCATAGATGTAGGAAATGAATCCATCAATCTCCAAGCTAAATACATTGTTAAGTTTGGGAACAACTGAAAGTGCAAAAGGAAAGGAATTAACAAAAGTGGACTAATGTAAATCCCCGTTATGAAAATATACTGATGTACCAGGGTATATTATTCACACGTATACTTGAGGTTTGCCACATTTCAAGGTTTTTATGCTTTAGCAAGAGAAGAAAAATATCCAAAATTTCTAAATTTTAAACTTGAATTACTAAAGTTAGTCCTCTTTCAGGAGCATGCCGTAAGTGTTGCAGACAACACTTAATGTGAATCAGATCAATGAGCCATGTGCATAATCACGTTGGGTTCCTTGGAAATGCTTTTTTTTTTATTATTTGCTCATTTCTAATGAGATACTTTTTTGGTAAGATACCAGGCTTTTATGTGGTCAGTAAAGACATTGACTTCTGCCACTCCATGCAAAGAAATAAAAGCATTGATATAAAACAACATATTCAGAGATGTAAGATGAATAGTGTGTTTTAAGAAATTTCTGATTATTCAAGTTGCACTGAAAAAAAAATCTCTTATATACCTTTGAATTTGTCCTCTTTAGTGATAATTTTGAAGACATGTTTAAATTCTTGTAGAATGATTCCTGTTATCCCAACGTAAGAGGGGCACTTTGATTTTGTGACTGAAAGAACAGAAGTATGTATGTATTAGAAAATTTCAGATTCGGGCAGTTTATTTGCTCTTCTAGAGGTGTGTCATGATTTTAATATATGCAATATTCTGAAATAATGCCATTACAGTAATCACTGGTAAAACTTGCAGTTAATCTTTGCAGCTAACATGATTTTCAAGAGTGGTTGAAAAGTAATTAGCATTTCTAAGTAGAGAAAGAATTCATCAGCATATGATCTCAACTGTGTGATTCTAGAGTTAATGAAACTGACAGGAATTTAAAAATAAACACCTGAAATATAGGAGTGTCTACTGAACTTCAGATGATTGTGTAAAAGAAAACAAACGATACCTGTAACAATAGCTCCATGGAGATCAGCTTTTAGCAGTTTGCCCTGAATCACATGTGGTTGCCTTGAAGAAGAGGGTACGATCAGGGAAGAGGGAAAGAAAATAATATAGGAAGTTAGATTTACAAAATGTGACCATGACTACTGAAATTGTGGTCAAAGCTTATGGAAATAGTACATATCCTTATCAAGTCACTGTGGTGTTTCTAGCAATAACTCAGTAAACTTGGAAATATCTAAGAAGTCAAAACAACACATATTTTAAAATATCTCAACTTACGCATCTGGTTTAAGTCCATGACATAGGTCTCTGATATACTGTTTCCAGAGTTCATGTAGTGGTAGAAAGATGGCGTATCTGCAGTAAAAAGTCAAAAAGTATTATACAAGAACGTAATTATCAAAAATCCATTGGTCAATTACTGAAGTAATCAATATTTACAACAGAGTTAAGACTAACATTTATAAGTTTTGTAATCTGCTCTCATAACCTGTGAGGTAAGCCACTCCAAACAACGGGTTTGCTCTATAAAAAAAGGCACAAACTAAATACGCTCCCCTCTCTCAACCCAAAATGGTGATGTGCTTTAGAGGATCGGGCTACGTCTAAAACAGAAGACATTTCTATTCTTTTACCTCCCCACTTCACGCTAGCGACAGCAGGGGCGTTATTCAACACGCATTAGCTGGAGGAACCTGATGCAGAATTCTGACTCTCTGGTCACGGGCAGTCTAACTTTAAAAACTGAAATCCGAGCTGATTGTATTTGGGTTTGATTTCTTGTTATATCTAGCTATACAAAAGGAAAGAGACCCAGTAACAAACAGAAATGAATTTTCCAACTATACAAACAAAATAATTGTTTTCTTATGGTGAAATGCCCCAAGAGTCTCAGAGTGACGTTGCATAGTGAAGGGTTAGCATCCATGTGTACGTGCTGCTGCTTTTACATACTTTTGATGTACTACAAAGAAAATATTTAAGATCTTACCTTTGCTGTTCAGGTTCAATTTCAAAAAGACGCATTTCTCGCCTTTGCTTGGCAGTAAAACCTTTTGTTTTCTTCCTCTTTTGCTTTGTCTTTTTTTTGGAATAATGCTCAAGAACTACAGCTTTCCGAGTCAGTATATCTTGGATAGCTTCATCTTTCTTTTTTGGCATACTACGCTTCAGGAAGGCATTTACAAATGCTTTGGCCTCTTCTGATCCTTGAGGCTAAAGGTATTTTAAAAGATACTTTAAAATATTAAAGTGTAATTAAATTAAGAACTTGCCGCTGACTAGTACTTTTATCAAGCTGACAAAATCAAGACAGGAGTTAGAGATCTGCACACAACTAATAGTAAATGGAAAGTGTTCACGTGCAGAAACCCAGTGGGTGCGAGGCGGACGGCGAGCGGCTCCCGCCCCTCCGGTTGGCACATGCTGATATTGGGGAGGAAACGCCGATTTTTGCGTTCTTTCCGACACGGCGCGTTCAGACGCCAAAGCCGGACGGGGCGGACTGGGGAAACCGGTGCCGGACCCCGTGGCAATTCCCCCCCCCCCCCCNCCCCCCCCCCCCCCCCCCCCCCGCCACCACCCGTTCTGGTGGTAATAAGGCCGTGCGAGAAAAGAGCTGAAACCGCCACGGAACTCCCGGCAGCGGTGTGGTGGGGGCGCCGGGCCCGAGGGGCGCTGCTCCCGAGACCCCCCCCCCCCA
>RSEF01000011.1:9081662-9212227 GCA_003993805.1 Himantopus leucocephalus | reverse complement strand
CCTGGAGGCGCAGCCCCCCCGTCTCCCTCGGCGGCAGGCGGCGGTACAGCTCCCCTGCAAGGCAGAGCGGGGCAGGGCGTCAGGCGGGGCCGCCGTGCCGCGGGCCCCCCTCGCCCACCGGCACTCACCCTCCATCGCGGCGGCCGCCGGCGCTTCCGGCGCAGGTGGGTGACGACAGCGGAGGCGACGTGCGCCTGCGCGGAGCCGCGGGTCCCAGGGCTGGCCGCCAGGGGGCGCCGGCGCACGTCGCCTTCAGCCGCGGGGGCGGAGCCGGCGGCGGCCGTGGCTCGCTGGTAGCGTGGGGTTAACGGGGGAGGAGCCCGGGAAACGAACGAGAGTCCTTTTTCTGTAGTTACCGCGTGCCAAAAGTATCTGTCGGCAGCGCCCGGAGCGTGTGAGGCTCGCAGGGCCCCTCGGGGCGTGAGGGTGGCGCCGCGGGGGCCGCGCGGGTTGAGGCCTCGCGTATCCGGCGCACCGGCCTGGGCTCCCCGGGAGCGGCGGCGGGGCCCGGCCCTCGCCCTCTGGCCTTGCCCGCCCTCTGCACGGCAGAGCCGAGGGACAAAGGGAGAGCGGCGTCAAAACCTCTTCAGCAAACGGGAGCCAAAAAAAGGGGGGAAAATTTTTAGCTTCTGCTTGCTAAAAAGCTTTTATGGAGGGTGTATGCTACTCAGCATATGAAAAGAAAGACCATCTTGTTACCGTCTCCCCCACTGCTGGTTAGGGTAGCAAATCCCAGCCTTAACCTCAGATTTGAGAGGCTGCACTGCTAGAGGTAACCAGGAGCCCTGTGTGTCCTGGGGGGAGGACCCTCCCTCCGCGTACCAGCGTCTCTGGGTTATCGCTAACGGGGGGTCTGCACACTCAAGGGCCCCAAAGAGCTCAGTGTCCCTCATAAAGTACAAACCACGCTAGACTCTGGTCTAGAAGGAAGCCATTGCTGAGATTGAAATGCAAAGAAAAGGGCATAAGCCAGGAAGTGACATTACTTATCGCAGCCGTGAGGTTCTACAAAGGGGGAAGCTGTGGCCAGGGTAGAATGTTGGATTAGCTACTTAGATTAAGCTAAATAGGGACTATTTAATGCCTTTAACTTCTGTTAGGTGTCTGAACAGTCACATTGCTATTGCTGCGCAAGTCACAGGTTTATTTCAGCAGAGACCAGGATGCAAAATTAACATCATTTCTAGTCAGAATCAAAGAAACAGTCTTACAAAATGAAATCTGGGTATTTATCTCTTTTATACTAACGAATTCTCTCGCTTGGGAGAGTAAGTTGAGCACCACATACTTCAGTTACTGTCATGGGGAAATTTCTTTTAAAAAAAGCCTTGTCATCATACTTTCTGTAATGCAGGCCACCTCAGTTTGTCTAATCATCCACCACGTCAGTATGATCATATACACTTGGAGTAGACAAGTCTGTTGTTCAAGTAGTGATTTTTCCCACAGTAACAGCATTGCTTTAGAGTCTGGGTGCTCGTAGTGACGGGCAGCCTGGACACATCAACCGTCACTTCTCCCTCATCCTGCAGTTGCTCCCACCAGAGATGCTGGGACATCCATTTCCACCTTTCAATCCTGCAGCCCCCTCACCTCATTTGTTCTGCAGATCTCCCCCATGCAGGATTTACAAACGCAGTGCTGGAGCCAGCCACTGCCTGAGCTCCCCAGACCTTGGGCAGGCGCAGGCCCTCTCTGCCCCCCACCAAAGTTCTCCCCATCCCACTTCTCTTGGTAGGAGAGAGACTCTATCCTAGTCCCAGCCTGTACTTCAGTGCCTTTCGAGCCACGGCCCTCGCTGCCATTGCAGGTACCTGGTTCTTGCATGCTCCTGTTCAGCTGTTCCCAGTAGCTAAGAGTGTGTCAAATGCTACCATAACGTGCCTGTACTCGCACGCCCTGCAATATGAGATCTTTGTTTAAAATCTGTTCCCATGTTTCTAGCAATCAAGGTAAAAAAATCAGGAAGATGCCACTCGCTGTGGGCTTTACCTGCTGCCTCTCTCCTCCTGGGATAGGACAGTGTCTTGCTGTATAACACACAGGTACTTTGAAACCTTTTCCTTGCCAGCCTAGTCTCAATGTGTGCTGCCCTGTGCTCAGAGCTGGTGGTTCTCCAAATACAGAAGAGGTTTCTGTTCTTGTCACGGGGGGATATGGGCTCAGCAGATAATTAAGCACTGCTTGGTAAAGGATAATTTAGGGAGCAAGTTACTAAGAGAGGGTATAGGAAACATGATGATTTTGGCGAGTGCTGCTGTGGAGCACAAAGACGCTAAAGAGACCCCTAACGGGGAATGATGTTGTAGTGCTCTCCGTATGTGTGTAAAGAAGAAAGGGCCAGTCTCTGCAGAGCGTTAAGTGTGAGCACCGGTTGGTTTGTATCACAGCCCTCCTGGCAGCTAAGTACATTGCCACAGCAAGCAGATCTCTTGGTTTTACAAAGCGTGGACTCCTTGAGTTGTCATTGCTGCTAAGAAAAGATCAATTTTCATGAATGGAGTACCAGGATAAGCACTATGGGTCTTTAGGGCCATATGAGTGCTCCTTCACTGGATTTATGCTGCAATTCCTAAGGCACTTCAGGGATTAATAGTCAAATCAGTGTTGGCGGTGCTGGTGTTGTAAATCCAATGATCCAGGCTAAACTGGTGCCTGGGGAAGCCAGTCTCTTCCAACAGCTCTACATCTTCATTTCCCAATTTATCTTCAGATATAATGTCTGAGGGAGCGAGATCAGTGCGTTAGTGTGTGTCCCAGCAAGAAGGCTCCACGTCAGGAGTCGAGACTCCCATCAAATGAACATGAAAAAGAACAGGCGAAGAAACTGAGAAACCAGAAAATATGCAAAGATAGTTTGTGGATAAGAAAGAGAAGGCTTAGAGAAATGAGTAAAGATGGGTAGAATGTGAATAGAAAATGAAGTGGAAATATGCAAACAAAATAATTATAATACATGATTCCTAATGTACAGCATCACCTATTCTGCCTGTCTTAGTGTCTTAGACTTCTGAAGCTTTTTACTTCAAGTATATCACCTTGGAATAGGCTCACAGTGATATAAATCCCTAATATATATTATTAATACCAAGTTTTAGGTGCCAGCGTTGGCATTTCTTGTTCTATTAAATCTCTATATGGCTTTATTTATTGGTCTTTAAAATAATAATAATAATAAAAAAACCTATGCAAAACCCTACATTGAAGCAATCTAACTGTGTGCACTAGGGGGCCACATTGCTGTACCTGTAGGTACTGTTGGAATTGCAGTGGTGGGGAAAAAGCCGTGTGCAGGCCAGGCTGGGTGACAGCAGTGTCCTGGGGACAGCTGTGTGAATGTGGGAGCAATTAGAGAAAGAGCTTTACATTGACAGTCACAGAAAGCTAAAACTTGAGATGTGGAGTGGCCAAAGACGGTAATTAAAGATATTTGTGTGATACAAGCATAGAAGATTGGTGTTTTTTTAAAAAAAGGGAGTAATTATGAACTGAAGTGAGAGATGAGCAGAAGTATGTGAAGTTAACTGATGTGTGTAAAAAGTGACTGGGCTATAATCACTGTTACGCTTTTGCTGATTGTCATTGATACAAGAAATAAATACTATAATTCTCTAGAAGGACTGTCTCGGCAAGCATTTGAGCTCTCAAGGTCAATGTAGTTTATTCCTCCTGGCCAAATTGTATTAGCAGCTGAATTTGGTCCCTAGGGACATCTGTACTGGTGAAAACAATTTCCACTTCCTGTGATACGATTTCCTCTATCCAAATATCAAGCAGCTAATACAGTTTCCACCCCCTTCCCCACGGTTGTGCTGAAGCAGGGTGCAGCCAGCCTGTGCAAATGCCCCAGTTGTCCCCACACCTCCTGCCTGCGTCTCGCCGCCCCGCCACCACCTTTGCCTCCTCCTGCCCACATCTCCTTTCTGCCTGGCGGGGAGCGTGGGGCTGCTCCGTGCCAGCATTTTTAGAGCGCCTTGGCTGACCGTACCCTGCGTACCCAGCTTGCTCCTAGCTCTGGCTGTGCGCCATCAGGGCCGTGCCGGTGTGCCACGTGTGGTTCGTTTCCAGGGATTCGGTGCTCATGGTTCCCTGGAAAAAACGGCCTAGGAAAGGGTCGTGTCTGGGGGGTGGCGGTGGGCGGGCAGGGTGAGAGCGGCCGTCCAGCCAGGTGGGTGGACAGAGTGTTCGGTACCAGCAGCCTGAACTTTCATTTCATGGCGGTGTAGGTTTGCTAGAGGAAAGTTTGTAAGTTTTGTGTGTGGAAGCCCAAACTCTTGAACTACGGGTTTGGCTGACCGATTTTAGACAGCTGTTGTTGGTTAATGTGTGTCATCTTTTGATGTACCCTGTATCCCACAAATGTTTCTTTTCTATATATTTTTCCGTAAATTTTTCTGCTTTATCAGTTCGTCTTTAACTCATGGATTAGGATGAAATGTACCTCCCCCTGCCCCCCCAGGTGATAAACTATTCTTTCCAGCTGAAGGTTCATTATTTCCTGACGGTCCTGGCTCCTTGTCATCTGAGATTGCAGATACCCCTTCAGGGTGACTAAAAAAGGCTGGTTTGTCTGCGCGTGAGGAAAACAAGAAAGCGCTTGGAAACATAATCCAAATATATCTTAACAGCACAGAAATCAGAAGGCAAATAATATTCCCAAAATGTTTTCAGAAAACGTCAGTGATGTAAAAGCCGGGTTTTAAAATGAAAGCCAAGAAACCAGCAGGCTTTTTTGGGGCGGGTTGCAGAATGCCGGGCCCTGTGGCGGAGGCTGCTCTCGCTAGAGGGCAGCCCGGGACCGGGACCGGCTGCCTGGAGCTGGAGACGGGCGCCTGCCGGCCCCGGGCTGCTGAGGACTGGTGGCTGTGAATCTGCTGTACGTGTTCCTATGTGCTGATATCATTCAACTAACTGTTTCGAGGCCAAAAAAAAAAAAAAAAGTAAAAAAAAGTTTAAAAATGGTTTCCTCTTTTGGAAGACATTTGCCTGTTTTGAGCTTTATTTTTTTAGTGTACAGGACTTCAGTTCTCCCATACACCAACCTCTTCTGCATCACAGTAAAATTATCAGCGAAAAGAGGATTTTGAAGGGATTCAATTCCACCACAAGTTAAGGAGGCAGCTTTTTTAAACACCAATATATTCTTATATCAAAATAAGAAGCTCTATCCTTCTTAAAATATTAAAAATATGTGTGACCCTAGAATACCTGCAAACTAGAACTACCCAGCCCTGCCTCGCAGAGCAATGCTAAAAAAGCAACACTTTCTCCCCAAAACAGTAACAAGGAGACAGTAAGCTGAGGCTTTGGCAGTTGGTGTGTGGTTTCCTTGGATGCTGAGATCACCTATGATCCAAACACACATCAGGATGACAGACACCACTGCTGCTCCTGAACAGCTTGCATTTGCTAATTAATACCAGTGTTCTGCATTTATGTATTATTCCATGACAGTCTGTCTTACAGTCATTACTTTTGCTGTTTTTTGAATCTCATTTAGATCTTGTTGAATATTATATTTTAAAACATAGTTAACATTGGCTCATATGTGATAGGGATTATGATGCAAAATGAGTATTAAAAATGATAAAGTATTAATAGTCATCGGAGTTGTAGTAGATTGAACAGATTAATGTATTTAATTTGGTTTTAGACATTTGTTAGAAAAGGGCTGTCAAACTCTGCAAGCCTGTATGGCGTGGTTTGGGTCTCGACTTGGCACTTTATCTATGGTAAGTAAGTTTTGGCCAAAAATATGTTACTGTGTACTGCATGTTACTATTTGTAATAGAATGCAATAGCAAAATGACACCTTGAAGAGCTTCATGCTGCGGTACCATGGCTGCTCCAGCAATTGTGCATCCCTGTCAGGCAGGGTGCTTCCTCTGGTCACCTCCAGACCTCCTGACAGTGCCACCCACACGCTCAAGGACCACCCACAGTGAGTTCCTGAGCATAAACAAGAGTATTACATGTGCTGTGTGTAACTCAGCCTCGGGGCTCTGGAGTGAGGTGAAGCAGTTTTTCCTAGGACTAAGGTGACAGGAAGGAAGAGGCACTTTTCACACAAAGCTTATGTTAAAATAATTTTTGTTTCACTGAAGCATCTTTTGCTGCGTTTCCCAAGAAGTGCTGAAGTGCCAAGTGCTTGGGTCAGGGTGCGGGCAGAGGGCACCCTGCAGCTCAGGGGGCTGCTCCTGCTGCCCTGACCCCCCAAGGAGCAGGAGGCTCCAGCTGAGCAGGGCAGCGTTTGCAGCGCAGCCGCCTCCTGCGCAGCGCAGAGCCAGCAGGTGCTGCATGCCAAACTGCCAGCGTGCCTGGAGTTAGGAACTGGGATGAATTCCCAAGAAAGTCGGAAAGGTTCATTAATTAAACAGATACAAATTTCTCATTTTTCCACTGTAATGAGGCATCTTTCTCAAAGGCATCACTATCAGCAAGGCCCTGTTCCTGCCAGACTCTTTCGAAGTAACACAATTAGGCTGTCAGGAGTGAACCATTCTCCTGAATAAAATGGCTCAGCTTGCGCTCTCCTTGTCCAAGAGGTGCATTGCTGAGTCCACGCACACACGAAAGCCTCATCTGCTGAGGCACTGCGTATCTTCAGGTCCCACTGGTTTGAACGTGTCTGTCACAACATGCCAGCTCATGCAAGTCCTGCCCAGGGGACGAGTACGTGTCCACAAATTCAGGTAGTGTGACCCAGAGAAAAACAAGTGAAAAGATTTATCTGTTGAAACTGGGCTGAATGAGCCCCGTGATGTCCCTTTTGCCACAGTCAGCATCTGAACTAGCAGCATCCTGAGCTGCTGCCCGAGGCAGTAGGCGATAACCGCTGCTTTGCCAAGCCGTGGTGCGGAGTCACACGGGTTACTTATAACCTGTAACACTGGCTCTGACTGTGCTGGTAATGCACGTAGGCAGCATTTGTTCTTTTTTAATGTTCCTTGTATCTACATTAGCTTTTTATCAACCAGTAATAGAGGCACTGGTGACAAGATAGAGTGTGGCCTGCACCATCAAGAGGCATTCAGGCAGATACCTCTCACTGGACTGCACTGAGCCATGTGTGCAGGAGTCTCTCGGCATTTCCACTTGCAGTTTTCACACATGGGAGGATGAAAAGTAGCCACAGCATCTGAGGGGTTTGACTCCCACTGCAGGCAAGGTCTTTATGAGTGGTGGCCACCTGCTTGCATGGAGCTGGGGGTGAGGCTTTCAGCTCCCTATCGTAATCTGATGTCTTCTGAACTGCTGGTGTGTGGTGGGGCAGTGAGGGGGTTAACGCTCCTGGATTGCTTTAATAATTGAAGAAAAAAAAAAAGCCCACCCAAAACCAACCAAAAAAACCCTGTTTGAGGTCAGTACTCTAGTAAGTGCCTTTTAAAGAAACAATAACCTGGTGCAATAGAAAATATTTTGTCCATCTCTTCAGTAGAAATCTGATAAACTACGGAGAGAGGCAGGTGTCCAAGGAGATAAAAGTAATAAATGTGGCTGCAGTTCTGGAGTGAGCTCGGCTGTCAGGCTGGTAATTAAATGAAAGCCCCTCTCAGGAAATGCTGGAAGCTAATAGCTGTACATGGCGATGCCAATTCATTTGCCTCAGCAATATATGTTAATTTTAGCATGATATTAATTTATACATTTTGCGGTGGGACAAAATGGCGGGGGTGCGAGGGGGAGAGCTTTCATCCTGCCAGTGATTAGTGCAGGTGGTAGAGATTATTAAGCACCTTATACTTCTTAAAAACAGAACAGTGGGTGAGAATGGGAGAGGAAGAAAATGTTTAATGTGTGCAGCTCCTCTAAAGAGAATTAACTAATCACAGACATACAACTGACCCAAACCCCATTTGCAGAGAGCTGCCAGGGGATCCTTTGCTTTGCCACAGCTCAGTAAGTGCGGAGCCCTAGTTAGCAAATAGCTTGAGTCACTCTGGGTTGCTGTGGTTTAAAAGGATTTCTAAGAGTTACATGAGTGTGAAATTAGGAGTGCTGCAGTGGTGGATCGCACCTACAGGAAGAACAGTGGTTCTTTGAGACTGCGGTAAGCTCAAGGATGCTTTGGTAGGTGCCCAGAGGAGGTGCAGCGAAGGACTGACTTGTATGTAAATGTGTGCGGGTAATCACTAACAGAGCTGCGCATGCTGTCTGGGCGTGGGGCAATGAGTGCCTCTCTGCTCAGCACCACGTCAGCTCTAGTGATGTGGCACTTTTAGCGTTGACAGAGCTGCCCAGCGCCTTCTGGTTTGTGGTTGTCATGTTCTGGAAGAAAACTAATTTTGAGGTCAGACAGACATCGAAGTGGAGCTGTTTGCCTGATGCGGAAGGCAGTGAGGGACTGTGACCCTGCTGTGCACAGGGGCAGTGTGTGTTTGTGTGTTACAGTCCCTTGCTGAGGTCATTTTTGACCCTTGTGTCCAGTTTCAATCATATTTGTCACAGCCATCAAGCTCTCATGTAACATCCCTACAGCTCACATGCACACAGCTGCCTGCGTTAGAGGATAGATGCGCCGTTAACATTGCGTGCTCTTCCCCATGGTGAATCCGGCGGTGCTGGGTCTTGCTGGTGGTGGTTGTCACTGCACAGGCCTTCCACTGCCGGTGGCACGGGGTTCTGCTGGGTGCATGGTGCTTGTAAAAACGAGGCCCTGATTTACACTTCCAAGTGTGGCATTAAGGGCATGACTGTAGGTATTTCAGCTCTGAAACACACACTGCAGCACAGCAGGCTTCTTTCTAAAAAAGTCCTCTGATCTGTAAAATTATCAGCATTGAGGCAGCAGAAGGCAAAGCAGATTTTCCTTTATGTTCTTCTGCCCTAGAGGAGGAATACTTGCTTGCCCTTCAGTGTGATTATAGCCCATTTACCAACACTTCTTTTTGAATTTCAGACCTATGTTTTGGAACAGTCACAAGCAAGAAGTGTTTCTTTTCAGAGCCTGGAGCAGTCAGCACAAGGGTAAAGTTTATTTAACAAAAAGAGTAGTTCCAGCTGAATTCACATTGTGAAATTACAGGTCCATTTAAAGCAAAATAGAAATGGTGGTGGGTTAGGGTCAGGGAAGGAAGATAATGACATCTGCTGCAAAGTGCATCCAACAACCATCTTCAAATTTTGAAGTTTTTATAGGACACTTTCCTTTTCTTTGTATAATTATGCAAAAGAATAGAACTTAAAAAAAATCTACTAGCTGCTGAAAGCAAGCTTGAGGCTTGCTCAGGCATTGCAAGTGGAGACATTATAAATGGTGTCTCAAACGCTGACGGATTTCAGAGCTATGGGCTCTGTCCTTCCTGTCATAGACCAGGCTGGAGGTCTGTGACCTTCCTGCCCATGCATGTGTCCCTAGAGTATGTCCTCCCTGCATGGCTGGCCAGGGCAGGACCCCCCGTGGGGGCACGATCCCCACGAGGGCTAGCCCTGGCTGCACGCTCCTTGCTGCACAGCCATTGCCCTGATCCCACAGAAATCACCTCAATCCCTTTTGTTCCAGACTGCCGCTGTCAAAATGCACATTTTTCATGAGAAAAAGGGTTGCTACCAGCTTTTCATAATACTACTTTAAATGTAGTTTGCTCTTGCCACTCTTTCTAGAGAGACTGGCTGCTACGTCTCCTCCCAGGCACTGCTGCAGTGTCCTTCTGCCCCTGGTCTGAGGGCTTTCCGTTAGTGTCACCGTAGCACCAGCAGGTAAGCTAGAAACAAACCCGGGAATGTTTTGTAAGTCCTACCTGAACGAGCCCTGTGTGTTTGCCTGTAAGAGCTGTGGGAGACGTGGAGGAGTCAGGAGAGCCTGTGTCATTATGGGAGGGGCTCCTGTGCCAGGGAGATCATATTAATGAAGCCCTCCTTATCACCTGAGGGGTCACCTATGGCCCTTTGAGATTACCAAAGGGACTTCCAGAGATTTTAAGAGGCTTTGGGACATGCCTTAGTGTATCTCTGTCTTGACAGTACTGAATCCTACTGAGCCCTTTCGTAACCCTGGTATTTAAACAGAGATTGTGTTTAGAGTTGTCCTCTTCTTATGAGTTAAAACAACCAAAAAAGATAGAAATAATCATTTCCCACATTGTCTTGCATGTAAAAATACCGGGCTCCACAGTTGCTCCCATTTTTGCTGCCCACACACGTGTGGGGTCAATTCTGGGGGTAGAAAATGGGGATGTTCAAATTGCCAGTGAAGATACATAACCTGCAGATTGCAGTTCAAATTCTGCTCTGGCTTGGCAGCACCCAGAAATTTTTCTCCTTTGAACAGAGGTGATGAACGAACAAACCAGTTGGAGCCCTTGCTGTTCTCCCTGAGCATCGCAGGAGGCGTTTCCACAGGCCAGCTTTGAGCGCACCTTCAGGCACAGCACGGCACTTGCTGCAGCTCCGCTCCGAGGTCCTGGTGCTGCCAAGAGCTGTGAGTTTAAAACTAGCTGAGCTTCCCACACAGCAACATGATTTACTAAACCACTAAGATATTGGGTCAGCCTTGTAAATCATTTTAATTATTTCACTAAACAGGTTGTGGAAATAGATCAATAGAAAATATGGCATTTAGGCTTACAATGCTGTGTATTCATTATGGGAAAGAAATTATATTAACTGATTTAGGAGTTAATAATAACTGAAAATAACAATTTAATGGAAGCCTTCCAATCCCACACTTTGAAAGCAGGATACAGCTATACAGAGTCTACCCATTTTAATCTCAGTCAAGTATACATAGCAATTTTTTGACTCTCAGAGAAATGTCAGTCAAGTACAAGTAACTTGCAGACTTTCAGCATGCCATAAATTACATTATAATAAAACAAAACCAAAGAAACTGTCAACAACCATTTTTACATACTGGCAGGGTCACACAAACCAGGCACATGAAAAATAAGAAAATATATTGCAATATAACAAAGTGGAGGTGCTGCACAGCAGGGGCTATCTTCCACTTGCAATTGCTATTTCCATGAGACCGTGGTTTGCGCTGCTGGGCTTGAAGGGCACTTCTCTCTCTAAAATGTTGGGGTTTTGTCTCAAACTCTGCATACTAAATATATGCTATATACAGGAAATATATATATAAAGAGAGGGAGGAAAACAAACCAGGAAACCCTAGTCTCGCCTGCGTGGCAAAAGCCAGGTGTCACCATTCAGTAGTTATTTTACTGTAGCTAAACTAAATTTGGTACGCTGTGTCCTGGTTTTCTTAATTCATGCAGGATAGTCACCTCTGCTGTTAAAATATTTTCTCCTGAAATAAGCTGTACATTGTGACTATTTAATGCCTTATTGGCCATCGAGTAGCTACGCTGAACCAAGCAGGCGCGACTGCGGGCAGAATTGAAGCTGCAATCAGATAGTGCACCTATGTCGCCGGCTCGTTTGAAAGCCTGCAGCCTACTGATAGGCGTTGTCACATCAGCTATCTCCACTCTGCTTTACAGGCAGAGTTAAGCTTTCCTTTAAGCCCTCGGGCTAGATAGCATTTGAATTATGCACTTCATTGCACCCCAATTAGCTAGGGATGCATGACAAAAATCATTATCAGCGAGTTTATTCAGGAAAACACCTTATTTTGCTACTTGGTTCAGCATATGAAGAAAAAAAAAAACCACAAACCCTTTTTCTCCACTGAGAAAAGCTTGTTTTAGAGCAGAGTGAAACTTTGAGCCATGGCAAATCATGCTGCTCCTGCTTATTCACCTGTCTCCTCAAGCACCATCCGGCTGTTTTGGGAACATTAAGTGTTGCTTAAATAAAAATAAATGGCTTCGGCATGACCACAGAGCTGACTGAGCACATTCCCTGTGCAGGCTGTGCAGCGTGGCTGTCTCCTACTCCCGAGACCCCACAGCAGGTGAGTTTTACAGTGTCCCCAGGTAAATGGCCCCTGTGGCTTCCCAACACCACCTCCCTCGCCATTTTGCAGTCACACTCCCGGCTATAATGAGCAAACTGGATGGATGGTTTTCCCAAGCCCTGTAAATGCCAGCAGATGAGCCCTGAATGAAGGGAACCGCGCTGTGTGAACACATGGTGTTTTCATGGCCCTGAACATGAGCAGTGCTTTCTCTGGTGCTGCTCTGCTCCAAAAACCTGCAGGGGCAAGGTCTGTATTACCCTGGGTAATGAGCCTAAACTTGGTTGACGTTTCCATGCACATTTACGACCAGGCTGACAAACACTTTCTGAACCCAGCAAAGCGCCACACATTTGCTTTTGAGATGGTTTGCTTTAGTGAACTGCTTTAGTCTAGTATAAGTAGCATAAGACCTCCGTGGTCTTAAAATAATTAACTCAGGTTAATAGAGATTTTATGTTCTTGAAAAATACTGCAAAAAGTTCAACTTCTCACATTTGACACTGCGGCAAGCTGGATTTAGTTCCGTTTACTCAGTCTTGATATTAAATCATGTTACAGTTCAG
Organism: Himantopus leucocephalus; assembly: GCA_003993805.1. NCBI lineage: Eukaryota > Metazoa > Chordata > Aves > Charadriiformes > Recurvirostridae > Himantopus > Himantopus leucocephalus. The sequence goes on along the minus strand of RSEF01000011.1, from coordinate 9,199,804 downwards.
ATTTTGACAGGCGCCTGCTGTGTCTTGCTGACCACTCTTTGCTGGGGTTTGAGCTCCCCCAGTTCTGGCGGCAGCGAGGTGAGCTTTTCTTCTGTCTCTCCCTACGTGCTCAAAAACTGCAAGATGGCCGCATCAACCAACCCACAACAGGATCAGTGCACCAGTACGCACTCAGTTTTGGTTTTCCTGCCTTGTCAGACACTGCTTACTTCCCTGGAGACTGAAATGCTGGTGTTATTAATTATTAAAAGATTTCACTATATAAGGAGTCTGGCTGCTGACATCAGTGGGACTCAGCTAGCTCGGATACAAAGTCATTAGCTCAACCGGCAACTTCACCATAAACTGAGGTTCATTTTAACCAGGATTGCAATTAGCACCTTGCTGTGCATTTAACTAACTTGAGACTTTCATACCACTATACTATAAAAGTTGAAATTATATCCAAGCACTCTATAAATGGATTACACTATTATCATTATTTGTAGCACTGAATGATTGTACTTTTACTGTCTTGCACTGAATTAGCATAAATGAATCACAGATGTGAGTGTATTTGGTAAAGATCATAAAGTAACTGATGTTTCCTTAATCAAATTGTACATTTTCATTGTCTCATTTGATTTTGTTGCCTTTAGCTTCTCTTGTGCACTTTCTCAAGTGCTGCATTCCCCTCAGGGTAACAGGTATCACTGGCAGACATGGTTTGGTCTAGATCATCACTCAGTACAGTTGTTCCTTGACCTGACTCGGATTTAGATGTGCCCACCACGTCCTTGTCCAAAGATCTATCAACGTTCCCAAGCAAGTGCAGGTCCCCAGCTCAAGCACTGTGTGGCTTAGTCACAGCAAGGCCCACTGACTAGGTACTTCCAGAGCTCAGAGCAACATGTGTTCAGTATAACAATGTGGGGTGTTTCCACAACATCCTAATTCCTGTTTGGTTAGTTTAACTAGGGAAAGTAGGCTTTTAAATCCTGAGCCACTTGAGGGTCCCTTCCGGAACTGACAGGTGGCTTTTCCTTGTGCTCTTGCTGTCCTTGCTGGCTTGAAGCTGGGGGAGAGGTGGGCTGTCCTGCCAGGCAGAGCACACAAGGATGAGCCGTGCACTGGGACCCTGGGCAAGAGGCACCCTGAGTTGGACTGTCATCATAGAATTGTATTATAAAACAGTTTAGGTTGGAAGGGACCTTGAAGATCATCTAGCTCTAGCCACCCCGCCATAGACAGGGACACCTCCCACCAGACCAGGTTGCTCATCCAGCCTGGCCTTGAACACCTCCAGGGATGGGGCATCCACAACTTCTCTGGGAACCTGTTCCAGTGTCTCACCACCCTCAGAGTAAAGAATTTCTTCCCGATCTCCAATCTAAATCTATCCTCCTTTAGTTTGAAGCCATTCCCCCTCATCCTATCACTACATGCCCTTGCAAAAAGTCCCTCCCCAGCTCTCCTGTAGGCCCCCTTTGGGTACTGGAAGGCTGCTATAAGGTCTCCCTGGAGCCTTCTCTTCTCCAGGCTGAACAAGCCCACCTCTCTCAGCCTGTCTATAGCTCTGGGAGGCTGGCAGCCGAGCCCCTGCCATCCTCCTTTGAGTGCTTTCTGAGGGGATCCCAGAAAGCAGAGAAAGAAAAAAAGAGTACTCACCACCACGCTGGGGATGGTGCAGAGGCCCCAGAGTACTGATTCTCTGAGCACGTGTCTCAGAGCACAGACTATCCCCCAGCCCAGGGCTGCCCAGTGCTGTGGGAGGCCACATGTCCCAAGGGGTAACTGAGTTATCAGACCCTTTGCTGAAGTCTGGCCAAGCTGCTCCTATCTAGGTCACAGTGACCCACCATGTTGCTCTTGGGAGGGAAGGATGACGCAAACCAAGGGGGACAGAGTGTGTGTGTGTGCGTGTGTCAAAGTGCTGACACCGACCTTCCTTATACCCATCCTAACAGCGCAGGAGCTCTCCCTGTGAGGCTGACAATATATTTTTAAAATGGCGAAGACAGTTGATTAATGACATACTGACAGGTATCAGTCACTGGGATCAACTCTGACAACTGTCCAGAACAGTAAGTAAATGAATTTCAGCACATACATTAAAAAGAGCCTCTGCCATGGGAATTTAGAGCTAAATCTCCTGTTTACCATGGACGATGAATACAGGAGCACTCTTAAAAAAAAAAAAAAAAAAAAAAAAAANACAGTACTTTGAAAATCAGAAGTATCCTACTAATTTTTTGCCAAAACAGCTGACTTCGACTGACAGCCTAAATATCAACACCTGCCTAGATACTAGGTAGATCATCCTGAAGCCCCAAATGAGTCGTGATACTCACTGGATTGTCAGAGCAACTTACAAGCCTGAAAAAATACTTAGCAATGAAGCATTCCTATTCTAGCTTGTTAAAAAAAATCAATGACTTCTTCAGACTTTCAAGGAAAATGACAAGAAAATAAAAAAATAAGAGTCCATTTTATATGGTAATCTGTTTTTTCCTCCTGCATAACACTCCCAACAACTTACCTGTTGCTTCCTGTTTCAAGGGTATTAACACAGAGATAAATAAAAGTTTTGGACAGATCTGGTCATGGACTAGAAAAAAATAGCCTCCCCCCTTTCCCATCTTCCCCAGAATAAATCCCAAAAATGTCCTATTAGAAAAGTATAAGCCTCAATTGAACTGTAAGCATTTTTGAGTTAGTTATCAAGATCTTGGTCACATTTTAACAATAACAGGAAACCAAATCTATAGGCAACAAATAGGGAAAGCCATTAACTAACTCTACAGCACAGTCCTCTCTGATTCGACTCTTAATATACCTGTGATTTGTTTGGAATGTCCATAATTGCTGTAATTAAAAGGCTGGCAGTCACCCTAGGAAAAATAGGAGCTTTCAATCCATTCATTGACATTAGCACAGATCCTTAAAAAAAAGCCATCTTGTTCAGTGCTATATTTTGGATTGCCATTGACGCAGAGCTGAGCCACATACTTTCCCTGGCTGCCTCTGTGTATAGTAATATCCATCTTTAGTCAGCAGAGATCGCTGGGTTTTAGAAAAATGATGTAAAACCCACAACGAACGCCTCCCTTCCTCTTCCCTATCCCCTGTGAAACCACATGGCCGTGCCCAGAGACCAGTGCTGCTGCTGCTCTGGGGCAGGACAGGGTGACGCAGGAATCATGGTTGCCCTTCTGCCTTCCTGGGTTTCTTCCAGCCTTCGTCTCGTTCTATTTGTTTTAGGGCCCGTTAATTTTCCTATGGAATAACTGTAACTGCTCCTGTGTGAACAAAACCCAGACCTGCCCCACGCATCCACACAGCCCTGGGCTCTGCGTCCAGGCATCGCACCGGAGAGCGAAGCCCCCAGCTGCCCAGCGGCCCCCTGCACCGCAGCTCGGTGACCTGCAGCACTGCAAGGCTGCCAGAAGACAGAGACACTGCAACAGCCCAAAAACAGCAAAGAAGAAAAAATACCATGTCTTTTCTCCGCTGTAAGCGAGTGTTTTACCATCTAAACACTATTTATCAGCAGTAATTTGCGTATGTTGGTACTTTAGCACACTCCCACTGCTTGTAGCACTGGTTTTCCCTTCCTGGTGGCAGAGACCCCCGGGGTGACACAGGTGGGGTCCCCGCGGGTGGCAGCTCACCGGGCTGCAGGGGCCGAGCCCTCCCTGCTCCCAGCAAAACCCGGCAGCGCACTCACTCGCTACAAATTAATATTCTCACAACACCCCCCCCAATCAGTCTTTGCTAAAAGCATTAATTAAGACTTTAACATTTCTGATCCCATCAATTTTCTGTTCTTTTCTTATTAAACAGATGTACTAGGGGAGTTTGAATAATAACTGCCCGAAGTTTGGGGATAATGAATAAATGAACTTTGCCAGCCTCTGGCTAAGCATAAAATTTACTCTGTAGTAACAAATGCAACAGAGGCAGCTCATACATTAACCAACCTAGTTTTGACACACAAGTTCGGGAGCACGTTATTTACTTACTTGCTAATTCTAAGTGAGACCAGGCTCCAAAATGTTTTATGCAGCAACTGAAAAATGACATGTTCAGGCAGTCTTTGCATTCTCCATCACAGCAGGAAGCTGCTTGCTCGCCTGTCTTCCCTTCGGTGGCTCTCTGGCCCTCTTGCCACGCACAGCAATGGTTGCAGGCCTGCACGCTTTATTTTCCTTGGGAGTTTTGCCAGAAAAGGCGCATACCGGGAACTAGGTCATTTTGCTTTTTGCTTGCTAGGTCTTGGCACTTTGAAGGTCACCTGTGTGCTATAAAACTACTTTGTTCCATGTATTTTTACATGTGCATGGCTCTAGCATCAGCTCTGTTACACTGTTGTAAATCCATTCATTTTTGTAGAAATCCATTAACTCGCAGTGAATTTATAGCAGTATAACTGTGAGCAAACTGTGGCTGATGGTGCAGACTGGAAATATTACAAGGAAAAGTGCAAAGTTCTATTGATTTTCTCTCAGGAGAAATGTGTGTTTCCTTATGATTATATTATGGATGACTCAGCTCTGGCCCCTCACAGCCATCACTCACTCTTCGCAGCTCGCCTGCTTGCTGGCGTTGCGGTGAGGAGCCACTGACTGTGCTGTCCCCCAGCGCAGGGACCGGGGGCCGTCCCCCCAGGTGCCCGGGGACGCACCCACCCCACCGCCACGCTGCAGGACTTTCTGCCCGGCTCTGCATGGCACTGCAGGAGACACACCGCCTTTCCACGGCTCTGCGGTCCAAGCACTTATTCCTAATCGATTCTGACAGCAGACACCACGAGGAATGCTGAGATTTATGAAAGAGCAAGATTTGCCACTAGCCTCTGTCCATTAAGGGTACAGCAAAACCTCACTTTGCCCTTTGTAAATACAATCAGCAGAAGTGAGGCAGTTGCCCTTTTCAGAAGAAAGACCACTCTCAAAGGACAGATGTTTTAGCAAAAGTCCTTAACGCACTCACAAGGGATAAGGCTCCAAATTCTTCACATTTTTCCATCAAAATGCTTCTCACTCGTCTAAGTGCTTTTTAAAGACTAAATACTGTACTGAAAACTGCAGCCTCCTCTTTAGCCAGTTGTTTCCCCTGCACTATGCAAATACGGGGCCAAACACAGGCTGTGTATTTTGCAAAAAAGCCGGCCTGAACGTGGAAACCAAGGCCCCAAAACCTGGAGGACTCATTCTGCGCATTTCTGGAGGCAGAAATACAGCAAAGGTAAAGGTAAAGCCAGGTTATCTGGGCAATCTGCTCCCTTGTTGAGGTTATCCTGTGTGCTGGGAATGAGTTATCTCTGCGTGTGTGCAGGTCTCCACTGGAAAGAAAAGATGCCTATTGCTCTTGTTAGAAGAGATTTTTCATCAAATCCTCAGGTTATTGTTTAGTAGTTCTGAGGTTTTACAGCGAATTGGAATATAAGAATTGTTATTCCTACTGTGGCACACTTAATTCCGATCTCAGAAAGGATAAAAAAAAGTTATTTTTAGTTGCAGATTTAATATTTTTTCACCTTTAATGTGATTAAAGTCTAAAAGACCTTGATAATTCTACTCCTGCCACTGCACACAAAACTTCCAGTTGCTGCCACATCCCCGTGCAGGTGACAGCTACAATGCAAAGGGAAGGACAAATGCAACATGATGCATTTCCTCCCATGTTTTCTGCAAACCACACAGTATGCGATTCAAGACATAGTGCACTCCATAAGTGACAAAACAAAAGCATCAGAGCAAAGCAGATGATCTATTTGCTAAGAGACCACGCTGAGGTATGGCTGAAATTGAACTAGAAGCACAACTACTCCTAGGTAGACATGGTCCACTCTTTCAAGTGTCAGCTATTTATTTATTGAAATTTAAGCAGATTTCCTTTTTCCTCTTGTGGAAAAAAATGTTTTGGTTCTCTCCCGTAGAAGGAAAACAAGTCACTGAGAAATATCCACTGCCCTCGAGAAAAAGCAGCAGCGATGATGAGCTCGCCAGAGCAGCCACAGTTCAAAGCCAGGCAGGTTTCCCTTTCACGACCAGCCATTACTCGAAGGATTAGAGCACTTGTGACGTTACAGGCGCCACACATACCTCTGCATTGAACAACTGTCCTTGGACAGGTTCCCAGGCATGAAGGCCGGTATTAATTTAGGCATGGTCCAACTTTCAAATATTTTTTCCCACCTGTCTTGTCTTTCCAGGTTAGAAAAGATTCACCCTCCCGTGCCCATGTGGAAGCCAAGCACCCTGCTCCTCGCTGTCGCATGCTCTGATGTGCTTCCAGGCTTGCAACAACCACCTCCCCCCAGTCCTTCCAAAGAGCAGTTCTGCTTTTTGTGGGACAATTATGGATTATTCCCCAATCCATGGGATACTACAGCTGGCAATAAGGGGATGAACATTCTTACAAAGATTTTTATCACCTTTGGATCCCCATGGTGAGTTTGCCCCAGTAGAAAAGGGCTTTTATTACCACAGTGTAGTACGGTGTGTTTTGGTCTCACGCCTGGTGAGATGGGAGTGGCACAAATCCCTCACTATTACTGGCAGTCCTAGAAAAAGCAAATTCTGACCATCTGAGAAACTGAAAAAGCCCTTCCTACCCTCCTTCTAGAAGACGACTCAGGTTCGAGGTGAGGCAATGGCACGTCCTGCTTTTGCTCCACAGCTTCTGCTGACAGAGTCCTGCTGGCGCTGTAGCTGGCACTTTACCATTTCCACAATTAAGGCGCTTTCTAAAATGCTACGCAAATGAAAGGGTAAGAATCACAGTCAGACATAGGAAATTTCAAAGTACTTCACTAAATTCAGCTAAAGAAGGTCGTGTTTCGTTACCAAGTCATCCTATTATCTCACTTAAAACCCAAGAATTTTGGAACAGAAAAATATCTGCTGTATTTACTGTAAAAAAGCTTTTTGCTTTGCTAAAGTTCACTTGGTAAGACAAGTGACACAATTATGTAATTTTTAAAAATCTGAATATATTTTATACAAATACTGGAACCAGGTCTAGGGAATACACCATTCCAGGTTGATTAATTTTTATTTTCCACTGGTTAATTCATCTTTTTTCAAAGAGGCCTGGAGAAAACCAAAGCAACTTACCTTGAATGCTCCACACTGTCACGCTGTCTGTCTGACTAGATCTTGCATTACCTGCCCAGAGGTAACTGGTGTCACCTCAGGAAAATGCAGCTATAGCTTGTGCCTCGCAGTCAGCACATTCCGCTGTGGGGTTTGCAAACACATGGGGGGTGTAATAAATAACCAATTTCAATTTTATTTGGTTTGTGATGCACCTTTCCTCAGTTCTCTGTGCCGTGACAAGGCAGGGAGCAGACACAGCCGTGAAGCCTTCTCAGGGAGCTTCAGGACACAGGGAAAGGCACACGCATCTGTAAAAACTTTATTTCAAAATCTTTTTATTCAACTGTTATTCAGCAATATACAATACAGTTTATAAACAAATGTCTTACCTTGTTTCCAATCTTCATTTAAAAATAAATATTATTGACAGTGAATATTAATTATGGTAAGATGTACCTTTTTAATTAAAATGCCTCCGAAAGAAATAATTTAATTAAAAAAGAAGGAAATCCAAAAAACCTAAACACAATGATCTACTAAAAATATTTCCTTTCTTAGGAAGGGCTTTGACCCAACATCTTTACATATTGTCATAAAGATAACTGCTCAACAGTTCGTGCAAAATGAAGAGTCAGAGGAAAGGTTTAGAAAAGAAAAAATATTACGTTAAAATAGAGAAATCATAAGTGCCATGCACAGAGCAGGGCAGGGCTTTACACCATAGAGTCTGGAAAGTAGATGCATTATTCTATGTGGTTTACTTTCAGTGGCATCCCCAAAAATATGTTTTTCCCCTCATGTAGAATTTATCATGCTTCTTTCAGTCTCTCTCTGTCCATCTTTAAAACCATAGGTATTTTTTTGTCAGGGGTTTGTTCTGTTTTTAAATAGGTTCCTTTTTGTTTGGCTGAGGAGGAGTGGAGGAAGTAGTCCGTCAGTGGTTTACTAATAGATGTACAAGCTTATGCAGTATTAACAGGAACATATATAGGAGTGGGTCTGTAGCATAAATAGGTCCTGTACCTAAGAACAGAAAAAGACAATGGAGAGAAGGAGATTTTATTCTTTATCTTTTCCAACATAGAAGATTAAATGCAGAAGAGAAATACAGGAAGATTTATTTTTATCACTTCAGAGCCAGGGGTCAGAGGCTTAATTTTAATAGTAAAACAGCATCCTCAAGCTATCCAACTCAAATAGCTTTCTCTCCCACCTCCCAAATCTAACTCCACTTAGGTCATTTCATTATGCATTACTAATGGTATGCCTAAACTTGGCTTCAGCCAAGTTACCAGCAATTGAGATTTCTATAAATACACCTTAATCTGGTATATAGTTTCTTGAGAAATGACAGGTATCAACCACCCATTACTTTAAAGGGAAATGACAAATGCTGCGGCTGTACTCCTTGATTAACAGGACATGAACCCATTTCATTTGGAATGGGAACAGCAAGACCTTGACATCTTCTTTACCTTTTATAGGAAAGAGCAGAATTTTAAATTACAAATGCGCACAGGAGCTATAGAAAAACAGAGGTCAGATGTGGAACACATCTGTTACAGTCATTTTGTGCAAACCCAGGGAGGGCAAGACAGCTCCCGCTTCTATGAGGTGAGATTATGACGCACGATATAGGGCTGCAGGGGTAGTTACGTATGTGCCACACAGGAAAGCGGGTGCCTGTGACCTTATGGCTGTAGAGGGAGGACGCAGCTCTCCCTGGGCAGGGGCAGACACTGATGCCTTTGCTCACAGCGAGAAGTGGCATCCATGTCCCTACTGCAGCTAACAAGGCTGTCCCTGCCTCGTATCCACTCACACCAAGATACTTGTTCAGTTTTTTTATTTTCTAGTTACCTGCACAAAAAGAGAGGAATTTACTGTGTGCCACCATGGTCCGGCCCCTCTCCCTTGTATGGAAGGGCTGAACCACGGGGCCGAGGTCCATTGGCCACACTCTGCCAGGAAAGTGGGACACGCAGGTATGGCGTGGGGCCCTGGGGCTTCTCCATCTCTGAAACTGGTCACTGCTCTGCCGCCAGGCGAGGGTGAGAGTAGCCCCTTCCTATGGAGAAGTTCGGCTGTCCTGGTGCAGCCTACGGCGTTGCTGCAGGGTAAGAGATCACTGCCTTTCGCTCCCCAAGCCCCTGCTGAGCCCAGGCAAACAAGCACTGGTCCGCAGCAGCAGCTGTTTGGGTCCCAAGTGCCAAAAACACCTTTCCAAAGCCGTGACATGGACTAGCGTGTGCAGTTGTCACCAACACTGTAACATGACAATACAGGGCTGCACAGCCATGACTGATGTTTCACGTGGTTGTGGGACATTTCCACAGGGGTGAATGCAAAAGCAGGAGCCCAGCCGGAGCTTTGCCCTGCGGCTGGAGCGCACACTGCACGGAAGCACCCGGGGAGAGGCTTCATCAGTGCTGAACACCCTCCACACAGGAGTAATCAATGCCTAAAATACAGCCACCCAGAAAAGCGACTGTCAGAGCCACTTTGCAAAGCGTGAAAGCTTTAGGAAAAAAAAAAAAAAGTTTTTTGTGTTCAGTATCTCTGTAGAAGGAATCAGGCCACTTCGATTTAGGAAACTCACTTCAGGCACCCTAATGCGAATACTTTAGTCTTGGTCTCTAGGAGATGCGAGTCTCTCTCAGCTGTGGCACATCAAAGGAAATACCTCGAACAGTTCCTGAGTAAACCACTGCTCTTGGGCTCGCTGTAATCTATATATACCTCACCAGCAAAGCTAGAGTATTATTATCCAATATCAAAAAATAGTTCATAGTAATGTGGTGTGCAATTGAGGAACTCAAGAAATGTCCCCATAGTGCTATCTCATGGATGCCTAGACTGTGTGGAGATTATTTAGTTATTAAGGTTTTAATTAAATCCTTGCATGCACAAACCCGTGGCTAAGGACTGCCTATGTAGCAACAGCAAGGCATTAAGATGAATACAGGATTTTTTCTTTTTAAAGCTGAAAAGCATTAACAAACACAATTAACTCGGGTAACTAAAGGAGTAACTCGTTAAATTCTTGCAAAAAGCCACTAGAAGTGTGTGCAGGAAAGTGCACAACAGCTGCTAAAGCTCAAGTTCCCAACCAGCACGCGGGACAGACAATCACCAGCCCCAAAGGTTCGTGCTGCTCTGAGGCAGCAACGCAGGAGCTCACAAGCTCGGACTTGCCTTCCCTGCCCCAGACGCCAGCCCTGCAGGGCTGAGGTGCAAGGAGGCTCTGTCCCTGGAGACCTGCAGGCAGGATAAGCAATCCCCCTTCCTGCGCCGAGAGGGTGAGGGCAGCGGGAGCCCTGCCTGGGCTGCTGCCAACCCTGCCAGGCTGCCCAGCCCCTCTGCCAGCCTGGGAGCAAACAGGGCTGTCACAGCCATTCCCCAGCCTCAGCGACCGCTCTCCTCCAGCAGGTCCCACCATTCCCTTAAAAATATACAGTCAATTCACAAACACATTATATCCTACAGTTTTAGCAAGGATAAAACCCTAACAACAAATCTACCTACACCAGCAAGAGAAAACAGCTTGCTGGCTGGGAAGGCTGGAGGTAGACCCTCATTTTCTGTCCTGAGCCTGACGTGCTATGTGGGACCTGAAGACAGACTGCTTATTCATAAATTGCAGTCACGGGCACAACGGACCCATACATCCAGTCAGCACATCCCCATTTCCAAGCTGTCAGATGGCTCTTCTCACTCCTGCGACATGGGACAGCTGCAAGAATGCCAGCCCAGGATGGTCCCATGTGCTGTCACCATCCCCTGTGCCTGGCGATGGCAAGGGCAGCCCGGCAGCAGCCAACACTCCTGGCAGCTGCAGGCAGCTCACAGGTCCTGAATTTGTGCCAATTCCACACCTGCCCACCACGGCGGTGAAGATCTGGCCTTGGGTATTTATTACGCTCAAACCAGAGGGTAGCAAGAACCCATTTTTCCCTGCCAGGGCTGAACTTGTTCTTTCCTTCAACAGGACTCAAGTTTGAGGAGATGCTGCCAGTTAATCAAAAAGAAAGCTGCGTTTTTGTACAGGGGGAATCCCCCTGGAAACACTGAGAAACAGGCTCTTGTAGCTCGAGTGCTGTTACAACCATCGTACGGAAGGGCTGCGAAGGACACCAGGTTAGGATTGTTTCTGTTTTGAATGGAAAGCAGTATTAGTCACAACTCCATGGAGCAGCTGCGTGCTTGCTTACCCAAATCATTCCTATGCCAGTTTTACCTTTATGTACTAGTTTAAATCTCAATGCAGGATTGTGAATTAATGCAACAGTCCTTTTTTTTTTTTGTCTTTTCCTCTTGTAGAAATTGCTGTTGTTTTTAACTTACATTCTCCACTTCTTAATTTGACAGCAGAACGTGAGTTCAGGGTCTGTTAACAGAATCTCAGCAGTTAAATAAAATATATTTTTAAAAAATTGTTTGAAAGCAGTTATTCTAACTGAACACCAAATACAAGATTCTTTTTTTTCATACTTTTTCAGTGTTATTCTGCTCTAAGACTTCAGGCAGTAGAAGCAGATACACAGAATTCCAGAATTCTCCTCCCTCTGAACATAAGCAGACCGGAAATGCAATTTCCAGTAATTTCTCCCTGTTTAATTAACCCCAGCCCTTTTAATTGTAGGTAGTATTGTTCATAAACAAGCTGGACTTAGTGTCCTCAATTCTCCTTTTACTGCAGTAGTTGAAGTCTTGACTTTTGCTTAATAAATTGCTCCGTTTGTAGATGTAAACAAACAGAACGTGGTCTTGACCACTAGGATCTGGACGTTCGATCAACCCAGATTGGAGAACGGAGAGTTTCTATCCAGAGACTTTAACAGGCGTACACAGTTACTTACAAACTACAGACACTTACAAGAAAGCATTTCATTTATATTTTGAATATTCATTTGATGTTTTGTTATTGTAAGCTTATTTGTCACTGCATAGATTTACAGTTTTGCTTTTAAAGTATTTATATGCATACGGCTTAAAGGGAAAGCCTACCACTAAGCAGAACAATAATGAATTGTTCTGTTCGTGTATGGTGAATTGCTTTCTGGCATCAGACATCCTTCTTTTCGATTTACAACATAATAATGTTTTACTGTAGTTTTCTATTTAATAATTTGGCTTCTGCCAGCATTCATCAAAGTTTAACTTAAAACAGTGCATCCAAATGAAAACAAACATTAATTAACCAAATGACTTGTAACACACATGGCAAAAATGGGATGATTCTTTTACAAGCTATATTTAACCAATGGCCAAAATCACAGTTTCCAGCAGTTTCCTATTTTTCTTCCTAGAAAGAATCTGCAAAGTCCCTTGATCTTTCTCTCTGAGGTGGTGGTAAAATGCAGTGGCCCAGATAATAAAAAGCTGAAAGACATCAGTAGCCTATTTTCCTTGAAAGATGAGGTAACACCTAACATCTGACTGCCTATTCATGATGGAGCTGGGACCCCGGTTGGCAGTATCACGAGACGTTCCTCTGAACTGGCTTTTATGCAGTGACCCATTAGCCTCAGCCCGTTTCCTTACAGAACAATGTTCAATTAGAACTCTCAAACCCGGCATTTCATTAAGAGGTGAGAGATCAAACTGACCATATAGATGGATTTATTCTCTCAGTCCAGAAACTTTAGACTGTGCTTGAGACATATTCTTGGAGAAACTGCTCCTACTATGTTCTATCTATAGAAAAAATACGGTTTTATATGGGTTGCTGGTCAAGGATCATTACAGGCAATAACCTCCGAGATAAAACAAATTCTCTCTCACTGACACACATTTGGAACACTTCCACTGAATTGAATGGAATTCACTAAACTTCAGATCTAAGAGCTTCTTAGAAGTTTTTAATTAAAAAGACACCATTACTAAAGTCACTATACACTTACTGAAGAGATAATAAGCTACACCACATTAGAATTACTCCACAGTCTGAGACCTGATCTTATAAGCTGCATATATCCTTCTTCCACTCTTAAATACCTACAGCACAATCCACACCCTGCATTTTCGCGATCGGGGTTTTTCTAAAGGCACGTAACTGGTGCCTTAATCTTCTGACTCCTCACCAAGTGCTGATTCTCCAGGATGCTGTGCAGAAGTGTATCCAGAGCCTGCGCTAACTTTAGCACACTCTCCCAGCTAAACCCCAGAGCACTGGATGTAAGGTGAGGTGCTCTTGTTAAAAGAAATATGTGGTACTATGGAAATTACACAAAAATACTAAATGATGGGGTCCTGACTGCTCCTGGCTTTCAGCCTGGTGTGGATCATCGTGCCTAGGCACAACTAGAAACAGCTCCTGGGCTGCCTTTTGGTGTTGCCAATTTTGGCAATGGTGACTTCCCACATATTTATAAGCAACTGCAGGGGATCTGCTCACCACTGAACCTGCCTAGAAGGCACGATGACAAAAATAGTTTTCTACCCACTACACATTTTTCTTTATGATTTACTGAATTTTGGAACAGCTTTCCATAACTCTTCTCAAAAAAATGCCTCATAGAAGTCAGCACGTGTATTTATTTCTACAAAACCATGCAGGCATAAGCTAGTGATCCTGCTTTCTTCCTTCATCCACGTGAAGAGTAAATCTTCTCACGCAGCTGGGTGAAACTATCAGAATTGCTGTCCACACCCTTCTCCTTGCAAATGCCCACGTTTCACTTTCCTTATCCACAGCGTGGATCCACAGCCTCAAACTCTCCAGGAAACGGAAACCAGTTTTACTGGACAGAAGACACTGGCCAGAGTTTTGTAAAACTGTGTCATCATTTTAGGTCTTCTCAATTACACCCGAGTTTCACCGTTTGTCTACCTTCTCTCTTAAGATACCCACTGCTATGTTCAGGCCTGTGTTTAGAAGTGAATTGCCAAAATACCCTGTAACAAGTGTAACTGAAAGCCACTCCTATCCCAATTTCCGAAACTCAACAGGTTTTAGTATTTCAGGTAAGATTTGTATTTGCATTCAGAGTATTCAGGACTCCTGAAATGACCATGTTTGACTTGCCCGTACCTGTATCTATTTTCATACTGGGCTGACCTCATGTGACTGAACGTAGAGATGAGGTAGAACGTAAGGCTTGGTAACTCTACAGAGACTGCGTACAGGGCAGCACAATGCAAACTGCCAGCATAGGAAGAAAAATAAGTATATGTATTTGAGAAGAACCCAATTCTTTGTAGCAGCTTGCTTCTTAATTTTGATCGTTCTTGATGTTACATCTGAAAAAGCCCATCTAGGGCAGAAGACTGGTGTTCTAGTGGTAAACCGCAGCTTGGGTAGCAGGGAAGGCATGGGAATTGTGGCATATAAAGAGGCTTGAAGGCACTGTTAAGGAGACCAGCATAACCTTATTTTCTCGAGAAGCAGCATCTTCCAGCACCCTGAGCATTTCAACTGACGTGCTTAACCCTCACTTTGAGAAAGAAAACTACAACATGGCTAAAACACTCCTGAATACTGTGCAGCCCCTGTTTTAGCATATTCAATTGAAAAATGTGTCATGTACATCATATACTTATGGAGAGATTAGAAAACAAAGAAATTGGATGGTAAGGAGAGGTAGTCATGCAAGGCAATGATGCAGAAAGAAAAGTTTGGTTGTGATACGAAGCTAAGAAAAGAAAAAGATTTCTTCCGCAATGGTCATTTTCTGAAGTACTGCAGTGCTTTGCTGCAAGTCAATCTGTGTGAGTGCCTGTGGGACAGGACAGACAGGAATTGGTAGAGGAGTTGAGTAGATGTTTCTTAAGGCATTTGCAATTACTGAGGTTTATTTCTGATCACATTAGAGCTCATTTCAGCTGAGACTCATTAAGGCCAAGTTGTTCTCAAAATATTAGGACTAAAAATCCCTTCCAAACATGCATATGGTACACAGATCAGTCATCAGTTATCCTCTATGGAGGCTTTTCCCTTTTTCTCCTAGATTGTACGAACATTATTAGACATAGTTACAGGATTAGATGGACAATTGATCGGATCCAGTTCAACAGTTGCTGTGGGTCTGCACGGCAAGACATTTTTGTATTAAACACAGCTACTAGCAAACAGAAAGATGGGTAGTTAAACTAGTGGATTTGATGAATGTATGGAAGTGTGTATCAGGTAGAGAGCAAGAAATACTTCTACCTTTTTCAAAGATACTCCTACTTCTTAGGTTACCAGAAAAAAAATGCGGTTTCATTGTCAATAGGCTAGTAAAAACTCATCTCCCACTAAAGTTCCAAGAAGTAGGGACACACAATAGGGGGAACAGTTGGTACGTTTTCCCTCAATATACCCACTTGCCTTCTGTGGTAGCAAAATACATGCAGAGCAGTCAGCAGCCTTACTGAAAGCCTCACTCCACTTCTAGGCACCACGTTTGACTATGAAAACTGCTGTACTGAGAGAAGGTAGTGTCCCCCAAAAGCCTGGCAGAGCAGCAGCTGAGCCGATTCCCATGGAGCCGGGCCCTTGAGGGGCTGCTCTTGGAATCTGTCCTCAACTGGAGACAGCCAAACAAACCACCCAACCACTCCAAACATCTGCTCTTGGAAGAAATTAAGGAAAAACTTCAAGAAAACACCAGTACGTGCTTCAAGAAAACACCAATACGTGCTTCAAGAAAACACCAACACTAAATTATAACAACCTCCAAAAGGAAACATGGCTATAGACAGGGTCAATGCAGAATAGGAATGTATCCTGAATACTTAGAGAGTCATTAATTCTATATAGATTATACAGCTTAAATACTTTATATGGCATTTAAATAAGTCAGTAACTTTCCTCTTTTGAGACTGGCAGCTGGTCTCTACTTTGTAGTATGTTCCCATAAACAGATTTCTCCTCTGATATCTGTGAAATTATCTCTCCTCACCAAGTATTTTATAAAAGAGCCAAAACATGCAACTATGGATTTGTTTCATTTCCAGAATTTTCTGCAGTTCCATGAGCTAAGACTAACAACAAAACCAAGCACTATTAATTCACTCTTGACACTTGAATAATGAGAGATACAAAATTCTTTGTAATGTGATTTGGTGGAAAATGAATTTTGAACTAAAAAAATATAGAAAAATAACTAACTACATTAGTGGTAGTTCAGGTGGTAAATGAGCATCCAGCCCTACACGTCCTTCTTCAGAAGGACACTTGCTATGTGAGCAAGTCCACAGCATATTGGTACACGCAAATAGCAAAAAGCACAACTCAAACTACCCAAACCATGAAGCAACGAAGAATACTGGTAGCAGGGTTTCAGTTACTGAGCTTTGAAGTGAATCTGGGCCATATTCTCAAGTTTTTCATTATAAGCAGGAAGACTAAAAAGCCACGTTGCAAAAAGCAGGCAAGCTAGATATGGTCCCACAATTCCGTAAGTCAACACTTTAGAAAAAGACTTGCCATAAAAGTCACACTGGACAGCACCATAGATTTCACATTCTGTAACTGATACAAATTATAAATATTTGCAACCCAGAAGTAAAGAACAGGACACTGTAGTTCTCACTTCACTGTCTTTTAGAGTATTTTTGACTTGATCGGGATTAGGAGCAAACTACCAATGTATTTGTAATTATCACCCCAATCAGAATTACCAAAGTTAAGCAGATCCGAGCTCAGATTAACAAAGAATTTTTTTGAAAAATAACCCTATCCTGTCCATGCTTAAAGAACAGAGCTAAGTGCACTAGCAGAATACATGGTGACATAAGGAAAACGGCTGTATTGAGAGCATGTGCCTGAAAAAAACAGAGCCTGTGATTTATATAAAGAAGGGATCGCTTTTTTGCTATAAACAAATAGTGACATTTTGGGAGTGACCCACAAATACGCAGACCCTCCAAACCTTTCCGATGATTGATACTTGCTGCATATTAGCTAACTAAAGACACTGCCATGCTCTGGATCTAAGGGAGGCCAAACTTAAAAGAATAAGCCAGCAAGAGGCTATTCAGAAAAACTGTAGACACAGGATATTCCTCAGTGCCCTCTTTACATGTGAAATCTCCAGCTCCCTGGCATGAGAAGGATTCAGATTAGAATGCAGATTTTAAAATTTATAAAGTAGCAAAGTAGTTCTGATTATACCAGTTCGGTGAATTTTACACATGACCAATAAAAGGACAGATACAGAAGATGATGTCCATTAGAGGACTTAGTAACTGTGCTCTGCCTCACTTTGAGGTTAGCAGCCGCTCCTAGTACACACAGCAAGGATGCTCTGCTTCCTAGCCACAGCCATGCAAACGCAGGGTAAGACCAGACATTATGGCAACTACTTGACATCCTACATAAGCTTCATTAGCACAGCTCCCTTCTCCAGCCGTGGCACAATGATCTGCGCACTGCGATCACACTGACTTCTCCACAGAGCACAGTTGCTGCTCTGCCAAACTGCTCTTCTTTCCAGCT
This sequence comes from Himantopus leucocephalus, assembly GCA_003993805.1. NCBI lineage: Eukaryota > Metazoa > Chordata > Aves > Charadriiformes > Recurvirostridae > Himantopus > Himantopus leucocephalus. The sequence goes on along the minus strand of RSEF01000011.1, from coordinate 9,182,299 downwards.
AATAAAATTGCCTCCCAACTGATAACAGCCTAGCAATATAAAATACTCGGTTGTTAACCACTGTTGTGACAAATAATACCATTCTGCTGACAACCCCATTTTTTCCAATACAAACCTACTTGAACTGTTCATTATTGACATACGGGACTGCTCTGCCATTATCTAATTTTAAAAAACACATAGTAAACAGCAATAGTGAACCTGCCAGCATTCTCACTGCTTTAGCAAAGCTAAATCAAAACCCATAACAAACCTCTTTTATTACCAGCACAGTCCTGTCAGGTTCTGTTATGTATAGAAGAAACACCACCTCCACAGGACTACTCTAAGATTCATTTCCCGGCAGATCCTACTTTATGTTTGCTTCCCAACTACAGACCACCACTACTACTATCCTTCCCCAAACTAGTACCAGTTAAGATTGTCTTGACATTTCTTTGTGCTATGATTGCTGAGTATACCACTCAAAGTATTAGGAAACTATATAATCCACAACACAGTTCAAGTGTTACTTTATACATCAGTAAAGTTGCATCAGCATAGCAGAGGTGGGAAATGCATAACAATTATCTGCCTCATGTAAAATATACAGACTAAGTTACCTGGCACTGCAAACTAAGACTCCATTTTGCAAAGTATCTGTTGAAACTATACATAAACAACTAGCGGTATATGTACATGTCTGCCCAAAATGCTGTCAGTTCATGCAAAAAGATGCATGGGTGCACTCAGCCTTCCGTCATACAGATTTCTAATTTTCACTCACTAATTGATCAATCTCATATAGAAATCTAGACCAACGTTAGGTACAGCTGCCACGTTCATTATGAAGGCCTGGAATACCCCTTTCATTGTGTTTGGTAGTATTTTTTAAAAAACTTTTTTTTTATTTGTAACTTGAAGGTATTAAAGAAGTTCACATAATATTCAGATTTCTTCAAGGACACTGCACAGGCTTTAGCAGAATAGGTTAGTACAGTTTTGTCTGTCCTCTGGGGAACTAACAAGAACCGCTGAAAGGAGGTTACTCAAATAAATTGCATTTCCACAGTACAAAAACACCCTGGCACAGCTTGTTTCTGCCCTAGGTAATGAGGTGACACAGTACTGCAGCTCATGCTTTTGTCCAGTTCGAGAATTAATCCATATTACACACATACAAAAGAAGATATTTGACCTCACTTGTCCTCAAAGCAGTCTAATTTGCCTAGATATTAAAGTGCTAGTGATGTGTATTTAATGAGAATTCTTTTTGCATGTTTATTATCCAGTGACATTTAGGAGGTCAGCCTGATAATTCAGTTATGGCCTCTGTCTTGCTACTTTATTTAATGTAAAGGAAAATGTGATGTGACCCAGGTTGCATTTAACTACAAATAACAACAGAATGTGAGCTCATATATGGTCTTATAAAAAGCACAGAGGGAGTGAAGCAGACCCAGACGTTACCGAGTTGGAAAGGTAGGGAGCCTAAGCTGAACAGCAGCAACATACAGAGACTTTCCTTTCTTGCTATTTTGTGTAACGTTCATCTGTCAAAGATAAATGAGCTCCATGGGCCGTTTCTCAAACTAGCATGCAGAGTCATGCAAATTCTGACAAAGCCAGGAGAGCCCTAGACCCCAAACCCTTACCCAAAGTTAATCCAAACTCAACCACAGCCACCCCAGAGGGCCCTCTAACCAGCCACAGCTCGTTATACTCAAGAAAACGGTGTGCTCATTTACTTTCCTGTCTCTAAGCTGCAAAAAAATACCTTTTGCTTCCCAGTGCACAATGGAGATCTAACACTCTCCCCACATGGTCTCCTGCCTCAAGGTAGGTTGCCACAGCTTGACTTCGTGCATATACTGCTCTTACGAGCATCACCGAGAGCTGCACATGCACAGAGACTGCAGAATTGGGACCTGGTGCTTTACTGTCTCAGGCCATGTAGCCCACAAGCAGACTTCTGCCTCAGACATAAAAGGCTCTGTGGGGGGGAGAGGGGGATAGGCGTGAAGTGAAGACTTATTTTCTTCCTTGCTGTGAACACTTCATCTCCGCATAACGCATGACTCTCTCTGTGTCCTTCCTAGAGCACTCTAAGCATAATGAAGCACAGTTTCTTGTTTCACACTCCCATCTTTGTTTATTTTATTTAAAGCTTTCACTTCAGAGCTTTGAGGCTAGAGATCAAACAAATAAAAGGGAATTTGGAAGCTGCAATGTCTGATCTACATTCTGCTCAGAAGTTAAACTAAAAATTGCCCCCAAGGCAACAGACACACACTCATTTTGGGGACCGTTTGGTAGGATATAATACAGCCAATTTGCCTCCCAGAAGGTCAGTATTAAGATCCTTGTTTATTACTTCACCTATAAGACGACAAAGTTAGTCTCATGACTAAGGCACTGGACTTAAATTTAAGAGATCTGAAATTAAGTTTTCATATTTAATTTCACAGCTGCCACACACTCGACAAAGTCAGTCATCGCTCTTCTTGCCATTTGTCCGTCTTGCCTATTTGGACTACAAACTTTCTGGGGCAGAGATGCTGCGTGTCTTGCTCAGTGATGCTCCTATGTCCCCCCTACTTACTTACTAGGAACACTTTCAAAACACATTAACACTATATGCACTCTTTCACTTGCTCACCCTGATCTTTTTCCCACAGCAAAAGATTCCATTTGCATATAAGTAACCTGAAAGCCAAATATTATTCTCATTTAGAACCACATGGACAACTACTCCTTCTCTGACAGTATTAAAACCAACAATCTTACCAGCAGATCTTTGCCTCCTTGCAGCCTAAGTAACACGTTCTCAGTTTCTACTTCAGTCTACCTTACCTGCAGACAAGCAGTAATCTTTTTGACTCTCGTAAGACCACAGCACTAAGTTTTTATACAGTAGTTTAAATATTACAGATAAAATTTTGTTTGAGTAGCTGATGTTTCTGGCATATTAGGCAATTTTTCTGTTACGTTGGATCTATTCCCTTATATACTGTGATGCTGATCACAAATTTCTACCGAATACAATTTCAGATTATGTGGCCAAATTTTCTATTTATACCTGGTTTGTCAGATGAGACTCTATGCTCTTTAGAGAATCTCAGTGACAAACACATTTATTCTAATAAGTTTACGTTTCAGTTCAGCTAGAAGATGTGAAGAATCACATTTTTCCACAGTGCATGACTGGGACTCCAGCTGAAGTCAACAGGAGCGCTGCAGGCACATCTGAAAGCAGCATTTGATCTATAATCGCGTTTATTGGAATACAAGCACATAGAGGCCCTGTCTTACTACACTGAACATATTGGGAAGATATCTATTGCAAAGAAAATAGAATTAGAACCCAATTCATGCAGGATACTGTGGCTAGTGCCATGCCATCAACTTTTAGGCAGAGCTCTCCAGTGTATTAAAAGAGGGTGTTTCTTCATTGCTGATGGCAGATCCATTGTTTGAGCACATTTCTGCTTTTATACAGAGGAAATATCCCCATGTACAATGAAAAGACTTACAAATGCTAAAGACTTTTGAGAGTAAGTGTATTAGATGATTCAATTATTACACACAGATTTGCTGCAAGTACTTATCTGTATGCGTGCTACAGAGCTCAAAATAGACAGCAACACAGAGTTAGGTCCTGCAGTCTTATATACCCTGCGTGAGCAAAGATTTAGTTTGATTTGATGGCCCTACTGTGTGGAAAACCGGCTATGACACTGCCTTGAGGGGGGGACTCAAAACAAGGCTTCTAGTTTACAGAGGTAAAAAAAGAGAAAAAAAGGTATTTCCTTTAAAGAGACTGCATTATTTACAGAGAAAAATAATTACTGTACCTAAAATAGCTCTAAAGAACACCGCTTCAGCATACAAACAGGAAACTGTGAAGCTCAAGGATCTCATTTTCTTTTAAGATATTTTGAAGAAAGTTTAGTGCTTATCCAACCCAAGTGGCAGCACCGGAGACCTGAGTCTTTGATTTCCTCACAAAGCAGGCGATATCCCTGCAAGTCCTCATCACACTGACTTCCACGTTAGTAATTTATCCACATGCCTTTATTCTGGGTAGGGAGCAACACTTTATGTCTTGGGGAGATAAATCCATCTAACATCGCTCTCTCTCTGCTTCAAACTAAGTGCTTGGCCCAGTCTTTCTAAAATACACCAGTGATGGGGACCGGGATGGCAACCAACAATCTGCTTCACAAAAGCAACCAAGGAGACATCTCGTGGTAACAAGTCTCAGACAGTTCTGGTCCAGAAGGCACCTGAATCAGGGACTTCGAGGGCCAAATCTTTCAGCTGCTAGTCCACTGAGCCATGCTGTGGCTGATGTTTTATAGATAAGTAATTACAGGCAGCTCCCAACTGCCACAAGTATGGAAATTACAATAAACAAAGCAGAAGCCATTCATTCAGGGGGTCTTGATTCAAGCAGAGTAAAAAGACATTATTTTTACAGAGGACCATACCAAAATACAAAATTAGTTGCCTCCCTCATATGGAGACAAAAGCAGTTGCTGGGTTTTAACCTTATTAAATACTACGAACAAGAACAGGAGTCCCGCGCTCTCGACAGACTTCAGCTTTCTCCCAGCATGGGAACTGCCACGGAGTGGCGCTGTTCACAGACACCAGTCTGCACAGGAGAGATGTCATAGCAGGAAATTTTGGTTTAGCCTATTTCGTGGCCTTCTTAGCATCAGTCTCCATCTGGAGATCCCCACAAAATACTTTTCTGCATTCCACTATCTTTTTCACTGACTTAAATCATTCCATTACCTCCGCTGCTGGCCACAATGCTTTTATTTTCTTTTCAGAATTTAATCCAGCCTAGAAATGATGCAGCACTGACACATCCCCAAACCACAGACATGTAAAAAATCAGGACAGACAGCAGTTTAGATGATCTGGGCAGGGGGTCTTGCCCTAACAGACATATGTGACATGCTCTCTTGGTGGCACACACTTACATCCATCTGTTGAAATGGAACTGAGCCCACTGCACTTCCATCGTCCTGGTTTTAGTTCATATGCACCATGTAAGCGCTGGGTTCAGCAGGCCGGGCACACAGTGCTGCGAATCCTAAACCTAACTTCTATTGTTGGCATGGAAAACACTGCAACAATTCTCACCGTCAGGGAGTGGAAAAAGGAAACGTGACAACAACCACCAGCCCTGGGGTCCTAGGAGGAAAGCAGTTCTTTCCAATAGGAAAGCACAGATTGTGAGCATTACAGTGTTCGGTTTAATTTCTTGCGGTCAGTGAATTCAGAAAAAGCAAACTGATTTTTTTTATATGCCCACAGGCTCTTGTAATTAGACCTCAGGAATTAGCACTTTGTCTTCCACTAGACACCAATGAACAGCCAGCTTAGTCGTAGAAATTAAAAGGAGTAAAACCTAGTTTTCACACATATTTCTGCATGAGAAAGAAACTAAATTGTTCAGAAAGCAGCAAAAGGTAGTAGCCAGAGAAAACACAGCACCTGTAAAGCACTAGCAGGTCACAGTGACCCATATACAACTGATTTCCATTACTGTGAGCCAAAACTTGCAACCGTTTGCCCTGAGAGTGTGAAGAGGTATCAGGAGGAAGTGTGAACATTCCTGTGTGAGGATTATGAATCTGCGTCAGAAGAGACTCAGCAGAGATGGGAGCTCAGGGCTTTCCCTGCACAGTCAGTGGCATAAAAATTGTTTCCTTTCTTCCATAGATAACTTGGCAGGGACGTTTGTTCAGCATTAGCTAAGTGACAGTGGCTGAGAGGGGAGCTAAAGCCCAGCCAGGGCAGCACCACACGGCTTGAAACACCTTTGCAATGCAGATTTAAGACTGTGTTTTTTGTCCCAGACTTTGCTGTCATTAGTGTAAGTAAAGGTTTACAACAGCCTTGTCCAGCTAGCCGTAACGTGGTAACGTGGCATTAATAACTTAACACAGTATTAACTGATAGACAATCAGTCTTGGCACAATGTTTACATTTGCAAACCATTATAGAGTCTAGTATGTTCAATTCTTACCCTGCTAGTAATTCAGATGTGGAGCTCGTTACACAGCAATTGACATTTCCCTTCGGAACCTGCACCCTGCTCTGCACGGGCCCTGTGCCTGCCCAGGGCGACCAGCCCCTGTAACCGCTCGCGGATTTAAATTCTCAGCAGAACAGCCACGGCACTTCGCTCACTTGAGGCTGCAGCTACTGTTTCAAACACCGTGTACAATAAGCTGCAAGGGGGACTCTGAAAGAGGGGCCTCCCATAGCACCTACCGCAGGGATGCAGGTCCCCCAGCCTTGCTCTCAGTCCCACCTCCCCAGCCCCGCGCCTCTGCGCTAACTTCTGGCAAGGTAGGGCACAACGCACCGGCCCTGGCTGTTGGGATAATTCCAGTACATTTACTTACAGACTTAGGTGCAATTATTTAGCTTTAGCACCGCAGCCGCAGTCCCGCCCGTGACCGGAGCGGTGCGGGGATGGGGTCGCGGTGTCCGACCCTACACCGAATAGCGGGACCCGGGAAGCCACGGCCGGGCAGGGGAGAGGGGCGCCCCCCGCCCGCGCCCCGCGCCCTACCTGACCCGTGCTGCCGGCGGAGGATGGCGGCTTGCCCGGGCGGCGGCGAGGCGGAGGAGGCAGCGGCGGCCGCCGAGGCGGTGGCGGCGGAGGTGGCGGCACCCCCCTCGGCCGGGGGGGGCGGCGGCGGCGGCGGGCGCTTGGCGGGGCCGGGCGGCGGCGTGGGGCGGGCGGCGGGGCCGTGGCGGCGCGGGGCCGCGCCGCTCTGGATGTGCGAGACCGCCTCGGCCGCCTGCACGTCGGGCGGCGCGAAGCGGGAGAGGACGCGCAGCAGCGCCTGGGCCTTGTGCTCCTGCGTGTCGCCGTCGCTGTAGTCCGCCACGCGGCACTCGTAGACGCCCTCGTCCTGCCGCCGCACGCCCGAGAGCCGCAGCCGGTGCGAGATGTCGTTGCCCTGGACGCGGACCGTCTGCAAGAGAGCGCACCGCCGGGCGCCGCCTCAGCAGCGGCCGCCGGCCCCGCCGCGTTCCCCTTCCCTTCCCCGGCAGCGGCCCTGCTCTCCGCCCTGCAGCCCCGGCAGAGCTCGCTCTCGCCCCAGGTACGCGGCTCTCGCTGTCGAGAACACCGACCCTGGGCTAATTCCCCCCAAAGCACCGGACGTTTAAGCCAGCACCTCGCTTTTAAAGCCCCACTTCGGGGTCCCAAGGGGCCACCCGGAATCAGTCCCTGCTCCCCATCATCCCCACACCACCGCGCACCGCGCACCGCTCTGCCAATCCCCCGCCCGCCCCTCGCCCGGGGGGGTCCTCTCTCCCCTCTCCTGCTGCCCGGACCCGCACGGAGCCCCGCAGCCGCCCCGGGTGCCGGCCAGCCTCCAGCCCGCACGAACGGCCCCGCAGCCGACACCTGGGCAAAGGAAGCCCGGCACCCCGGGGGTCTGCGCCCCGCGCCTGCTGCAGCGGGCCGGGCCCCGCCGGGTGCAGTGCCACCCAGCCCAGACCGAGGACGTGCCCTACGGGCCCGGTGCAGCCCGCGCTCCGCCGGGACGGAACGGCCGCAGCCGCGCCTCAGCACCGCGGAGAGGGGCCGGCGGCCGCCTCGCTGGGGCGGAGGCAATCCCGGGCCCGCAGCGACGGGAAAGGGGCTCGTTTCCTGCAGGACGGGGAGAGAAGGGGGTCGCCACAGGCGACTGGGGTTTGCAGAGGGCAGGGAAAAAAGCAAAATTCTGATCTGGCCCACAGTTCCTTTCAGACGTGGGTAAGGAAGGGCTGTAAGGCAAGCATCACCTCCTCTCGATTTGCGAGGAGTGAGACGTGACTGCTAAACCAGCAACAGACGGTAACGTTTTGACCAAGCCACGACACAACGAGGAGGGGAAACGTGCCACACTCCTGCCGTGCTGCAGGAGCGGGGCTGCCAGTGAGACCAGCTGCATTCGTGTGTCAGGAAAGGAGGGGGGCATGCAGAGAATCCCACGTGTATGGGAGGAGGGGTGCGCGCCGCCCAGCTCAAGCTGCACTTACGCTGATTTTGGTTGCATCCTTATTTGTTACCTAAAAGAACAGAAAAGAGGGGGATTAGACTCAACTCTGCCAGCACATCAAAAAGATGCTCATCTTCCCACCCCAGTGCAAGGACAGGACACAGACAGATGTGACTTTCTCCACTTGCCATTCTCACAGCCCGTGCGTGGCTGGGTGGAGTTCCCCAGGCAATGGGGAAAGCAGCAAACCAGTGCTCAGCTGGGGGGACTGTTTTGCTAAAGCTCCTGTGATGCCCACAGAAATGCTGCCTTCACCGAGGGTGCGAACAGCAGCCAAAGAACGGCTTGTTGCATGCCATGCTGCTCACAGTCCCTGACAAACACTGGGGAAGACGCTTTACTAGCAGCATTAGCACAGCAGTGAAGTGCTTGGGCAGGCTGGATCCCACACTGCTCAAGGCAGAGCTTCGGTCCTGAAACATCCTGGGAGCAGGTATCACTCAGCAGGTTTCATACTTGGTTATTTTTTTGTCTGCAGCCAACTACTGTAAACCTAAGTGATGCCTCAGATCTCACTGATGCGCCTCCCAGGGAGACGGTCATCATTCTCCAGGCATGCCCTGTCATCATTTATTGTAAAAGCAACTCACGGTTTTTATATAAGGTTAAAGAAGACATTTAAATCCAAGCGATTTATTTCCCTGTCTGACAACTGACTTACACTTTCCCCAGCTAGGCGGCATCACATTAGCTCAGTGTCTATATGCTTTGCATCTCTATTTGAGCTCTGCGGGAAAACAAGCGTGCCACAGAGAGGGGAGCTGGCACAGGCACGGAGGCTGCCGCGGGGCACCCTGCTGGCACAGGAGCCGGGGGGCTGGAGAGGATGACGTGCACTGCACAGTAGGGCAACACGGCCTGGAAATCCTGTTTCACCCCACTCCTTGTACAGCCCCCTTTGGCACCAGCACAGTGTCTTGCACTGGCGGGATGCTGCAGAATGAACTGGCTTATGTTGGGGAAATGCAGCTGAAAAATTTAGACTAGAGCCTACCCTCACACCAGGCAGCTTGCTAGGGGGAGGGGAAAGGACACGCAAGATTTAACTGTGCTTCATGCATTTTAATTACTACATCTGACTGTCTGAAAATGTCTTGCTGAGCTCTAGATATGGACACAGGTGTGTACATGCACCCCAAGAAACCGTGTGCATTTGTATATGCAGATTGATATGTACTTAACATACCAACAGAGAGAGGTGTATCCCTCATGCCTTTATCGGCTCTATCAGTGAGCAAGCCTTTTACAACAATTACGAGGTCTCCCACCTTTTATGATTCCTAGCTCAGCCCACAAAAGCACTGGTTTTTGCTTGTCCCCACTTCATGCTACAGCTATTTTTGACTGCCTGTCTTGGGTCCTCATTGCTGATTTTGCAGGAGGACATTTATCATTTTCTATTTACAGTCCTTAAAGCACTGACGTTTTTTCCTGAGGTGAAGTCCCCCATCGTGCATGCCCTGTCCTCCTCTGTCCCGAGGGGCGGGGGGGGGGGGGGGGGGGGGNGGGGGGGGGGGGGGGGGGCAAGGGATGCCGGTGCTTCCAACCTGGCTTCTCGCTGGCACTGGGTAGAGGAAGCGCTCTCCTCTCTGGGACTGCTGAGTTTATTTTGATCACGCTCTGAGCATGTCGCACTCGATGAATAGATATATCTCCACAGCACTGTATTACCTTGCTCCTGCTGCCGGGAACACTGATGGCTAATTCGTGTGCAAGTTCTCTGGCTGGTTCTTTAAGGTACCACCACTGGATTTCCAAGGAGTAAGAGGTGGATCCGCTGGCTCGGAAAGCACAAGGCATCTCAATATCATCTCCCTCCCTAACAGTCACATCTTTGGGAACTTCAGTAAAGGTAGCTGGGAGGGGAAGATAGAGTTACAAGGGCTGGTTATCGGGATAGATTAAAAGACAAGACCAGTCTTTTTCCGTGTAACGTGAGCTGTTCAGCTCAGGGGGTTGGCGCGGACCCAGACACGGGTTTCCGCACGATACGCGGAGCATCCAGACTGCGCGCCCCGGGCAGGGCCGAGCGGGTCCCCGCTACCAGCGGAAAGGGAAAGTTTGAAGAGGATCTTAAAAACCCCTCGTCCTCCCAAGAAAACCCTCGGCTGGACACAGGGGCACCAGCGTCTCGTGCCCCCTCCCCCAGATCCGGCGCGGGGACTGACTGTCCCGGGCTGCGCGCCCGCTGCGCCCCGCTCCGCTCCGCTCCGCGCCGGTGGCTGCGAGGCGCCGAGCCCGCGCTGCCGGCAGCTGCGGCCGCAACAGTGCCACCTTGTTCTGCAAAAACACCCCCCGGGCAGCGCTCCCCGCCCCCCGCCGTCAACACTTCCACAGGAAAAAGCGGCGGGGAGGACGGGGCTCGGAGCAACTGCCGGCGGGAGCGAAGCGGCTGGAGCTCAGCTGCGGACAGGGCGGCGAGCCCCGCCGGCACCGGAGCCCCGCCGCCTCCCGCCGGCAAGTTGTGCCCGGAGCGGCGTCTCACCGCGGGAAGAGGCAGAAGTTACCTACTCACCGGTGACGATGAACAGCAGAGGTGCGTTGAACATCAGGTAACAGAGGGTGCAGAAGAGCCCCCGATTTTCCATCTCATCTATGTGGGCTGCGGGCGGGGGCCGGGCTCGGGGCGCAGCCGGGCGCGCCTCAATCCATCGCACACAGCGGGGCCGGGTCAGGGCTCCTTCCCAAAAAGCCAAAGCCACCCGACTAGCCTTGCTTTGCGGGGAAGCAAATATAAAATCCACAGCCGGCTGTTCAAACTCGCTCGCAGGTGGAAGCGACGTTCCTGGGAATGAAGCAATAAATCTCGTCCCGTTTCTTTGCGCCGCCGCGAGCGGGATTCAACTGCCCTGCGCTGAATGGGGGCTCCCGCTGTCCGCAAGCGAGGGAGCGACGCCGGGCTCCCCTCCGAGACCCATCACACTGACAGCTCTGCTCTCGGAGCTCGCAGGAAGGTCCAGCGAGGCGGCAGGCACGGGCCTCCTCTCCCCTCGCCTGGGGAGCGCCCGTCGCGGCCCGGGCTCTGCCCCCGCACGTCCCAGCCGCCTCTCCCCTCCCGGGCGACGGGCGGCCCCGGCGGCGGCTGCACCCGCGGGCCCGGCCCCGCTCCCGCCCCCCGCCCCGCCCACAGCGGGAAGCCCCGCCCGCGCCACCGCCCCCCGGCCCGGCCCGGCCCGGCCCGGCCCGGCCCGCCTCCCGCCGCGGGGCTTCGCCGGGCGGGTCGGTCTCGCCGGCGCACTTGACGTGTGCCTCCCGCTTCCCGCAGCGTCCCAGAGTCGCTCCGGACGTAACGCTGGAGCGGGTGAAGGAAGAGCAGTGCAGTGGCTGCCCTCCGCCGGCGTCCCGAGCCACCGCCGGGGCAACTGCCGGGGCGCGTGCCCAGAGCCGACTGGTCGGTGGCTGTCAGGATTCCAAACTCACTGCGTTTAGTACTTGTTAAAATACATCAAGGGGGGAAAAAAAAAACCCCAAACAACCCCACTATTGATAGAGTATCATAAAAAGAAAACGTTTCTGTGGATCAGCTGTTTCTCAGGCAAATGTCCCAATTAAAAACCAGAAGTGCTCCGCAGTCAAGGCAGGGAAGGCATTACAGTGAGTTACAGCCACAAGCAGAGTTTGATTTTTGCAGTAAGTAATGTGAGGGAGCTGTATTTTAATAAATTTGAGGTGCCTTTCTAAAATCTTTCCCTTTTTTTCTCTGAAATTCCATTAAAAGTCACCATATTATTCAGCCACAACTTCATTTAATCACTGGGATGGCATGGGAAGTGTGTTTTATGATCCGCAGAAAATTTCCTTTATATTTTTAATGGTTGCATTCTGTACCAGAATGCAAAGCTGGATACATGAAGATTATTATGGAACAAATTATTTAGAAACAGTCACTTTTTCAATAACTAAATCAGAGCAGTTTTTAAATGGGTGCTACTGTCTAGCTTCCCAGTAACTCCCTGTCTGGCCAGACTGACTGCTAGAGGCTTAAGCGGTTGGGCCCTGCCGGCTGCTGCCTCCTGCTCAGAAAACCCACCCCCATGGTTTCCACCAGGAAGTTTCAGTAAAATTCACACGATCCTGAAGAATACTGAAACTGCATCAAATCAATATTTCCGGTTGGAATTTTTTTTCTTCAGAGCATTTTCAGCCATTCCTACCAATCATACCATGATTTAAATCCTGCCGCAGTCCTCTGGTAGGTCTATGACCACTTGCCTGAAGAGCAACTCCTTGCCTTTCTTCTGTAGTCTTTACTGGGAGCCTAAATCCTGCCAGCAGGCAGAGCCCGGTCTCCCGGGCAGGTGGAGTCAGCCCCCACCAATCATAAAAGCTTTTATTGTAATAACTATTAAACACCATTCAATCAAATAGTCTAATAATCACTTACACTTTGCTTTTCCACCCAAAAACTCAGTGTGCTTCATGCAGTAAGTAAGCATCATTATTTCTTTTCACATATGGCCTTAAGCCATGTAGCACTGCAGTGAGTTTTATTACCAGCTTGCCAGAGTCCCGGCGCAGCGCTGCACCTACCTGGCTGCAGGAAGGCAGGGAAAGGCAATCACGACAGACATACCTGAGGGAGTAAATCCAGCAGCCTCTCCGCTCAGCAGCAGCAGTCTTTCAGTCAAATCCCAAGAACAGGTCCTCTGGTAGTGAGGCAATTCCACTACTTTGTGCCCTCTGCAGCAGGATTGATTAGAAAACTCCTAATGGATAAACAGAATCAAAACAGAAGAAATTTTTATATCAAATTACTAGTGAAAAATCATATTTGAAAAACTTTTACTTAAGTTTTTATTAAAATTGATGATTAAGAATTTCTTCCGAAGTTGCAGCATTGTGAAAATTTATAAAGGCTTGGAATGTAAAAATACCCAGTTCACATTAAGTGAGTTTTGTTTCTTAGGTGTAAAAAATAAGTAATAAAAATAAAAAGGAAAGGCAAATGCATTTAAACTTAGTTCTATTTTAATAAATCTAAGGTTGTTATTGTAGTAATAGTGTTGCTGAAGTGAAGACAGTTTTAGCTTAAGCGTCCCTCAATTTATAACATTAAACCTTCAGTTCTACTGTATTTACTACCCACCAAATTTGATTTTATATGTAGCAGCTGAGCACTGAAGCGCTGTATCTTTGTATTCAATTAAAGTAAGGAATTAGGAACACAAGTGTGTTTTTCACAGTCTTAAGTTAGAGTAATAACAAGGCACTTTTTATGTTCTCTTCTACTAAAATTATAATGGGGGACTATTGTGCTCTACACTGACTAGCAAGTACTCTGCACAAATCATTTTGCTCTTAGGATCATAACAACATTTGAAGTCATTTATTGATTCAATCCTGTCAGCAAAAGGGACTTCCACAGCACAGAAGCTATCACCAGCCTGCATTCATACCCCGAACAAGTGATGAACGGCAGGAGTATCACAGGGAGAAGCTCCCTTTGCAGTTACTGATCCTGCAGCATCCTGCACACCAGAGATTCTCAGTGAAATCAGGGAAAATATTCAGGTGCGTGAAGTAAAGGCTGTGTTTCGTTGATGACCATAATTTTTTGCTGTAAGCTGTAACTGTCAATCAGATATTACATTAAGCTGCGTGGCAGATAGGTAATGATATTTTACACATAGGCAAACTGAAATTGGTTGTTTTTATGGAGAAATCCTATGGCATTTCCACAGCTTTCAATTTCCAAGTTAGATTTTGGTAAAGAAGATTTTCTCTGCTTTAGGATCAGCCAAAACACAGGAGCATTTGTTCTGGCAACAGGAGACTCTGTCACTTTATCCACATGACTTCATCGCTAAGCCATCCCCTAGGAGATGGTGGCAGGGAGAAGCTCTGAAGTCCCCTTCCTGGCTCCTGAGCACCTTTTCCAGGGAAGCCAGAAGGAGTCTGGAGGGACCATTGGGTGAAACCAGGAGAATTCCTCCTGAAGGGACAGTCATCTTTGTTGTCTTAGTCTCATCCTCATACTCTGCTGTTAGCCCAAATCCTCCTTTGATATGAAATGCAGGAGCATCGCCGACCTCAGGAGGTGACGACGATTAACAGCAGATGAGTATCTGGCACTTTAAGCAGACACTGGGACTTAGGGGACTGGTAATGGGAGACTGCTTTTGCTGTTGCTGGACCATGTTTTATAGCAACTCATGAAATCCCACAAGCGATTCCAGCACTGTGTAGCTGATGACATTTAAGAACATTTCTCCCTGTAATTTTTTTAAATGACTAGCAACTCCATTATTTGAATAACCAAAATACTTTCTAATGGCTGCTTGAGGAGCCTTTAATTCATACCCCGCTGTTTGGAGTTAATCCGTTCAGAAATTAAAACAGTGCAGGTCACCTTTGAAAAGGAGAAAGATGCAAAAATATCCAACTTTACACATACAAAGCATATGTGATGAGACATTTACTTTGAGTTGGTGTAAAAGTGCTATAACGTACCTGACGTGTCACGGTATTCCTACCATATTAAAGCAACGTTCATCTCTGCCCTAAATCCTCTGGCAGAAGTAAGCCCTGTTCAGCACTCTATTCTTAGATTTTTGTCAGGGTGTTTTTTTCTCATTTTTCTCATTAGACTGACATGCTTTCATAGTCACAGGGGCCACTTTTGCTCCTACTGATAGAAAGGAAAAGCTTTTGCAAATGGCTGCTGTGAACACGGAGGACAGTCCTGGCCCTCTGCTCCCGTGGTGGAGCCGGCAGTGCTGCCACTCCAGCTCGCAGGCAGCGTTCAAGCAAACTCTGGGGCTCAGGGTGCCTCCCCAGGAACCTGAACACGCTGACGGCATGCTGACTGGCTTCTGAAGACCGTATTATCTTTAGAAAATAGGTGAGGGGCAGAAGCGAATACTGGATGTAAACAAACAAAAAAAAAGCAAAAGAGAGAGATGCTAAAATGTTCACATCTGTGCTTCCAGCACAGTGACCTTCACTGTGGACCTTCTGCCTCAGAGTAGTTCATAACAACAGGCTGGCAACTGCCAGCCCGGTTGCCTTTAAAATGTCACTGGTTTAACATCAAATCAAGAGGTATAATTGCATTTTTCCTTCCTTCTCTCCACCCCCTGAATTCCAGTCCTGATCAGGTCCAAACCAAACTGACAGCGTATTTGTGTTCCCGTAAGAAGTCTGTAAAAGGTCATAAAAGCTGCAAGTTCAAACGTCTGGACTGTTTTCAATATACACGATGACTTTCCTATTTCCCATCCGCAAGCAGCAGGCTGCACTGTCTTGAAGTTATTCCAGGATCCAGGTGATAGGCAGAAGTCTAACACAGTGTTTGAGAAAGAACTGATTGGTCTTGTATTAGGAAATTCAGGGTTAAAACTGTCAGACTGTGCTTTGGTTTATTCATCCTTCCTCTGGACAAGTGACATTTCCACCAAAAAGCTTCATTTTTCTTTCCATGAAACTGATTAAGGTAGAAAGCACACTTCTGCATTCTGGCTAGGCATAGTTCTCACTTTATGCAGCAAATGCATTTTTAATTGCCTTTAGTTTCTGCTTTATCTAGCTTTCTTATCTGATATTCTTTGTTAAACTATCTAACAGTATAAGACACTCATGCAAGAACATACAGAAAGAGAAGGCAACATATATTCATAATAATGCAGCAACAGTTCATCTTCAACTACACCGTGCTTACAATAAAATCAAAAGTCAGAAAATCAGATTACTCCACACTGTAAAATTTATCCGAAATTTAAGGTGGATAGTCTGTTTTAATAAAAGACATGATGCCGGCTGCCTAACACTTAGACAGGAGTATAAGATGGCAAGAGAAGACGACATATAAAAATTGTCAGGTCCATCAGCATGTGGGGTTGCCATTCGTCAGCTCATCCTGCAGCAGATCGGTGCTGCTGCACCTCCACTGCTCGGTGCAACCCCTGCATACGAATAGGGATCTCGTAAATTTATTGGGAAGAGCTTGAATGAGGTGCATCACCCAGAAGCAGAGTAGCAGACTAGAAGCCAACTCAGCTCAGTCTTGGGAATTACAAAAAACACGCTGCCTTGCAGAAGCATACTAAATACCAGGAAGCAGCCAAGCTCCAGCATCGCCATGAGAAGCTCTGACCCAAGAGGTGCCAGCAGTGCCTGATGGTACGGAGGCGAGTATTGCTTGCCTCTGAAGTGTCTCTACCTACATCCTATGGTTAGTCCCTTTAAGTAACATATTTATGTTTAACTTACGCCAGGATCTTTATAAACTATATTAGATCACCGTCTTGTAATATCTTCTCTCTTAAAGATAATTATTATAAAATAATATTTTATAGATTATAAACTAAGGCTTGTCCCTCTTCTGGGAAAAAAAGTATTATAATCATCCTTTCAAAGAGATAAACGCATTGACAAAACTCAAAATACTCCACATTTGGGTCTACAAAATAATTTTAACAATTGTTTACCAACATCCTGATTCATCACATTCTTAAAGTGGTATAATTAATGGGGAATTGAAGCCAAAACATTATTAATAAAGACTGAAAAAAGAATTACTACAATGTTACTAAAAAAGAGACCGTTAAGTCCAAGAGAGAACACCGCTGAGTTATGCAATACCTTGTATTTCCCACTGGGCTCACAGAAACTAGTAAGGTCTCCCACACAGAAAACTGACATCTATTTGACCTCACAGAACTCCCAGCACCTCATATAGAAAAAAATCCATATAAAAACCCAACAGATCAGACAAGAACTGCAGCACCCTCCTAAACGCTTAGGCCTCAGTTCTGCAAGTGCTTCTGTGTGCAATGTGCAATGTAAGTGCCTCAGCGATCTGCCAGCTCCTAACGTAAAGCGTGACGAGATGAACCTACTGTGCACGATTTTAAAGAAGAATAGGTTTTCTGTGTGTAAAACTGGAGAGTTTGCTTTACTTTTTAAAGAAGCTAAGATTGTTTCTCCTTTCCTTTTTATTATTTTCAATGCCAGGATCACACCATGGTAGGCGGTCTAGTTGTACACAGCTAGAAAATCAAGAGAATTAGAAATTCAAGTCACAGCTATCCAGTTTTTCAAGAGAGACTCAATGGATGACTGGAGAATTAGTATAATTACTGCAACATCACAGATACTAAGCAAATAAGGCCTGCTTAACTAGAGGTGGCAAAATTAGTTTTATTTGCTTAGAATTCATTGATTTATTTTCCTTTCTTTTTTTTTTTTTTTCCTAATAATAAGTACTTGATAAACTACTGGAAGAAAAAACGTTGCTGTTAAAAAGCCATCTCTTGCATTGCCCTGGTCAAGAGCTAAAACTAAAGCTAGTATGAAAAAATTTTTGATTAAACGTGATTGCATAAAGTTTCCTCATTTGGCTGCGAGGTAGCTCACAGAAACAAGCTGCTATGGCAGACAGGGTACTGCTCTTGCAGAAGAAGTGAGGAAGAAAGCTGAGCCAGCAAGACTTCCAGCATCCTCGGCAGCACGATGGTCTCTGTTTCCTGGCCTCACCACAATGATTATCCAGGCAGGGGAGGTAACCTTCCTGTGCTCACCTGGGGACCTTTTGCCAGGACCAATTATTTTAGTAACAGTTTAACATAAAATAGATTTAATTTTATATAGATCTGTATTTCTTTCTCTCTATATAGTATTCAGAGTTGTTGTGCTTTAAATGATTTACAAGATTTTCCACATTAAATACCTTTATAAATGCCACTTAAGCTGTGAGAACATAGGGGAATACTCCAAATGGATGCAAGTTACTGCAACTGTCAGCTAGGGGTTTAAGTACATAGCATGCCAATGTACTACGTCTTTGAATCATGGGTGAGTGAGATAGCAAGAGAAAAGGTATTGACCATATGAATCTGGCTAGTTGATAAAGCCAAAATCATGACCTTTGTTAAATCAGTGCAATCAGAAAATGTACAGAACACCCGTCTTTCCAATTAATTCTAGAATATAAAAGAACACAGTGCAAGAAAAAGAAAAGTTCAAGTAGAACAAGAATGTTATGCTATACACAAAACACACACAACACGGAAAATCGTATTAGGCACAAACATCTTGTATTAAACACACCATATCTGGGCTGATGCGCAGAAAGGCTTCTAAGTATTCCATTAATTTTCCTTTACAGCTCAAGACTGTATTTTTATTTTTTAAGGAACTATCTGCAGCTGCTCTCTCCCTAAACCACAAAAACCTATCCACTTAATAAAAGAATGCAACACAACTCATTGAAGCCAACAGTTTCAAAAAGCATCCATTAATTTTGGATGCTTCTGGTTTTAGATGTCTCCCTTAATGAGCCTGAATGTAAACATGCTCTTAATAATTCTGCCAAAACTAGGCTAATAAGTCGATGTCTTCATTTATCAGCTGAAACACCTGACCTCATGCTGTACAGATGAATTAGATGCTCTGACTTAATCATTTATATTACTTTTCTTTATTTGAAATAAAAAGAAACTTTGGGCCAGATTCCCTATTCTGTTCCTGTTCCTCCCACCTACCCTGGCACCGGGAGAAAGCAGCCTGGATGGAGATGCCAGCAGAGCATCTCTGCAGGCTGCAGCAGCTTGCCTGAAAGGGGGTCACCTCCACACACCCCTCATCGCACTATGTGTTTGTGGAACGGAGAAGGGAATGTGAAAAGACATGTATTTTTCGGTTAGCAGATAACCCTTTCATCAATAATGTATCTCTCCAGTCTGTTGGTGTATCAACCCGCTACCCACTGTTTCAGACTGTTAGAGACTACGGCTCCTAAATTAGAATTGAAATGACTGTTTTGTTCAAGCAGGATCAATTACTTGCTAGTGTTTCCTTGCTGCTCGCTGTAGTTAGAAAGCCGCAGGGCTGACGCACGTGGAGGAATAAGTGCTGATCTGGGAGGTGACACTGTGGAAGTTTGGCTGTGGCCTGTTGATACATTAACATTTTATGGCCATGGTAGGAGGGACTCAGACTGAAGAAAAATCCATCCAGAAAACTGAACTGCTTATCCCCCAAAATGAAAGAAACCAGTCAGCAGATGTATCAGCAGATGCTGGCAGTCACTTGTGAAGGGCTATGTCCAGAGCTTGGAAACAGGGACCACTCCAGCGAGTGACCTCGGAGACTGATAGACATGAATAATGCCTTTCTCTGCTTCTCGACTCCTGGTTGGGGAAGTCAGAGCCCACTCCTGGCCAGGATGAATTTTCTCTTGGGTAATTTTCCTGCAGCCCACAAGCCTAAAGCAATTTTTGCCAAAGGAGAAAGAGTTGCACAGCCCCAAAGGACCAACAACATTTCAAGAATTTATGGGATTTAAGTCACTTGCGTGGTCACAAATGGCCCAGGAACAGGAGCCTCTCCCCATCCTCCAAAGAGATTGTCGCACCAGAAGACCTGGGGAAATGATGCCACAAGTGAAGGAACAAAGATGGGAACTGAAAGGCAGATTGCTCTTGATTCCACGTCCTTTGTGAGCAGACTCTAATGTTTTTCTCAGTGTTCTCAGGGAAATGAGATTAAAAATAACCCTTTCTCACCTCCCTTCTCCCAAGATCTGAACTGGTTAACTTCTGACAGGGGTTTTCTGTGTCAGCCCTTTGTACAGATTCTAATAGGGAACACCAAAACCTAACCTCAGCAGCACATTTGCTATGTGTGGATTAGTTGTGCATTACAGAGTGGTAACTAATAATTTTCAGCAGACAGGAGCCTGTCAGGTGGAAAGAGGGTGGGCAGAAAATACTGGCTATAGGCAAAGCCCAATACTCAGATGAGGTATTGAACATATGGAAAGATGGATCCAAGAAAACGCTCAGGAGAGTCTGACTTTTACAAAAATTTAAATGAGGTTTTGCTAGTTTAAAATAATGATAATGACCACTGTAGAAATACACAGGTTCCAGCAATTAATCTGCAAAAGCATCCTGGAAAAGGGTCTGAGACAAAAGATCTTCCTGAAATGAATCCTTAGAGGCCAGCAAACAGTTCTAACAAAGTGTTTTGTGGACAAATAGTTCTATTTGCAGAGTTTTAGAAAAAAATTGCAACACACATTTGTTCAAAGTGGCTCCTGTTAGGGATAAGTATGTGTCTGACTTCAGATGCTTCCCTCTAAAAGCTCTACTGACTGCCAGGAGACTAATTTAGGTGATAACACGTAGATAACAAAACCTGGATGCATAAATATGTTTCTCCCTTCCTTGTCGTTTATGTGGGTAAGAGTCCTCATGGTCAGATGTGACTTTGCTCTGATTTAAGCCTTGAAAAGCCGGTGAAAATTTTTGAGCAGAATGATTATTTCTCAAGCTGTAATTCAGTCATGTCCAGTTCACTGCAGGCAGTCGTTCAAACACAGAGGCAGGTATTCAGGTGAATTGGAAAGGACAGGCTTCATAGCATGCTAGGAATTAATTTGTGTTGCTGGGACTCGGGCTGTATGCATGACATTTGTGAGGTATTTCAGCTGGCGGGCAGGGTAACCACCGGCGGGCAGCAGTCACGGTGCTGGGGGACTGCAGCTCCAGCCCAGCTATGCCCAGGCACGTTCTGTCCCAACCCCGGGGACCTACAGCCTGCTCAGGTCAGCACCCACCTTAAGTGTATTGCAACCAACAGGAAGAAGATAAAGGTACATATTTGATTAGCCACAGAATAAATCATATCACTAAGCAGAAAGGTATTTGAAATAAACAGTAACAACTCTATTAAAAATGCTAGAATTTGCATATTTACAGCTACTTAAATATTAAGGCTTTTACTTCACTAATCTGAGATTAATCCACCATGTTACAATAGGTATTTGTTTAAATAAATTGACTACACTGCTAGTTAGAGATAGCGATTTCCATTGTTCAGAAGGTCTGCTTTATTTTGATCTTTTTTAGGAGATAATCCTCATAATCCTGTATAAAGTTGATTATAATACGTGTTCTCCCTTAGAGTTCTTTGCATACAGCAGTGATCCTGCTACCGCTCACTAGTTTCTGCTACTGAGGAGTTTAGTTTTTCAGGAGGAAACCGAGAAGCGGTTATGAAGACGTTAACGGCAGTGATAACGAGAATGAATTCAGCCACAATGCTGTTAGCAGATGAACACTGTGAGGAAAACTCAAAGCACTGATTAGAGTTTTCTCTCCCAGCAAAATCAGTATTTTTCTTACAGCTGTGTGTGCACTCACACAGTGAGTCTATTCCAGTGCTGCCAACTTAAGCCACCGTACATGGAAGTTCAGTCTGTTTTCCTAGCATTATTATTCTGTGTATGAAAGATCTACATATGATGCTTTCTGCTTATCTATTTTTATTGCATCTTTCTTAGCAATAAAGCCTCTCTGAGCTGTGCTTTACACCTCAGAACATGTCCGTCGGCCAGATGGTTGCTCTAACAAATGGGGAGAAATGTCAGAAGCACTTTTGCATACCTGGGCAGTGAGGCGCACCAGTCCTGCTCCTTGCTGCCAGCGCCAGCCATGGCACGCCGGGGCTCAGCATGCCTTGGTTTCTCGGCATGAGGGCAACAGGCACAGGGTCAAGGACCATCCCTCCGGGGGTATCACCGCACTGGAGAGAGGCTGCTTTGCGCTGCTGTGTCTCTGAGATCTGCTCCCAAAAGCCAAAACTTCAGCCAAATATTTTCTGTGTTTTCTTCCTGGATGGCACACATGGCTTTTGCTATAAACACTACCCCCAAAATTTCAAAGATAGCTTTGAATTGGAAACTATTCGTTAGCTTTCAAAATCATAACCTTACCATGCTTCATCTTATACTGATTATCAGCATTACATTATCTGCTTGATAGAGTATCATTTTATCTTATGGCTGATGATTCTTCACTGCTGCTTATGATTTTGTACAAAATACTTTCTGCTGTCAGGGAAGGCATCTTTTAAAGTCCAACTTCATGGCCTCATTTTGTGGATGAGAAATGCCAAGTCAAATAAGCAGGACTGGCTGGCTAATGAGAGTCTGGTGAAGTGCTTCACAGTGAATCACAGATTAGCTAATGGTTATTGAAAATCCTGATAATAACAAGTAACATTTTTTGCATTAGGAAGCTCTTCTGTTGTTTATAGTTTCTCCGTCAATGCGATACCATCAAGTCAAAATCAGATCACTGGAAACCAGAGGCCTAAAGTTGGTGATGGTAGTCATGGCTAAAAGAAATCATATTAATTCATTTTTTAAATAATTTGTATGTTATAGCATGGACCTACAGAAAGGGGAGAGGTGCTGTGGGAAGAAAGAGGGGATCTGCTGGAATAATCTATGCCTTTCTGCACGTGTGAACAGTTACCAGTACCTAAAGCAACCCAGAGGAGGGACAGGCAGGAGAACTTGTTCAGAAGCCAAAAAAAATGAAGCTCTTTGTTATCCCACAAAATCACTGGGGCTCACGGGGGAAGAATGAGGCCCTGGAGAGCAGAAGCACAGGAGATATTCACTCTCTAGGAAATTCTCCGTTGTGCCTAACCAACCTGGGAAGCAGCTGGGGGGAGTGACAGGTGGGACACAGGGATGTGAGGATGCAGGCAGCAAGGCTAAGGGTGGCCTCCTGAGTGCTGGGCAGCTGCAGACCACGGCCACTACTCTCATGAAGCCTCCAAAAGGTCTCACCTTATCAGGGGTAAAGTTAATATCAGAGATCATTAAAAAAGCAGGTAGATTTCTACCTCCAATGTAACTGCTGCAATAATTTATGATTTTAAGATACTGTCGTCTTTGTTTAGCTTTTCTTGCAAGATATTTTTTGTTGTTGTTTTGGCTGTACTTGGATCAATCTCTATAGCCAGCAATGAAGAATTCAGTCTTTTTGGTAGTTATTTTTGACCTTTTCTTGAGCAACAGCTGATAGCTTTCGAGATTCTTTGTCTAATGCTAGAGGTTAAGCTAAGCCTAAAATGTTCACCTGATTGCACTTGAACTTGTGGCTTACCTGGGTAGAAAAAAAAAGCTGCACTTTTGACATAGAGCTACTTCCAAAAAGATTGAACAAGTGTTTGGTCTACAACTTTATATCTATTAAGTAGTATTGCACAGAAATTTTCCCACAATATTCCACACAGAATGAAAACTGCCTTTGTAGCTTATGAAATGTTAATATCGTAGCATGAATTTATATAGGTGCATAACTAGAAATGATAGCCTGGGGAAAAAGTCTTATTTATAAAGTTAAATTTGTTAAATTAAAAATGCAGCTAATGACTCACCTTTTACTCTCCAAATATATTATATGTCTATATTTTTATGAAGTAATTGATAGGCTTTAGTATAACCCTGATAATACACGAAGGCACATTACGCGAGCAAATGTCTGGATGTGGTGAATCCACTGTTAATTATATAAAGGCCTTCTTACAAATCTAGGATACCATCTGTCCTAAAACTATCCTTTAGCTAGCTCTCTGCCTGCGTTCTGTGCAGCTGTACTTTGCCATTACACTCAAAATAAATAGGAGTATGCTACAGTACAAGTTAATGAATAAATGACGAATTACTAAAACTGTCTGACCAGATTATTCAATCTCTTCATCATGAGTCAGACATTCCACTTATGTTTCTTCATCATCTGCATTTACATGTGTATGCTCCCTCAAAGCATGCTTTTTTGTTGTCATTGTTATTACACATTTTAATGGTTGGTTAGATTTGTCAGATTTTTGCAAATTCAATGAAATGCCAGGCAGAGAAAGCACATGAAATGCAGCATTGTTTCTACTGAAGAATTATTGTTATTTCCACATTTGGCTTGTGCTGGTGTTGAAAGACAGAGGGAAGGAAGAAGGTGTTCCTGATACTGCATGCTAATGCTGCCAAACTGAATGCCAAAAATCCTATATATATTGGACTCAACAATATTTTTGTTTTTGTCCCTGCCTTTGGACTGGAGGTTCTGTGAGTCTTTAGTTTAACACACTTTTGTGCAGAGACTGCATCTTATCTCCAGGACAAAGGACCACATAAACCTTTAGTTTAGGTAAACGGTAATGGTGGGGATCTGTTCCTTGAGTAGGAAATTATGGAAATACCAGCTTGGAGTGGCATGGAGAGCCTGTTTTTTTCGCCCAGCTGCTCATCGTCATGATTCAGCTCTCATGGCTGATTATCTGAAATTTTCTGGCAGGTGCTTGGTGGGCAGTGTAGCATCCGCGTTTAAAAAACCTGCCTTGCTTGTGCCTATAACTAATTCTTTCTAGACCTTTGGTGATGCTTCTCCCCTTAACCCAAGGAGTAAATGTCTCTTCCATTCCTGCAACAAACCCTGGCTACTTTTTACATAAATGTTACTATGTACAGTTGTTATGATTAGTAAGTGCAGAGGGTGTGAGGCCTGATAATGGAATTGAGTGGCTCCTCTACCCAACCATCTTAGCAGGAAAAGGCTTTCAGGGCACTTGATGTTGGCTAACTCCACTGGGGCCTTCTTCCAACTTGAGATGAGCCAGGAGTGTTGCACAGATGCATGTGTGAAGCTGTAGCCCCTGGCAGAGGCAGTGAGGGCCAACATACCTAGTGTATCTGAGTGGGGGGACAGAGCTGGGTGGGGCAGATAGATTTGTGTCATTTCTTCCAAATTGTTATACAAAAACTGGCTATTTTTAAACAGTGGTTTAGAATCTGTGGAGTTACCCACATTAGATAGCTAATAATGTCCAACCTACAGGTGCGATGGAGAAGCCCCTGTGATGGAGAAGAACTACCTCTTCCAACTCTTAAATTCCGCCCCTTCATCTTATGCTCCTTTCCATGTAATGGTATCTAATCACAGCCTAGGTGAATCAGTTCTGTCTCAGGGTCATAATTTTCTCTGTTCTTTGACCCTCTGTAGATGAGAGCCTGCGCAGGCAGTCACACCTTCGCTGGGGATGGACACACACTCACTGATACAGCTACAAGCGAGAGTGGACCTGCGCACCATACTAGTCACACGCTGGCTTCCCTTTTCCATGGTCATCAGCTGAGTACATTTTTATACCCTATTGAAATGCACAAAAATACACTGTCCAATTTGACAAAACTTCCAAGTAATTATAAAGTACTTTTTGCAATTTCCTATGTAATATCCTTTCAAAGTTGTCCTGTTTTCTTTCTCTTTGAATGCATATTCAGAGCAGGCAGATTTGTAGGCACACAATGAGAAGCTGATTTTGAAAAGAGGTAACTAAATTGCACTGGCTGGAAAAGGGCTTCTTGCTGCCCTTTTATTATGATGTGCACACAACTTGCTACAAATTCTTTACTTTGCATTTCTATCACAAAGATAAATGAAATTGTCAATCCTGTTCACATTTCCTTTTGATGGCTATATAAAAGTAATAGCCAGGGTGCCAAAAAAAAGCTTTCATTAATTCTTCTATTTATTAAGGTGAAAGGAGGACTATTTTGCAAACAAAGAGGAATAAACAGACTGCAGTGAAATTTCTGCTTCTTTTCCAGAGGATATACCTTCTGCATGATTCCTAACTTTAGGATGACTCTGAGCAGCTCTTAAAATGGATTAAAAACTTCTGGATTTCAGATTTCTGTAACTTTATCTCAGTAATACACCACTCCAACACTAAACAGAATAAGTGAAACGCTGTATGGTAATGTTGAAATTTAAATCAGGGAATCTGACCACACTTTAAAAGAAAAAGAAAAAAAAGAAAAATTGTATATTCATTAAACAGAGATGTTTAATATTAAAAAAAAATAATATCTCAGCACTGCTTTTTGTATGTGTGTGTGTCCATAAACACATGGGTATAGATATCAGGGTCATTTCTTCAAAATCATATTGAGGAAAGATGCCCCTTATAAATCATTATTATTGGGAGTAGTTTGGAGCACAAGCAGCCCTGAGTGTTGCCATGTAGCTGACACAGAGTCTACCAAAAGCTAGTCTTCCTTGGCAGCACACCAAAATGAGTTACAGCCCAGCAGGACAGCAACAAGCTACTTTCAGTGCCACGAAGGTGAAACAGAGAAAGATATTTGCCATCAGTGCTACTGCCAAAGATGAAAACACTAATCACTTGTGGCTTGGGAAGGATGGGCACAAGTTGAAGGAGGAAGGGGGAGGGTAGAAAGCCCTCTTGGGGAGGCAGTAGAAAGGGAAAAGCTTAACGTCAGGGAGGAAGGTCATGGAGAAGTGAGAAGGACATTGCACAGACTAGCACAAGGCAGCCAGCCATGAGACCTGCCCTCCGAGATGATCATCAAGGCAAGGAGAGTTGGGGCCCTCAGCAAGGAACTGGAAGAATCAGATGATGGTTTTCACAGATCAGCTCTGAAGCCTCTGCAGATGGGGCTAAATCTGTCTGCAGAGAGAGTAAATTCTTATAGTCTCAGATGCTTATGTGAACTTCGTTCCTTTACTTTTTTCGCAGCATTGCTTTTTCCCCCTGTTGTTTAGTCATTACTGGAAAAGGAACTGGATTTATTAGATTCAGTTTTTGAGAAAAAAAGAGAGAAACTAAAGTTTTGAAACTCTGATAATTAAGATGGATAGATTTGTAAATCGTTTGAAGCTCCCCAGCACCGTTGTCAGCGCTGATGTGCTCTAACCTCCTGCCCTGCCTGGGAAGTGTTTGAGCAGAGTTTGTAAATGTTTAGGTGAGGAAGAAATCTAGTCCTCTATGGGACAGAGAAAGGGCAATATGTCCCTGAACTTCATGAGACAGGATCAAGTCTAAATTACCACACTGAAAATGCCTTATTTGTCCTTCTTGCGACATGCAAAGGTCTCAGGACAATTAATTCTGTCTTTTTTATTGTTTCAGTGTGGAGCTTAAAACCCCTGACCTTTTATCACATCTATTTAGCTGTATATCTATGGCTCAGGAGACAATTAAAAATGAGATGCATATTCTGTGTTTGGCAGAAAAATGCAGTACTAATTCATTTTCTGGCTACAACAGTCCAACTATGTTTAGTTTTTCCTTCTTGCATTCATATCTAAATCTATCCCTCTCTTCCATTGCGTTTTATACAAATTTGCATCTGTATGTGTTTATGCGTCTGTGTAAATCTTCAGGGTAATTTTGTACTACACTTCTTATTAGCACAGAATATATAAGACATTCTCCAAAGGTTTGAGTTTTCAGAATACAAAACTCTTTTGCTTTTTTAGATTTGGTTCAGCCTCCTCTAAACGTGATCATAAAGCATTCATTCCCAGATACTCGGTGGCCCACAAAGCATGATATCGACTCCGCTCCTAGTGCAGCCGCGTGTAATGTTATTCACAGCCAAAGTCCCAAGCCATCTTTCTACTCCACTTTGAAGGAATCACTCTCTTTATCAGTGAAGAAAACAAGCAGCTTTTCTACTACAACATTCAGAAACCTCCCCTTCCATCTCTCTCCCTCCCTCAGTGGCAAGATGAACATCAGAGATGGGAGAAAAATAATGCCGTGTTTCCTGAAGCAATTAATTTTACAATAGTCCAACTTTAACACCTTTGGACATTAGCACAAATGAGAAGAAAAATTAAAGCTTAGATTTACAAAACCATGAAAACAGCAGTAAACTGCTAGCAAAAAAAGTGTTTCCTTATCATCAGCAAGCAAAGGGTTTAGCCACTGGGAGATGTTTTAAAACCTCTTTTTTTTAAATCTACATAAAGACTATTTCTGATTCCATGTGAAATTCAGATCCAGTTCCAAGGGCTTCAGGAAAACCAGGCAGGAAAGCTTGAGATCTTGTTTGAAAACAGGAGCTATCTGAAAGTACAGCCTTCCCTCATGAAGCCACAATTTAAATATCAAGTTTTACACAAAGCAGAAAGATAAAGAGTCCAACCCACATCTTGTATCAAACCCAGCTGTTTTTAACGATTATCCTTCATTTTTTATTACTGTATGTTTTGATAGATCTTGTGCCAGCAGTGGATATGGTGAGAAGTTAGCCCTCTACGTTACCCAAGATACTGGCAGGCTGCACTTCTGGTACTTAACAGTGTTATAAAAGCATTTGTGAGCGAGGTACCCAGTAACAAGCTATTCCCTATAACAGGAGACCACACGAGCCAGTGGATCAGCACTGCTCAGCCTGCGGCACTGTGCACAGGACCATGAATCCCCTGATGCTTCATGTTTTCTAGTAGCTGGCCTGGTATCTAACATGTGTGCCCTGCCACAGCAACCATCTCTCCCCTGCGGTGGGACCCCAGTGTGCCCCGTGCGGCTGAGCCGCTCTGTCAGAAAAGGGGCTGCTGTGCAGCGGGCTGACGTGCTCAGGAGCAGCCCGTGGGGCACAGCCACAGCAGCACCTCCAGCTCCACGGGCCCTGATGAGCTGGGGACACCACCTCTGCTGTCACCCTGTGCAAGTGCTCTCCTGTAGTGAGAGACAAGACACTTGCTAGATCTGATTAGCCTGTAATCTCTCCAAAGTGGGGACATCTTTCTGTCTGTTCGCTCAGCCCTTCCTTAACAGAGACTTTGACCGTGTATCTGACCACGGTAAAAAGGGCAACATGCAAGAACTGAGGCCCTGAAGCTTTCCCAGTTAGATTGCTTTTACTCTTTGGTTTTTTTTTCTCTTTCAATTTTGGATTTTTTCCCTGTGACACTTAAAAATGACATAAATATTACAGGCTAGATGCTTGTCTCCCAAACTTCTAATAGTATTGAAGCAGCAAAGGTGTCTGTTTAAAAACAGAGGACGCTCACTAGCTACTTGGCTGAATGTGCTTTCCTATGCAAAGCTCTGCAATATTTTCAGTAGTGCCTTATAATGTCAGCTTTCAGAGTATGATAAGGTATCTCCACGGTTTCATATTGCATCAAGTGGAAATCCAGCATACAAATGACAAGCTCAGGAATATTTTACACAAAATTATTGAAATTTTTTAAGCTGTTTCTGCTTTTACACAGGAAGTGGAATAGATTATATGGTATTAAAGCATTTACTGGAAAGTTTTTACTTTTTGAAAGATCACTTAAATGAGGAATGTTATATTTATGAACTGTTATACGTTTGTCCACCTGTACATTCCTCTCCATCTCCCAAAAGAAAGGACTATATGTCAGAATGGTCAGCAAAAATCAGGTTTGTTTGGTAATAGGGCTATATTCAGACCATGCAACTACCAATCCGTATGAGATACCTCTTTTTACAAGAATATCACTCTCTTGCCTGCAGAGTGGCTCTGTACATGATGTTCAATCATTATGTTCATTAGTGGGGAAAAATCCTTCAGGAAGATCATTCTTTTTAAAAGCCATATGCAATTGTGTGGCTAAAAAGTGCAAATGCCTTTAATTATATTAACCATGCTTGCAAATTAAAGGCATAATAACCCATTTGCATCTGTGTAAATTGGGTATTAGACCTAAAGTCAGTATTCATTTGTGTGCGTCTAGGTAAAAAATAAAGGAGTAAAACACGCACACAAGCATACTATTTAGAGATTGTGATGGATTGGAATGATATAAAAGAGTGTCAGATCAGTAAATTAGTGATACCACACAGACAGAAAATCATGGGAGATGCTAGATGATGGCATGAGAAGCAGGGAAATTTGCTTCTGCATTTAAAGACTTCTCCACAAAAGCGATGTGAACATTGTCACTCATCCTTCACTTTAATAAATCTGCAGGGCAAGGCTTAGGAGTATCTCAGAAGTAATTGGAATACAAAGCTGGCATCCTCTCCTGGATCTGAAAATATCTCAGGAGCTTCTACTAGCGGGCATCAACATAATCATTAAACTTTCTCCTCCAGATCAGGCTTCAGATACTGGTGGGGAGCTACACTCGCTGATTTTAGATCCAAAATTCAAATTTAGATTAAAAGAGTTTAAATATCTATAAGGACATCTGGAAGTCCTTTCTCAGACACTGAATAAGCAAAGGCTTCAGGACTGGGTTCTTTGTTCGTGTGTGTTTGGTTAAAATACACAACAGCATCAGTGTCAAACAAATGGATGTACTTGAAAGAGCTACAAGGAATTACAAAAGACTCTTGCTCTCTTTACATCAGCTGTGCAATGCTTCATGCTCCTGCCTCTTGCTGAAGCTGCCGCTATAAACAAACAAGCAAACAAACAAATCCCAGAGCTGCGCAGACAATGTCGGAGACATCATTAGCCATGTCTGGGGAATAGACCAAGATGTCCTAACACTAGGAAGCAACACGCAGGTTGAGTCATTGTTCAAACCTGTTCACTTCAGCCATTTTGCAAGGCAAGGCAGCAAGGACTGTATAAGCAGAATGAGCTGATCTCAGTTAGCATATTTTTCATGCCTAATCTCAGTTAGGATACTTTTCAGGCCTGTCATGAAATTAGTAACAGTGCAATAAAGTCCTTGCAATTCAACAGTGGAAAACAAGAGAGTTTATAGGAGAAAATAAACTTTACAATTCAAAATATTGGGTCAATTCCTGCTGTCCTGATTTGCGCAAGCACTTGGGCCTTAGCTAATCTGAAGAGTAGCCCTGTCTATAGCCAGGACAAGTGCCCTGGTGCCAGTCACAGTTATTTCAGCTTTATCTGTTCCCTTTTAGGGATTGCGCTGGGAAGCTCCGTTAAGGGCTTATGGTCCCAGTGCAGAAAATGCCTAAGCACAGGGAGTAGGGAGTTTCATCTGGCGGGGATTAAAACCCTGGCCCTGCATGTCTTAGCATTCAATAACCTTGTCATGTTAGTTCAGTTTGTATTTCATAACAGTCATACGTCTGACATTAAAGTACATTTGGTTAATGGATCTGTGCCAAAGAGCACAGGAATATAAGTAATTCTTACAAGGAAAACTACTAAAAATAGTGCTACTTCTTCTAAGAGATGCAAAGGGATATTACTGATTAAGGGTCATTGCTCCCTCTCCCACTGGGACTATTTCTGTGCTTGGTGCATCAGCAGGGCAGCCTGGGCCGGAGGAGACAGAGCTTGGACTGATGACAGAAATTAGGAGAGAACATTCAATACTAAGATGAGACCTGGAGGAGTTGATTCCTTGTCTCTGGAGTTCTTATGCTTGAAAAACAAGGAGATTTTACTCTCCTTATATTTCCTTTTTGCCTTTTTTTTTTTTTTTTAATATCTGCCTAAAAGAAAACCTCGTTTTATCTGGTGTTAGGCCAATTAGTACTAGTGCCTGTGGAACCTATTAGCAGCATCAACAACAGCAGATATGGTAAAAAAATAAAGCTGGTCATTTCTGTACTTTCATCGTAATTGCCGTTTTAAATCTAACACTGTTTTGCTCATTAAAATAATGCTGGAAAGAAAAGCTGTGGGTTTTGGGGGTTAAAAAAATCTTTTATTTCCTATGTTCTTTTCAAAAAGCTATGGTAATTATTTTTGTAGTGACAAGAGGATTCTTTGACTTAATTTAATATAGAAGATTAAGTTTTCAGGAAAAAAAAATCACTGCAACATATGCAAGGGGAAAAAAAAAGTTAGCTTTTTCCTATATCATCAGAAGAACTTTCCCATCCTTCTGTGAGACAATCCTGCCCTGGGGTGTACAGCGAGATTTAACTTGGAGCTAAAACCACCTGGTTCCTGGAAGCATGTGTGCTTGAAGTAGCACTTGCAGGAGAACTGCTATGCTGGAGAAGTGACCAGGCCACTTCCTCAAGGTTTCCTTTTCGCCCATGTTGCAGCAAGGTCACGACAGGAGAAAAGGTAAAAAGAGAAGACATTTCTGAGGGCAATTCTGTAAAACAGAGAGGAAAAATGGTGCAACCAGTTACTCCTTTGGTCCTCCACCAAGCCTATCTCCATTCCTCTCTGCGCCAGTTACAGAGCAAGTCACCTTTCTCGTTTTCATCAGCAGAACCCATTTTACTGTCTCCATACACCAGGGATGATGTGGACTGAGAGACAGAGTGTGTCTTGGCTCTGACAGGTTTGTAGAAGAGGCAGGACATGCTTTGTTTTCAGGAATACTTAATATTAGCCACCAGAAGGACAAAGAGAAAGCAATTAAACTGTGTATCAGTCTTTGCTGCAAAAGGTGTTCCATTAGCAAAGCTTCAGCCATGAAGAGAGCCATGCCGAAGGAGCCTTGAGCATACGTCTGTCTGGGCACACATTTTAATCTTTCTTATCATTTTCTGGGACGTGTGGGATATTCCTGGAACAGGCTGGTATCAGTGCCACAAGCAAGCGTCAAACATCTGTATCTGAGACCCCACACCAACTCACAGCTCTAGAAATTCCTTTTTTTCCCCCCAAATAGTTCTACACTGGAAAGTCTCTAGGTTTTCTCCTTTCTAATCCAATTTTTAGAAATTCTTTTAAATTGAGTTTAGCTGTGAACTAATGGAAATAAATTAACTATGAAGTATATCATGGTGGCCCTGGTCTTGCAGTCTGCAGTGCACTGATAAATGATCAGCATCATAAAATAGCTGTTAATAGATTTTTAAAGCCAGAGGGGAAAATTATGATCATCTGATTCTGACCTCCTGCACAGTGCTGGTGACTGGACACCCCCCAGTAACTCCTGCGTCATCAGGGCCATGGCTGCTCACTGAGCAGCAGGATATTTTTCAGGTAGACAAGCCCACCAGCCCCTTTATAAGGAGTGAGACAGATCCTCACCTGGTGAGAATCAGCATGGTTGCAGCACCATGTTACACCACACAAAAATCTGATGCTCCTTTCTTTTTTTATGGTGCCATGAATCCAGAGAACAGCAAAAACAAGCCCCAAGTGAGCAGACATTTACCTGTAGCTCCACAAGCAGATGAGGACCACCCACTTGGGAAATACTTCACTGCTTATAAGCAAATCATGAACAGAGAAAATGGATAAATGACTTAACTGATCCTCTATCAATCACTTTGCTATGTCTACGTTTAGAATTGTGAGCACTATAACTCCTGGTTTTCAAGGTTTGTGCTCTATTCAGTTACTTGAAAATATGAAACAAAAACATTTGTTCAGGTAGGTCACTATATTTTCCTGCCTATGTTTCCACATTCAGGAGAAACTCCACAACATACAGTTCACCACTGGTAGTGCTGCTCATTGCTGTTCAGAACTGCTATATTGTTCTCCCCCTACTTAAAAAGTTATAATGCCCCATGGGGTTTTAAAATTAATTTTATTACTAGAAAAAGTCCCAAATGGAGTTTGAGTCCTGAGCAGTTGCCAGTTTTGATTTGCTCAGCACCATTCTTTAACTTTACATCTGTGCAGGCCCTTTTCACCCTGACGGGGCAATGTTTGCCAGTCCAGACTATCTATCACTCCTATTAAATAAATATATAGATAAGTAAATAAAAAAAGCAGTTGTACAGACAGAAAAAGATCTGTTCTTGTTCAAAACCAGTCAGATTCATGACCTGACAGACAGTGGCAGAAGAAAGACCAGAGTGGGCTCCACTGGCTCTCCCCAGGAGCTCTTCCCAGACCCCAGGGGTTCACAGAAGCAGAAGAAATTGCTGAAACCTCAGCTGAAAGGTAATTGGAAATACTTGCAGTATTTTCTGAGTGACATGGGTTCCTATGCAAGTGCCAGCAAAAACTAGTTTATGAACCAGAGGTATGTTATGCTTCTGCTGGCTTACTCTAATCATCTGAATTGATTTTTGAACCTGGCTTTTCTGGTTAGCACTGTATAATGTCCATTACAGCACTGTCAGGCCTTGAGGTGATGAGGGCATAAAGCACATTTCGATCCTGAAGAGCAAAATAAATTACTTGGCTTGGACAGATGGGAAAGGACACTTCTTTTCACTGCTATCTAGCAAACCAGGAGCAGAGTTTAGTCCAGTGAGATCAAAAATAGCCCAATAAAACCTACGGTCTGCAGCAGTACAGATGGCTTGTACCATCTCCTAAGCCATTTACTTTTAGAAGCTGAAAAATGGCAGCACTGGAATTTTAGGTGAACATTTCACTGGAGGTGATCATCGTACTGAGCAGTGTTAGCTCAGGCTCTCATCTTAAAACTGTACTCTCAGCGTTTAACACCTCACTATCCTGCCTCATTCTCTCCCCAAAAAGACATTAAAACCAAGCCAAGGTTTCAGCATCCAATGCAGGATCACTAACTTTAGGGCCTTGTTTCTAAATCTTACAGTGCATCGTCGCTGCCCCGAGAATCAGTTGCTGATTATCGCTTTCACAAATATTTACTGCTAATTCTTGAATAGAATATATTATGAAAATCTCCATATGCCCAGGCACAGCTTGACTTATTGGGTGAAAGAGGACGACTCTATTTTGGATTCACACTGCTGAGAGAACACTTACTGTATTGAATTCATACCTCATTTAAAATTGCCTTTACAGATAATAAATCCAAATGTTCCTTTGATAATTATTCTGTACTAAAATTAATGCCAAATAATGTGCAAGCAAGCAGGCAGGCCTTTATGGGTATGATTACAGCATTTACTCCTCTTTGGGAACTGCTGGAACTGTCTACATAAATAATACCATGCCATTATCCTTAAAGCAGCACATTTGTTTTACAACGAACCCTTGCAGGGAGAACTTTCACGTATATACTATTGAAGCTTTCCGTGCACCTTAATCATCTATCATATCCTTTAAGAAAAGATCTCATAGAAAAGAACTCTTTTTTTTCCCCCCACTACTGCTTGACATAAAACCATAATGGTTGTTAGGCGTATTGGAAGTCCTCCCATCCTTCTAAAAGACAATTTCTCTTCTTTATTCATTCTACTTGGATGCCTCTGTAGCAAAAGAAACTTTTACTGTGCTTTGTCTGAAATTCACATAACTGTATATGCTGTAACTGCATGGTGAACTGCCGGAGTTTCAGACAGTGTTTCTCCCAGGGTGATGTGTCTTAGTCCTTCGCTGCCACCCTGCTGCGCTGCAGCCTCTTCTTAATTGCGTCCAATCTTTTTTGCTGGGGCACTTGCACTAGCACAGTGATGTGCTGCCTGCCTGGGGCACTGCCCAATGTGCATTTGGCTCCTTAACTTTGTGTGAAATCTATCAGACCATTGAAACAAATCCTGTGTCCAGTGAGCACAGTTGACAAATTATAACCTCATCTTATGTGTTGCTATCAATGAATTCTAAGTCAACAGCCATATTTTCTCCTAAAGTCAAACCAGATGAGCACTAGAAATTGTGAAATAACAGCTTTATTACAAACAGAAGGGACCTATACAGCACCAAGTCCAAAAGCATGGAATTACTGAGCTGCTCCTGACTAACACTGGCATCTGAAAACCAAAAATACATGGATGAGGAAAAATGGCAGTTTTGTTGAAGACTGCTGCTGAGTAGCAATTACACTCTCA
The DNA here is from genome assembly GCA_003993805.1 of Himantopus leucocephalus. Classification (NCBI taxonomy): domain Eukaryota; kingdom Metazoa; phylum Chordata; class Aves; order Charadriiformes; family Recurvirostridae; genus Himantopus; species Himantopus leucocephalus. Next base: position 9,147,059 of record RSEF01000011.1, on the reverse strand, counting down.
TCAGAAACTTTAAAAGGAAAAGCAGGAGTAACTCAATTCAGAGGCCTTTTACTGTCAATTACACTAGACCTTTTCTTATTCACTTTGCTGAGCGGCTATTGAGTGATTGCTGATGGAGTGAAATCACAAGTGCTGCATGCTATTTCAGCCGCAGCTCTCCCAGTCTCACCCACGTGGACACTCCTTACAAGTCAAAATGTGATCTGATAAATTGTGAAACAAGGACTCCAAGATTCAGATTGCGTTATGAGTGAATTTATATTCTTGGGCCCTTTCTTCAATACACACAAAGTTGAAAAATTTAGGTTGTATTACGTACAATGAGTCTATTTTCCCTGCTAGATCTTTGCTGGGAGATGGGCTCCTCAGCAGGTGAGGTATTACTGCCTTCCTCTGATACATTCCTGTCCACTGTTCTCTGAAATACTGGGCTCATCTCTGCTTTGTAATCGAAAAATAAGATTCAAACCCTAGGAAAACTCATTGTGCATAAGACCATTTCAGCTTGGCCTGATCTCTAATTACCTCCTACTTTGGGCAGTGTGGGACTGGTTGATAACTCCATCATGTAACTGAGAGCTAGCACGTCGATCAATGCAGGAATACCAGTAACACTGCTAATGCTGAGCAGGGTGGATGAGCCTCTTTCCCCCTGAAGCGTCCAACCCCAAAGATAATAGAGCAGCTCTATGGCAGATGCTGAGAATAGGTTTTCTTCTTCACTTTAAAAAAAAAAAATGAAGTACTTCGTTGACTGTCTCTCTCCCCTATTTTTCCTCCACAACATACATTTGGGTTTATAGATTTTAAAACTCTTGTGAATGGGAATCTTCATTTTTCTTACCGGGGTAGTAAAGTATAAGGGCTGTTGCAAAGGTCAATTAAAATGGGAATCTTTCTGCCTTGATGGTAATATGGGTTCTCTGAATGTTTTTTCTTTTCCAATAGAGTGTGCCCAACCTGTAATAGAGACAGGGGATGAGGCAAGGCATACTCCTGAGACATAACGTATTATCATTTTTATTTAGGATTGGAAATTTTCTGACCCCTGAGGGTGCCAAGTGATTTGGTAAGCATTTCCACCTTCCAGTAAAAGAAGTAGCCAGGGGCTCTTATTGGCCTGGTGATACCATTAGCAACTGGAGTCTAAACCCTTCTTGTCTCAATTATGCTAAACTTAAATTGTCACCATTCACCTTTGGTAAATGTGCAGTGACTATAATTGACCTGTACTGGGACTGATGACTCAGACTGGAGATAGGGCAGGAGGATTCCCTGGGAAAGCTGGAGTGGTTAAAGGAAGCAAAAGAAGTTGCATCTCCCCTGGCACCCATTTGCACTGCAGTAGGTGCTCTTGGATCAGAAGCCACTGCAAATTCCTTGTCCCCACTTCTGCTGCCCCCATGTTGAGACGGGTGCCATAGAGGAAGCAAACCAAACCTTCACCCTTGGTGGGAACAGCAGAGTGCAAGAGCAGCTGGGTGCTGTGCAAAGGCAGGGCATGGCAGATACTCCCCTCTGTGCCACCACTACAGCTAGCAAAAAGCTGAAAGCCCCAGAGAAGAGTGAGACATGGTTATAGTAAGTTATACAGGACCTGAAGTGGGTTTTTTGAAGTTCTTATACAAAAGGCAACACACGGAGGGACCATCTCTCCTCAGAATGAGAAATATGGATGCTGCCGTAGTTTGGAAAAAGCAAACAGGAACTGCTGGGATGAGAAGGTGAAATATAGCACGTTGGTGCTGCGACTGAAAATAGGAGACTTGAAGTCCAAGAAGAAATAGTTGATTCCACATTGCGAAGCCTCAAGGAAATGGACAACAACTGCACCAACTCAATCCAATTAGGAAAAAAGATTTAATTTAATTACTTTCCACAGATCTTGGTCTCTGAGAACCAGTCAAATGCAGAGATAGAAAAGATAAAAGGCTGCTTTAGGGGTGCATGTTTTCAGCAAAAGGCATCTAAAGGAAGTTAAGTTGAACAATATAGGAAAATTCACACGGAAGAAGATATATTTCTTCTCCAAGTTTACTCACTCTTAAGTGAAGTATTTGCCAACTTTTTTCAATTAGTTTTCTCAGCTGAAAGAACTCTGAAATTGTGAAACCTTACAAAGACACAGGATTAAATTGACTTAGACAGGTGAGGTTCAGAGCTCGCTAAAAGGTCATATAATTTAAACTGACAGGTATCACAGAAGACAACCTGACTAGTCCAATATATTTTCCCTGCTAGAAAAGCCAAGGACTTGCAGGCAACAGATTATCATGGATGCTGCTACCAAAAGTTATTTAACCTAGAGAGTAAATAAAAGTTCTGGCTACAGACAGCAAATGACACCAGAGCTGGCTGCTGAGCCTGCCACTGCCTACGTAATGGGACATTGTTCCGTATTTTCTGCCCTGCTGTCCTTAAGCCCCTTGCAGACTGTCTAACGCCAGGAACACCACACGCCTGCTACACTGATTTTGGATGCAGTGCAGTTAGCCGAAGTGAGAGTTACAAGACAGCCCAGTCTGGCCCAGGGTCTGCTTCTCTGCCAATGCTTATACCCCAATAACAAAAACAGATTCCAATCAGCCAGTTCATTCCATTCTATGCAAATGCTGACTAATTTCAAAGAGATTTTCTATTGGTGAGGCTGAACCTCAGTAACTGTATGAAGATATATGTCATCAGGATACTTGAAAATATTTACAAAAATTTCAGACAGTTTTGCTAGTCCTGCTTGGACGGAGATGTATAGTAGCCCCATTAGGCATAAAATTTAGTGCTCAGTGACGATATGGGCAAGAGAACCAAAACTATCCAAGGTTTATTAAAAACCCCTTATTTAGTAACATACCATCCTTTGCAAAAGATGGAGAGACACTCATTTTCTCTCTGGACAGGGATACAGCTGTAACCTTGGCAAAAGGACCAAGCAGAGAGGTGGGCAACTTTGCATAGCTAGGATTCCTTGGTGGAACAACAGTTTAACATCTCCCAAGAAACTGAGCTTTAACACCCTCCAGACACGCCCACAAAAGTGAAATAATTGGTGTGAAATATTTCTGCACAGCATCCTGCTCCTCACATCAATGTGACTGAAGCAACAGCAGGAGTTGGTGAAGAGTAGACCTGGATAACCGAGAGCTGTTTCACAGTTCCTCAATTTTTGTATTTTGTGGATAAAATAACCATGTGGATCAAATATGCCTGTTTTGCCTGAGTAGAATGCGATTTTCATTAGGTGTTTTTATTTATAGACAAATAATACATTTAGCCACTCAGGACCCTGAGTGGCAGACAAAATGTTCTTTTAGAGATAACTCAGACTGCACTCCTTGTAGCGCTAAATTACAGAGGGATTTTCACTACACACTGATTCCAGCAATATGAAAGGTCAGTACACACATATCTTCAGGTGCGAATGTGAGATGGGGAAATGCTTAAGCTTTTATCTTGTTTCCGAGTGCTTTGGGTTAAGCCTTACAGCTTTGCCGAAAGCTTTAGTGGCTTATATCTGCTGAATGATAGTGTTAAATCATGACTGAGCTGATGTCCTGCACAACACTGTTCGTGGCCAACTCACCCCCATTGCCCACTTTTTATGAGAAGGGTACAAGGAGGTAATAGGATTGGAAAGAGGGGCCCTATCATCTCCGCCTCCACTCGGTGAAACAGGAGCAACCATCCATGCAGGCTTAGCGTGCTAAGGCGCTTATGCCACTTTTGGAGGAGAGACATGGCAGACTGCTTGAAGAACTAACAGGAACAGAGGGGAAAGGAGAAAAAAACTAAGCTTAAAAAAGACACTAAACACTGCCAGAGACAAACACAGAAGCAATTCCAGTGGCAAAGCTGTATGATGTAAGAGTGCACACAAGCCACTGGAATTTGCAATACATATGACCAGAAGATCTTAGCCAAACGGTAAGGGAACGAGGGAGGGTGAAATGCACCTCACAGGGGAGCTTCACTGTGTTTGCGCTAGTTTGCTACTGAGACACAGGATGCTTTGGGCCAGTAAATTTGTTCACTGTTCACATCATCATCTAGGGGAAGTCATAGTTTTCTATTGTAAAGGTAGCAGAGGGCGACCCTTCCGCCTCATGCAGGCTGGCACAGTCAAAGCCAACCTAGAAGGAATAAATTTACCGGCTGCCCCTGGATGTCATGAAGCCACGGACTGACTGTTCACTCTGCTCCCAAACGTTCAGCACTGCTGTGTTTGTGGTTTGTTTCTGCACTGCTCCTTCAGGTCATGACTGCCACCAGATTTTGTGAAGTACAAGTTTAAAACAAAGAAAAAGCTTTCCCAAACTTTTGGGAAGCAGTGAAGCAAAGGAATCCTTTCTTTCCTGATTACAAGAGCGTTGGCATTCCTCACTGATCATGCTCACCCTCAGAGACTTTGCATTTCTATTATTAGCATCACTAGCTTTTTCATTGTATCTTTACGTTTCAGTTCTGGGTTATACCGTGGGACTACTCAAAATTTCTACCTGCTTTCCATTTCATAAATAAACATGCATGAGAGCAAAATCCCCAAGCACTCTTTATATGCATAAAACTGATTCACCAACAAATACCAATTTTGCTGTGAAAACGGATATTTTTGTCTTTCTGACACTGCTTCTGTTCCAATGGACAGCAGTGACTTTTATTTTTTTGTGGTGTTATTTCTCACTAACACCATTTTCTAGTATAGCTTTCAGTAGTTCACCAAAAACTGGCAAAACCTTCCTGATATTTGTTTTATGATAATAATACAAGTAATTACACTTTCTAAACCCAAACAAGTGCTGAAAAATCCTCTACTTGTATGAAATGAGTTTTTACTTGTAAGTCTTCCCCCCAACACCGGCTCCAGGATAAGAAGCAATGCAGATGACTTTCAAACAGTTCTCTGTTCTGACCAGTTGGTGCCAGTGCAGTTCCCTTGACTTATGTTAAACTGCTCCTATTTCTGCTGACATAAAAGAAAGGAGAACAAGCCCCCCTTTCAATCAGTTACACGACAGATGATGGTTAGTTGTCTCTGCTATTCCCAGAGAGGCTTCCGTGACAAAATCGGGGAACGCCAAGAAACTCTTACTAACGTCATGTCCACATGGGCTTTATCCAGCACAAAGAAAGCTGGGTTCTTTCTCTGTGCTAGCTTGAACTTTGCTGTTTGGCTGCCATAACCCAGAGAAAACAAAAGGTCTGAAGATGAGAAGAAATCCAGTTGTTCATAGAATCATAAAATCATAGAATATCTCAAGTTGGAAGGGACCCATAAGGATCACAGGAAACACAGCCTGTTTCCCAACACGTGGTGTGATCCACTGCTCAGTGGAGCAGCTCGCACACGGAGATGACTCTTGGTGTCTTCCCAGCGCCAGCTCAGGCTGTCAGGCCATGCATGGCACTGCAGGGACAGTGGAGAGGACTTCTGCCCCTGGGAAGAGCTTCTCCCAGCAGCAGGAGCACTGAGAGCCTCCTGGCACAGCCGCAGAGTATTTAACACAATTCCCTTCCTCTTCCGTTCTGCAGAAGGAGCAATGAAATCTGCAGTGTAATGTATTCAGCAAAGTTTGAATGATAAATGCTGATGGCATTTCCACTCGCTGTTAATATTAAAAAGCTGAGGAAGACTCCCACTCCTGAGGTGAACCAGTGCAAATCAGGAATATTTTAAATCAAAAGAGACTCAGGGCCAACTTGCAGTGAACTCTAAATTACACGGAATTGACACATGCTGAATTTACGGATTCCGTTTAGCCCTGCACCGTCTGCAGGGTGAGGTGAGGTATGCAACGCTGTGCCACACTTTCATTATAGCCGCTTTCCTTTCTGGCAGGATCTGACAATCCTGGCCTTTTCCCATTTTGTGCATAGAGCTATTTCAGACCTTAAACAGAATAGAGCTCACAGCTGTCCCTGTAGCAACAGTATCTTTACAATATTAAGAAAAAGAAAAGTTCATTTTTTTTTCTTTTTTTTAATGATCAAAGTCAATATTCATATTTGTATGGGAGTGGGTATGTGGATGTACTAAAATTGCGTACACTTCACTGAACACAGCTTCTCAGACACTCCATGAAACAGGAGGTCTGTACAGATACGTGCACATTTTTTTCATCCTCTGTCATACAACCACTTTCTAAATTCTTCCAGTTTCCTATGCCTGAAATGTACCTGTGTATATAGTATTTATAACAGACATGTTTTTATCAGAGAGAGTTAATTAGAACAAATTTAAAGGACATTGCTGAAATACGCCATGAAGACATTCATATTGCAGTTGTGGTTTAGAAGGAATTCTGGTCTCAGGAACTCCAGCAAACCAGAGAAACTCCACAGCTCTGCAATATTTCTGATTCAAACAGTGCCAATTAAAAATGGAAGCTGAGCTATTGCCTCTAAATGGCTAAAGGGCTGGAAGAGTGGGAACTACAGTGGTGTAGAAGAAGAAAGGAAAGCTGAGCGTTACCATTTGACAAGTAAATTTTAGAGCATATAGAAATAACAGAGGTGACAGTGCTGACATTTTGCATATCTGTGGAAAGCCTAGAAACCTCCTCTATAAAGAACCCTGAGAAGGTGAGAAGGGGCACAAGTGCAAGGTGTCATCTTGCCTTATGTCCACGAGCCCTTGGACCACATTCATCAAGTTTAGCTTTTGCACCCATTTTGGAGTCTAAGAAGAATGGAGGTGGCTCCTTTACACTCAGGGCTTATTGCCCACACCAGTGAGCACCTTTCTGCCAAGGGCTAACACATGCACTCGCTCAGAGGGGTGCACAGGGAGGCCAGGAAGGTGCCAAGATCCTGGGGGCTAAAAAGAATCAAGTGTTTAGAGCTATCATTGTTTGGTCCTGGCTCCGCAGTGGGACCTACACCCCTGTCTTAGATGTACTTGGTTTCGATAATGTGACAAATGAAATAGAAATGCCTCAACACAATACTGAAAGGAGCATGCTGGGCTCCTCCAGGGAGCTGGCTGTAGCAATTTAAGGAGGAGCTTAGTACAAGGTGGGATTAGAAATCCAATCCTTCTCAGGGCCAAAGAGTGTTTTTTAAGAATGCAGGAAGCTGTGGCTGGGACGGGCTGCCTGGAGTCCATCTCCAGTGGACAGGGGGATGCAGGTTTCACTCAGGACATAGCTGAGATTACTCTAGGGGGAATGACATGCAGATGCCACCAAAGCAACAAAGCATCTGTCATTTCTCCAGAAGTCATCAAATTTCTGACCAAGCTTCTCAGACTAACACAATACAGTCAAGGAAACCAGACCTGAAGCCTTTAACATCATTTGCTGCATTCACCTTTAGACAACTGATCAGCATATATTCACCGTAAAACCTTTGGAGCCAATCATTCACTCATGCGGGAAGAAAGAGACTGTGAAACTGCTACAATTTGGATGAGTTTCCAAAGATTAACTTTGGTCCAAGAGGAGTGAGCTTGAAGAGAGAAGATGGCACAAACTCTAAATCCAAACAGCCCTTCATGTCACAGATCCTCACATCCCAACCCAATTGCCCAGGGCCAGTGACTGCTTCACCAGCAGCCCAGCTAATACAGGTCTGCTTAGTCCAGAGTCACCAGGCTGAATTTAAAATGTACTTTGATGACCTGGTCAAACTGTTTTGTCTGAAGAAACACCATTTCCTCAGAGTTCAGCCATTAATCCAGTTAAGTGTAATTAAAGCATTTGCACAAGTCTGAACTAATTTCTCTGTTTACAGAACAGATTGGATAAATATCCCTGTGAGAGGCAGAAAATTCATTACAGCAACAGCTTAGGTCTCTGTATTTCTAAGCTGTCTTGATATGAGGAAATTACTTCGGTACCCTAACATAAATCTATCATTTCAGTAAGCTCTTAATGTAAAAGCACTGTGGAAATAATGTCAACAACCTTGTGATGACTAATAAATAGACTAATGTACATCCACCTGCACATAATAAACCTTTAGAGAGCCTAATGCCATCATAAACCACAAGAACAGGTATCACAAGATTACAACTGAGGTTTTATACACAGGCACAACACTTCACTCATATTAATATTTATTTTTCCCCTTACTTTCCCCAGTTTGCTGCCCTTGCTGGCTCCAACATCAGCCCTCTGAGCTGGTGCCTCGCGGCACTCCCAGCTCTCTCTGTCTGCTTCTCAGCATTGAACTTTCTCCGCAGCAAATCCTGGAGCTGCTGTGTTGCTGGAGGAAGCTTTTTACTTGCACATTATACACAATTTTGACAATCTCAGTGTTTTGTGAGAACTGAAACTCCCAGGGCTCCACTCAGCCAGCAGGGACAGAGAGGAGGTGACTGGGCTGGTATTGTCGTGCAGGTGTTTGCCCACTGAGAGCGGCAATGCCACCCAAACCTCACACCAGCCACTGAATGACTGCGAAACAGGAATGTCGTTTGAGTTCAGTCTCGTGGTTCAAGACAGTTGTTTTAGGCTATCTCTATGCTAATTACACACAAGACAAAGACACTAGTTAAAAACTCAGCTGTGCAATTTTGATTCTCATACAGTAACAACAGACTCTCAGTGTTTTGTCCCCCAACTGAACTTACGGTTCAGCTGAGGGTGTTAGTCTGATTACAAAAATACTAAATTGATCTGTGCTACAAAACTGTGTAATATGAGTTGCAAGCAGATACAACCATGTGGTGTAACTTTAAGGCCAGGAGGTACTAAAAGTGGAAGAACATCTCTCAGTACCAATCTCCTGAGCATCCAAAAGTGCATGTTTGAATTCAGCACAGCTGCAGATTAGGGAATTAGAAAGGATACTGGCTGTCAATTTACATTTTTAAAATGACTGATTTCTTTTTCCTATAAACATCTGCTTGTAAATGGGTTTCATTATGGTGCAGACTTTTGGATTGGAGAATGTTCTCAAACTCTATTTCCTTTCCAACTTTCTGTTGGGTATTAACAAATCTGTGTATGTTCCAACCTCACAGGCAAAATCCATTTGAGTAACAATTTTTTCTGTCCTTGCTTTAAAAAACCTCGAATAAATACAGCTACTATGGCTGATTAGAAGCAAACACTTCTTTATGTGTCGTCTTCATCTTTAGTCCCCAGGGTGTTAAGGTACATGGTAAAACAGAACACCTCTAGCTCTTCCTACTCCTCCACACACTTCTATGCTTCCTGAGATCCTCCTATTCTTCCTGACATGGGATGGTATGGTAAAAGCCTAGTTAGTAACTACTGGTGTTTGCAGGTTTGCATTTTCTGACATCCTATTTTTTGTCCAGTTGCACTGCTTGAGATGTGAGCTAGTAACAGAACACAGAGGAGTACTTTTTAGGAGATGCTCTCTTGGAGAAGAATGATTTTGTAGTCTCCCAGCAGCCAAATTATGGTGCTGCTCAAGCAAGGGTGTTTGAGCAATTCCAAAATTACTCTCTCTTTAGTTTGCATACAATAAAGACACCAACAAAACACACCACAGGCAGAGATAACCAGCCCTGGGAAGAGTATGGCATCCCTTGGAGTAGCAATTGAACAACCTCTTTATTTATCCACTTGGGTCCATATATCTGTTCACCACAGGAATCCTGGAGAATTTTAAGTGGCTCTTGTTAATACACTGGAAGAGATACGCTGATTACCTTGTGCTCATTAGAAGTGTATGAGGCTACCAGAGATAATTGGATAGCTCAGTGAAATATTTGCCTTTCTCAGGTTGCAAATATTGCAGTTCCTCATTAGTTTACCCTGCTATTGCCCATTGGCTCACTAAACAGGGGTTTGCAACCTGAAAGGACAGTGGATGAATTCCTAACAAAACAGGGCAATGTACTGCTTTTTATTTCTGCAGTTTCAGTACATTGTGCTACACTCAGCAAACTTTCTGGCACTGTTTTGTTTGTGCAAGAGACAAGGCACTCTAAGTGAGGAAACTGATGTAAAAAAGGATGTGACTTGATGTCATGTCAGATATTAAAAAGGGCGTTGCAAACCTGAAGAAGAAAAGCACCCATTAAAACTGCTCTACTTCATATTTATGTTCCATCATTTCAGGCAGAAGAGCAGTGAAATGAATTCAGTACAAAATAGTTTTGTATCAATATTCATCCGTGAACTACACTGACACATTCACACAGGTTCACGTATGGAAACAGAGTTCAATGTATTGTGAAACCAAAGGCAGGCTATCCTGAACACCACTGCAAGGAGTACCGTGATAGTGTACACTGCACCGCTTGATAACAACATGCTGCAATGTTTCTTCAAGGGAAGCAGTACAACCAGGTTGGTACTAGACAGAGGGGAATCGCCTCCCCCTTTCACTGCCGTCTTCTAAGAGCATCGTGGACACAAACGCAGCTCGCAGCCTCCCTGCTGTGGTACAAGAGTCCCTGAAGAATCATTTCACCAACTGATCATCTCCTCCTGAATGAAATACTAAAGTACCAATTGTACTGAAGTACCAGAGGAGTTTGTGTAAAGCCACCTTCCTCTGCGGACTTCCAACAGACACACTCCAATTTACACCATCTCACCTTAAATACTGAAAGCTAAACACCTGCATCTGATTTTACTGCCACTAACTGGTTCTGAATTACAGCAGATATTTGAACATAAACTCCAATCTTGATTAATCTCAAACTTTTGATAGGGAAAGGTGGGGAGAGCTCTCAGTTGAACTGAAAATCTTTAACTGGCCTGTGGCAACTGCTTTACAACAGAAGATCCTAAAAACAACCCTCAATAAATGCCAGTACCACTTTGAAAAACCCTGTAGTTTCATGACACAATTTAGTTCTAAATGATTATATAATTACATTTGTGAACGTAATCCTGTGGGGTATTATTCTAATTATAGACCACAATCCTTCTTAGCAGCTTTCAGAGAAATAATTTGCGTAATGAAATGAAGGTTTCCAGCTGCAGCAAACAAACCAATCTCAAACCTTTTTCGTAAATGACAGGATATCCTTAATGGTGCGATCAAACTTGCATCAATCCACTGACTCTGTATTTGCCTGCATTTGGGGGATTCCTTATTCCAGAGTAGAAAATGGCTGAGGGCAGCATGCTACCTGCAGAACCCACAGATGTTGCCTAAGATAACAAAAATATGCAAAAAAAATTAAAACTGAGGCCACAGCTATTCCATCCAAGTGTGACAGTGCCACCACTCCAAGTGCTGTTGTACACGTAAGTTCAAGAGAAGGGCTTCCTGGCCTTGTGGACATGTTTATTCTGATGATCCAAAAGGAAATTTTGCTCAAATAAGCTTTTATCTGTGAACACTAAGCTGCATCACAGAACAATTAATACAGTTGAAAAGCAAGCAAACACACAGTAACTCCAAATAGGTGCAGCAGCCTTCACCTGGCTAAATTGTGATCTTTGTAAGCAGGAAATGTCTCTGTAGACACTCCAGTGCCACTTAATAGTGCTTCATGAGATGGGTATGTTACCTGTGCCTTGGCCTAAAATCTATTCACTCTCCCAAAACCGTTACAAGTTATTTGTTGACACAAACAGCACTTTACTATTTCGTACTTCCTGACAAACTGTCCTTTAGGCTTATCTGCATGCCTCTTGCCATATGAGCCGTCTTGTTTCCCGAGATTGTGTCCAGGTTCCCTTCTATTGCTCTTCATGTAACATCTTTATGCAACCCTCCACCCAAGGTAACAAGGCAGATGATGCCAGTGCAGAAGCACTGGAGCATCCTGTGAAGACACAGGTTTACAGAAGCTAGAAATAAGAAGGACCCATCAAGCCAGTAAATCTACCTTCCTGCAGGAATAGGGTGTAGGTGTTTAATCAAGAGTGCACTGGGACATCAGGTAACATAGTTAAACTACAGAAAAAAGGTCAAGAAATAGTTATTTAAAACCCAACAATTTCTGTAGATTATTTTACTGGTTGCGATGTACTTTAAAAAGATAAAATTTACTTTTAAAAGGTAGAATGTATTTTAGAAGGTAGAATTTCTCACTAAGCAAGAGCAAGAGGCTGTAAAAAGGTTACAAGGCCTTGTGAAACAAGACGCTTTGTGTAAACAATACATGCCTTGCTAATGGAAGTACCCTTGAAGAAGAACAGAAGGCTGATAACAAGGGAACATCCCTATGCAGACAGTGCTGAAACCAGCTGAAACCTGGACAAGTGCTGGAAGAGGCCCAAAGTCAACAAAGATTTGCAGTAATTGGGGGAAATGTAAAGGTGGCAGTGGGAGATCGCAACCACTGACTCAATCAGAGACTCAACAGAACTACCCCCGCCACTGCACTGGAGCATGCGCACATCAATTAAAGGACATTGTAGCTTTAAATGAAAGCGAGAGACTGTACTAACCAATTGCAATTGTTAAGATAAGGTACTAACGAATAATTGCAATTAAGGGTGTGTATTTCTATGTTTTGAAATGTATAAATATTCCAAAGAGTTTGTAGGCTGTGGTGCTAGCTTTGTGGATTACCACCTAGCACCCATCTCTGTGCAGAAATTATTTAAATAAATACCTCTGCTCTGTGTGTACGCTGGCATCTTGCACACCAGGTAAACGACTCCACTTTGGGACAACAATTTCACAGTAAAACCCAGGTTCTGAATTGGACCAGTTTTCTAATCTAGACAACATGGACCAACATAGGCAGCCAAAAGACGAAAGTGCATTTACTGAAGGTAGAGATTTGTTCTAAGACTACCAGTAGTTCAGATAATTTAGATTTACTTAAAAATCAACTCTGTCTAAACATAGATACGTGAACATGAGCTTGTTCATTTCCACAGTAAAGAGCCAGGGTCCTCCTGACTGTCCAAAACTGGAATTGGAAGTAATTCTTGTAATGAGAATCAATCACCATTATTTCTGACACTAAAATTAATATCGAAAACTACACCGTGTTAAAGGGCATAGTTACTCCACTCAGACGTCTGTGCACTGCCAACAGGACAGAACTGCTATGTGCCAAAAACATCCATGCTACCTCATTTCCAGACCACTCCTCACGGGAGTGCCATCCTTGGCCCATTTTCAGACCTCTCATTCAATACGGAAACTAGAGAAACTCAAACTTGAGGCTGTTGAAAGATGCTTCTTGATGCACTGCACACACCTGTCCCTGCACACTCATAACAAACTTCACGTGATCTAGAACTGCATACACTGTACTCTCCCTTACATTTCCTTTGGAAAAAGTACATTTTCTGTACAGACTGGAAGCAGAAGCAACTCCTGATACAAGCACACGCTATCTCCATGACGCGGAATTAAAGCAGGGCTTCCGAGTGTGCCCTGAGAAACACTACAGCTTTCCCACCACTGTACTTGATGAGTCAGCAGCTGTCAAGCTGGTCTGCGCTCAGGAGCGAAGCCCTAAAGGCACCAGTTTCAGGACAGGACAAGCACCAGGAGCCGTGTAAACTCTAATTGCAATTTTTACTCTCGCTTTCTAATATACACCCCCTCCCTCAAATTTTATTTCAGAATTAAAGTCTGCATTTCCCTGGTTTCCCACTGGTGTTGGGCTTCAGCGTGCAGACAGTACGTAAAGCACTGGTTTCAAGACAGACTTAGTGAATTGTAAAGAGCAACTTCCTGTACTGTATTATCTGACAGCATTTGGAAACAGTAGGCAGCCATGTGGAAACAACAAATTGTAAGTGGGGTATTCTTGCAATCGAGCACAATCACAGATGGCCAGATACAAACAAAAGCAGGCCCACCGCTTGCTCTCCAGTGTGCTCGATATGAATACGCTGTGGGCACCCATCTTGGCAATTCTCAATTTGTTGTACATGAACAGCAGCCCTGCAGTACCAGCACCCCTGCCTCCACTTCTCAGAGTGACAGGAGCTTGCAGTTGCTGCAAAGTAGTGCAGCCCAGTGGGCTAAATTACATGCTACATTGGGCTGAGACAGCAACGCATGTCCCACTACATGCAGCTTGCCTGGGGATGAGGGAAGGTGTCAGTGGTTATCTGTTGCAATTGCTCCTTTTTAAAGACCTTTATTCTTATCTTTGATGCTCAGGCATTTCTCTCTCGCCTTTTCTAGTGATCATCCACAGTAGACAAGGTATGAAGTGACATTTCTTATCATGTATACATGTCAAGGAGGTTTGCAGCTTGAGGATGTGCTATTTGTCTGCACATAAGGAAATAGCAGATATGGGGGAAATACAGGAAATACCATCCTATTTATTATTATGATTTTGAATACATAAGATTCAATCAGACAATACAGGAAATCCCATATTAGTTTTGGTAATCCTAGCCCTATCTGATGGGTTTTAGGAGAGCTCTCAGTCTGGACTTACACTCTATGCTCCCCAGACCTGTGCCTTCCTATAGCACCACAGATCAACATTGCAACTGGGCAGATAACAGGTATATCCCTACAGTACACTACATTGAGAAAAGACGATCAGGGAATGCTCAGAAGAACAGAGAAAACAGAGGCTGAACCTACCCAGCGTGACCTGTATGTTTTGGGCTGAAGCTTACACATTCATGTGCTGGGAGACTGTTTTAGTTAAGCCAGCTTGCATAAAATTACTGCTGTTCTTACTGTATTACTCCTTGGTTCTTCCTTAGGCTTTTTTATTCTTACTGCCATGAGCAACCAACCAGTAGATTGTCAATCAACTTGTTTTGGCTCAACATTATCATAGATGTTGATTATTGGTGTTATCATTACTTATGACTATGTATGCTTCAATCAGCTATAGAATAAAAATATTCACACTAGAATCACCATGTGGCATGGCTGTGCCTGTACAGTCCACGACGAAGGCACATGACACAAGAACGTCTGAGAATGACTGTAGTCTTTACTCAAGCATGATTACTGGGCCAGGGGAAGAAAACAGATACGCCTATTTTATGTAGCTCTTCTTTTACAATAATAGCGTTTGTAGAATCAGCAGTCAGTTTGTATCGTGTTCTGTACATTGCATTATATATGTAAATTAACTCCTATTAATCTTTATAATGTTAAGCTACTGCTAAAAATGTTCATTTAAGAACTGCCTTTGTTCTTCTGTCTCCCTAATTTCAATTCCCTTCAGTCTCTTCTCCCTGTATATTAAAGTACTTTATTAATTTTGTCACGTTAATCTGATCAGCACTAAACACACTACCATTTCTAAAGTCCTAAAACATGAAGCTAAGCTATAGTGACATGCAAACAAAAAGCCTAATGTGCAACAGACAAAGCAGCTCTCTTTGTGCCTGGCCTATGAGAAGGTGACAATCTCTGCCCTACTTCTGGCTGAGCCCACCCAGCCTCCGTGGCACTGCTGCCAGAAGCAGAGCAGAGCTGTAGCCCAGAACAGAGAGGGCAGGGGAGATGAGGCAGGACACACAATTAAAACCTCATTAAAATAACAGGAGGGTTAAGTGTGTCATCAGAAAGGAAGGGATAAAAACATGACAATGGCAAAAACACCAGGCTCTCTGTCATTCCACATACTATTGAATGGAAGGCCAGAAGCAGAGAGGATTATCTTTGAATGTTGATTACCCAGACGTTGTATGTCAGAACATACTACCCAGGTCTATGGAACTGGCATTAATTCTGAAATGGATAGGATGAAAACAGAGAAGTAACTATCAAATGAAATTGTCTTTCTCATTACAGGATAGACATGTTAATAAACTGAGGTCTTATGCCAGAAGAAAAGATCTGCAAAGAAGGAAGGAATTCATGAGAATTCATGAAACAGTATGTACTTATAGGAACAAATTCCTATTTTAAGATTAATTTCCATTCCCAAAACCAAAAAACTGTTGCCCATTTAAACATATCAATACTTAGCTAAAAAATTATTTTCCTCTTCCATTTATGTTTACTAAATTCTTGCAAGATTTTAGCAAGTGTTTTGGCTAATAGCTGATGAAAATGTAGATAATTCAATGTCCAGGTGGCACTGAAATAGGGGTGTGCTATAAAACTTGCCTGGAGCTCCAGACAGAAGCAACAGCAGGCACAAGCAGATTTCTCTGACCAAGCATATTTTCTCTCATTATGTGATTGTTGATTAAGTTATGCCTAACAGGTAGAATGTGATTGATCTCATTGACTAATAAAAAACAGAAAGAACTATTTTTCACGAACATGCAGAGTCTGAAAACTGAATTTCAAAACTTGCTTCATAAACAATCCATAGCTTGTCAGCTTTTTGCTTGCCTGTAGTATTTAAATATTTCTGAAGACAAAATAGACTAGGAAATTGTGGAACTGGTTCACAAACATTTCATTAATCCCAAAGAAATAAAACTTATAAGAATTATCACTATCCTCTACAAATTAGCTATTCTATGACAAAATTATTTTCTCCTTAATCACATAACCAAATTTTTATCTTGAATACTTCCAGTTCATTAAAGGCCATTAACATAATTAGGAACTGTATGATATGAGGAGGCAAGATATGCTGTGTAGTAAGCACAGATATTAATTTAATTTCATTTTTCAATTCATTTTATTTTGAGGAACGAAAAAAGGAAAGAAGAGGAAATGGAAAGTGATGTGGCTCAATGACAGTGATGTGCAGCAAAAATAAATAGGACATTAAAAACTAAAAGATATACTGCAACAGTCCAGTCTGCATACTCAATATTAGAGAATACATGTATGCTCAGAATACATTTTCAAGGCCTTGGACACAGCACTTCACAACCTATGATTAATCATAGAAGAAACAGAAAGCAGCCCTATACCAATTGCTTCTCTGAAAGCAAGATGTGTTGAACATACAGTTTACCTATATAGCCTATGCATAGTTTTGACACATTATCTAGATACTTGTTGCCTGTTGGAATACAAGAAAAAAACCAAACCAGCAAGTAGTAAAGAATTCCTTTCCCCATCTCTGGATCTAAACAATCATTTGTAATTATAACGTTTTCAAGTTCAGCTCAAATCAGGAAGATTTAAGTTTCATATACAATTTTATGCACGAAGCCATACTGACTTAGAAAACATGACTATATCACTCATTATACTTTCTGTGAGAGTTTTGTTAAACTCATTTAGACAGGGTGTATTTTGTAAACTTTTATTTTTTGTTCAAAAAGATTTCAAATCACGGAACATTTGAGAAAGAGAGGAAAATGGTTTGGATTAGTGGTTAAAGGCTTTGGCCACAGTCCCTACTCTTGTTGACTCCCTAATGGAGTGTGGTTATAGCTGACTGAAAGGCCCTGAATCGTTATTTATTCTTGTCTATACTTAGGGGTTAACCAGGCAGAATTGTTCAGCCACACTCATTGCTTCACAAGTGCTTGACAGAAGTTTAATTCTACGGTTTAGAAAAAGTTTCTGATGCATATGATGAGCGCAGGGGTCACTAATCACTATTAAGCCTGGATCCAGAGCTGACGCAAGTATGGCACACACAGGCACTGGCACTATCCCCTTTGGGTTGGTCAGGATACAAGAGAGCAAAGCGAAACATTTTTTGGCAAGTTGCGGAACAACTTTTACGTTTGCTCACAGAGTGAAAGATATATGAAGTACACTGACAGTAAAGAAAAACAAAACAACGCTCGGACTTTGAGAAGGCACAAAGCAGGCAATGGACACCTGAACTGATTTTACAGAGAAGGATCTTTTAATAGATCACATCCAAAACACAATACTTGCATGCTGCAGCACAGCCTCCATGACAAGGGAGCGGTGGGACTGCATGGGAGGTTATACGCTGCCAACATTTCCTCAAAGCTGGTATCTGGTCACAGTCACTTGGGAACATAGGAATGACACACTGATTGCTAGTCTAACGAGATACCATGAGGGCACATCTTATCAGCAAAACCGTGTCTATCTGGCCTTCCTGAGCAGCAATACTTCTGTTGGGACCATTGGCCAGCACAACTTTTACTAGTAAGCAGGTGAACCCCAGAAGACTGCAAATTGGCCTAGACCTTTCCTCTAATTTAAGAGAAAGACCTATCCTGTTCAGCATGTACTGAAGCATCAGACTGGATAAGACCAGACACACATGGAGTTCGTTGTTTTAATTTTTTTTTCCTGATCTGTCTTAATTTCTAAGTAAAAGTCCTGTGTTTTAAACAGCTGTTGGTCAACACCGCTGGGTATAAGCCTTTAAACAGGACACCTAGGTCATCTACTTAAAACCTAAATTTACTTTTCCCGTGGTGCTGGATTGATCTGTGGGAGCCAGGTAAAACTGTGTTGTGGTACTGAAGACGTGTTTCCTCAAAGTGATTACCATCCTACCTGCAACCACTTCATTACCCCATGAGTGTGAAATATTTTTCCAGCACAATGTTTCAATGAGAGAATATTCTAGTAAGATAAGTATGGGAAATAGCATCTAGCTTCAAACACTTGACATAAGACTCACTACATACCTCCCACAAGCCAGAAGATACACATAAGCCCAATCCAAACTATGAGACTCTGCCAGAGATGCAAAAAAATGGGGCAATAGCAGCTTAAGAATTATGACAGATTTCTCAAAGGTGCACAGTGGGTCTGAGTGCTCAGTTTCCACAGAAATGAAGCTACAGATTTCTTGACTTTCGTTAAGTCTAAGTCCTAGACTTATTGCAGCTTTACCTGTTAAACGGAAACAAATACATTTTGCAAAGATGGAAAAGTTGAGCTCTGAAAACCTTAAAATAATTATCATTATCTCCATCTATTATAGACTTATAAATATACAAACATAGGCATGAGCTTGGTAACAGTTATTGGTACAGTGCTAATGGTGATGATTCAAATTCTCTTCAGTCTTCCAGTGAAAAGACTGTAAGCAAGGCACACTGGCCATAAAGGTCAAATAAGGGTTAAGTAAGTCTTCACAGAACTAATCAAGGCCAATAACCTCAGAGATGCGGAAGTGTGAGAAGAAAGCAGTGTCTGCTTTCTGCAGCACAGGGGATTGAGATTCTGTCCAGCTCTTCACATATTTGATTGTTTGATTTATTTCTTGGGAGCCTTTCATTTCAAACGGTATTCTACTTCTTTATCTTTTTTGTGCACATTTTAACTTGTTTACTGATTTACTAAGCAACTTTATATTAGCTCCCACCCAAAGGACTGCTGAAACTGCTCTAAGTATTTACTTTCAATCAGACAGCTTTTCTCTTCCATTTGTTTTCCTGACATTATCGGTACCTTCATATGAAAGAAGAAGCTCCAGCAGTGCACCTCTATCACAGTGGCTACACATTTTAATCAGAAGGTAGAGGAAACAAATCTGAAAAAATTAATATAAATAGGATACTTGAACTTTATAACATGACTCTTTCACAGTTTTATGTCAAAGACATGGTAGCTGCTGCAACAGGAAAAGTTCCTGCTCAGTGAATAATTGGAGAATATTCTTCTGACGGTTTTTCAGAGTCAATTTACAGAATGCAGCTGTCTCCACTCAGATCAAAGTCCCTGTTAAAATGGCCAGATTTATCTTTCTGATAGGATCTGCTCTTCAGCTTCTACACTGACGGGTCCTCTGTCCCTCTCAACCCCAATGTGATGTGCCTCTCACAGCAACGGGAGAGGTCCATGTGGGAGAATAGCCTTTCAGTAAAAACCCAAAGTATCCCAATAGTTACATATGAATATCATTTCTGATCCCACAGAGCTAATCCTTGCAGAGTAACCTTCTCATTTGTTACAGTCACCAGCAACTTCAAAAAGATATATGCTAATTTTCATTTTTAACCCAGCTAAAATAAATCTCCCTCTCTCTTTCAGTGGGTCTTGTCAATGAGAAGAACACATGTATGTAGGCTATAAGATGCTTAAATTTATATAGTAGTTTCAGGGGTGGGGAAAAATACTGAGAGTTCCCCTTCAGTGTATCCTACAGGACTTTGCAATTTATAGCAGCTTCTTCCCTGGTGAGGACTTTGCAGCAGATCCAGATTGTCACTTCCCTCAGTGAAGGCCAGTATGAAAATTCCTTTCATTTCATGAGTGAATTTCCAAGCTCTTTTGTGGTGAAATCACCAAAGCGCCAAAGGCAAACACTAAACACCAAATAAGTACCAAAGAACGGCACAAACTTCAAACCAGGTTTCCGTTACGCCCAGACAGTATTGGGAATACAATGAGCTTAATAACATATTAGGTGGTACACACAGACAGATTATTAAATAGTCATATTGGTTCTTCTGAAATAAAACCCTTTGATTCCAGCAGAGCCAGAACACTACCTACGCAGCCCGACTCCAGGCTTGATTTGGCTATTCCTGATACTCCTAATCCAAACTACAAAGCAGCTGACACAAACCTCAGAAGCAGTAAAACCCTGGCTTCTTCTCCTATTAAAAAAAAAGGGGGGGGGGGGGGGCAACCCCCCCCCCCCAACTAACCAGTTCCCATGTTCCTGAATTTTTGTAGCTGATTTGTTGGTGACATTTTTCATCCTGACAGCACATTCAGGAAACGTGACAAATTTAGGCAACAGTCTCACACTGAAAAATGTTCCTGCGAACTTTTCCCAGTTAAGCTGCAATGAATTTGCTTAGCAAAAAACAAAAGGTTTTTCCTCAGCTTAGCTTCCAGTTACTTTGATACATGATGTTTCAAGTAGTTTTAAAAAATGGACCCGGCATGAGTTTTGTATTAGTTTTTAAAGCGCAGATCATCGTTCAAGATACTGTGCCATTTCTCACTGCTAGATCTGAAAGAGGCGTGTGAGCTTTTGCAGTCCCAAGGCATCGTCAGTACCCACTTCCACAGAGCCTAATTTTCCAAAGCATCCTTTCAATTTGTGGCAGCAACTCAGTGTGTGACATCAGCTGGCTCTGTAACTGCAGAATTGCTGCATAATGCAATTTTGTAATTGTCAGATGTTGGAGCTCTGGCTGAGCAAGCTGGGGGACCTATCTGTTGCTTTTCAGACCATTCAGTCTGATGAGTCAGTCAGTCCTGGGGAGGTCTCATATGTCTGAAATGAAGCCATAAACCCTGCCACAAAACAGAAATAAAAGCTTTGGCAAGCTGTGAACGACTGGAGTGAATGATGCCCTGTGAGGGTCTCAGACAAGATAGCTGGGCTCGGCAGAGCAGCTGCATAGGATACCTGTGGTATTTTACGGATTATTATTACAAACAGAAAATACAGGCTCGCATGTTCATGTTGAACGCAGAGGAAGAGGGTGAGGAATTGCATGTCGCGATAGGCGTTCAGGATGCTCTTAGCCAGCTGCACTCACTGCCTTAGTAGCCAAGAGTCTTTTAAGCCTTTTCTGCTTGTATAACCTCTCTCTACCTCACAAATGGAAATTCAACACCAAAACTCTCAAGGTCACCTTTTGGTGAACGTTTAGCTTCACAACTATACTTTCTACACAAGCTTTCCCTCGTCCACGGGGCTTCAACGAGGACTGCAGAGTAAATATTCTTTCTGAGATACCTTCTCACTCTGGTGCATGACCATGTTACCATAAATTATAGCAAATTTTCTTTGTATACACTTCATTACTAGAGACTTCTGAGATCAGCAGCAAAACTACAACTTCAAGATCCTTTCAAAACATATCCTAAACCCCCCTGGATATTCCCAATTGATATAAGCTGTTCTTGTGCTCTGCATACAAGGGCCTCACTGTAAACTTCAAGAGCTAGCAGCACTAAATTGAAATCAAAGATGGTTTTGGCAAGACCAGAAATACACAAAAATCAGCTTTTTGTTGTGGTGGTATTTGTTCTTACACCACAAACAAGAAAGGAAGAAATTAAAAATCAACTACCATAGAAAATGGTTAAAAAAAAAAATAATGTTTTGGATGCTAAGTACAACAATGAGAAACAGAAACCAAACTTCTGTAGGGTAACATACACATTTTGTTATTTGCCATTGATTTACTAGAGCCCACCCCCAGCCTGGAACAGGACAAAAAGCACACAAAGGAGAATTTTACACCAACAGTGTTCTCCTAGGAGATAAATGTTACACTAATATTAAAAATGCCTAACTCTATCCTTCAGAAGCAAAGCGTTTCTTGAAATGGGATGCTAGCATGTAAAACACTAAACTAGTCTTTGGGTTCTTAGGAACTTCACACCACAATGGCAGGTCTGTTGACTCCACTTCTCCTTTTCAGTCAGATAGGGTTAGATTAACAACAGATCTATTAGTTCCATCACTACGTGTGAAACAACCAATATGCTGAGCTGTAAATATTGTGCCTGTGGGAACAGTTTGTTTATTCTTGCTAAGTATGAGAAATCCTAGAAGGACAACTTGTACATAGAAATTTTAGAAGCTTTAAAATTAGAAGATTGGAACCATTGTTTCAAAATCAAACATCTACAATGCATTTATAGGAAATGAGGACTTGTGTTTCTAAGAGCTTCAGGCACACTGGACAATTGCTGGCCTTAGATCTTCAATGAAATGAAGAATTAGCTCAGCTCTTCCATCAACAAGTCGTCTTAAATTTGCATCCACAATTGCTAACCCTTTAAGCACTTACTGCAAAATGCAAATAGGCTAGGAAATGTTCGTTTATGATCAGTACCTAATGATTTGAGTGACCTGAATTTGGAGAATATTCATGGAAGCATAATAATTAGATATTGAAAAGACCTGAGGCTGTCTTCCATTACCTAGTTAGTGCAGCACTGAGCCTAGAATGATTACTTTTGACCAATTTCATCTTACAAAGATCTGTGTGAAGAATCTTCCACTCCTCCTTTTGAGAGGATTTCCCAATAAAGCAGATCCTGTTTTTACAATATTTGTCTTGATAACCTGTATCTACTTTTTGTATAGTCTACTTCATTTTAATACTAGGCACACATTGCCTTGCTTTACAGAAAGGTATATTCAGCTTTATCAACTATTTATAGACAATCCACTGGTACTTAAGTTTTTGTTTTGTTGTATCGTTCTCTATATGCTCTTCTTTTCAGCACTTCAGAACCACAAGGGTATTCCTCCCGTATGTTCTGTACAACTTTGGTCCTCCAGAAAATGTATAAGAAATGATAAATTTTAATAGAAATAGCCTATGAAATCCCCACTAGACTGTACAGGTGGCCAGAAATCACAATTGGAAGCATTCATACATATTTCAGAGTGTTACACTGGAAATAAAAATACATTGCAAGATGAAAAAACAGCAAAGAAAACTCAAACTCAGGATGCACTTTGGCTGAAATGAGGCTGGTGTTTCCCTTAAACATCCATCATGTAATCTGACTGAAAACATAACACTTGAATTAAACAGATGCAAATGAAACACTGTTAAACAGGACTTTTTTAAGAACTGAGACTGCTACAGCTTGATTATATATCTTATCTTTAGCCAGATTATTAAATATATGAACAGCAAGACAATTCTGCTAGACACGTACTACCTAACAGAACATATGTAAAACAGTGAATTAGCAAATGCAAACAGTTAATCCAGACTGTAGGGGTGGACCTTAATCCTCAGGTAACACTGTAGCTGACATTATGCATAAGCAATAAAAACTAGGACACTTGCTGTAGCTCAGCCAACATGTAGGTTTTGTTTTAAAGGATGCACTAGCCTAGCGTTAACATTATTATTGATAAAAACCATGTAAAATTTCACAGATTCAGAAAACGGGAAGAAAACAGAAAATGCATAGAGAAGTAGGAATAAAGCTAAATATAGCTATTCCATCATAAAGATTTTACTGGTGCCAGTTAAGAATGATTTGCTCACTCGTATCTTCAGAACGTTTGTGCCAATTTTGCAATTTTTGTTCTTTTACTTCCTCCCCGACTCCCCCCAGGTACATCAGACATTCCCCTCCCTTTGGAGTACACCCAAGAAAAATGTATTCCAACTGCAGGCTTGGATGAGCCATGGCTGTAAGCCAGGGCTTCTGCATTGCATTCCCAGTTTTTTTCTAAATCTCTGCATATGCCCTGCCAAGTCATTGTCTCCAGAAGTAAGAAAGAACTAATAAAGCTGTGTCAGTATGTTCAATATGGTTCAGCACTCGCTGCTGAATGTCCTGTTTCACTAGCCTGAAAACCTGTCTTCCAGTGCTTAAGCATGCTGAGACAAAGTTTTGGAGAGACATTACTGGAGAAGACCATTCTCTAAAGAGCACAGTGCACGTAATTTGAAAGTTTGCACAGAATCTCAGAAGCTCTCTGTGAAGACAGGACAGATTTGCAGGATCAGGGCCTTATATTCTGGAGTGACAATCTGGACTGGTTCTTTGCCAGTCTAACTGGTTAGACTCCACTAGAATTGCTCTTGACGTATCAGTAGCAGGGAAAGGGAAAAGTGGCCTTTGAATATGTAAGTGACATTTCCCATAGCTTCTTTAGCTGCAAGGATTTCTGATAATACCACTGTACAGAGAAGACAAGTCTCTGCTAGGTTGAAAATAACCTATTTTATTAAAAATTTTCAGCTCTGATGTTTAGTAAAAGCCAAGTGGCCTCCATTAGCTACACAAAAATAGCCCACTAGGTATCCAGGGCTGTCTTTTCTAGTACCTCTGCATACTCTTTAGCCCTGGGTATGTTCCTCATGCATTAGCTGAACAAGATTCTCAGAACCACTCCTCGATCTGTGGTACGCTCTGCATTTAACATTGTTGTGCACTCAGTCACTGAACCATTTTTAAACTCAGTCTCCTGCTGAGAGCTAAATGCACTGTTTGTATTCTAATCTCTGTACCTACTGCAGCTAAAGTATAATGGTTCCACAGCTAGAAGGCAATAGCTAAAGCAAGGGAAATATAATTAAGAAAAATAAAAAATGATTGATAGAAAATACAGCACACATTGCTCTAGACATATTAATTTAGTGCTGAGTGACTTGAACAACTAATTTATTAAAATTACCTGGAAGCATCTTATGATTACCCCAACATAAGCACTCTTTAATTTGCCTCTGCTTCTATTCTTGGCAAGACAGTCCACGTTTTGCATGCTCAATATACAAGATGCACGAAAACCAATTAATGCTGTTGACCTATACAAATAGGATAACACCAGCAGACTTGATCACCATCAGACAAGTGCAGATAACTGGTAAATGAAGGACTTGGTCCTAATTTGTGAAGCCAGTCAGAATTAAAACATGCTGAACTCTCCTTGGCTTCCACGGGAGGTGTGAATGTTTAGTATCCTGCGCCACACTGTGATGCTACAACCTATCGAAGTTTTGACACTTTACAAGTTCATTGCCAGTAGCAACTAGAATATGAACTTATAACAGGGAGTGGTGGCTATAATGAGAGGAATACCACATGCTTCCATGACAGGCTCCCGCCCTGTTCGCCCTCACAAATCAGTCCCTCCCAAAGCTCCCCTTGTGTGCTGATGAGCTCCTGACTCCTACAGCAGAGCTAATGTCATACCACAGGCTCTTTAAGGCTGTTGCCTCAGAGCACCCTTAGTCACAGGTCAGTCTGCTAAGTAGGATTAAAATATTTCACAGGCTTGGTCAGAAAGTACAGGAAAGGCCTTGATTTCTCACTTCATTAGTAAATATGTTGCGTATTATTGAACTGACTCTCAGAGTTGGGGGAGGTTTCCACTGTGGTTTAACTACATCTAGCTCTCATCTCCTAGCTCCCATGTGCTTGCTCGGAGATGTCAGCAGGATGAGATCCCTGTAGAAGTCTGAACTGGTTCATCCAGAACATACAGAAAAGGTTCTCTTATAAAAGATCAAGTCTAATAGTTGAAGACATCAGACACAAGTTTGAAACCTCTTTAGAGAACTTATTTTGTTGGAACATTAAAGAATGTTTTGTTCAATGTCCCTGAGTAGAAAATGGTGATAAAAGTGGAAACTGATAAGCATATGACATGTTCAGGGGACAGCAGATGAGCCCCAGAGTGAGCAGTGCAGCACCGTTCCACTGCACTCAAATCTGGAGAAGAGCATCTAGCCCTGTGTTGACTGTTGGGAAAGTGAACGCGATACTTAAGTTGCCCAGGAGAGAGACCTACTGGGAAATAAAAGGAAAAGCCCCAGAGATTCACTACGCCCTGGCAGAAACTCTTGATCCAGGGGAGCCTTTTGTTACTCTGCCTGGCTGCCGTGGCCATGTTTCAATTGTTAGAATAAAAGATGGTTTTAAGTTCCTCAGGTTTCTGGTAGATTATCAAGCAGTACCTCCTCCCTGGAACTACAATGTCAGTTGATTCTGCTAATCAAGGCTTCACACAAAGGCCATGTACTATTTTGTCACCCCACAATGTCACACAAAGAGAATGCAAACCCCATCTGGCCCATTTGGTCACATCTCCCTTTTTCACTAATAGGTAACAGTTAAAAGATCCTTCCTGGATTTCCCAGCTGCTCCAGGCCATATTCCTGCCCAGACAGCCACCAGTGACGCTATGCTCTTAAAGGCTTTGGTCAGCCTGCATTACATCTGACAAAAAGATGCACACAGCATCCTGGTGATAAATGCCATGGTCCATAATTATTGAGAAAAAACATTTCAGGGTTGTTGGTGGGGAAATGCTGTGCTGACCTCTTCTTTTAATAGCCACACCTCTGGTAAAAGACTTCAATTCACAGAAAGCATAAGCAAAATTCAGCTATGGCGCTTCTTCAGCAAAGTGGAAGGAAGGATTTTGGACCCTTGTGTGCAACCGGAATGTGACAGCAGTGCTGCTGAAACAACCCACTGTGCTGCATAACAACTGCTGTAGGCCAGTGAAAGTCGCATCTTTTGTTTGTATAGATGGTAGAGCACAGCCATAAAGCCTGACATTAGTGACATTAGTGCCACTCTGATTTTTCCTGAAGTTCATTTTCTAAATGAATACCCAGCATATGATTCTCTCAGCTCTGTGTCTCTTCTGACAATTAGTCTGCTGCCATTTCAGGCCACATGGACCTTCCTTGAGTTCATAATAGGGAAGATATTAATTATGTTCAGGGAAAATTGAGTTTCATGACTCCCAGAGGAACATGCTACAGTCTTTGTGAAACAACTTCTTTCTACCTTTTTATGTCAAGTGCAACAGACTCCGCATAAATGGTGCAAGACATTTTTATGAGTTAAATTGTGAGTGGAAAAGAACAGCAATTGTATTGAACTGTCTGGGTGTGTTAACCTTGTTTCTGAGGAGCTAAAATTATTTTTTGGAAGCAAAGTTAAAGAAGATACTGCACAAAGAAGAGGCTATCACTTGGTCTTCCTTCTCTGTTTTCGCCTGTATTTCCTTTTGGCAGTGGTCATACCACTGCCTACTTGAACATTGAAGAAGCTTCTAGCTAGTGAATAAAATTTGCAAACCCAAAAGATATGCACTTAAGTTCCTGAGGGACATTTTAAACAGGCAACCATAGAGAAAACCAAATCCAGTGTACATTAACTACACTGCAAACTAATTTCATGAGGCAACTTGCACAGGAGCATGAGTCTTAGTTCCAATAGATAACCATTCCTTATTGCTCTTATCATGACAGCATCCTTCAGAAAGATGATTTCTTTCCCAGAAATAAGTAAATTATCTTAAATTCATTAAGGACTAAATCAGAAATTGCTGTTTGATTTTCCTTGATTTGTACTGCATACTGATAATCATTAAAATACATCTTTCTTGATCATTCACTTTTTTTATTGCTCGAAGCTCCTCTGTATGAGGACTATACTTTTCCAAGCAGTGTGATCTCGAAGCAACAGCACAGAATTGGGAGAAAAAAAACCCTCTAAGTCTGAATGCTTACCCTGCCACTGCAAAAAGGAAAAAGGGAAAAAACCTCCCTCACTCTCTTACTTCCAAAGAACAGAAATTAATTACCTTGCACATATACACACACAATTTCAAATAGGCTCAAGTAGCACACATACAAGAATTAATTGCACATGCCTGTTTTCTCTGAAGTAAAAACATGTTAAGGATGCAAAGGCATTTCCAGACCCATGCGAACAATGTTCTTACGCCAGCAGTACTCTACTGGAATACAAAAGAACTTGTGGGTTTTGCTTTTTTAAAATGTGTTTAGCGTGATTGAAGAGCCTGGTGCTGCTGCTGTGGCTACCGAGTCCCTGTCACTCCCACGCCAAGAGCACAGGGAACGTGGAGAGCACCTTGCCAAAGTGTCCCCTAACCTGATGCACACACAGAAGACGCATTTGCAGACAAGCCCATCAGCAGCACCGTTTATAACAGCAGAGGAGGAAGATGCGAGCAACAGAGTTCTAACACCAGTTGGCAGACAGGAAAGGGGGCAGCAAAGGCAGGAATGAACATAGAAGTTTCTGGTGCCAGGGGCAGAACTGTGTTCAAGCATCCTCTCCTGCCCTCCTCCCTCTTAGTCATTTCTCTCCAACTTCTCTTCCAACATTTCTCTCCAAAGCAGTGCTTGAGAAGAGGAGAACAGAGAACACAAATCTGCTCAAAATGAAGCCTTGAGCCCTGCTTTTCACACTGCTCCTGTTTTACAACGAGGAAACAGGTGTAAGGTTCCTGCTGGATGCTCATGGGTTTATCCCAAGGCCTCTCTCCTCTTGCTCAAAGCTCTGGTGGCCCATGGAAGCCCAGCCCCATGTGGGAACAGAAAGGAGACCCAGTGCATTACACCTTCCCCCCTCAAAAGTAGCTGACCCTGCTAGAAACAGCTCCCCATCTCAGCCATCTGGGTGGGCTGAGCCATCACTCACAACCTCCCAGACACTTTGGCGAGGTGTAAGCCAAGGGGAGGAGACACAAACTTACCCAGCTGCAAACACAGAAAGCATATTGCATGGGCGAGCAGGGAAAGAAGCTTCTTCCACTGCTCTTTACATAGATGTATGGCCACCAACAGCCCAGCAAAAAACACAGGCTAAGGTGCTAGTCCTTGTCTCAGCAGCAGCAAGGTAGGTTGGGCATCCTGCAGTTAAAGTTAAGCACAAGGGCTTGAGATGGAGATTTCCATTTCTGCCATCTAAGAGACAAACCCTCTAATTTCTCTGTATCTCTCTCCTGCAAAGAGTAATTGCAAGTTATACATTTAGGGACCTTACACTAGTTCAGTGTGCCTTGTATGCCAGGTAGAAAGGCAGGACATCAATATACAGTGTAAAGTTCCAGTTCTGCAAGAATCAAGGGCTTAAAACACCTTTAAAAATCTAGCCTAAAATTTTGTGGTAGCACTTTAAGCCAAGAACATCTTAACAGATTCTTGAAAATGCTGGATTCCAGCTTTAGTAAAATCTTATTCTTGATTAAATGCTACTTAATTGAAAGTGCTGTGTGATTTCTCATCAGCATAAGTAATCTGCTATAATACCTGTACAGGCTGTCGAACCATTGTCAAATTGAAATACTGCTTTCTCCTTTCTGTCTATTTGCTCATACATTCTATTTTGGATTTCTCTGCTTTCTGTACAAAGGCTTCTGAGCTCAAGATCACAGAGACGGCCTGGCAATAAAAACATTCAAGCAGCAATACAGACAGCTGGGAATTTATTGCATCAGGATTTGGTTTTAAAATATAGGTTTCTCCTGATAAACTAATATTGTCATCTGTTCTGGTGGCAGAGCATACTGCAAACAGCAATCTTCCCCCAGAGAAAAAATGTCAGATCATGATTTATGAACAGGGAGCCACTAAAGAGTATGATTTCACCCTAAATTAGTAATTTATCAAGTAAAAACCACAAGCAAATAGCTGAATATTGGTGCCTTAAAGGGTCAATAGACTTCTCACTAACTTTTGCTTCAAGCACAAATAACCAGAGACTCCTCCGAGGGAAAACTGTTCTAGTGGATGCCCCAGAAAATGAAAACATTTAGGTCTAAGTGTTGAGGAAAGCATTCCCAAGATGACCTTTGAGTGTCCATATGGGGTTCAGAGGAGCCCCACACAAGGGGACTACACAAAGCTGCTAAAGGTAGCAAGTCCAGCGAAACGTGGTAGTATAGATGAAGAGGAGATAGAGGGGAGAAGGGGGAGAAAGAAGGGAAAACAAAGCCATCTAAAAGGGGAAGTGTTCATTTTCAACTGTAATTAATTGCCTGAAGTGAAGCAGTTGATTTCCATGTACAATGAACTATGAATTATTGGAAATCACTATGATGCAAGTCGACAGAACAATTGCTTTGTAAAATCCTCTTACAGGCCAGGGAAATGAGTTTCTAGATATCCATCTGGGAGGAGGAGGTTCCCTCTACCTCTGATCAACATTGGCAGGAAACATACACTATCAGCGCCTAAAGGCATGGCCATGGATGCAAAGCTATTCAGCTAGGACTGGAAACAACCCAAGGAAGCTCAACCTGTTATTCCCTAGTCACTCCCTCAGACATCTTTTCTCCAGGCTCCCCAACCTTCATTCCCAAGAATTTCAGTGGTTTGTAACTGTGTTGACTTAGCAACTGCAGAGCACCCAAATTCACATTACTCTCAATGTTAGAGAATGAAGTAAAGGTTTTTTTTTTTTTTTCCGCAAATATCACACTGCAGAGCTAGATGCCTAGATCTGGGCCCATAATTTCCACAAAATTAGGCAATTAAAATTTTATTTGAGACAGTTTAAGTGTATCTGTAAAACTGCTACTAGTAGTGTCAATAGAACAATTCATGGTTGTGTGCTTCTATATCCGGACTGTTAGAATATTTCATGGGGCATCAATCCACAACTGCCATGAAAAATGGGTGTTTATTTTACTAGTTAGATGTCAGAAATCTGTTCCTTTATATGGCACAGCTGGATTTAATAATGAACAAAGGACTTCGCTTCTTAACTACTGCAAAAAATTTGTCCATTCAAGAGCTGATTGAGATTTCTTTTCTATTAATGTATGCCCACTGTCTTCTGTCAATTTGTATAGGTCTGTATCTTTTTTCTGAGATTGCTTAAAAAACAATAACCAAGTCAATAACCAGAAAAAAACGGAGAAGGTGCTCCAAGCTTTCGAATTTTCATTGGGTAGCAGAAGGGTACTGGATATACTATCTTTCTAACAATTTTTTTTGTCTCAGCCTTTGTAGTGATGCTAAAACTTCCTTGGGTGATAGTATGGTCCCTGCTCTTTCAAACTGCAGAGAATGAATGCAGTGGTAACCAGGTATGTGGGGAAGTGATGAGCAGCAAAAGAAGAAAACTGGTAAGTCACAGGAAATTTAGTGAGAGACATCCAAAGCCAACCATGTGAATGGTAAATGCTCAATTCTGATTCTGGAGAGTATTGGAGAGGAAGCCCTTTCCCATTTGCATTCTAGCTTGCTTGAACGTTCACAACATCTGCAAATGTTGTATTACGGCTTTGTAAGAAATAAGCTAGTTGGCTTATTCAATAATAGAGTCAGTTCATAGGTCACGTCTCAATGGTTTTGGCTTTAATGATCACAGAAAAAAAGCTTTGAAAAAAAATATTAAGAATTATTACTTAATCTACTTGGAGAGCTTAGCTATTTCTTCTTTAGATACCTTGGTGCTTAAAGAAAGGCAGCTAAGAGGCTAGGGTTGCAGCTGCACTTTATGTTTGATCATCAGCTCTCATAGGCTGCATCAAAAGAAGCATGGCCAGCAGGTCAAGGAAGGTGATTCTGCCTCTCTACTCTGCTCTGGTGAGATGCCACTTGGAGTACTGTGTCCAGCTCTGGAGTCCTTAGCACAAGAAAGACATGGACCTGTTGGAGGGGATCCAGAGGAGGGCCATAAAAATGATCAGAGCTATGGAACACCTCTCTTATGAGGAAAGGCTGAGAGAGTTGGGGTTGTGAAGCCTGGAGAAGAGAAGGCTCCAGGGAGACTTCATTGCAGCCTTTCAGTACTTAAAGGGGGCTTATAAGAAAGATTGGGACAAACTTTTTAGCAGGGCCTGTGACAATAGGACTAGATTTAGTCTAGATACAAGATGTTTTTTACAATGAAGGTGGTGAAACACTGGAACAGGTTGCCCAGAGAGGTGGTAGATGTCCCATACCTGGAAACACTCAAGCTCAGGTTGGACGGGGCTCTGAGCAACATAATCTAGCTGAAGATGTCCCTGCTCATTGCAGGGGGGTTGGACTAAATGACCTTTAAAGGTCCCTTCCAACCCAAAGTATTCTATAATTCTATGAACCCTTCATCATACCGGAAGCATTTACCAGGCTGGAGGAGCAAGTCTCCTGCATGCTGGTGACATCCTCTTCTCTCTTTAAATTTTGGCACTAGAACCAAGTCTGAAACAACCTAAATTCACATTCAGGGGAGACAGGGGACATTCAGGGGACAACCAGCATTAGCAGGAGAGGCCAAGATTCAGCTCTGACACAAAGAACCTGATTACAAATTGAGCCTGGATAGCAGACAGACAGCCTAGAGTACCATCTAAAAAAGCTTGCTCTAGGATTCTTGCAACAATTGCCTGAAACAACTGCACTTGTGCAGCACAAGAGCTACTATGATACATTAAACACGAGCCCAGAAAAGCCAGTGAGCTAATGATCACTCTCCATACAGAAGTACAAAAGAAGAGAAGCAGTTATTCCATTTTGCTGTCCTTAGAAGAGAGGACACAGCCTGAATGTTTACAAGGGCTAAAGTCTTGTAAACAGCCAGAGGATTTTGAAGCAGTTGGGAGGGCTATGGTGAACGGCCTGGTCCCCTTAGGCAATTCAAAAAAGCAGAGAGGTCATGCCAAGGCCAAAAAACTGATTAATGTGAGATGGTCTATCTCAACCGCAAACTTCAGCCGTTCACAACTCAGTGCTGACATATTTCCATCAAAGCATGTCTGCAGCTAAACTTAATAACCAGTCAGCCTATCAAGTAGAAGACGCTAAGCAATTCCAAATCACCCCAAGAATTTTAAAATGGCAATGACTTACTGCAGGACTGCAGAGAATGACCCGTCTGTCAGACGCAGTTGTATCTGCAGCTGACACAGACGTCAAGATTCCTGCTCCCCTCCATGAATGCTGCTGTGATGCTGTAAAATGGAGAAGGCCATCTGGGATCACTGCCCTACACAAGCCATCCAGAATCTGTCCTACACAATCTTTCCTGCATTTTTCCAGCAATGACATTTCATCACTTTTGAATGAAATAAGTTCTTTCGCAGTGAAATTGCATCTTTTTCTGTCAGCCAGAGGTCAGACAGTCTGCTTAACAGTAAAGTAAAACAAAAATGCCCCCTTCTTTTTATTCTACTTTATTTCTTTCATAAACAGAACAAACATTGCAATTATTTTAATTTGACTACCTAAAGTTATTTGCTTGCTTATGAAGACATAGTTTTTTGGGGGATGGTTTCAGTCCCCTGAATTCCTATGGAATTCACTTAGGTCAACAAAGTTTTAAACCACTTCATACCAGACTGCTCTGTACCACCAAACTGTTATTTTTGACAGAAAATGTGCAGCCTTGCAAGGAACAAAAAGAAAAAGTAATTTCCTGAAGAGCGGCAAAGCGCATACACATACCCCTTGGATTCACCTGGAGTCAAACAACTTAAGATAGATTGAAGCTGCCAAGAGTATGGGAAGCTAAACAAACAGGAAGTTTCACATTTAAAATGGTTTATCTGACAATAGTAATGGGAATTTATTTACTCTGCCAAGAGAAACAGCTGCAGCTTCTCTACCCCTTTAATAATGTCCTTGGAGAGGCCTGATGGACACTGGAAGTTGGCACTGTATTGAACAGCTCATAGTTAACTAGCAGAGGCCATACCAGCATACTGTAAGCATGATTTTTAGCAACTTTCACATATACATTCTTGTCCCATCCCATTCAGCCTCCTGGGATAATAGAACATCATAAAACCACAATGCTCAAAAATCTTCGCTGGGGACTTCTTCAAGATTGACCTAAGTAGCAAGAAGTATCTACACTGACAGTCTCAAAAGAGGTATCTCAGCTTGTTTTTTGAAGCATATGCTAGTTAAGGCTTGTAAGATTAACAGAAATCTCTGCTCACATCACAACTGCTCCGTTAATAGTTTTTGCTTAGTCACAAAAGTAATCAGAGAAAGGGCATTTGCTGGTAGAAAATAAAGCAAACATGGGTAGGCCTTACTGGATTCAAAATACAGGTTCTACTCAAAATCCAGTGACAGAACCCAAGTTGAAGGAAGGGTCAAGGACAAAACTGGGGTATAAGAGAAGAAAAATCGACTCCCAAGAGAAGGCAGACTGAGATAACTATCTTGATATAAAAAAAAAAATAATCACTTTTTAAAAGTATAAAATACAGGTTTAAAAAAAGTTTTAAAAAAGCGAAAATAAAATCCTAGTCTTCCCATGAACGATGACCTACAGAACGAATCAGCAAAGAAATCTGCATTCAGCAGCTTGTTGCCAAAGTCCTACTTCTTACTCAGTAGAGCACACAGCCCTCCCAGAGCCATTTGCTGTATTGAATGGTTCAGACTTGCTGTGAAAAGGGACTTAGTAAAAGGGCACACTTTTCACCAGACAGGTCTCTTGTAAAGCCCCTGGGTAGACAAAACAACTTGAATGCCTGGGGAATTTCATGCTGTTGTTGCTGGCTGAGACAAAGTATTGTGGAAATCTGTATGTCAATCAGTTATAAAACTAATATTTACCCTGTCTACATTACAATTTTATAAAAATAAGGAGAGCTTATTTAAGCCAAGCAGGCAACCTTGTTCTCACACCACCCTTTCCTTATAATAGAGAATATCTGTGCCTGTATCTACCTTCTTATATTACAGGAATTATTCACTGAATATTTTATACGCTAATTAATTGACAAAGGTAACTCATATTTACTCAGTTATAAGAGAGACACAAAATAAAATAAGGAGACAGTAAAGACTAGACAAGGGAAAAAACCCTAAACCCAAAGAACAACAGCTAAATGGCACAGACAGATGCAACATCAGGAATAATCTAAGGCTACTGAGGTTGCGTTCCTTTTGTGCAGGCATACGTGTCCGGCATCTGGGATTTTACTGGCATTTGCCTACTGCTGTACATTTTCTGGAAAGCAGTTTGACACGCCAAACCCAACAGCAGTCTTGAACAACGTTGTGACAGTTTCACAAGTACAGCGTTAGAGCACTAGGGGCAAATGCACGTAGCCACTGTAAAATGAGCTTTAGACAGTTCCTGGAGCTATGCAGGAGCTGTCCTCTTTCCCCGAGGGTTTGCTCAGTGCACCTCAAGGCAGGGGTTTTCGGGGCTCTTCCAGGCTGGCAGCACACTCAGTGCTGGTAGTGTGCCTTCATTAACACAGAGCAGCACCAAGCACAGCCCACACCAGAAACAGAAATGTCCTCTGGGTGGCTGGAAAACTGCAAGTGAGCATAGTGGGTCAGCTTCACTGAATTTGGTGGACTGAATCACTAAAAAAGGCTCTATTTAACCTGGGGGACAAAATAGTGCGCTTGACCGAACCCGATACAATTTTGAAAGAAGTAAAAAATCTAAATACTGTTTGAAAAACTAGTTTAGAGTTGGTATAAGCTGTAAGGGCAACAGAAGAACTTGATGGCTCCTGGAATGCCAGAAGCCTTCAAGAGTTAATATGTGACTTGGCATCACAGGGATCCCATTATCTTTTGTTCATGGGTAAATGTGGCCAACCTGACCATAGCTAAATTTGGGATTAGGATGTGTGTAGGGGTTCAGAAGCATAGGACCATAGAGTTTGATTTTTTGCATAATCCAAAAAGAGTTCATTTAATTAGGTGAGGAATCCAAGTGGAATCCAAGTGGATTGAGGCGAATGGGGGTCACTCTACTATTTTTTTGTCTAGTATCATATCTATCAGCAAGGTTGAGGAAGAGGTAGCAAGGCAAATCTTTAGTTCTTGCATATTTCTCAAATATTCAAATTCAGGATAAGTATAGATTTTATAGCCTACATTTACTTTTCAGGAAATTATGAGTCATCCTTCTAAATTAAAAAAAAAAGGCATTTGGGAGTTCTGCTCCTTGCATAATCATTACAGATACATACATATAAAATTAACTCCATAAGTTAATAAATATATAAAAATAAAATACATATTTATATAGAGATAGATATTAAACTTCGTCTCCCCTAGTTATGATAGGCTCTGAGGTTAGAATGAGGACATGAACAAAAAAAAGTCCTGTGCAGTTTCATTACCTGCATAGTTTTTGAATACTCTGACACTATGGCTTGTGAAATTGTATGTCTATAACTGAGGCCAGGATTAGTGTTTTGACTCAGGAAAGGAATTACTGAAGTCCACAATTTCTTGCCGTTACTATAAGCATACAAAGAAAGCACAGCAAAATGAGTAACACCCCTCTCGCCCCAAAACAAAGGATGACAAAGACGACAACTGCCTGAAGCGGTTTCAGAAAATCCTGTCTGAACAGTGGAAGCTGCAAGTCCTGAAAGCTAACAGCATGCCTAGAAGAGCTCAGGTACCGAGCCTGCCGTATCTCCAGCACACCAGTGCTCACCTAGAGGTTATCAGAAGAAAAGCCTCTGCAGGTTTTCTATGGTCTTTTTGCTGCTCAGAGAAAGATGCAGTTTCTGAAATACCCCCTTAGCACAAGTACCAACAGCACAGAATGGGACATGAATACAGAACCAGCGACACCGCAGCAGATTGGCTGTATTGTTAACTCCATGCTCTTCGCAGACAAAGCCAGGCACATTTAGATGCTACTGAACAAACAGGTGCAAAACTAAAACTAACCAGGAAAATTTCACTAAGTGAAGGGATGTTATGCTTCACCTACTTTTTCAAGGTGTGTGTGTGTCACAAACAGTGCTTCAGTGACTCTTCCCTCTTTGCAAGGAAGTGAAGTGTCTAGAGATTAACTTTCATCTTCCCACTACGCTGCAGGTAGGAAACGGAAGGAGAATATTAAGCTGCTTTCTCTCCATAATGTTCTTCTGATCTAAAGAAGGTTTTTTTACTCCTCACAACTAAAAAATATGTGAAATAAAATAAGTGGAATTAGAACAAAATCAGCTCCACTTCAGTATGCAAATACACTTACGAGTTGAGAACTCAGAAACAGCACCAGGAATACAAATATATTTCATTTGAACTAAAAGAGACTTTTTATCAATACAGAAAAGGGGAACAAACCCCCAAATTGGGTGAATGGAGGCTCTCAAAATACAAGGTCGTGAAAGCGCACTTTGGACTTACCTTTATTCTTAATGGAGGGCCCATTCCTGCAGTTTTTAGGGAAATCTCCTGGGGGAACTGCTCCAAAGGAGCGCCAGTACAAGGAGAACTTTACGCACCTCCAAGGTGCGGTGTGCTTTTCAGATAAGTATTTTTATTGCCTTTTTTAAGTTACAGAAAATGTTCTCTCCAGAGGCAGAAAAAAAGATAAATGGTTTACATTATTCAAAGGAAGAAAAAAACCATCCCGTCCAATATAAGATCTCTAAATATACCTGCCTTGCCATCATAGCCCGTCTCAGAGAATGGATCAAATTTCTAGCATCAATAACTTTGCAGAGATGATGTATTATCTCCTCCCACAACTGTTTACCAACAGGAAAATAATCTGTGGGGAAACAGCATGAAAATACCAGGAACTCAGATGCTGAATACTCCAAATAACGATCCCCACCAAGTTTGTCAGTAGAGGGTGCTTAAGTGAACAATCGCTCTTCCTGTCCCAGCTCTTAGCAGGGCTGGCAGACTTAGACACCCTCTTGCCTCTGACTCTACATTACCTATTGCTTTCTCATATTTCATCTAGAAATTTGTTAAGAAAAGTCAGATATACTTCTGCCCATGCTCTGTTCCTGAGTACAGCAGATATCTATATTCTGCACTCAGGCTGAGAGCTTGTGAAACTTGTGGTGGTTAAACACAGGCAGAGGCAAATGATGTATTGTCTTGAAATGCTGTGCTATTTAATATTATATAATTTTCTATTATAAAATGATTGTGAAGAGTTAATTTGTAATGCATATCTCTGCTAAAAACAAGGGTGCCTATATCCCTCACAGTTCTCCAAGGTAATACTTCCTATTAAAGCTGCTTCTTATTAAAGTTGTGTTAAATCACATTTCCATAAGGAATTTTGGCATGTGCTTTCTTGCCAGATCTGAGTAACAAGTTGAAATGTCACAATTTACAGCAAAATGAGATTTCAGAAATATTTTCTTTCAGAAGGACCAAACTGATTCGTTTCCAGGATTTTTCAGTCTTCACTGCATAATAGCTTAAACAAAATGCTACTTTCTAATTTTGATGCAAAAGGTTCCAATGATTTCCTATAGCATCCTGATAAGACCTGATACATTTTTGTGAAACGTTCCCATTTTGCCAAATCAGTGTTATCAGATAGAAAAATGCAACCACCAGCACCACTCAGTCACCTCTGAATTCAATTTCACTTGTTCCATTGGTGCACATGCTATTTTTTTCTCACTTTTTATCGACTGAACTTTGTTCATCGGATTTCAAAAGTGTTTTCCCAATAGTATCTTTAGAAAATACAAGAAAAAAGGTTCTCGGCTGGTGGAGGCTGGCAAAGCTCCAGCGAAGTCAATGGGCCTCAGCTGAGGCACTAGCCCTTTGTGAGCGTTCACAGAGGCTTTTTATATACTGCAGAGATGCTGGATTATGCAGAGAAGTCAGAAAACTTCCATGCATCTTCAGTTGGCAAATATTATAGATATTTTAGTAGTCACCAGTCATGTAAGGCTAACAGTACAGTGACAGTTTTGGATAAAGGGAAATACTCAGTAGGCTTCAGATAACACTGATTGCTTTACTTGACCATACATATTCTTCCCTGTGTTGAGTGTAGGACTCAATGGATTTTAGGAGAGTCAAAGACAGAATGTACACTCAGGCAGACAAGTTTGTATCTGGAAACTACTGAAAGCACCACCTGCTGCTTCTTGCCTTCATTTTCACTCTGGTTCTGAGCAGTTTGAAGAAAGAATTATTTACCACAAAGCTGCAGGAAAAAGATTCTGTGGCAAAACTTGCAGGAGAAGACAGGCTTCCTGCAAGGAAATTTGCTACCTGAGAGGCCCTCAAGCCACTAGATCATCCTATCCATGAAGCTGTCTGAATGTTTGATGAACAGAGGAGGGACCCTGAGTGTAGCCTGGGGATCTGAAGACCTTCTCATTCCTGCCAAATTATCTCAAACCAGCAGAAACCTTTCCATGTTGGATCTTCCAGTATCTAGAGCAAAGGCTTGAACTGATGGCATTTCTGCATATATTTGCATTACTTTTTACTGTGGAAATTGGCCAACAGTCCCCAGGACTTCCATCGTCATGGCTTTTTACCATAACCGTTTATTGCTTATCTGCATAGAGTCTGTCATGGATGGCCATTGCTCGCAGACAAAAATTTATTTACCTTCCACAGTACCCCAGATTCATCCTGTGGGCTATGGAGAAGTCAAAGTTCCTCAGAAACCTTCCCTCACTTCTTCACCTTTCTGTCCTCTGTGAACAGATGAAAATCAGTACATCTGCACTAGCCACACTTAAGAAGATAGTGACTCAGCAACCAGTAGAAGATGGACAATGAAAGAGCAAAGAAAGAAAGAAAAATGACATTATAGAAAGAAACAGGGGGATCTAATGTGATAGCTGGTCTTGATCCACCTGAACAAATAACTAGAATCAGTTAAAACGGATTCAGTGTGATTTTCATCTAAAACATCAGCATATGGCTCCACCATGATGCTGCTCACTTGCAGGAGAGTGGCCTCAGTTTAGGAATTTCCTAATAAAGATGCTGCATTTTCAAGAGACTAAGGAAGTTCTGTCTGCTCACATGTCAGATTTGGCTTAGCCAAAAGAAAAGTTTTTAATTCCAAGAGAATTGAAAAATATTTCAGGGCACGTTGTTGAATTTTAAAGTTCAGAGGTAAAGAATATCCACCAGATAGTAGTATCTGTATCATGTTAAAGCATAACCTATAATTTAATTTCACTGAAAGTGAAATTGAAGTGCTATTGGTGAGAGAAAGAAAAAAAAATGGGCACCTACAAGAAATGCAGCTTAGTAGTCTGGGAATCAGAAAAAGGCAGGAACAAAGAAGGAAAAAGGTAGGGAAAAATACCAAAACCAAGAGAAGAACACTGCATTGTAATCCAGTTCTTAATACAAAGTCATGCCTCAGTGCCCAGATGGCCAGGAGCATTAAGAGAATATTGGAGTCAAAAGCAAAGGACCTTACCTCCCCACAGCCCCCTCCCCCCCGCCCCAAGAAAGGAAAAGAAAAAAGAAAAATCTTGTTTGAGTGAGACTGCAGGAGATTAAGCTTTAACTCTGCCAGAAGCAGATACAAATGCATCTGAGTGACTGGCATCACTGTGAAAATGAGAGATTTAGGAAAAATATTCTCACAAAGTTTTTTGGAGCAGAGGAGATCATCCAGGTTAAAAGTCACACTCCTAAATACTATAAATGTAGTAAACTATTCACTGGGAGAAACTGAGCTCCAGTTCATAGTATACAGAGATTTGATCAGCAGCCCCTTGAAATCAATGGAAAAAGCCCTACTATTGACAACAGTGCTCTGACCAGACTCTACTTACTACCAGGCAGTAAGTGCTGAGACTGCCCCTCTATTCAGTGTAGGGAGAGACAGAGCTTAAGATAGCACTGAAATAAACAATTTAAGGAAAAGATTTACAAAAAGGCCATTCTGAAGTACTGTAAACATGGACAATTCACCATAAAGCTTTGTAATAGCTGCTCTGCCCAGGGATGACAAATGTTACCTCCTCCACTGAGAGACGGAGAGAAATCAAAAATGTCAGCTGTTTTTACTGTGTAATGTTGCCTTCCAATCTTGAAAAATATCAGATATTAAGAGAAACACGTGGGAAGAATGTAAGCAGGCATTCAGAAATGGAATTACCCAGAAAAAATGTTGGTGTTATTTTAAAATATCCTGTGAGAGGTATACTACCCTCACACAGCAAGGAAAGGAGAGAGAAAAATTAAAACTAATAGAAAACTTGCTCTGTATTCCTCCAACATTGTAAAATAAAATATAACATGTAGGAAAGTGAATGGCAGAGTATGATGTCTGATTGCTGTCAGATCTTGCACCCAAATGTTAAGGTTACGGGTGCTCTAAGAACATCAATAGATGCATTTAGAAGTGGAAGAAAATGGAGGGAAAAAAATTGAAAAAAACCCAGTTGAGCACATTTTCAAAAACAGTACAGGAATCTGGAGGATAAGCCTCTAGTGTAAACGTCATTTAGTACTTCTCAACATTTTACCATCTTACTTTCCTATGTGTTAAACAAACTTGTACTTTTTCAATACATTCCCCATTGCTGTAAGGGGGCACTGCAGAGCTGGACTGTAGCTGTACCTTGTCATTAGCCTCCGAGGAGATGAATATTTCCTTCCTATTGTGCTGAAATCCCCCAGGTATGAGAGACAGTCACGCACACACAGAGCATCAAAATACCCCCTTAAAAAATAGCCTGTGTGCCAAAAGCTTGAAATGGTATTTTTATACAAAAGTTTATTTCAATACATAGACCTCTGCTGAGGACCTTCCTACACCTAGATGTTATTTGAATAATCATTTGATGTATAACTAAAACTTTCTAAATTACATATTCCCAGGGATGATTTATTTTTACATTTCCTTTGTTTAACAGTAGATAATTATTCATGTGAGCCAGGATCCGTGCCTACTGAGGCACAGGACCCTTTTCTCCTGTTGTGTCTATGTCGAATTCATCCCTGGAGTAACGATGTCAGTGGAGATACACCAGGGGCACCCTTGACGTGCTGTTCTGTCACTCTGTCTTGTAAAACCGTGCATGGCCAGGCATCTCTTTATGACATGTTGTTGTAATTCCAGAACTCAGGGAATTGAATACAGTATTTTTGGACTCAGCCTGGCAATCCACAGAAGAAACAACACGCTGGG
The DNA here is from genome assembly GCA_003993805.1 of Himantopus leucocephalus. NCBI lineage: Eukaryota > Metazoa > Chordata > Aves > Charadriiformes > Recurvirostridae > Himantopus > Himantopus leucocephalus. Next base: position 9,105,326 of record RSEF01000011.1, on the reverse strand, counting down.
TTTTCTGAAGTTTTCATGAAGTTTTGGCAGCATTTGCCACCAACCCTGATGCCATGGTGTTGCTGGGGCAGGATGATGGCATTTCTTTGTGTTTAATTTTTTGGAACAAATAAGGGAACTGCTGGTTTGGTGGAGGGGAGCAGGAGGGGGGACTAGTTATTGGGTTTTTTGTTTTTTTTTTCTTTAATTTGAGAATACAGAAGCAAAGATGAAACTAGCAGACTGAACTGATAATAAAAAACTGCAAGTGCAATTTCTTCATTGCAATTAAAATACCAGTAACAGTGAGTGTTGGCAAGGGGTTAGGTTTTCTGACATGGATCGTGGTCACCGACTGTTAGTCTTTCTGCCCTCAAACTAAATCACATATCCACTGCCTCAGTAACTAATGTTTCACTGCCCACCCAGCCAGACATATTCAGTGCCTGTTGGATTAAGAACATTTAATATGTTGAATCTTTCCAAATCTGCCTGCGGATTTGCCATTTCCAGAAGAAGGAACTAAAGCTTCATATCAGAGAGAAGAAAATTTTCCTCCAGGTCTTAGCCGTACTCCTGCAGATGAAGCACTGAGATAAACTCCAGCTCCTACTCCTAACTGTACAGGGTGGAAGAAGGCACAACCCTTACTGATGTTTGACAGAGCTGCATAACGCGTTTTGTGGTGTATGAAGTTTCAAGCCCTTCAGACCATTTTGTATTTTATGATACAAGTCTTTGCTGTACCAAAAAAAGCATCCGAAGTGATGCAAAGTAATTCCTTTCTTGTTAGACTACAGCAGAAGCCTTCCCTACTCACTCCCTGTGTGCTCTTTAGCACATAGCAATTTACTTTCAGTTTGTCATTAGGGCAAAATATTTTTTTTCTCATAATGGAGCACAGGAAATTTTTCAAAGTGACACAGGGTGATGTTACCAAAAGAAAATGACATGTTTTGAAAAGGACAGTTTCTTTTACAGCCTGAAATACCACTTGCCTCTTGTGACAGTGTTGATAAATCCTGGACTCAAGATCTCTGAAATTACCTATTATCTATCTTAGGCATTTTGATCTCAGCTGAAACCCCACCACAGAAATGGCAAATAATTAAAAAGAAACAAAAAAAACCCCCAACTTTTTAGATTTGCTGCTGTTGTTGGCATTTTACTTTATGGGGGAAATGCCGTGAGCTCTTGGGAGCCAATAGTCAAGAGCAACATACTCCAGAATAAGCAATTTTTATAAAAGACTTATAGGTCCTAAGTCATCCTTATTGCATAGATGTGTTTAACAGATCCAGATTTTACCACTTCCCTGACTGCAAACACTGAATCACGTCCACTTCTACCTCAAATTGCACTTATCCCAGAGAGGCAGCCCTTCCCACACTAAGTAAGAGCTAACACAGAAGGTAATGTAAATAAAAGCAATCAGCGGCATTGTACATATTATGCCCTCCACTCAGACATTCATTTCTACTGTGAATCTTCCAAACATGGTATGAACCAGGTCTCCATTTTCCTAGATGTGTTTTGTACCATAAATAATTGTAGTCCCAAATGCTACCTCCTGAGTATCTGCTCGTTGTATCTGTCAGCAAATGCTCAGCTGCGTAGAGCAAAGACACTAATTAGCGCAGAGGGAAATAAGATGGAAAGACTGGTTTCCGTAGACTCCGTAAGTGACATACATAGGAAGAGCTCTAGGAAAAGGCCAGGTAGACAGCTATTGTGAAGATGAGCAGCATGCTGTTCTGCTTCATCCATGCTAACAGAAGCATCTTTGAGAATAGTTATTAGTAAATAATTTGCTTTAATGGTGAGGAGAGAAGCCTGGGACTGGAAACCACTGAGTGGTTTCCCTCCTCCTCAGCTACAGCATAGAACACCAGAAACTTCCTATCTTCTTCATATCATGAAACAATCATGCTTTTTCACAGCAAATACTGCTGGATAAACTTCTACAAGCAGAGATAGTTATTTTTGTTGCTTAGAATACTGTAAATATTAACAAGCCAAGCATTTAAATTAACAGAGTACTTGATTTTCTATTGCTGTTTATTTTACTGTCTTCAAACAGGAAAATGACATTTCAAGGATCAGCACTTTATAATAAACTAATACCTTTCCTAGTAACTGAGGTTTTCCTGTTATTCCCAACCTGGCTCTCACACTGACTGAAAGGCTGAGTTAATTTCTCAGTGGAACAGCAGTGGAAGAGAGGGATAGGAGAAAGAGAAAGAGAAAGAAATCCGAGATAAGGCTGAATAAACCCCAATTTTCTTCTGATTTGGTAAAGCCAGATTGACTGACATGGTACGAATTTTAACCAGATCTTGGTAAAGAAGAGATTATGAAAATTATTTCAGCAAGCAATGAAGAGAAGTCGTTCAAGTCTGTTTTCCAAATAATTTACATGTGAAAAAGCCGCTGATTTGCTGCTTTGTACTGGGGGATATTTCTAAAGGTTTTCTTTTGCTGAAATCTTTGTGGTATCTTACAGAAAAGGAGGGGAAGATTCAGCACTCCAGCAGTCGCACACAGCCCGGGAGCCTCACTCCTGCCATAACTCCCAGCAGCACCGACGTCGGGCAATTAAATTTAGTGGGACTTCTGCCCTCAACTTAATAGGGTCAGACTTAAGCACTTACTAGAGGCAGACTTCCCCACACGGTATTATCGGAAAGGGTCGTCTTCAGAAATGACCTGGAAAAAATTAGTGACTTCCTTACAGCTTCTGGTGACATAATGAAAGGCTTTCAGAGAACTTCACTTATCTGGCAGACTCTCTATGAGCAACTAAATTAACAGTGTTTGAGTACTTTGCTGAATTGGGGCCCATGATAGAAAAGAAGAGTGCTAAGATTTCTACTTTTATTTTTTGCTAACTCTTGACTATTTCTTAAGATTAAAGCTTCCTTTCAGTGAGAGACTTAAAATTATCACAGTTAATAATGTGTTTTCCTGTTTCTGTCCAGAAGGTGTTATATTTTTAGATGCCTACAACAATATACACCTACTGATACTTTCGTATTTACATTAAAGTGACACGTTACAATGCTTGACTATACTTTTTTTGCTTTTTAAAAAAATGTTTTCGTTACTGATTTATTGATCTTTATAACTTATCTGAAGTAAAAGGGTAAAGTACTATGTCCCAAGAAAATGCACTACCACTCATTTTTAAATACAGCTGAAATAAAGTATGACCAAAGCAATAATGCTAGATCATAACAAATATGCTATGAGATAAATCAATGATCATCTTAAGAGTTTCCATACATAAAACACCTCCTGCAAAATGGTCATATTCTAATTTTTCTGTTTCACCTAATTATCTTTATGTACACTATTACAAATTACTTTTCTACTTCAGATTTTAAATTCCTTAGGATAGAAACCAGATCTTATTTTATATCTAAAATATCACCCTTATTTACATTGCTAAATGGAAAGAGAAGTAATAAATTTGAGGCTAGCATGATCTTTCAATACTATCAGCTCAATTTTCTGCAATCTAAGTTGAAAACCTGTGCACTTGCGAACTCTTACTTGAACCACTGCAGAAATGGTCTGCCAATAGAGTAAAACACACCACGCTGCAGGCCAAGGGTTTCAGCCTTCTGTCAAGTTGCTGTGAGCTGTCACACAGTGCCTGCAGCTCCCATGCAGCCCATAGTATGCTGGCTGCTGATGTGCAGCATGCTACAATAAGATCACTATATATATAAAAAAGATATATATACACACACATAAGATAAAAAGGTTTTTTTCACTGATATACCTTAGAGTAGACCCAAGGCAGCTCTAAGTTATGTTGTGGTGTAGTTTGGGATATTTCTTTCCCTTACATGATAGAAGCTTCCCTACTCTCTCAAAAGGAAATGAGATTTGCTTGGTAAATACCATTTGCTCCTGACCTGGCAGCTGCCTTTATGCTTTATGGTATGTGATCATACAGAACAGACACCTACACCCCACGTGCAAAAGTCATTCCTTACCACTGCACTCATACAAGATACCGAAGGTACAGCAAAACAGCCATCCTGCCCCTGTGGAGCAGCTGAGATAGGGCTGCTGGTGTGTGATCCATGGGCACTAACAGCTATCTTCTGCGCCTCATGAGCCCTTGCCAGCCTGTGCTTGGGATGCAACATCCCTGGGTTGATGACAGGACAGCTCATCAGCCTGGCTAGTGTAACATCTATTAGTTTTGTTGAAAGTCACAGAAGATTCCTGTTACAATGCATGCAAGTTTCCTATCATTATACCTTTGTACCGTCTTGGGCTAAATCTCACTTGTCCCTATAAGCATGTAAGTTTGCAATTAATGCACAAGCCCCTGTCTGCCGCAGCAGTCCTATTAACAGGTTGGAATTAGATCTCACAAGTTAAACATGCTGTTTGATAGCTCAAGTACTGTGATTTCGATAGACTTTTTGCTGTAATAATAACTACAATCAGCAATCAAGGTTTTCTTCTGAATTTTTGTTGCTTGCATTATGTGGCAGTTTAATTCATTGTATACTAATTCTAGTTGTGCATTAATTGTATGTTTCTGCACAGTAATTAACTAATCACTATGTCACTCCCTCCCTATTATGAATAACCTCATTAATTCAAGACTGAAAGCTTGGTGCCTGCTGTCATCGCTATCAATTTTTTTGGTTCTTTCTGCTGCTTCTTGACTTATAATCAAATATGAAACTCATGTATTTTTAAATACTTTCTCTTCTGTTTCTCCCACTGAAAAATTCATTGTGCTATCAAGCCTTTTAAAATAATGTTTATTCATTATGTATTTCTTTGCTAGGCAATCAAGAGCTGTTACAATAAAGTGTGTGACTTGCTCTCTTTAGGGCAGCGCTTCTGCTGTGTCAACATCTCCATTTTAATCCCGAGTTTACTAGGAATTAGAATTTAGATCTAAAATTTAGCTCCAAGGTTAAAGGCACCATCAGACATATCTTTGCATGAGGGCAAATTTCTTTATTATTACTATTAAATGATTTGACATTTTTAGGTTATACCTGTGGGTAAAAACTTGTGGACACACTACACTCAACAGTGGCAGTGGAGCTGTGCATGTGTACCTTCAAGGTCAGAGCCTGGCCAACGGAGGCAAATGCTGGAAGATGCCCACACCATAGGTACACAATTTTGATTAATGGGATACCTGAACTGTTAAGACTAGTCATGCACAGCACTGAAGTAAGTGCTTTGCTATTGCAGCCTGGTGACTCCTAAGTTCTGGACTAAACATTGCTTCAGAATTTACTGAATCAAGGTCCTGCTCCTCTAAGAAATTTTCTTTAACACAACTTAGATTTCACAGAGACTATTCAGAGAATGCCCTCTTATCCCTTTTATGATGAAAGGCAACAAGGGCCTTTGATTCCTGCCCTCCCTCCCCAATAAAGGCAATGAATTGATATTCTAAAATGTGTGAACAGTTCCTATCAGGAGTGGATGGGAAATCTAACGATTGTGCATATGCACATGTAGGTACATACACACTCCTAACCCAAACTCACTGCAAAGCCAGCTGATGTAACTGTACTTACCCATTTTTAATAAAGAATTCAAGCACCATTTTTCCAAACAGAAGTAAATCAGCCTAGAATTCAAGGGGCTAGTTTCTCTGCTGTTATGAGTTGCTGCAGCTCAACGTTGTACAAAAAGAGAAGTGTAATTGCAACAACTAAGAGAACAATGCAACTTTTTGTAAAGCAAAAAGGCATTCCTCTTCAATAGAGGCTCTGAAAGCCTGCCTGGAGTCCAGGAAATGTATTATGGAACGTATTCATCCTTTAAGAAAGACAGATTTGGTGTCTCCAAAGTATTTTCCCTTAAAAAACCCAAATGACTGAACTAAACTAACAACTAATGACTAAAAAACTAAAAGTATACCTGGAAATTTTGGAATGGTTTGTTTGCTACCTCTTACAGAAAAGAAAAAATGCACTTCTGCAGAAAGGACTGCTGCTAATGAACAGCATGGCTCCAGGGCTGCTAAGCACACACAACTTCTGTTTCACCACGCCACTGTGCATCAACATTTATCCAAATACATATTTGTACAATGGACCATAACGGTTTGCTTGCTTTGTAACAGTCTATTTGGCTGCCCCTAAATGAGTGGTTTGGGTGCGCAGTGAAAGGAGATATTACTGCTATTGCTATTTCGGCATCTGTTCCTGTACTACTATTTCTCTCATTTCTGCCTCAGATGCTGCTGCTTCTGCTATTACAGACATCAACCTCTTTTTTGCATGTGCCTTTTGCATCTGCCTCTTTATGAATGTCCGATGTTTTCTGCTAGTCTCTTTGGATATTTCCATTTTACCCTCTCTTTTTTTACTGTTTTTGCAATTTATCTGAACTCATTCATTTCTGTTTGCTTTTGAGTTACCCTAGTTGGAAACTTTTATCCTGCCCACCCAAATTGCATTATTTGTATTAAGAGCAGGTATAATTGTGTTCAAATTAATTAAGAACTGGCCTGGCAATATCATCACTTCTTAGAGTTCAACTGAATCTACAGTTGTGGTTCATAAAGGCAATTCTTTCTTAAAAGTATTGTTTCCCACTGTACAACTAAATACTCTCTAAGAAGGACGCAGAGAACAGATTTGGCATGAAAGGAATGTCAATAATTGTTGCTAGGCATTGTTTATACCATTCAAGGACTTTTTTCAACTTCCCATAGAAGCTGAGAAGGAGCATAGACAGAGCAATGGAACAGTCCATACCATAGATGTCATACTCAGTGTATAAACGGGGGTTAGGCAGGGGAGGGGAATCCACAATCACTGCTCGGGAATGTCCCAGTGCCGTTTCACCGGGTAGTGGGAGTGACTTGTGTCATTATTATTATTGTTGTTGTAATTCTCTTTTTCTGTTATTGTTCTATTACACTATCTTTCTCTCAGCCCAGTTTTTTTTTCCCCCCTTTCCTTTCCTCTCCTTTTCTCCCTACCCTTCTTGGGGAGAAAAGGAGACAACTGCTTGAGCGGTGGTATGGTCATAGCTGCCGGCTGGGGTTAAACAACGGCAAGAAGGAAATGCAGATATCTACATAGCTATAGATGCATATAAAGAAAATGATGACAATGCCCTTCTAGCTGAAAAGAAACTCTGCACACGAGTTGCAATAAGTTCATTGAGTCCATATGTGCTCCTCATTAGCCAACTCCGGTCAGCACGTACTTGGGACACCCATGGTGGTGCTCATGCTGAAGGCAGTAAGTCTTGTCTTGGTGGCACTAAACGAGAGGTCGCAGAGAGGGAACTATAAATATCTGTCATCCTCTCCCTCCCTTTTTCATAGGGAGAATTAAATTGTTAACAAGGGTGACACGTAACTGATTGCACTGGACAGCTGATTAACATTGTGCCAGGATAAATAAGGCAGTTTGCAGCTCTCCAAACTATCATAGCAGGTTCCCTTCAGGTTTAGTTGACATCTCTCCATCACTTATAACTAGTTCATTTGGGAGAGGCGGGGTAAAGGGAAGGTCTTTAACCATGACCACAGAGACTGCATGAAGGAGTACGTAGAGCAGAAAAGATGGCATGCCATCAATTTGCAGCACATCTCACTTCACCTGATTTCTTCACACAGGAAAGCCTTTATACTCCATTTTAAAAGGGAAATTGAGACACTGCAGAAAAAAAGCCACTTTGAAACAGTCATGGTCTTCTGTATCTTTATACCCCAGCCTAATCTGTGCCCTGCAGACAAAATAAGAATCCAAACTGCCAAGAATTTTGTAAGAAAGCAGACTTGCAAGCATTTCCATCACTTATGTCCCAGTTTCCCAGACTTCAACACACCCAAGGATAAGCTTTCAAGATTGTCGGTCCTCCTGAACACAGTCTGCCCAAAACGATCTGTATCAAATTAGTATGAAAAGCAATACAAATGCCCATATGCTTAATTGCCAGGAACTGCACAGAAGCACAGTCTATGTGAAGCACTCAGTGTCTGGCACTAACCTGTAGGTTTTGGAAAGTAAGGCACGCTCTCTGTTATTCTGTGTTTACACCTGGGTCATATGCATAACTGATTGATTTTAAAAATATTTGTATAGTTTTATAGGATTTATAGTTAGGTTTGTGGTACAAAGAAGACCAAGAAAAAAAATGTTGCCAGGCTGGCTGCATGATGTGTTTACTGCCCTTTAAGGCTCAGAACAAACTTTTTATATTCATTGAACAGCTTCAAAGAAAACTGATGACGTCATCTACATACTGTAACTACAGATTAGCCAAGCCTTATTTGATGAAAAAATAACACTGGGAAAGCCACTACAGGATTTGTAGAAACTTTCACCTTTGTACGTTTGCCTTAAGACAAGTTATTTAAAGCAATTTGTTGTGCTTATTGCTTATTTTATGTGCTTATCCTATTGATAGAGGATATCACATTACATAACCACTCAGCAAAACTGGGTTATCATAATTTCAAGAAGTAACAATGTTGTTAAAATTGATTAACTTGTTACATATGATTAAGTTAGAGTTCCTACACCAGACATCCCAGAGCAAAGTTAAGGGCAAAACTCAATGGGGTATTAGAAAAACTCAGGGTTTGAATTTAGTTTTGGAAAAAAAAAAAAAATACTATGACTATTTTTGGATCCAGGTCTTATTTCACCTTAACTGCAGGCTTTATAAAGAAAGATGTTTTATAAAAATAAACCTTACTTTCCTTAATTCAAACCTTTCTCAACATATACATAGAACTCAGATGCACAGAAGAAACCTCCTGTTTTTAGATTGGATCTATACCTATCCTAAATAAACCACCATTTATCTCAGTTTTGCTAAACTGCTTGCCTGTTTCTCTGCAAGTAGCTTTTCAAATTAAATTACAACAAAGCAATTGTTTCTATTGACACTGTGTGTCTTTGCACTAAGGAGGAGAACAGATATTATTTGTTTATTGAAATAACACTGATGGCATTTTTCTCAGCATAACATCACATTTAATTTTATATATTAAAACTGAATTTGAAATTCTGCACCTATAGTTATATCAGCTCCAAGTATTTTCTGAAGCAAACCTTGACTGAATGAGATAATGCCAATTAACTGAATCTGTGCTTGTTCTAGAGAATTTTCACTTAGTGTCTCACAAGATGAGATGTAGCAGAACCACAGGCCCTGGAAGTTCTACAGAAAAGAACTGGCAGCAGTGGAGTAACAAATAAGTGGAATTCACCTTCATTCCTGTGCATGAACATAGGTGATGCTGGTGACAAAGCACCATCAGGCAGCTGGCAGCATTTACCAGCAGCTCATAGCCAGTGAAAGACGGCCACACCACAGCAAGCCCACAAGCCCAGCTCCCGGCTGCACCATTTCCCCTGCTCTCCCGTTCATGCTTACATTGGGATTGACTCAAAGAAAAGTCTCTCACAGGAAACTTTGGCTGTCAACCAAGTTGTGTTTCTGTGAAAGGAATGCTATTCTTCTGCACTCAGACCACGGCAGGCTAGAAACAGGCTGGGAGCTGGTCATGGACAACTGGATTTGAATCCTTCAGCACATGGATACTTATTTATCCATTTCTCCAGAATAACTTCCCATTAAAAAAACTGGCCCATAAGGAAAAGAAAAACCTCAGCAGATATAGTTACAGTTGGTACAAGTGAAACACCATCAATTTGGCCTAGGGTTAATGGGACTACATCTCCCCAAACAGAGATGGAATGACAAAAGCTTTAAAGAATGAAGGCAGTGAAAGTGTCAGAGAAATAAATCACTGAATTTTGTGTTTCTCTCCTACCCAGGACACAGTTGATGGCATTTGTTGCATTCCTGCTGTATTCACTTCACAACAGACATCAATTCTTTGGTGGCCTGTATAATAACTATCAGAGACAGTTAACATTTTAAACAAAATTAAGACTACTCACAGCACGCCAGATGAAGTTATCAGACAATCACTGACCTGTAGATCTCAGAAAACAAACAGAACAATGTTTACAGAGCCTTGGACGATTAGCTGAACCACAGTTCTAAGGCATAATGCACTTGGAATATAAGTTTCAGTCCTATTGTTGTCCCAACATTCCTGCTTTCTTTTCCTCCTCCTCTATTAAAGACGTGGAATTTTGTTTTGCCAGAGGACATGCATGTTGTTAAGTCTGCTTGCTTCCTCTATTAATAGACTTCCCGGGACAAATCAAATTTCAAAATAATTTTGACAAATAACAGCAAAATGCAGAGAACCAGGTAAATGGGTTGTGTACAGTTTATTTTTGGACAGTAGATTATCAAACAAAAGAAAAAGTTGTTCTGAGTTAGAAAGGATCAATTGGGAAACATAGTATAGGAGATACAAGGACTGGGCTAAACCCTAAAGACTCTCCTTCCTGAGCTTGTCTTCGCTGAACTACTCCTTCCCATAACCATATGTTCAAGCCAGCCTAATTCAGGCAGCCAAGCATAGGTCTGGACCACTGAGTGATGCTATTTGCAGCACAGAACAATTGTTTTAACCGATGATGAATTGCATAAACTCAGCTGCAGCCTGTAGTTTCACCTCATCAGTTGTACCAGCTTTGGGCACAGCCTAATTAACTTGCTATGGCTGATCCTAGCTAGGCAGTTTCGTATTGCCATTTTACTATAAATTCTAGACTGATTCCTTCCCTAATCTGTATCATTTCACAACATGGTTTTGGAAAGCATTTAAGCCAGCAAAAATCTAGAGCAGGATTTTGCTAGTGGATGGGAGTAAGATAAAGAAGCAAATTCAGACTCTGGCTTGCTGAAAGGACGTAACCTTTGGGTTTTTCCTATAATTTTAATTTGATAACCTCTGATGCAAAATCAATATGAAATCGCTATAAAGTGCTATAAACTTGCAAAGTGATTTCAAAGAACACAGAAACATCGCAATATTATTAGGTGCTAACATTAGAGATTCTTTTTTAACCTCAATTCTGAGGTCAGTCTATAGAGCTTTAAGGCCGGATAGAAAGAACAGACAGACTTGTTATCATCTAAATCACAGCACATACCATTTGTGCCCGCACTGTCAAAGTGGCTGTAGTATCTGCTCTGTCGTTTACTGGTATTATTCAGAATGCAAAGTGACTTTCACCCTGCTCTCTCTTGCTTACAAAGGTCAGTTTTGTAAAACTTGTCATCTTGATTGATATTCTAATGTCATTGTTTAATGAATTGTTTTGTTGATATATGTAGCCATTTGAAGTGGACGTTTTTCTCCAGATTATCAAGAAGACTGAAGTCTGCAACAAGTGCTAAATAGTGATGAGGACCATCAACATTTGCCTTGAAGAAGGGAGATCTAATGTCCTTCCTGAAAGGAACCACAGCCTGACTAGCTCTAAGGAGTCTCTTCTTCAGGCTAGAGAGTGAACTACCACTTAGAGGTCAGCTTTTCTTTTCAGGAAAGCAACTGAGAAACTGGAAAACAGCTATCTGAAATGCTCCCACAGGAGTTTGGACTCTTGTTTCATATTTACAACCAGGGAACCATGCACACAACCTTCCTGCTGTGTCACACAACCCTCCGGGCACCACACGTAATGGAATTGTATCCACAGTGCTCCCGCTGAACATCTGATGCAGCACTGAATTTGCTGCTCAGCAACGTCTCGTGGCACCTCTGAGATGCTCCCAGTGGGAACATGCCAGTTCATCTAGCTCTTCTTGTGCATGGCTGAATCTTTACCAATACCAGCCCATAAGCTTGTGGCAAAATGGTTTCTTTTAATTGGAAAAGGCAGATTCATCAAAACCAAATCCTTACAAGACCATCAATTTTGATCCTCTCACATAGAAATATATTCATGTCTGCAATAAAACTTTTGGTCAGAATGAGATCTCATAATACTCACAAGTTCCCTGTGCTTGCTTAGATAAGAGAGAGAGATCAAACACCACCCTCACCCCACCTTTTTTGTTGTTCAGCATGGACACCTGAACCTGTCTATTCCTTGTCTCAGCAAGTTCCCAGAACAGAGATAAACGAAGAGTGATGAAAAAAAGGTCCTCATTTCATTTTGATGTGAAACAGGATTTTTTTTTTTTTTTTGAGTCTTGACAAAGCAACACGTTTCTAAATGCCAGTCAATGTTAATAAAAATATTATGCATTCAAAAATCACTATTTCAGTAGGCTGAGAAGGTCAGAAGGACAGCATTTATTACAGCATTAACTCAGTTTGAAATTCTAGGAAGATATCAAGATTTGCTGAGGAAAGGATCATTTACAACCTCGATAGATAATGCATATACAAAATGTTAACATTCTTTATAATGCTTATTGCAGGATTTGAACAAAACACTCTCTCACACATGCAATATAAGTCTCAAACTTCTGGACAAGAAGTGGCTAGATAAAATTTTAATAAATATAAAAATGCTAGAGGCCTCAACATAGTGCCTATGTTTTACAAAAAGATTCTTTCAAAACCTGTTCTTTCCTGCTTTTACTCCTAGCTTTTGCGTTCTAGGTCTGTATATGAAAATGTGTGAGGAAAATAAATAAAAAGATTCAGAACATGCTCAAGCAAAGTTGGAAAATAAATGTCAAAAGACAAGAGGTAAAAATCAATAAATTCCAAACGTAAAGCTACATACTCTCTTAACATGACATTAATTCAACAATTGGCTGCCATTCAACTGAAAAGTAAGTATGTCTTTCCTCTCTAGTCCTAGTAAGGTTTGTTCTATTGATACATTGTACCTTTTTTTCTGAGCACACTCTCAGTGCAAAGCTTTAGCCTTGTTTTCCTTAAGTGCTCTCCTGGAGTACTTTATACCCCTTTATTGCCTTTGGAAAACTGGATGAACCGCTCTGAAAAAGCCAACAAATTATTCTGGACATATCTTCTAACTGCAGATACTTCCTAATATTTCCCAAATAAGCAAAATAACACATGAATTAATTTCACCCACAACTACTTATCAGTAGTTTTCTGGTGCAATCCAGATACATTTATTATACATTTTTGGGAATAACAGAGGAAGTGTGTAGTAGTAGTAGTAGGGCCTATAAGTTTCACAGTTTCACTCCAAAGAGGTCCTCTGGGCTTCCCTTCAAAAAGGACAACCACCAAGAACCAATCACAATCACCTGAAGATTAACATCACTAATTACTTGTCATTCTCTTTTCCTTTGTTTGTAAAATTCAGGATGTTAACAGCAAGCTAGACCATATGCCCCCAGATCCCACACTGCTTTCATAATCATATGCACACACAAGATATGTTTTATCTTTGTTTAAATGTATCATTGATTATTCCTCTTACAGCAAACTACAGACCATGGGTAGCAACTGCAATCAGGCTAAGGGTGCTACAGAAAGAATATCTGTATTAACTGTACATAGTAATTATTGCATGCATCACTGTTTACTTCAATATAGCTAATTCTCATTAAGATGCAAATTTACTGAGCCACAGCAATTTGAAGGAAAAAAGTTTGTGACTCAGGAGCACACACTGATTGGACACTCTAATGTTTATTTGGGATCGGACTGAGGTCATTCGCCTCAGTGCCCTCAAGTGCCATTAAAGAGGTGTTACTCTGCAATACTGTTGGGTTGTCTTGCATCCAATGGGAAACCCATGGAACACTTCTTAACGCATTCCTGCGCTAATAACAGATAACCACAGTTTCAAGAAAACTATTATCTTTATACATAGGAACAGCACGATATGACTACACTACATGATGGCAGTAGAACTTGCAAACAGTGTCTGTCTGTCAAGTGCAGTTTGTTAGCCCCATACCACTCAGTGAGGAAGAACCACTGCGCTCACAAAAATCACAGCTAATGTTTCAGTCTAAGCATGCCATCTAGATGCTTTATATTTAAGCTGGAAAATCATTATCTATTATTATTGTATCCCTTCTGGAGCCAATACCTTGTCTTTTGCAAGGAGAAAAGCAGAAAAATGTATAATCAAGGAAAGAGGCTGAAGAGGTGGATGCTTAACTGTGTTACGGACTTTCTTTAATTAAAGCCTCTCTTAACCTGCTCTTAATCAAAGCAAATAGCAAGTGGCATGCTCAGCAGATGGGTACAGCTGTACATAACAACCATGCAGGTGTTTAATTTTATATTTGGCAAGTACAGGAAGCAGCATTCAAACATTTGAGGGTGAAGGGGTGGTTAGTGAGGGAGGGTTTCAAAGACACATGCCACTGAAAAAGGGAGATTATTCTGCCACTATTAAGTTACTCAATCAACCTCGCTACTTTTGTGTTAACTCCCAGTTTGAATTACAGGGGCAGATGTATAATCTACGAGGCTTTCCAGAGTAATCCCTCTTCTCTTGCATCCCCCTGCCCTGCATTTTTTTTTTTTAACTGTATTCAACTGCAGCTTTCTGTCTTCTCACATACCAGAAGCAGTTCTTATTCTTTGTCTCCTATTCTCAATACAAAAGACACTGAATGAGTCAGAGGAGACAAAAACAAGCCCATCCTAGGTAGGAATTTATCATTGACAGAGCCGGGAGTTCCAGAAACATGTGAAGAAGGCAGTGAGAGAGGTTGCGTGAAGAGAGGAAAGAAACCCAAATACAGGACTTTCCAGACAAAGTGCAAATCCAGGTAAGTAATTATTGAGACTGTAACAAAATAAGAAAAAAGAGTATCCATTTTAACTAGAGGTCTGCCACAGATATAATTAAAATGAAAAACAGTAATTCAAAGCAAAGCCAAGGAAGGCTAAATTTTGCATTTCACAAATATCACTAATCCCCTGTACCCCCAGTAATTCACAGTAATGTTCACCTGCAAGAATAAAATGGAATAAGGACAGGTAAACAAAACACAGGGAAAATGGCAAGTATTTGGTATCTTGCATATAAAATATACCGAAGGAAGGAATTTTGGCAAAGCAAAGGACGAGCATAAAGACACAGCTTGTAAGGGAACAGTACTGAAAGGCAGAAGTGGCAGTACCATCAGCTGCATTAATAGGTATTATCTGGACATACATTACAGCTACAGACAAGGAAGGAGGCAGAATGTGGACGAGGCAGAAGCAGAACATGCAATTTCAAAGCACGCAAGTCAGTATTGAGGTTAAAGTGATTCAGAGACTGCTGCTATTACTTTTTCCACTCATTTTCACGTACTACAGTACATAAAAGGTTAGCTAAAAATAGATTACACACTTTCATAATATTACTTTCCCACATATTCCCCTGATATACTATACTCTTTCAAATTAGAATAGAAATATCCAGCAGAGTCCCTCTGTGTTTTTCCAGGTACAGAAAGAAGTTCAAATACCCCTGTTTAACAATCTGAATATAAAGAGGAACGGAGCTGCTTAAGAATTCCTTCCATCAGTATTTCTCAGACTTACTGAAAATACAACACCCCTTTTGGCTGCTCTCTGTTTCTATCTGCTTGCAAAGTCCGAGATAGTCGGTAGAATGTTTTGAACACTTTAAAGCTTTTTCTACTAATTTCCAGTTCCTTTAGCATACTTCTATAGTCTTCAAAAAGTGGTATGGCCCCCCACAGCTGGAGAAACAGTGACTTGGATGACTATCGTAATTGAAGCACATAGGAGTTTAACACAGGAATTACTGAATAAGGTTCCTTGCTCTCAGCTGAAGATTTATAAACGTATAGGACTCTTTCTTATGCAATAAAGGAAACATTTATTTCGCTTTCAGTCAGAGTAATTGTTAATGCACCCAACTCCATAAGCACTTCAGGTGCTATTCAGGTGACCATGATTCCTATGAGTGATACATAATACATATAATGAGCGATACATCACCCAGAGACCCCTAACCAGTCCTGTCCCAAGAAACTAAACAGATCCACAGGTGAACTGCTAAAAGACCAAGTTCTGAGAGCACTGCTGGGAACAATTTCCCTTTTCTGGCTTTAGTTTTTACAGTCTGCAGGGGGAATCTTCTGCTACTGTTGAGATACATTTCTGAATTTAAACACAAGGTTCTGAATGCAAGGATTTAGGAGACTAAAACCAAGGTACCCAACAGACCAAAGTATTTCCCATATATCCTTACTGGGCATATCACTAAATACTTGCTACTAGGAAAAGAAGCTTTCTAAGGAATAACATTATACAGCAATGCCTAATTTAATTCATCTTCACCTTAAATACCCAACCTATATATCTGAATTTTTTTCTTGATACCATTGAAACTGAAAAGCCCAGAACTTCAAATACATTTTAATAGTTTTCCTGTTATTCCTAATAGCCAGAATTCAAACAAAGATCAGTGAACACTCTTTTCCCAAAGAATACTGATCAAAATTATTATCATCTAGTTTATTACGTGCATGATAACCATCTATTAAACTACTGTTCAATAGTAGGTTCTTCAACTACCAATGAAGCAAATTAGGTTACCCTTAGGTTTTAAAGTATCTAGTTTATCTTAAAAAGACCTTGCTGCTGTCTCTGTTGAGGCAAGGACCACAATGTGGCGTGTTTGAAGGGCTCCCCTGCAGAACTGCTCTGTACCTGGCAGCACAGAGTTCCTCCAGAAACCCACAGGAGCCACGCAGTGATATCTGCTGGCCTCTCCCACCAGAACAAGACCATTAGTGCTATGTAATGCAGGTGAGGAATATGTTTGCACAAATAAATCTACTTAACTCTTCCTGACTAAAATAAAACTGGACATGTCTATATACAGAACAGTTTATATCTGTTTGATAAACCAAACTGTTCTTTCATCCGAGGTCAATCCAATCCAAACCATTTAACATTAGATTTCCAATACTGAATTTCCAACATTAAATATTACAATTTATTATAATCATTAGAAATGTTGGTAACTTTTCTTAAGTATTTTTTCTTTTAAAATTCGTCAAAGATAATTGCCTGGATGGTTTTGAAATGCAAGTTTTTAATGACAGGCATGTTAAACATGGAAGAGTCATTGAGAAAGGGAAAAATTAAAATAAGAGTGAGTTGTTTACCTATAGGCTGTAGCATAAACGAAGTACAAAGGACTATTATACTCAGAACACATACACACAAGACAAAGTTTTAATTCATCACACATTACTTAAAAACACAAACTTTATTTAGTCAGCATTTTGATTTCCAAAATTTTTCCTGTTCTATTTCTGCAATCATAACATGATTTTGTTAAATATTTAAAGGCTTCCTTCTCAGCAATAAGCAAATTGTCTATTTGTATAGCAGATAAAACACTAGTTAAACCTTGGAGAATTACAAATATAAACAGAATAAGCATTCAGGTCAAAATAAAAATAAAATTAGAGTGTAGAAATGTTTGTAGGAAATAGCACAATTTATATTTACCAAATTCATGTAGAATTAAAGTGGAAGAAGCTGTGTACCCAAAGCTAACTTTTATGACAACCTATACTTCCATAAATATTTATTATCAATACAGCATATCTAACCAGCTAAACCATTCTAGCCATATTTGCATTTCAGAGTGATTATTTTTGAAGCTAGAATATTAATTTCCTTGAAATGAATAATTTATTGTGGTTATATTTCATTTCTCCCTTGTGTGTATTTTCAAGAAAATGGTGTCCTAGGGCTTGAGTAATTACCAGCCAAATACTAGATAGTTACCTTGATCTTTGCTCAAGATACATGTATGTCTATGTGTTATCAGGGCTTCCTAGTATTTTCTCCAGCAGATAGTATTAGGTAAGACTAGAAAATACAGCTACAAGGTGATTCAAATTCTTTTTGAGTCAAGATGATTCAAAGTTTCAAAACCAACAGTATGCAGTTATATAGGGGCATCCCTTTTGGTCTCTCAGATTATGTGGGGCTATGATTTCACTTTACATTCTCTAATTTTGTCACAGACAGAGGCAGAGCCGGGTGAAACACAGTTAAGATACTGTAGGGCCCCACTTGAGGGAAACAGGGCTGCAGTCATGGAAAGCAACTTTGAAGTTGCCCATGATACCCAGCCTCCTCTCAGCTTTTCAGCCTTGCAGCCCACGTGCTGACTCCAGTTGCGCTTCTCTCCGTGCTGCCTGCCATCTTGTTGCCCAGACACCACCCTCCAACCCCTCTACACAAGAATTAGCAAGATGCTCACCCTGCTTAATTATTAGCCTCAAAAGACAACAATCTTTTGGGGACCTTCTGAGTGTGACATAAGATGCTGCTTGCTCTGTTTCAGTTAAGCTGCCGAGCAACAAAATATCTGGAAAATGTCAGAATCTGAGTGTTTATTATAGTACAGTACAGACACTACACTTTATATGCAGTCTTTACTGTCTCTCAGCTTCATACAAATGTCAAATAGTTATAAAATAGATAGCTCTTCCAGAGGGCAGAAAAATTCATTTTCTTCACTGTAAATTACAAGTAAACATAAAATGGCAACTACCCAGGCAGTAACATGCAAAACATAGGCTGATAGAGTAACCAATGCATAAGGGTACAAACTGCGTATCTACTACTGCTGTTTCTTATACAAACTTCCTAAGTATGAATGTTAAATAGACACTTGCATCAACTCTCTAAACCAAGGCTCTAAACCTGTCAGCTTTCCTTATAATCATCTTAAACATTTAAACAAATTCAGAAGGTTTTCATAAGGACTAAAGCATTAGCAGTTACAGCATAAGCTGAAGATAGAATTTACTGCTATCATTCCGCATCTAATGTTTGCACAAGTCTAATCGATTAAGACATTCCCAAATGGTTTTAACACTTAACAGGATCTACAGAATGACAGTCAGAATTTTTAATACTCAGAGAGTCACCAAAGAGTGGCATCAATAAGACAAATTGTATGAGTAAGTGGCATTAGAATGCATTGGCAATGCACCCAAAAAGTTATTTTTAAGGACTGCAACAAGAAATATTCCAGTTAGACTACGTAAATTACCAGAATGTAACCATCATTACTGAAAAGAGAATTTCCCTTGTTACCATAAAAAGAACTCATTGTACAGACTGGAGAAATATATACTCTTTGGACTTATTATTAAAATAAATGTAATAAGTTATAATTAAATGGGTCTTAAATTGCAATAATTACCTAGAAACACTGAACAGATGAGCACAGGTGAACAGCACACACATCAAAGCATGCAGCGAAGAAAATGAGAATAAATGCTTGCTCTCTCTTTTAAACGCTGCATCTTCAAGTAAGCAACCTGATGTCAGCTCAGCCAACCAACATAGTTGATGTAATTAAACAATGATACAGGTTTATTATATAACCAAACGGAAAGTGGTAGACAGGTCTGAACAGCACTAAAAGAAGATTTAATTAAGTTTGCAGAAGATCTAATTATACAATGCTGGAACCAAAGTGTACGAACTGGATTTGTTCTGCTCCGGCACTTCTTTCCAGCTTTTTATTCTAGAATTTCCAAGGTTATTTTAAAAAAATGATAAATGAGGAAAAAAAGGAGCAACTGGTCTGAAATAATGAATTTTTCATATCAAAAATCAGCACAAAAAAAGGAAGGTACTCCGCAATGGAATAAATGGCAGCTGCACCAGGCACAAGCTTTTATATTTAACTTCGCAACAAGCAGAATATTCATTGCTTTTCATAAAAAGAAAATGTGAAAATCTAAGCAAATCTCATAGTTAAATGCCCCTTCATAATGCATTTCAGGTTGACAAACACATCCCTAAAGTCACTGACATCAGCATAGTTCAGCTGACAGCTCCCTGCAACCCACCTGGCAATTAGCCTCTTCCCTTGTCCCTTTTCTCTGCTCTGCTGTTGGCTGTTGAGGGGACTCTGTCATCTTTCCACTGCCAGTGGGCAGGTAGTCTGGTCTCCTTCTCCCTACATACTTCTGCTTTCACCCCATGACATGTTGCCTCCCAGTGACACAGTCCCTTGTCTCCAGCTACTCAAGCTGCCAGGGAGCAGAAGGGTCCTGTAGGCAGTTTGCCTATACAATCTCCCTTCTTTGCTCTGCTTCTCACCCCCCTTGCAGGACTCCCTTGAGCTTTTCAATAGGCCAGTCCTAAAAAGCTGCATGTGTTTTATTTAGGCTTGAACAATTAGCTCAGCAGGTTGTTTCTTGGAACAAAATCTCCTTTTCCAACAGCAGAAGTCAACAATCAAGATATATTACAACAGTGGCCTTTTGCCTCAGAAAGGTTCACTGTGCTCCAAGCTGTGTACACTGTAAGCATCGCCACACATAAAAAAAAAAGCACCCAGGGAAAGAAATACAGAAAGGAAAATGGCAATTTGACTGAGATCAGAATGGACAAAAGAGCCAAATCAGTTGTGCAGCCACAGAGACCTGCTGAGCTGCGTGGCTCCAGTGAGACCATACAGCAGCACCAAAGCATGAGCAACATGTTGCAGAGGACCCTACCCACTGCCTACCCTGCTCACCATGCTGCCTTGGAGGCACAGGCAGGCTTCCGCCCTCCTCTGCCAGCCATGCTCCTCTTACACCAGCTGCCAATACGCCTCAGCCATATTTTTTATTAGCTATGATTTAAAAGTATGATGAAAAATGCTTTTAGTAAATACACAAGTGATATTTTAAGGATGTCAGTGAAATAAATTGGTGTTAAGGTATAGTCCTTACTGTCTAGTTTTGTCCAGAATACTTAAATTAGTTTCTCCACAGTTTTTTCCGATTACTGTTTGGTAGTTGCCTCTCTACGTGATCAGTGATTTCTTTTTGCTCCCTCAGCTGTTGTCTATACAATGACATGCTTAGACACATCTGAGAAATTGAAGTGTCTCATTCTCCTCACTCATGTCTATCTCAATTCAATTCTCTTTCAGTTCTCTTTTCCTCTCAGACAATTCCTTGTTAGTATAAATCGCCTGTCACTTATCTTGATAGATTTAGTTGGATCCAAACTGAGAAAGCTGAGATAATTCTCAGCTCTCACTATAGCATTGTTTATTTTTTTCATTCTGATGTTCCACATAGTAATACTACAGTTTCCAAACTTCATTTTAGTATCATAGATTTTGAAATTACAGCTCTGTTAAAAAGAGTGGTCTGAGGGAGATCTATGACTGCTCCATAGGTGTTTTGAAGTACTCCTTTTAGCCATGATTTTCACTACCTGCCAAAGAAATGTGTTTCCGGGTACCAGCATTACAGGGGGAGATTCTACATGCAGAAAAAGTATGTGTGTATGGAGTGTCATAATACTATTCACCTTTACTGATTAAAATAAACAGCATGAAACTACAGTAAAACTTTAAAATTTTGGGTTATCCTGAGACATACACAGTATTCAGCCTACAGTATTTTCAAAGCAGTGCTTAGGGTGGTCAGCCTGGACCCACAGCACAGTGAGGCCAGCGCAAACCCTTTACCTATTTCAGCCCTCCAGCCTGCTTGTTAGTACAAAATTAAACACATGAATGTGCACATACAGAGCAGCACTTTAAAACCTCTTTTTTAGGTTTTATGCTTGGTTTGTTTGTTGGTTTTTTTGATTTTTTTTTTTTTTTTTGTGCCCTGNAGTCTTTGCAATGTAAGTGGTTTTGGACTTCATGTGCCACCTCCCTCCCACCTGGCAAGGCTGCTGATACCCAGAGCACAATGCAGCGAGCTCTGCAGCCACTCTTGCCTCGATGGGACCTTACTCTCAGGCATCTCCCAGCTGCATTTGGTGTGCAATGCCAGACCAGCCTCTAGTCTTTTCCTTCTGTCATTCTGATAAAGGCATGACTTCTGTTCAGCCAACAACTCTACTAAATCGAGTCACTAAATACCACATAAAGAAGCCAGTGTCCACTAACAGCAGTAAGAGTTTCCCTGGTGATTTCAAAAGAGCTCTGGCTCAAGCCAAGGCTGCCTTTGTCTTCAAAGGAGAGGAAAAATTTAGGAACAACCTACAGATATTTAATATTCAGAATATGAATAGCTCACTATTAATAGCTTACTAATATCAAAAAGTTGACACTATGGAACAAATGAATGAAACAGAAGATAACTATGGGAAGCACAGTAACTATTCCATGTAACAATAAAAAAGAGCACTTTTCTAAATACTGGTACAAAAAGTTGAAGTTTAAAGAGGTTTCCTTTTCCACAAAAAAACCCCATTATAAATAAATTATGGTTCATTATAACATGATTTGGGCAGACATTAATTCATTACGCCTTCAGGGATTTGGGTAGAATCCTTTCGGATGAATGCAATCAGACCTTTGGTTATGACACATTCCTAAAATCATGCCACGGTTGTAGGTTCAATTATACTTTTTTTAAATACTCCTCAAATATAAAATGATAAAAACTTCTTTAGCAATATCTTTACAGTTGTGGTAATATGTTATGATTTAATTCCAGCGCATTCACACTGAAGGTATCCATTTTCACTCTCATTTAATACACTATCCCCAGGAGGATTCATTTTGACAGAGAGAGTACGTGCTCTGATAATAACTTCAAAAATTACAATACACTGCAAGCAATACTCTTAATTGTGAAAAAGTTCATAATTTTGGAAACAGTGACTTAACTGTATTTGTAATTCCTAAAATTCATTGGCTACTACTCTGTTCAAAATCTCCAAGCTACTAAGGAACAGCAATGCCCTTCTGGTAGTGCTGGCAGCACCTTCACCATACGGAGATTATCTTCAACGCAATAACATGATGAACTCAAAGCCCATTAAAAGCACTGCTGAAAGAACACAGGAAATCCTGAGCTTAAGAAAAGCTAGAATAGGAAGGATTTCATTTAATGTTACGGACGTCTTCGAGACAAATTACTTTTCTCTTAAATATCATGCTATCATTTATTTTAATCAGATACCACTGTATTAATATATGCATTTAGCTGTGCAAAACAAGAAAGATAGAGGTGGAAAGAACACTAAGCCTCTGTTTTTAAGTGTAGGAGGCAAGCATCGATTGACTGCAAAACAATGTGAGCTGACAGGGCAATTAAGTTTAAATTATGTAATACTAATTTTGCATGTGTATGGCATCTGCAGTATACCAGGTACTGACTCAATGACAACATGCACAGGACTGAATTTCACTGTACTGGTTTTGAAGCTGCCTTTCTAGACTAACCACGAAGCATGGCTGTGCTCCTCTGTAGAAGCAATCACGAAATCTCACTAACCGAGGTCAGGCTTGAGAGACTTAGAGAAACATTTGTAAGAGTTGATCATCCACTCATAACCTTTCATAAACTTTTTACACAGAAATCCTCTAAATTAAAATATTGACTAGGATCTCATAATTTCACTGGGTAGTAGTTCCCATTAAATTATTGTAATATTATCTGAGAATAACCAATAATCTGAGAATTATCAGCATAAAAAGGAAGTTTATGATCTCAGTGAATTTTTAATTTGCAAGACACAGATCATTAGCAGTAACATACTCATTTACTGGCAGAGAAACTTGATGGACAAGTCAAGTGATTTCACACCAGGAAAGAAGATACAAACATAAAGCAATCTTTTAACTCAAAGAACGTGCCTGTCCCGATATTAAGAATAATGGGGGCAGGAAGAAGAAGAATGGGAGTAGGAATATGACAGGAATAACTATATATGACAGCAAATTTATATATATTATTGGCTTAATTTCATGCCTACAATTTACAAGTGACTTTGAAAGTTGACCGAGGCAACAATGGGGTCCCTTTTTGATAAATCATAGAATTCCAGAATCATAGAATTGTCTAGGTCAGAAGGGACCTTTAAAATCAAGTCCAATCATCAACCTAACACTG
>RSEF01000011.1:9052885-9081562 GCA_003993805.1 Himantopus leucocephalus | reverse complement strand
CTCACCACACTATTCCTGATACAGGCCAGGATGCCATTGGCATCTAAGACTGTGGAAGAAAACTTAAAGACAAAGATTACTGAAGTTATAGAGTGAAAAAGGAACACTACATTGCACAATTAGAGAAAAAATGCTTAATAAAAATGCACTTTGAAAGCCTTGCTGAAGTTTGGGGAGTTTCTTTCAACCTTAGGACGTAATACTGTGGGGAACAAGAGGGACTGAAAATCCCCCCTAAAACCTTAGGTCTCAACATGGCATATGGACACATCTAGCATTACTATCATGGTTTGAATTTTGCTTTGTTGGCACTAGTATTCAAAATTTATTAAAAGGACCTCCACATTTTGAGGGCCTTAAAATAATCAGTTATTAGGTTTTTCTTCTCTCCCTAAGAATATTCTTTTTCGTTTTGAACCTCTAAGGTTCAAGTTCTTTAGCATTTCTGAGTTCAGAAGGTAGAAGAAGAAAGAAATAAAAAACTGCTACACAATTACCAGCTTTCGGATTCAGGTAAGAAAAAAAGGGGTGAAAACTTACACACAAAAGGCTATACTATTTAGGTAGTTCAAAGGATTTATGTAATTGAGTTATGTTTTGCAATTTGTCTAATTATTTATGAGTTCCTAAGATTTGGCACTATGATCAGGTAGGTGCTCTATGTACTGAACTTTGCAAAACTTGTGACCAAAAAGTTTACTCATGAGAAAATACCAGTTTACAGCAATAGAAAAACTTTCCTGAGCAAAGATAGACACAAATGTAACAGGTAGAGGTATTTGGGTCTGAATCATCACCTCCTCTCCACATCAAAGGGAGCAATATCAGACCCTTTAAGACAATAATGGAATTAGTCCTTGAAAAAAACCCAAATTTTATGCAGAAATACTGAAAAAGTAGACTAATTAGACTAATTCATACCGTCTAGTTTGAGACCACAAATCTCAGCATCTAAATTAGGATCTTGTAGAGCCAGTGCAGAGGGGTTCCTGCACAAGACAAATCAGAGCATCTCCTAGTCATGCCTCTCTGCACTACTAACCACAGAGCAGATAACATTAGCTGTTCAGAAAAGCACTCTCCCTTTTCTCTTCAGATAACAGACTAAGAACACCCACTGAATCAAACTAGATTTTTTGCAGGCTCTGCAAGTCCACTAATGGTTGACCATTTAAGCCTGTAGTTTTGCAAAGTTTGCTTTCACTCTCCTTCCTAAGTGATTTAAAAAAAACCCCCAACATCAATAACCTATACGTAAACAATCATACTAACTGATGTCCAACAGTGTCTTTTTAAATGGCAATAAAAATCTTGCAAATGGATTACAAAGTAAAATATATTTTATATATTACAAAAATGTCACTCTTGGCTCTATCTGTTCTTACATGGTAGCAGTTATATAAACTACAAACGCAATTCTACCATTTATTCTATTAAATGCTCTTCAAACAAGTGATTTTCTATTCAGAATATCTGCAGTTTATAATGGAATTTTATTGTGATGGGATTGAGAAAATAGAAACTTTCAGGACATCTATGTTGAAAACCTACCGATAACTTTTGTAAAATGCAGATACATCGCAACCTATGTTAGATAAAAAATGACCCTTCTGAATACAGTCTATAGTTAATGAAGGGTAACACACAAGAATTATTCTAATGATGGTTTCTAATTCTCTCAGAGTTACACTCTTACTTTTCCATAACTCTGCTATTTATAGTATCTGAATTTAGTTTTGCTATGGCTGAATTGGCAAGGTGTTCAGCAAAACATTTTGGCCTTGACCCCAGGAAAAAACAGAAACATTTTAGAAGACAAGACCCACCAGCACCTCTGAGAAGTTACTTACATGTAATAGTAAGAAGTTACATACATATGCTTACTCTTAAGCATATGAATCTAATTGCTTTGCTAACTTAAGATACTATAGCACTTTAGAAGACAGGTATTAATTCTACACCATTTTACAGATGGGAAAACCATGCAGAAAGTCAATGAAATATTCTGGACCAGGAGAGTGAAGTCTCATGTTCCAGCCAAGTTTCCATCCTACTTGACCCAGACTGTTTCTTTCTCTTACTCTTTATGCAGCAGAAATCTCACAAGTTTTTTTTCAATTAGAACTGTATTAACTGCTTTTTACAGTGATTGCTTCCTTTTCGTCTTCTGCTTACAACTACCAGCAATTCTCCTCTCTACTTTCAGATCATGTAACTTGTGGGCATATTCTTGACCCTAGTATCCCCAATCACATAATTTCTCTTTGTTGTAAAAGTCTTACAGAACTGTTCTTCCCCACATCCAGACATATTTTCTGTTGCCTTTACTAACACCTGTGCTGCAACAGTTATCTTCTCCCTGTGCCACTTCCTCAGTTATTTAAGGCACCAAATAGGCAACTGCTTTCCATATGGCATCTTCTAGCTATGGTTTCCTCTATAATGCACTTAATTTGGCATGCTTTAACTTTAAACACCTTACAAACCATTTAATTATAGCAGAAGAATAGGATCTGAACAACTAGATTACCTGGTCACCTGTAGAACTCCTTCTCAACTGAAACCTTCTCAACAGAAGAATATCATCCGCTTGTTTCTTTCTCCGTGCAGAAAGATTTTTGATGTTGGGTTATACACAGCTTACAGGAACTCACACACTTAATTAAATGCTGGACCGACTGAAAATAAATAAATTACTCTGCTACACGCCTCCAACCTCCACTGCGCTCTCTGTATTACATGATATTTGCTCGTCGGATGGAACCACAATTGACTCACATAAATATAGATATTTTCATTTAAGATTCTTACCTTCTCCTTGTTAGTCTGACTTGTATTTAGCTGCAGTGGTGAAAAGCGGAGAGGAAACGAAACACTGGCAGAAGCTCTTCTTCACAGGAGCAACCAAATCACATTCATGCAGATCCCACGGACTCTTTACCAGCTGAATGACCTCTTCATCCAGCCAGAGACAGGTAAGCACAGAAAATCAATCCATCCTCTGCGCAGACTGCACAGGCTCTGCAGGGAGCTCTCTGCCTGCAGTGCTACCCCAGGACCATGGGATATGGACCTCAAAACCACAGGCACAGACCACCTGTAACAGATTAAAGTTAAACCTAGAGTCATTCTTGTATTTTTTCAACTCTGTGAACACAACAGCAAAATTTAAATGCCCAAAAGCTTTCCTAACACCTTGGAAGCATACAGAAAGCCTGTCTTACATGCTGAGAAATTCTGGTAGAGAGAACAGCAACATCTCAAAGAGTCAGCAAAGGGATAATGATTATTACTCCCTCAGGGTACCACAGAATAATAGAAGCTCATTTGAAAATGGATAAAACCGTGTGGGTGAATGAAGTTGGGCCTCTACTATGGACTGAGACCTATAAAAGATATGGCTGGTCCTTTTAGAAATATCTGCAGTACAGTTTTATGGTGCACATTCAGTCTGGCTGTCAAAAAAGATGTTATAGATGAAGTAAAAAAAGACCCATTCAAAATAATATTGATCAAATTGCAAGATCAGTGAACAGTGAAACAGGTACGTCTTCCTGTAGGTCTTTGTCACTGATTGACTGTAGAGCCATTAGTGTGAATGTGCTTTCCTAATGGGTTAGCACTTCTGAATGACAATGTTTCTCCTCTAGGCTTATACAGCCCCAAAAGTGCAATGAATGAAATTTTGCTGGGCTTTAAAGGACAAAGATCATTTGGAGGCATCAGATATATACTCTCACTGCCCGCCAGATAACTCAATTTCTTTTTGCAAAGAAAATATATTTGACAGTAACTTGTATTTTAATTCTGACAATTAATTAGAAGGAAACGATAAGCCTCTGACAAAAAGCAAACCAACACATATTCCCCAAGCTGTCTTCTGTACTTTGCTTCTGTTTTCTTATGTATCAATTACATGCATATCTCGCTTTGTATCTCATCAACAATAGCTTAATAGTGCTCTAGCAAGCAAGCAGGCATGGTAGCTCTCCAAGAGGCTTACCAAAGGATCTTTAAATGCGGGGAAGCAGATTAAAAGTTCAGTAAACAATGTGAAAGAACTGAAAAAGACTCAAAATGGCTCAGCAAAATGACAATGGTGTAACACTGACATGGCTTCAAAAGACACTTTCCAAATGGGAATCCCCAGCACACACACCGCACGAGCTGCCAGCCTGCAAAATCTTCCCATTCAGTATCCACACCCACACACCACATGGGAAGTGAGATAGGAGCTATAACTGGGACCAGAGGAATCTGTGAATGCTTGGGGGCCACTGTGGGAATCGACCCAGTGTGAGCGATCTCAGTCTGGCAGCAGTCACTGCGGCAGCTGCTGGGCTCATTGATCCCAAGGACACGTGCATTGTTTTATGCATGTCAGCAATCCAGCAAACTGAATTTTTCAGCCCATCTTCTCTACAACCATACAGAGTTAAGCTATTACTAGAGAAAGAAAGCAAACTCAGCTTAATGTCTGACTGGCACAGCTGCTGGAGTCCCACAAAATATTTAACAATTAGGTTTTACAGAGCATTGTAGGAAGAAACCCTGAAGCCCGATGAGGTTTAAAGTCAGTATTTCACTGTGAGAGACAAGAAACTGCTCTGGTTATTGGCTCATACTGACTTTGTGTCCAGTTAACAACCATACGCAACAAATTGTCACTTCTGATATTCTTGTCATTTGCAGGGATACTGCAAATTTTCATGCATTTATATAGTCAATAA
Organism: Himantopus leucocephalus; assembly: GCA_003993805.1. Taxonomy (NCBI): domain Eukaryota; kingdom Metazoa; phylum Chordata; class Aves; order Charadriiformes; family Recurvirostridae; genus Himantopus; species Himantopus leucocephalus. Next base: position 9,076,832 of record RSEF01000011.1, on the reverse strand, counting down.
GTTATTAGATATGCTTATAAGTACTCAGATGATCCAGAGAGCTGTAAATGCTTAGTTACTGCTGAGAAGCACTACAGAAAATCTGAAAGATTAGAGGGGAACAGTGTTGTCCAAATAGTTTCCATTCCACAGCTCTACCCTGCTGTGGAGTGCTGCCTTCACATGGTGAAGCTTCTGGGATCTTATAGATTACTCTTTAAAATTTCATCTAGTAAGTGCAGCTCAGTTTAATAAACTGGTAAATATTCCTTAATGAACATACTATATTAATATAATATCTAGCAATAAAATTTAGGCGTAGATAGGTGCAAATAATATAAAAGATGAAGTTCTGCCCTACCAATCAGGAGGCAAAAAAAAAATTCCTCTTGGCTTTTATCAGTTTCCCCACTTACTGCCTCAGCCAATGAAACATGAGATAGTGGCAGTGGTATTACTGTTGGCTACAAACCTCAACATAAAGCAGAGGCATCTTGAGATGAATTTAGCAGTTACCACCAGAATTTTATCCATAATTTGTCTCCTGAAGCTGTTTTGTTTATTTTTAACACAGCATATTTGACAGATCACACACAATTAAAACGTAAGACAGATACAAAATCACTTTTCCATTTTTTAGCCTGCAATTAAAAAAAATACATAGCAAGCTTTCTTGTCAGCGACTACTGAAAGACACAAATACATAATTTTTAAAAATCAACCTAAATAGATTGATTTTATGATAAAATAAATTATTCAACCCTGATAGTGACCAAGGGGAAGCCAACACAAATAGGAAATATTTAAATATATATTGCAAATATATAGATACTTTAAATAAAAAATTAAAGAGACAAGTGTGTTTTGTCTGTCACTTAAAAAATATATTTCATGGAGAGAACAGATATGAGAGATAGATATATATACACACAGAGAGACACATCTTGTTCCTTGCCAGAGTGCTGCTTAAGCCAATCTGAACAGCAAAAGTAAAACACCACTAAGGCTAAGTATGAATAATTGGAAAAAAGCCTTTTACACAGGAAATTGGGGTAATAGCTTCCTCCCATGAAAATGGGAGGTGGAGATGGACCATTACCGACAAAATAACATCAAGGACTACACTTCTAAGAAGCCTTATAACCAGAAACTTATTTTTGGATTGACGGGCACAGATTTTACCAGATTCCTGGCAACAGACCAGCTCAAATAGAAACTGGCTTGTTCTTCTAACTTCTTACTGTCTGTGCATGGCAGACTGAGCAGTCCATGCAACCATGCCCTAAGCACAGGGGCAGCCACACGTTGCAGCTACAGCCTCAAGCCAAGGAACAAAGTAGAGCCCTCTTTCTCCTAATTACAAAACAAAGAAAATGTCTTCCCTAGTTATGCATCTCCCTAACAACCACCTTCTTTGACTTTTCTCTTTTCTAGATTCCTCTATCACAACAGATTCTTCTACTTAAAAAAAGAAAAGAAAAAAAAATCACAATGAGCAAGTTAGCTTTGTTTTTACTGGCAGATTTTGTCCTTTCTTTGAAGGCTAAGTTCTCAGGCCTCTACAAGAAGGACAAGTTTGGTTTTGCAATCCTAAATCAAGGAGCCTTTCCTCTTCCTTTCAGTCCCCTTCCAACTCTATGTTCAGACCACTTTCCTCTCACTGAATTAAAGAGAGTAAATAAGTTAGATTCATTACAATACCTTTCCTTCTTCAGAAAGGTTCCCAACAAGTTTTGCATAATTTGGCTTCAAAGTTCTGAGTGGTCCCAAATGCTGATTAAATTAATGGGAAATGAGTGCACTGCAACTTGCAGAATTAGGTCCATTCAGTAACAGACAGGCAACACCAAATCACTGTTCTCAGTGCAGAAATGAAATATAGAAGAACAACATCCTTTTTCCTTTCTTATTCTTCAAACACAGCAGCAGATCCCAAGTGGGAGGGGAAGGGGGAAATGCTCAGAAAGTTTGAATATATGTCTCTAAAATAGTTTCCTGCTTCCAAACCTCACCCAGTATGACACTAAGGAGGGAAAAAAAAAAAAAAGCTGTGTATCTAAGTTCAAATATTAAGCTGCCTTATAGTTTGGAATAACAGATATTGTACATAGAGGACAATCTCTCCAAAAGGAAAAAGCATCACTGTACAAACAATAAAATGCAATCCTAGAATCACAAAAATAAAATAGATCAGAAACCTGACAAATCTAAAAATAAAAGAAAAAAGGTATCAACAACTCTCAAACAAATAAAAGTAGGCTCAGCTGGTACTTTTGATAATGATTTTGGAAAGCATAAGAAAATCAGACTGAATATATTATGAAATAGATATTCTACTAAAAATTAAGAGGCAATTTAAAGCAGATATTGAAGGGCTATATGATATAGAAAATCATAGGCAACTGCTACTGACAATTGCTAATTATAAGCATTCCTAATGCTTTGTCATGCATGAGTTATAGGTCAATCCCTAACTCCAGATCTTATTCCATGTTCTCTTTCTATATAATAGTGGCACATTTGTACTGCTGTAGGAAAGGTTTTGTCAGCACTTCCACTATAAACCTCTTACAAGGACTTGAAACTTTGTCATAAGAATATGCTTCAGGATGAAAATTGGCACGGAAAGTCTCAGTCTATTAAAACTAAAGTAAGCGTGTTGCAAATAAAAATAAAAAATAAAATCACAGAAAGGATGAGACTGGAAGGGACCTGTGGAGGTCATCCAGTCCGACCTCCTTGCTCAGAGCAGGGCCAACTACAGGTTGCTCAGGACTGTGTCAAATTGAGACTTGAATAACTCCACACATGAAGGATCCAAAACCTGTCTGGGCAACTTGTTCCAGTGTTTGATTACTTTTACAGTAAAAAAGATGGTTTTTATATTTATATAGGTTATATTTTATTACATTATCCATTATATATTATATACCATATGTAATAAAATAAATTTTAAGCTAGCAAGAATTAATGCTATTGCTAGCTTACCATGTGTAACTATCTGAAAAGAATGCAACTGGAATTCATTACTGAGGTGCCTCTGTATTTGATACAGGTTTTATGTACAACCACATACTGAATGATATTGGACCACTGCCATTCTCAGTGCTAAATTTGACATGGCCTGAAATTCAATTGAAATTGAATTTTCAAGCCAAAAGACACACCCCTGGTGTTTGAGAAAACACCATGTAAACTTATAAGTGTCTAAAGGTGATAACTTCTCTCAGCAATCCAGCTGTAATGAAAAAATTGAGCAGAACAATGTGATTTCCTTTAATCTCCTTGACATAAACAATAGAGTCATTTTACTGAAATTTAAAAACTAATAAAGATGGCAGACAGTCACCATAAGCGTTATGGTTTGAGGAACCCACAACAATTTATTGTCATTCAGACAATTATTCTATCACCTGATGACCCCTCCCCACCTGGGAAGAGGAAGTGGGAAAAACAAGGAAACCCAAGGGTTGAAATATAAACAGATTTAATAGAATAAGACTAAATAATTAACGAAATAATTAACATTAATAATACTAAAGAACCAATATTAATACCAATATAAAATATACAAGGATTATACACAGCCAATTCTATCAGCAGGAAGCTGTGCACTCCCAGCAATGGACAGCAAATGTTGGACACTGTGAGAGCTACAGCTTCAGGAGCAAGGGAAAGCCTTAGGGGCTCGGTACTGGGGCAAGAAGTTCTCTTCCTTGACAGCTGTCAGGGAAGAGAGGACTCGTCAGAAAACTTTCTAATTTATATTGAATGTGCCGTTCATGGTATGAAATAATCCTGTTGGCAAGCTTGGGTCAAGTGCCAGGGTCTCACTCCTCCTCATCCTGACACCTGACTAGCTCAAAAACACCGAGACCTTGAAACCCACATACCATAGCTGGCTATGAAGCAAATATTTTCACAAATTCAGACACTAGAGTCTTCTAAAAGTACAGTTTTCCCAAGCATTAGAAGAGAAATTAGTCCTGTGTCATTCAAACCAGGACAATAAGAGATTTGAAGCAAGATTGCAAAAGGGTAAAATTGTAATAAAATAAAACCAGGAACATACAAATTAACCTTAGCATTCAAGGAACCTGTACTGGAAGGGAAAATACATCCATTTATATACAACAACATAATACCACTTCAGTATTTTGAAAAAGAAAAAAAGAACAAAAACACAGGTCCGCACCAATTGTGAGAATCTTCCTAATCTGGTAGCTCCTGTACTATCTGCTCATAATTTTTTTTTTCCACAGGCTGAACAAAAACTGTTTGCTTACAGAGAATCAGTTGCAGAAATAGGAGGTTAAACTGAGACAAAGGCTACAGAAGGCAGTAGGAGAAGGACCAGCCCCTACCCAGGTAGCCATGTCCATGCACGAGAGGGAAACACGCAGCATGGCAGCGTGACTCCATTCCCCCAGGTTCACCAGCTCTGCCCTTCAGAGGAGGCCCTGCCCAGCTGCAAGGCTGTGTGAATGCCATTGCAGGGCTGCACTGGTAGGACCATGGCAGATGGCTGTATGGCACGCTACACAGCCGCGGTTTTCCACCACTCCACCATGCAAATGTGTCTTCAGGGTCTCACAGCAAAGTGGCTTTTGTGATGAGAAAATCAAAGTATCACATTTTTCCAAGATAATGAATCAGTGACACAGATGCAGAAGAAACATTCTGATCTTTTCTTGCTGGAGCCTTCATTCATGCACATCCCTGAGATTTTTTTCCTTCTGCTTGTCTGCACCCTCTCACAACAGCACAAATAGAGCAGAGGGAAGCATACACTATTACTAGGATTACTCTGAAAAACATTTTTTCTCTTAGACTTTGGTTTAAGTACATTAACTGAAAATGTAAAAGTGACAGCCAACTCATTAATCTAATCTCCATGTTGCTTTAACACAATTTTACTATGTTTTGATCATTTTCTCAAATTGCATCAGCAGAGTTCTCAACTTGTTTTTTGTCAGTCCGTTGTGGAAAAGTTATTACTAGTGATAAACTTTTAAGTCTTACAGGCAATGGTAGGATCAGCCATGCATTACTTTTTACCTGCTTGTTCTATCACTTCAATCTCCTTTCCAAGTCTTCCATTATCTCGAGCAGATGCTTACAAATCTTTTGCACAGTTTTGCCTTTATCTGTGGGAAGAATTACTTCTTTTGGTCCCTCTAGTTTTCACTGGCCAATGCTCAGTCATTGATCATCACTGAATTTGGGGGATTTTTAATGACAGGGATATTCACATTTTGTCTTTTTTTTTTTTTTTTCCCTTTTTTGGTAACGTCTGTACATCATGTCTCTATTGTGATAACCATTACACACTTAGAAGACACAAAACAAGTTAACTCCAACAATGGAGCAGACATACTACAGCATATTTGAACTAAAGCTCTACTCAGGACCCATTTGAAAATGGGGTTATTTATGGCATTCCTTAATTCTCTTATTACTCATACATTTCTTGGAGGCCACAAAAACAATGAAAAATCTTATATATGACATGTTTAATCATACTGGTATCCTGGGCTGATGTAATCTGTGCAATCCATACTCTCAATAAGTACCTGGGAAAAAATAGATGCCAGCTTTATTCTTTTCATACAGAACTTAAGACAATAGCAAATAATCAGGTATGAGACTATTCTTTGTTTTTCTAGCCAACTCTCTCATCCACAGAAGAGACAGAGCCTTCCTCCCCAACACAAAAAGCAACAGGTTTGCATTCCGTGTCTGCAAAGCCAGTGCTGCCACAGAGCACTTACTACAGACTTACTTGGTTGCTTTGTTAAAAGACTGATTCCACTCACATACACACAGAAAGAAGAAAATCCATATTGAGAGAAGGCTCTAATTAACAGATCTCTCTTCAGCACAGATGAGTACCCAGAGATGAAAAGGCTCAGATTACCTACTTCATGCTGACAAAGTGCAGAAATGAAACCCTGATCAGCTTTGGAAAGGCATTCCATTGCATTTAGGTAAACCATTAACAAATGTACATTTCATAACTGACATTAAAATAAGAATGATGACTTAAGTTTTGGTACTTTGATCAGACATCCTATGGTCCTTTATAGGATGAATATTGTCTCCCTTTTTTTTCCATTTCTTCCTTTCTTTTATTTTTTTTAATCATCATCCAGGCTGGTAAGGCTGATGTGTGCTCTTTAGCATCCTTAGTATTGTATCAAAATCAAGATCTTTCATGTCCTTCTACCACAAAGTCAGCGTTGAAAGCATTGGGATATTTGCCACTCTGCTTCCCATTTCCCCAAAACTAATCATCAGTCTCCAAAAAGAGATAACGTTTTTCATTTTAGAATCAGATACAGGTTTTCTTCTTACCAATTCACATGCTGAACTCAAATTGACCTCTTTACTTTCCTTCCCAAATTTCAGTCTCATCAGGCCCTCAGCCCAACACTTGCAAATACCTATGCAAGGACCCAGCAAGGAAACAACAGAGAACATTTCAATTTAAGGACTCTGGACTGTAAATGTCTCTCCCACCTTTGGTGTCCCTAGTCTGGTGGAGTACAGTATGCTGCTAAGATACGCATGTCAGGAAGTGCAACTAGTAAAGCATTTCACTTAGGCATACACTCCTATTTTAAACAATGTGTATCAGCTTTCCTTTTTTATTAGATGAGGAGGAGGGATTGAAAACTACCTTGGTTGCTATCTGAATTCCATGCTAATGATGGACTTGCCTCTTTCTCATTCAGGCTTTGGGGACAATAGAGGATTTTAGAGATTGTTGGATTATAAATTTGAATCTTAAGCATTGGCTCATCATGTTTCACACTTCTTGTACTTTATTAGAGCTGTAAGAAATTTAATGATTGTTTTAATCTGTTTTCTCAGAATTAAGCTAAAGGGTTCTCATTATAACCAACATTCAGAATAACCTCCCTTCCAAACTGTGCTTAGCTTTTTGCATTGTCAGTGTAAAATAGCCTGTCTTGTGCAGGCAGTTGAATTTGTTCTAGATTTTGTCAAGCATATGCAACAAACACACTTTGAGAACCTTAAATGGTTCCTACAAAAAGATTTGTTCCCTGTCTCCCTTACTTAGATCTGATAAAGGAAAACATCCATAATGTCGACTATGTTGACAAAAGCTTTTGTGAAGGTGAAGCAGGTATTCCAAGGATGGAGACATTTTGCTGCAATGTAACTTTGTGTATGCAGGTGCTTGTGGGACAAGCCTTTTCTCTGTTTCCAACGTCCAGCTGCACTTGCAGACTTGGTCAGAAAGCATCCTGGGGGCGCAAACTCAGACTCCCCTCATGCCAGACCTCTTCTCCAGCACAGATCCCCAGGAAGTCCAACATAATAGTGGTAGTTTTTTTAATTCCTTATTGGCACATCAACATATCTCGATGAGAAAACCTGATCCCAGTTAGATTACCTTTACTTTTCCTTCCACATCCTCCTTTATCAGTTTCTCTCTAGGTTTTCCTCTGTTTTGGGCACTTTTGAAGCAAACGTCCCAGTCATTCCTACTTGGGAGTCTTTTGCCTTCAGGTGCAGGCTCAGTGAGCACAAAAGAGATTCCTTCAATGTGAAACAAAACTGGAAGTCTGCTGCTAATGTACTTCAACCACGAATTGATATGTGATCCGTAGGACCAGACAAAGCTTTTCTGAACTGCTTATAACATGGGCAATGGGACCTCAGCACTTAACTGCTCCACTTCACAGCTCTGCTCTCGCTGCACCACACTGCTTTAAATGAGGGCACAGTCTTGCAGAGTCCCCTTGGTGTTCTACTCCCTTGAGCAGACTCAGCTTCACCTTTTCAAACGCCCCAACCCACTGCTTTATCACTACACAAAATGCTGGCCAAGGACCATGTTTAATTTTTTTTGTTGCGGTGGCTGTACTTTTAAATTAAAGGTACCTCAATGTTCCATGCAAACAGTATTTTAGAACAGACAGGTGATTTATTTTGAAGATGTTCAAATGTTAACATTAGGACAATAAAAATTTGGCTGAAGCTACTTATTAAGAAATGCAACAAGGAATAGGTGTCACGTTTGGTTGATTTTTTTTGTTGTTTGTTTGGGGTTTTTTTTGTTTTGCTTTGTTTTTTGAGCAAAGTCTGAACTGTTCACACAAGATGCAAAGATTATTTTCAAGCTTCTTACAGCTCTGATGAGTTTTTCTTGCTGGTCTACTCATCTAGCCACTCTGCTGATCTTAAGCGAGAGCCTTACATGCCCTCAGTTTACCTGCGTAGCTGTAAGTCTTCAAGGTATATGTGGTTGGTTTCCATCAGCTTTGAATTCCGGTTACCTACAGACAAATGTGGCTCTCCATGCAGCCCTGGGTTGTTCACTGTCTCTCATACACATAGGAATGCGAGCAACAATGCACAGACTGCGGAAAGGGATCCCTCATATACAGACTTGAGCTATGAAAACAGTCTGCAGGATAGAGAGGCCTTGAAGATCTCTCTCAAAGTCTCTCCCCAGAATTTCTAGCAGCCCTCTACGCTTTTGTCTGCTCTTTTGGTACTTCAGGCATCTGTTTCTGCCTCTGCTTCCCTGCAGCTGTGCACCGTCTGTCCTGTTCCAATGCCCCCTGCAAATCCCTTCCAAACCAAAAGCATAGAAATAGCAAAGCCCACACCGAACTGCCCCACAGCCGAGATCGTCTTTCAGCCTGGAGTCCAACATTTGACAGAAATATTAAATCATGACAGTAAGTCCAAGTGGGGCAAATTCAGCCCTCTCAGGCCTTACAGTGAGTCTCTGAACCATATGAAAACTAGTGGTAGCGCTTAACAAATGTCTTCCAAATACTGTGGAAAGAATATACGTACTTTCATTGATATGCTGTTCTGATGGATTTGTGGAATGAAAGTCATGGCATAGCTGCATTCCTGAAACAAGTTTTATACCTCATTAACGCAGTACATAAGCTGTACAATTATACATCCATATGTCACTGCCAAATTTATACACTTTTACATACTGTTAGATTAAGATGGTTGCATTTCATTGCTCTGTAAATGGACTTTTCAAAGTGTATTTCACTCAAATTTTTGTGTAGCACTGACAGGCAAAGCGCATGAAAGACATGGGGGTCCTTGTGTAAATGCAGCACCTACAATAGTCCCTGAAATAAAAAATGTGGCATCAATAAACACTGAATTTTTACACTCTTTCAATACAGTGACCTTTTCAAAGTGTAGGCTGCAGCCCAGTGTCCCCTTCCCCCACCAAGAGGTACCATTTCAGAACCAATTCCACTGAATTATGCTATCATGTACCACAATGTCTCTTGGTCTGACCCACTTCAAGTCTGGTGGGGTTTTGTTTACACTGGAAGACATCTGATCCAAAGCAGCAGGGGTATTATAGCTCTGTCTAACTAGCATAACTTTTCAATTTATAGGAAATAATGAATACACACTATTGGACACTGCTGCCTAGTGGACTGGGCAACAAACCACCAGATCTGGGTTCTGCCCCTTAGGGCAAAAAGGCAAAGAAAATAAAAGAAAAAAGACAGACTTTAGCTGGTATTATATATCTAGCTCTCCATCATGCAGCCCACCTTTACGCCTTTGGTTGCCATTTCTTTCCCTCCTCAAAGACACCAATTTATTGCATATGCTTTCATATCAAGAGACTAGACTATGAGCTAGAAAGGCAGAAGGTTCACTTCATGTTTGATAGGCAGTTAGTGTAAGAGAACCACAACCGTAATGCAGGACCACAGTGTTACAGCAAGCAAATTAAAATTACTCTCCCCACTTAGTTGTTGGTGTGCTGTATGAACTTAAAAACAGCACTTCACATCCTTTAGTGCTAGGGAGTATGCTGAGATGATCCCTGAGAGGTCTGAGGTACTCGCAGGGTTCATCTTCCCAAGAGCAGCCAAGTAACAGAGGTTGCTGGTGCTCCTGGTGCTCTCACTGCCCTTAGTTCCATGCGAACTACTGTCCAGGCAAAAACAGAGGTACAGTTCTTTACCTGCACCAGTCCAAGAGACAGAGCTACAAATTTCAAAGGCAACGTTGCAAGGCAATCTTGGGAGTGGCTTAAGTGCGCCCCTAAAACTGACCCATTTGCAAAGTTTGTATAGTTCTAGCAAAACCAAAGCCGTAGGTGTTTGTGTAGAACACTTCCAAGAAACCCTGCGGGATTAGAACCAGGGATAGGAAACATACTAAGTAATTAAGGGACAGGGGAAGTAGTGAGTGGTAGTCAAGAAGGCTTAAAGGAATTATGAAGAATAACCTGGACAGATTCTTTCTAAAATATGACTGCAGAAAGTCTCTCCCTTGTTTTAAGAATAGAGATGCATTTATTGTATGTACCTTGTTCTTACAGCAAAGCCAGATGGAAAACATGTAGGGCTGTTAATATAACTGCTTACACATGAAGCTGCATTATATAAAAAAAGTTGCATGAAAAGGATCAAAATGATGAAATGCATCTGGCTTAGCACACAGCAGTAAACACAGGCAAATACATTATGGTAGTTCAATTACTGATGGGATACTAGAGCCTATTCAAGACTTAATATTTAATTATCTTTCAACTGCTTTCGTTATTAAGCCGTCAGCAGCATATGTAGAGGGTACATAGATGGACATCTGCTGCAGACTAAGAATGCCATACACCAGCAGAGCTGTTTGCCACAAATACACAAAAAGAAATTCAGGAGCTGGTACTAGAGCCACATCTTCCACATAAAACATAGTTACAACAGAGATACATAGCTTGGATCACACTGTTGCTGGTAGGAGGTAGGACAAACTGTGCTGACTGGGGGCTCACTGGAGGTTAGCAGGAATCCCAGGATAAGGGAGATGAAAGAGCACTGTTTAAACCGTCTGCACTGAACCACCCAGAAATCCATCTGAAACTAAGCTTACATACCTCTCTTGCATGCAAAACACCATTGTAAAAGATCATTCAGGTTGCAAATCAAGTCCAGTTAAGCTTAATGCTGTTTCTTTGAACAGATGCATCACAACACTGTGCATGCATATTTATACGAACACATTCTTTTTTTTTCTACCACAGGAACATCATCTCATAGACAGCTCTCACAGACAGCAGTTCTAAGTACTCCTCTGATCTCAGTCACTGCAACCTCAAGCACCCACTGCCCACACCAGCCCTTATGTTGACTGATCAGAGTCATATGCCCTCCCCTGCCTACAGTCTTCCTCCAGCAATTCCGTGAGACTCCTCTCCTCACCTGACCACTTATTTCAGCTTCCAGCACCCTTTGCCCAGCCAAAGTGTCTGCCTTGAGCTCCAGTCCCTGCTGCATTTAGTGTTTGGGGCTGCCCTACCTCAGAGCCACAGCAGAAGCGCTACAGCAGAAGCGCTACACAAGTGGAGCCTTCACTTACCCACTCTAAGTCAGGGTGCCTTACTGGTAGCACAAAGCAGCTGCTGGTCTGAAGATATCCCTGAGCTAGGGCAGGTCCAGGAAAAGTGACATCTTCTCACTTAGAAGCCCACTCAGCCTCTAACGAAGCATGTGCAAATAAAATCCAAGCCAGTAACATGACTAGATTTAGCTGGATTCTTAGGAGAAGGACAAAAAAGACTCACCCCCAGCAACAGAGCAACCCTCTAGACACAATGTCTGGTCTGAAATATGAAAGTGTGAGAGCTTTGCAGCCAGCAATTAAGAACGTAGTCTCCTTCCAAGAAAAAGCTCAATTATTTCTGCTGACAAAGTCTCAAATTCATCCCATAGCAGCAGCCAAGCATACTTCAGCTTGACAAAGCTCAACTCAGCAGAAACAAATCTTACAAAATGGACATACAAGGTAACCTTAACTCTATGGAGTACAACCAGCTACGCCTACATCATATCTTACAGGCTTGCATTTCTTCTGCACTGAACACTGACAGTAAAGCACAGCATAGCTAAGTGCATCACTTTTTAATGATCTTTTAGAAGTTAAAAAGGACAATGAATTTCTTTCTATCTGAACCATATGTCTAAAATGGTGAGGAATGTGAACATCTGCAGTGGATTGAAAACATCTTCTTGCACTCTATAGCATTTGCAGAATTCTTCACACTCTTCTAATAGGCACCAAGTAATACTGACGCTGCACTATTACTGTTCCTTTGCATTTGTGAGACTGATCAATTAGCAGCAACCCCAGAACCAGTGACATTGCTTTTCAAGTGGATTCCCTCATGAATCGTCCACATCTGGTGTGACCAGTGATCACTCTGCTGTTGCAAGTCAGTGTATTTTAACCATCTTTCAGGTCACTAAGTGCACTGGGGAGACTTAGAGCAACTGATAATGGAAAATGTGACTTTGTAATTTTGCAGGAAGAAGATGAAACTTTTTGTTCCTTCTTGTCAGGTCTCTGAGCCATTAGAATTTTGTACTGTAAATGAACCTTAAAGATTTATTTAAACTAAAATTCGATTTGCCTATTTTTCTTGTTTGTTTTTAATACAAACAATTTCTTTGTACTTCTGTTCAAAAAGGTCATAGAGCACGGATTTAGGGTTGGGTTTTTTGTTCTGTTTTGTTTGTGTTTTGTGGTTTTCTTAACATAATAGCTTCTTCTGCATTTTTTTTTTTTGGCTCTAACCATCCAGTGTGGGTTAAAGATGTAAATATTAAAATGCAAAGTCAAATACAAGTTATTTTCACAAGCTCTAATGTAAAAAAAAAAAAAGGTCTATTTTCCCATTTTCTAGACTAATATTTACCATCTTTGACAGCCTTATTGCTGAGCAGATTGCTGCATATTTCAGCATTATCTTTTAACAACTTGACAGATCCACCTATTTTCCTGTGATTACTTTATCCCAAGTTGGAAGCCTAATAGTTCCTTTTCGACACATTGAATCACAGGATTTGTAGCACAGCATAGAGTCCTGTGATTTACTGTTAATATTTGGATGATGCTTTACAGAGCATATTTGGATTTCCAGCAGTGTTGCTTTGTTTGGTCCGATCTGCTCAGAAATACATCCAGCAGCCTCAGTAACCTCAGGATGACATATATTCTATCAGCAGAAGCACAAGTCAGGCAGCCCTCTGAAAGACTTGAATTGAAGATCAGAAGGTCACTTGGGAACCACTGACTATTGCAACAGCGAGGAGTGCATGCTTTGTTAAAAGAGAAGGAAATTCTGGACAAGTTAATTCTGGATATTCAGTAAATGCCAGCAATTTCTATTGTCAGTCATTTAAACGCACAGCATAGGAGCATGGGATGGATAGCTAAAAATGCACACAGACACAGTACAATAGAAGATGGACTATATGGTTCCATACAGTAAGTTCTGTTGTAAATGGAAGCAAAAGACATAAAGCAAATTGCTTTAATAGCAATTACCATTTCAAGGAAGTGCATCATACACAATTTTGCCACCCAAATCCAGAGAGTAAAAGACTCCACATTGTTCCTTCATTCACTTTCAGCTTTCTGTGTCTTCAGATTATAACTGGTAATTCTACTAATTATTTCCAGCTAGGTTCCTAGGGTTATTACAGAAATGATTTTGCACCCAGTGAAGCACACTAGAAGCTTTATTTATTTTCATAATGATTGCATATTCATAGGAACTAAGACTGGAAGGGACCTCCTGGGTCATCAAATGCAATTCCCTGCTATCACAGCCAACCACATAATATAACCTCTTCATAAATAAGCAAGTTCCATCTTAGAAGTAATTTGGTTTCTTGTTCCCACTACTCTGATTGAAAAGTTGCTCGAGAACCTCACTGCTCTAGTGTTTAGCAATCTTCTCATTACCAAATTAAATTTGTGAAAAGTTTATTCCAGTTCTACTGCCAATGCTGGCCTTTAACTCAAATAACATTTCTACCATCCGTTTGGCCCATTTATAGACAGGAACCACAAGTTCTCCCATTCTACCATTGCTGTAGCTTATAAAGTATGGTATATAACACACAACTGCTTATGTACTAAACTAGCCTCATTAATTTACAAAGACTCTTTTTTTAAGACCTGGAAAACTCTGTCACATTAGAGCACCCAACTTCAGGCTTTTTTAGGGTAAGACATCCTGATCTATTGACCTTTTTTAGCCTTACCAATTTACATTATTTGACAATGCATGAAAAGAAACACAAACACCATGTGTAATGAATGTCTAATGGCATGCAGATGAGCACTAGGGAGTCAGCCAAAGCCTGCAGATGCCTAAAATAGTGAGTGGAAACTGTTTATCACTACAAGATGTTAAGCAGAAGGTAGATTTCTCCAGGTCCCTCATCATGCCAGCAGGTATGAGAGAGGCCTAACACCTTCATGATAAGGCAAATACTTAGGGCACGTATAGGGAAGGGGAACACTTACTACTGAGACCCCAAGGTCACATTTGCCTCTCTGGGAGTGGAGGCAGAGGATAGAGACACAATGCAAAGGGAGGGCCAGGAGGCTCCTAGTCACTGTGCGCTCTCTTGCTGCACTCAATGCTCATGACAAAAGGCACTGGCATCAGTCCTCAGACATGAGCTCCAGGAGCAGGAAGTAGGAATTGTGCTATGCCAGGGCATCCAGCCTGCACTCTTCAGAAAAGCTGAGCATTTTACAAGAACTCTGAATGTTCATGTGCATTTCCTATGTGCACCTGTACCTTAACACAGCTGTGGGGCTGGAGCTAAGAAAAACAGTTTTGAACTAATGAATTTGCAGCCCCAGAGTTACACTGACATAGACCCATGAGTTTTGTGTTAAAACTCTCACTGGGATAACAGCAAGGAAATCCTATTTTGTGATTTGATGACACCAGGGATAATTCACATAAAAAAACCTCAACCAAAAGTCTTTACTAAAATAACCATCAGGATAGGTTGTTTTACCCTCCTTTTCTGTACTGTAGTATCGAAGATGACTTGTACCTACCCGTGTAAACACATGTACACAAATTAACACTTTCAGCCAATTTCACCAACATACACATACATAAGTATTTAAATAAGGACAATAAGCAAAAGCTGGCTCCTCTGGGAATGAGGAACAGAAAGCCATAGTTCAGAATGCCTACAGAAGGGTTGCTACTTATCTGTATTTTGTCCAGGTGAGATCCCTTTCTGGCTTTTTTTAGGTCAGCATATATGTATAAAGTATAGATGTTGCAGATAATGCAGATATTTCAGATATTATATAGCAGTTGCCTCTGAAAGCTACTCGATGGGGACTGGGAAGACACAGACCTAAAACTCTTGTGTCTTAAAAAGCATAGAAGTTTTCTTTGTACTTAAAAGTATGTCACAAACTGCGTAGTGGAATACTGGAAACCTTCAGAAGAGGGAAGATTCATTTACAGCAATGCTGACAGACATATTTATTACTTAGCAAATATTGATTGTCTTAGAAGGGAATTTTGAGGTATTCCTTATAATTAAATTAGAACATAGGAGCTTCCGGTTACAAATACAGTAATGTAAAATGAACTATTAAATCATTTGAGCAACAAGCTCTGAAAACTAGAAGAAAAAGATGAATGATTCAAAAGGATTTTTTGATCAACAAGGTCAAAATTAAATAAGGTAGAAGTAAAACACATTACTATATATGAGATCTGGCAGACAGAGAGAATAAGAAACCTTAATAAACCTGTTTGTGTCAACAGATAACCAGGTAGATTTGAATCAAGATTGCAATAATTTAAAAAGCAGACAGTTGGAAGAGGAAAGCAAGTTTGAATCACCAGAAGATACACATGCACAGAAAGAATTTTAGAGAGATTAGGAATACCTATTGTGAAATAGCCTGATATGAGCTCTATAGCCTCCTTAATAAAAGGGTGTTAACAATAACATCAAAAATGAAAGAAAAGCACCTGTAAAAAACTGATAGGCTTGAACTGGGCACAGGCACTGTGGTAAGATTATGAGTTCTCTTAATATAAAGATAAGACAATGTTATCAGAAACTGGATTCAAAGAACAAAATTAAAGAGAGAGAAAAAAGAATTGCTGGTAGGAGAGTTACCTTTTGCCAAGGTAAAGGGTATTTTTTCCACATAAAGCAGTACTTTTCCGTATGTAGGAAAGGATATGGAGAACCAACAAGAGGGAAAAATCTCTCTCCAATTACTGCCCTCAGCCCATAAGACCTCAGAGCTGGAGAGGTAAATGCCTGGCAGCGCTTCGTGTGGGACTCACTGGAAGCAGCACAGCTGCAGCTCCCTCACTGCTCCTCTGCTCTACAACTCAACTGCAAATTGCCTGGTAAGAGGCACCATGCTGGAAGCTGTCATACTCAAAACAGTTCCTGTTGAGTTCAGGAAGAGTTAAAGTACTAACATATTGTCTCAGACAGCTTCTAATCAGTGTATTGACGGTGAATGGGAGGATGCTAACTTTGGAGATATCAATTTAAATTATTTACTCCACAACAGCATTGTTAGGTAACTTCAGGCAAGTCATTTAAGTTCAGGCTTTACAGCTTAGGTAAATAGAAACAGGAGCCCAAACCAGGTAAATCTTCATACAGACACCCCCACAGCAAAGCTCTACACATACTGCTTCATCTTCCAGGGTATTTCAGTGCACAGAGTGATTCAATTTGCCACAGATGCAATTGGACAAACGCAAAAATGGAGGAGGCACTCATTCAATTGCAGCAGGTATGTATTCCCTTAGGCTGAAATTATGGAAAATGTCTGGGAGAGCTTTTAGCACACTTGTTCTTCCTTACCTCTGGGCGTGATCCTAAACAGAGGGATAGTCTAAGTTCAAAACTATGACAACGTGGTCCTAGAAGAGATCTGAACTTTAATTTTAAAGTACTTCCAAAGTTTTCAAAGAAGTAGAATGGGTAGAGAGAGGTGGGAGATTAAGCCCTTATAACTGAAAAAAATTGCCAGGAAAAAAAAGGTTAAAAATAACTGTTGTCAGCTCTCCTGCTGTCTCTCAATCTCCATTGACAAAAATGGATATTAATATTGCCTAATTCACAGAGAAGACTGAAGTGATCCAGGATTACTACAGCGATGAAATGCTATATAAGCATAACAAATGGCTATATATTCCCACCAATTCATCATCACACACTTACAGCTAGATAAAATATTCTTTGTTACATACTTTTAGCTAAATTAGAGCTAACTATAGCTTTCAGGCAAAATCACAAGTACTTTGGTTGGGTTCCTTCAAAAGAATAGTCACAGAGGAAAAAGTATGTTCTTATTCATGCAAATCAAAGGAATTTCAAACATTGCTTTGGTTGAAATTGTACTTCTTTGACAAGTAGAATGCTGACATTTCCATAAAATCCTTTTAAAAAGTAAATCGTATTAGTTTTTTTCGTATAGACATTTATATATTTGTGACTCTGAATAAATCTCATTGTTGGGTCCAAATATTTGTAGTGTATCCTAAACGCTCCAAACAAAAATCAGGTATACTTGAGAGTAGCTTGCATATAAAAGGAATAGTGTTCTATAGGTTGAATAACTATAATTCATAATTGAAAACTGGCCTTTTTCTAGAATGATAGCTGTCATCAGCAGACATCTTGAGCACTTAAAAAGAGTATCTCCCAGTTTTTCCTGAGGCATCTTCAGGTGCACAAAGAGACAATATTGCTTTTGAAACGTGTATATCCATGCTTCTGCCATTCTAGTATCTTGCATGTACCTGCACCACACATGTGGTCTGGGCTACTAGATTACTATTTGTTATATTTGCTGGGAGGTTTACCTGGGGAATACTATCTCTACAGTTACTGTACAACTCAAGGTTACAATCTCAGTAACACATCCTGTTATAATTATGTTTAGACTGGTGCTTTAAAACTATTAATTTCATTAAATCTCCATTTGGAGCCTAAAGCAAGGAGCTGAAAATCTTACTACACACTGAACGTCTGAGAGAACAGATTTGAAAGTCCCAAATGGATTTCTTCAAATAACAAAAAGGAGAAACAATAACAAAAAACCTTCAAAAGGTACCTTTTTCAAACATAGTTAAGGATGCAATTCACTTTTAAGGACTCCTCATTACACATAGATGTCCTAAATCTCTAAGCATTCAGTCCATTCCATCCTCAAAGGCCTCAGAAGGGAGACGAACAACATTTATTAACTTCATAACATGAAGTTAATAAATCTAGATTCTAGCAAGAAAGATTTGATACTTCACAAAAGATGCCCTTTTCACTCTTCATGAGATCAATTTGTCTAGAACAGACAAAGTAATTTAGAGGACACAGAAAGGAAAAGTTATTAAGAAGAATTTAAATCAGAGCTTTGATTGTAAGCCTAATCCACAGTATAAAGTGCAGTTTTTAGAAACTATACAATAAGTGCTGTTTAGGCCCATCATTCCTACTGCTGAAATATTCCTACAAAAGGACCTCCATTTAATCCATGTTAATCCATAAATTGTTTTCATAATCACCATTTATCTAAAATGTGAACAGTTTTCTCGGGACTATGGAGACATGTATAAAGCAACAAAACCAACAATTACACATGCTTTGAAATAGCAAAGTTCAGTCTCACTCAGGAATGACTTCATATTACGTACACTGCACCAAGAAAGGGGTTGTTTTTCTTTGCATGGGTTATTCTTAATCTGGGAAGTTGCTTACTGATTGAGGCAGCGTGTGTTCCAAGTCAGTCCTCTTGCAAGAATTGGCAAATGGGCTGCCAAAATATTGCTGTCGTTCCCCTGCTGCTGCTGCATAGCCCCATCCATCATTGTACAAGTGAACTTGTAAAGTCAAGTCTCAAAACCTTAACCTTGATACAGTTTTTGTGCAGGGATGTCCTAAGCTAAAAGAAATGGAGAAAACCACTAAATTAATCTGAAGCTGTTCCTTCAGCTCCCTCTAAAATTTCCTAATTCAGCCTTACATTAATGCTCCTCTCAAAGTTTAATAAACAGAGTTGAATGCACAGCACAGAAATGTGTAAAGTAAGCAAAGGGATTTAAACTTAGAAAATACCTGTAGACGTACTGGGAACACATTAACACTAACAGCAGGGAAAACTGTGATGCAGGAATAGTGGTTTTGTCCCACTTCTGGTGGGGCTAACGTTTGCTTGGTCACAAGCCTCCTCTGTTCACCTCATCCTAGACAGGGTCTTCCAGCATTGTCTTCTCTTCTGCCTCTGCTCCATACTGTCACACCCACTTCCCAGTCTTCTCCAGGGCCCGATATGGTTCCTGTTTCCATCTCTGGGTCCTGCTCCCTGACTCATCTGGGTCTACTCTTCCGCCACCGTGACATCAGCTTGAGTCTCCTGTCCAGGCAGCTCTAGTCTACTCCAGCCTCACCAGACTGCAATTCTCACATCACATCTTTCGTTCTTCTCTCATCTGCCTCCCATCTTCCTTGCTTTTGCCTAACCTTACATCAGCAAGGACAGGAAGAGCATCTCTGTTTTTGCTTTAAGGTCCAGTCTAATCCAAACCCTTAGCCCCAGGCCAAAAGTGCTGGGAGAGCTCAGCTCAGTCCCTGCAGCCCTGGGGTAGTGCTTGCTAGACAGACGCAGAATTCTCAGAACATTTGTTAGGCAATTCTAATAAACCTTATGCTTTGTGTAGTTCTGCCAAAGCTGGGAAAACTTTCACACAAATAGCAGCAAGAACATTTCCTGCATTCCCATCAAATTTTAATCTCTTCTCATAGGAGGACACTACAGTTTATTAATGAAACATCTGCAAGTATTTTTAACCAGGACAAAAATGAGTGCCATTCATTCTTTGGAACAGCTGAATCTCTTTCATTCAAAGCTTAATACACTTTTTTTTTTTTGGTTGTCAAACACACAGGAAAGAGGCACAGTTGGAGTGAAGTTAATTCCTTCAAAAGCTCAGTTAATTTTTTTATATAAAGTTTGGAAGTATTCTCCGAGACCTATTGGAACTCTAGTATTCAGTATTAAACAGTTCAGATACCATTTGTACCAAACATTTAAAAAGAAAAAAAAAAAAAGGAAAAGATTTTCACTAACAGAATAAAGAATAAGGCGATGCTTTTTATGTCACATTAGAACTATGTACTAGCACAGGGCTTTATCACTACAGTAATGAGTAAAGAAAATGATATATATTTAACTCCACTATCATTAAAGATTTAAGATTATTGCAATAATTTTCTGCTTCTCCTTTGCTTTATTGAGCTTAGTCAAACTGATATATTGCTGTGTACTTCATTCATTCCTGCTGATGGATGATATGAAGTACATAGACAATGCTGATGTCCAACTAAAAAGAGGAATTACAGAAAAGAGAAGATAAGCAGTTGCAGATGATGAAGTGCTGATTAATAGATTACTCCCCTCCTCATCAAGTCCAGGGCCATATTTTAAACTGCCAACAGCATTGCAGCTGGATGAACAAGTATTTCTGGAATCCAGAAAATGTTGAGGAGCTGACCTTTCTCAAAATTAATCCTTAACAGATTCTTTCAAGATTTATTTCTTTCTCTTAGCTTTGGACCAAATCAGTAATGTCATGACCTGAGCTTCACGATTTCTAGCTGTTAGTGTATAAAGTACTTTTGGCCTAGAGGTTGATACTCTTGCCTTAGTTTTCACGTAAGCATTTCAGGCAGTAGTGCTGACTTTCATAACATTCATTAAGTGTAGGTTCAGGAGGGAGGTGACATAATGTAGCTACTCGCCTTAAGTCATTGAATCAACACTGGCTCATATCAGTAGTAGCAACAACTGAAAGCTGTACTAACCTGTGGCTTTGGGGAAATGAGATAGTACACCTTCAGCTCCAATTGGGCTTAAGAAAGAAAGGAGAAGGAGAATGTTATAGAGGATGAAGGTAGCTCCTGGGGGATGAAACTCACTGAAGGACTAATGAAATTCCACAAAACACGCTAACCAGCATGGCTCCCTGGATGAGGGGTTAAGACCTGCAGAGTTTGCCTCCTGAACAAATGGAGTTTCTTCATCCTCACTACCAAGATCAGAGAGGCCTGTGACTTAGGGGCGAGGCACAGTGATAAGCTGCAATTTTCCAGATTCACTTGGCACCAAAACATCTGCCCAGAGGTACTATAGGATTCAACAGCATAGAAAAATGCCCAGACTTCCCTCATTCTATTTATGCTCTAAACAGTGCAGAATTCATCTCCAGTCCCCTCCCCTAGTCTTGCTGTATGAATGCACCTTAGAATTTCTCTCAAAGGGAAAGAAATCAAAACCCCCAAGAAATGTACCAGATTGGAATACTACAGAGCAAGGGACAGGAGATGGATACATTATGTGACGTTTCCAGTAAGATGAGAGGATGTTGTGTAAATTAGAAGATTTGTATATGGATAAAGTTCTGTCTTTCAGAGTGATTAAGTATAATTTTGATTTCTGAATAGGTATTGTGCTACCCTATGCTGTAGCCATTACTGAAGACTTATTCTTTTAATGCAAAGAATATGGTTCTTTTAGATCATTAGAAAATACCCCTAGTTTAGCTAGTTATGTGGGAGATGGGAGTGGCTTAAAAAGAAAGGCTTGTATGTTTCTGTGAACAATTTATCCTATACAAACTAAACCACGAGTCAAATAATCAGCTGGTATAAGCTATCCAAATTCCCTTGACTTCAGTTACAATATATTTTCTATTTTCTTGCTCAGCATTTGCTCCCAGTAGAATTCTATTACATTCAACTAAATTTAAAATAGAGCTAGCTTTTGGATATTCCTATAAGCATACACATAAAGAGATGGCAACTGAAAAAACAAACTATCCCAAATACAGAGCACAGAGCATAAGAAAATGCATTTTTCTGGAGGGTCCTTAAATGACCAGAAGCCCATATATAAACACATGGAATGTGATGCAGACAGAGTTACATCATCTGAATTGCACGGTTATAGATGCATCAAATATTACAAGTGCACAAACAACTTTCAATGAACACATACTGACAGGGTGAAGCAATGCATCCTCAGCCATTCAAAATACAAGATAATTTTAGCAGAAACCCATGATCAAGACTAAATGTGAAAACAAATACTGCTTGCAGGGCAACACTGAAGTAACTTCATTTGAGAATTGCCTATTTTCAACTGCTACTGCAACCACTGTAAATATTGTTCTATCTTATTTCCAGCTGTTCCTCAAGCAAGTGAATTTATACAAGTTCAGATACCATCCGTGACAAACTCCACTTCAACATTCCCCCCCCCCCTTAAAATCTAATATTCCATTCTAAATGGAAAATAATCTTTTATTATCAATTTTCCAGGCATTGACTCTTGTTTTGTTCTACTATACATAAAAATTCAAGCCCAGAGGAATTTTTTTCAGATATACGTGAATTCCACCAACTGCTATTTGATTCTTTTTTTAAAAAAACCTTACCTTTGCCCTACTTTAGACCATACATTTGCTTTCTAGTATGATAAATGATGATGCCACATAAATTAACCAATTTTTCATTTGTATTTTAATTATTGCAAAGTCATAACAGCTTGCCACACTACATTATGGCATGACATGTAGCATGTTACCTATGTGACGTGGCAAATAACTGTCCCTCAATGATGATGTGAAGCCCTTTAATGCATTACATACGGTTTCTGCTAAGCAGGTTATATTCAAGGGAACAGCGTTTGTTCTGAAGGGAAGAGTTAAAGGGAAGACTGGCCTATTAGTCACTGACAAACGTACATTCAGTGCCCACATGACAGTGGAAAGCCTCTTGGAGAAAGAGGTGGAACTAGCTGGCAACCAGTTATTATTACTTCCCGGCTTGTGATCCCAGTTCTGCTTCTCTAATGTGCCACTGTGTGCCACTATTCTATAGACTTTACTTTGAGCCCATCTGCAGGTATGGATTTATCATCCTCATCAATCCAATATTGGGACAAATTACCTGATTTTCCATTCCTAGTACCTGGGAAGTGCTAGGTGGATGTGGATGGGGCTGCAGAAAAATTGCTGAAGGGGAAAATCCATTCTTACTTCTTGTAAGAAATGGATCCACACCAACTGGAGCTGAGAAATCTTCTGTGAGAAACCTCTGGTACATTTCTGTTCCAGTTTTAGACCATGAAGGTAAATGCAAGCTGAATTTGAGATTACATGAAACATAGATGTAATACTGTGCATTCCAAAGAAATGTTAGGTATATAGCTATACGCTCTTGTAATGAACAAGGGACATCACTCAAAGGGTGAAAAGGATATATTAATTTCAGCAGATGCTTGGCTAACCAGGGAGGTCTCAGGTGACTGGAGGTTAGCAAATGCGATGCCCTTCCACAAGAAGGGCCGGATGGAGGATCTGGGGAACTACAGGCCGGTCAGTCTGATCTCAGTGCCTGGGAAGGTTACGGAACAGATCATCCTCACTGTCATTACCTGACACATACAGGGCAACCAGATGATCAGGCCCAGTCAGCACTGATTCATGAAAGGCAGGTCCTGCTTGACAAACCTGATCTCCTTCTATGACAAGGTGACCCACTTAGTGGATGGGGGAAAAGCTGTGGATGTTGTTTTCCTGGACTTCAGTAAAGCCTTCAACACGGTTTCCCACAGCATTCTCCTGGAGAAACAGGCTGCTCATGGCTTGGATGAGTGTACTCTTCACTGAGTAAAAAACTGTCTGAACGGCCATGCCCAGAGAGTGGCAGTGAATGGAGTTAAATCCAGCTGGTGTCCAGTCACAGGTGGTGTTCCCCAGGGCTCAGTATCAGGGCCGGTTCTCTTTAATATTTTTATCAATGACCTGGACAAGGGGATCAAGTGCACCCTCAGAAAGTTTGCAAACAACACTAAGTTAGGCAGGAGTGTCGATCTGCTTGAGGGTAGGATAGCTCCACAGAGAGATCTGGACAGCCTGGATCGATGGGCCAAGGCCAATGGTATGAAGTTCAATAAAGCTAAGTGCCAGGTCCTACACTTAGGTCATACATAACAACCCCATGTGGTGCTACAGGCTTGGGGAAGAACGGCTGGAAACCACCCGGCGGAGAAGGACCTGGGGGTGCTGGTTGACAGCTGGCTG
>RSEF01000011.1:8905568-9052785 GCA_003993805.1 Himantopus leucocephalus | reverse complement strand
CAGTGTTAGGTTGATGATTGGACTTGATTTTAAAGGTCCCTTCCGCCCTAGACAATTCTATGATTTGTTTATGTTTTTGAAGGCCAGTTATATAGAGTAGGATCACCAATCTCTAACCAACTCTTCTCCAGTTATGCTTAGAAAGGGCATATGGGGTAGGGAAGACAGCAGGCAAACTGGGTCCCAAAGACACAGAAAGGGGGACCACTATAACTAATAGATACACTTACAAAGCCCTTGCATGAGGATAGCGAGTCTAGTACAGCTTATTTCCGTTATTTAACTGGTGTGAACTGGTACTGACCTTCAACTCTATGTTATTAAAGGAGCAAAATTCCCAACACTTCCTTGCTGCTCTCAAAGAGCAGAAGAGATTACATAGATCTCTGCAGCCCAGATCTAGGGCATCCCAAAGGGATCTTCCCAGACACGTGCACCCTGGGTGCACATCTAAAAAACAAGACATGTGCCCAAGAGTGATCCAAAGCCACCCCTACAAGCCAATGTTACATCTGCTTCAAGCTGGTTTCAAACACTCATGCAGTGTTTGGCTGGGTATACTCTGATTCTCACTAATAATTACTATGAGGCCAAGCAGGACTGGCATTTTAATCAGAAGGGAGCTTAAACAGTCACATGTGCTAAACACCTGAGAATAAAAAGCCTGAGAGCATAAGCGAGGATAAATTAACATTCCCAATTTGCTAGCACTCCAACATTGTCAAGTGAAAACTAATTTTCCCCATAGACAGTAAACCACAAGTACATTTATTTGTTCTAATTTATCAGAAACATTCATTTTGGCACTGTTAAAGCAAGAATGTCAAGTTTCCACCTCACCTTTAAGCTATATGCAAAGAGATTTTGGCATAAAAACAATCTGCTATTTAATCAACACACCAAAAAAAGCTGTTAAGTATAACAAAGTCTAATTTTTCCTGAAAAACATGCAACTTTTACAAGTCCCTACAGTACAGTCTCATACAATGTCAATGAGTCTTTTTTGAGAGCAAGGATAACAGTGAGTATCAGAGAGGGTGCACAAGGAGCCCAGCTACACAAACACGCACATGCGCACAAGGAGCCCAGCTACACAAACATGCACATGCTCCCTAGCCAGACCACCAGGTTCTCTTTGACACTGGAAATGTCCTCGCTGTACAGCAAGATGTTAAGGAAGGATCACCTGCTCCTCATTTCCTTTAGAGATTTCTAGTGTTAAATTTCAAGAGAAGAAATCTAAGTCAACAGAGAACATTTTCTAGAGAAAAAGACAAACACGCAACAAGCACTGATTGTTGCTGTTGAAATTTAGTCTAGGTCATCAAACTAGTACAAAGGCTGTCCTGCTTCAGTCTTATATAGAATTTGCTATTAAAAAAAAAAAAGGAAAAAAAAAAGGAAGAGCTCTATATTGTTCTAAATGACTGATTTAAGAAGATGCATATATACAAAAGAAAACAGGACTTTTTTTTAAGAGTAGCCAATTATATCAACTGTAGATTACATGAAAACATGTTTGTTAAAGTTGATGAGAAATAAATACTGTTGAGAACTTCTCTGGTTTCCTCAGGACAACCTGAGACCCTTTTAAGTTCTGCCTTTCTCAAAACACAAAGATATTTCACCGTTACGGGCTAAGAGTCATAAAAGATCCAGTTTTAATTTAATTTGGTTTTGAAATAGATGACTGGAAATCTTAAGCCAACACTTAACCTACAGAAAATATTTAGGACAGTTTATAATTGAAAATATATATATAACTCCCCTTTTGATATAATGCTGCCAAAAAATGCCATTAACAGTATTGTTTATACTATAAGGCAAAAAGCAGCATAGAAAATACTTCTCATGAAAATTTAATTGCTCATACAGATTCAAAAGCAAACAAAAGAACCCTACATCTAACCCATACCACCTTTAGAATTGCAGCACTGGAAACATAACCTCAAGAATCAAGGAAAGCCTTCATTTTATGAAATATTGAAGAGAAGATTTCACTTTATTTAAAAAAGACAAAATCACCCTCAAACCTGAGACTCCATGCTCAAACAGTGGCAGTCAAGGGGACTTCAGTTAAATTCAGTTTTGAGCAGGCAAAGTAAATGCATCTGGAAAAGATTTCAGTCAAATCATACGCTTATGTATACAAGACATTGCAAACAATGTCCAAAAGCATCTGAAAATAGCTTATACTAAAGCCAATGCAATTAGCTGAGGTCCCGGGTAAAGGACAAATTGCACCAATATTGCACCCCATGTGCCAGAGTCTACTGGTCAGTACCTTTGTGGTTATATGGAGCATTTGGTGCATATTGACAGAGTGAGTGCTAAGCATTACCATACTGATTCATTAATTAAATGTTATTGAGGAATGTTTTATATTCACTTTGCATTTTAAAACTGGACTTGAAATCAGCTATGTACCGTAAATGTGATGAAAACAAAACCAAGTAATGCACAGAGCTATCAACAGCTAATCAAAGGCTGCTCACAGCACACCAAACTGCTTTCTCAGACGCAGGCGTACTGCATCATTAATCACAAAGGATGACATTATGCCTTCCTGTATGGAAGTCCCCATCCGTACTCCTGTAGGACCCCCGTTCTCTTGCAGAAGTCCACAAACCGTCCTAAAGGCAAGATCAGGAGGCAAATGGGATGCATTTCAACGCAACATCAACAGCCAAACGTGTAACATACTAACGCATAATCTTGTAGCTTCCTGTAGGCATAGGCATCATGTTATACTACCACTAAAGAAACTATCTTTATTACTTATAAATAAGAATATTTACAGACACATCCACCTAAACCATTCCCTCTCTACCCAGCCTGTTTTCATACTGCTGGCAAGGCACAGCCTGCGGCTCATGAGTCCAGAACAGAGAGATCTATTTTTATGGGAAGGTGGTGGTACATCAAATAAGAAATTTTTTTGGGGGGGCCTCTCAGAAAACTTAATGAAGCCCATTATCTGATTTCCAAAGTGCCCAGTCTTTAGTTGGCAGACTTTTACATTGGTAAGCCTTTCATATAAAAAAAATGTCTTTATTAGACTGCGAGTACTATCAAGTAATTTTTTGAACACTTTAAACGTAAGGAAATTCTATTATAAGCAGATAAACTGTTCTTATACCAAACAGCATTCCTCAGGTAAGCGCAGCTGTTTTAATACAAACAGTCTGAAGCCAGAAATTTTAAAAATCATTTAACTTAAAGGAATTAGTGATGGAATTACGTATTTCCTCAGGCGCACAGAAATCCTGTTCCTTGAGCATAGCTGGCGGTCAAAGAATAAGAGGCTGCATCTTAATTCTCACCACTGGACTCTCCTTTCCACCTTTCATCCTTCTGAAGTCACCAGACTCACATGAAAATCAGCTGGCAGGGGGAAACTTGTAGGAATTTGTTTCCTTTCTTGCTTCATTTGTTGTCAAATCAAGATTATTTTCCTTTTCCATTTTACTACGTGGTATTGTTTGATAAAAGAAGAGATTAACACAAAGTCTAATATATTCTACATTCATAGGAATAAGACTGACAGTTAGCAAAGCTAAGATTAATTTTAATGTCAGTCCAGTAGCTCCTAGAGTCTTTTACTAGAGCTTTAATCATGGTGATGATATTGAAAATAGTTTACTGAGAATTTTGAGATAATAGGGGAGTGATTAAGCAAATGTCCCTGAAATTAAAACTGACCTTTTCTGTAGAAGGAAGCACTCAGATCAAACACAGTGGGATTTACTTGTGCAATTTCAGTGAGAACTCTCCAATACCGATGTGCTGGAGAATCAAGGAGGCATCTTTTTCCTTTTCTATCACGGACTGCAGTGAATCTCAGATAAGCAAGGGACATATGCATCAACTTTTCCTGTAAAAGCACAGCATGTATCACGGAGATGAGTGGCAGATCCATTTCTGGGATTGCATGTTTTAATGGGAGGCAAACGAGTGCCCATGGCTGCTCCTTTGCTTTGCACACTAAACAATGTCGGAAGGGCAAGAACGGAGCTTTCTCCTCTGCCTCCAGTCACTGAACCCAGAAGTCAGGATTTATACTGGCATGTGACTGCCTCTTACATGATGCTTGAGAGGACAGACAGTCAGAGCACAGAAATGACCAAAAACCTGCAAGAACCTTCTGTCCTTACTGCTTTGGTCTTCCTCACTCAGTTATTTTGCAAAGAAGCCTGGAAGTTGGTACCCGCACATCAGCTTCCTGAGTCCTCTGCAAGTGTTTCTGAAATGAGGTCTATCAATCTTTTCACACATATTTCTTACAATAAATCTTTCAGCAGTGAAAGTAAAATAAATGGTATCTATAACAGCAAACATTCACAGAGGTCTGAAGCAATCTCACAACATTTATTTCTGAAGATGCATTTTAAATGCAAGAAACAAATGAAAAATTTTAGTCTGACATTAATTACTATTTTATGTCAATAAAAGTTTCCACAGTACATTTCTCTATTAAAACAGTAAATACTGTTGAAAAGTGCTGTAATTACACTGAGTACGCCACTATATTATCTCTCCCAAGAGAGGCTGGGACAGAATTAAGACCTGAGAACAAACTTGAGTTTGTGTCTCATTGCTGCCTGCAGAGCACTGGCTCCTGCCCCACCACTTTGGCTGGGATGACGATGGAGGCAAGTGATGGGGATAGGTTGACAGGATGGCACGAGATTATGCATTATCTACTGTTTGAAAATATCTTGTTCTAGGCGTGGAAACATCTTACCCTATCCGTTCTTTGCATGGAAACATCTTATCTGTTCCAGGCATGGAAACAGTGGTTCTCTCTGCTTTGCTATTATATTAACTTGGTCTACTGTCCTACTATGCAGAAAGCAATCTTACTGTAGAGCCCTTGTTCTGACCCATAGATTAACAAAAAAAAAGTACGGTCTGACAGGAAAATTGGCCATATGTCCACAAATCTTGTTTCTAACTCATGAAGCAATGATGTATAATGTATTCTCACTTCCTTCAAGTTTACCATCACTGTCCACCTTTAACACTGAATGCAGTTTTTGTCTCTCACACCTGTAAAAGATATCTCAGTAACAGATATCACTAAGCAGATAATGTTAATCAAGCAAGAGGTAACAGGCACAAACTTGAGCATAGGAAGTTCCATCTTAACATGAGGAGGAACTTCCTTACTTTGAGGGTGGCAGAGCACCGAAACAGGCTGCCCAGAGAGGTTGTGGAGTCTCCCACACGGGAAATATTCAAAACCCGCCTGGGTGCCATCCTGTGCAACCTGCTGTAGGTGACCCTGCTCTGGCAGGGGAGTTGGACTAGATGATCTCCAGAGGTCCCTTCCAACCCTGACCATTCTGTGATTCTGTAAAAGGTACAGAATGACAAGCAGAAAGAGATTAATTAGTGGCCTTTCTCAGTTCAGAAAAAAAGATGATTACAGAAAAGTCACAAATTGCATGGAGAAGAGGGCCAGAAGTAACAGCTCCCATCAAAACAAGGCAGCAGATTTAAACATATATTATACATACACACATAATGAAAATATACACGTCTACACTAAAACTTACTGCTATAATAAATAGAATTGCTCAATATGATTATTTTTGCCTTTTTACATTGTTTTCTTTTTAATTGTAAACAATGGGCAAAGTTCTGTAAAAACAATTACAGCCCTGCAAAGCAATTTCATAGAAACACTACAGTTTTATGATATTGCAACAGTTCAACTTTAACAGTTTATAAGTGAAACAAAACACAAATATGGATTTCATTTATTTTCCAGTAACCATATACTGCTGAAACCTTGGACATGTTCTTTACTAAAGAATCAAACCAGGTATATTTGAGCAACTTATTTGATTCAGAGAGCATGTTACTAAATATACTTACAAAAAGTCAAAATTGACTGCTCTCTAACTTTTTGCTTGAATGAGCAAGCATTTTCAAAAGAAATGTTAGATCTAAGTTTGTAACCAGCTTTAGAAAAAAAATTATGGAGCTAGTTGCTAACAATCTGGAGAACACTACAACTGGGCTTGTCATCTCCTTGGGGTACTGCACGTTGGTCCCGCCCTCAACAGAAATAAATCAAGATCCTGGAAAGACTGTCTTGCACAGTGGCTGAAAACAAACTGCAACTGGAAAATAACAGTAATAATCCAATAGTGACTCCTTTGTTAAGAAATCCCAATAACCAGAAAAACTCTCTGAAATGATCAATTCCATTAAAGGCTTTAATGAGATTACCAAATTTAATTACTCTTCTGTGCTGCATTAATTTATAAAGGGTGGGTCCTCAATCTGAACATTTAATAGTTTCCAGAAATAGCGAATCCCATTTGAAAAGAAGCAGAATGATTTTTTTTTTTTTAATTGAAATAACCTAGCACCACTATAAGCCCTTTGGGCAAGATTTCTAGGACTACTATAGTGCCTAAAAGGCTGATATTTCCTAAGTGTCTATTTTAATTGTCAAAGACCTTTGAAATGTTCACCCTCTGTATGCTAACCACATAAAAAGAATGAACAAGGTTATATTTAGGCTGTTTCAGTTTTATAAATGTGATTTTACAAATTATACCACTAGAAAAGATAAGTAGAAGTCATTTTTAATACACAGCAAGATGCTTTTCTAACCAGATTAAGCAGCTGTTAACATTATTTTTCTGCACAGCAAGAGCAAATGTCTACAATAACTAGACCTTAAAGGAAGAGGCAATCTCATTCGGTGCACATTGTATACATTTGATTTTATTCCCCAATAGTGTTCAGGAGGAAATAAAACAGAACTAGATAAGAAAATTAATTTGCAGTACTTCAGACATGCACATTTGCAAAAGCATAAGAATTTTAAAGATGTTAGAAAGAAGTCTTTAAGAAGCAAGTACAAAAGGATAACACTCAACTCCAACATTCAACTCCAGTGCCAACTTCTTCCTATCTAAGAGTGGCAAGTAGGTACCAAAAAAAATATGCAACAACAAAAAACCCCAGATATCTGTGAGAGGGAATATGAAGGTAGGCATTTACAGAAAAAGTTGAAAGTCTGCTGCTGAAACAGAAAACTATGTATTTCTTGGGACTTTTTCTATGCCCCCTGTCCTTAATTTCCCAGCACGACATCAGCATTTTGCTGAAATGCTGAGTGTTAAATCAAACAGCAGCTGTTCCAGGAAATCCACAACAATGACAACAATGATGAAACAATAGCCAGGGTGAGGATAAGATATAACAATGAAAGGTGTGAATGAAACACTGAGGAATCTGCTAAATAGCAGCTACATCCTGTAGGGCTCAACCCCAACTAGGATGATTCTACCAAGCTAAAAGTAATAAAACAACCATTAAAAAAAATCCAGGCAACAGGATTTGATGGTAATGAAATATATTGCATTATCCAACACATGAAATACCCAAAGGATTTAGCAAATGAGCCTGTTTCTACAGAATTTTCTGACTATTTGCTTTCCGTAACACTAATAAGGTTATAATTCTTTATGGTGGTTAAAATCATTTATAGACAGGAATTAATTTCTTATTACATGATGCAAGACTCTCCCCTTCACAATCTGCTGTCAGTATGCCTGTTTTCAAGGGACAGCTGAGGTCCCACAAAGCGTGATCACCTCTCTTTACTCAGCTGCACTGACTACCATGTTCTGCAGGCATGTCCCAGGACTGCCCTGATGGGCATGCAATGCCTTCCAGGCAGAGTTTCTCCACTAAGTATCTTGGGCAACCGTAGAAGGCGTTAAGGCAATTACTAAAAACCACCCCTAGCAAACAGATGGCGTTGTTCATAAAACTATGTACAGGAATCACAGATTGCAGTTTTCACCTTGCCAAAAAGATTTTTCACTGCAAGGTACACTGGAAAGGCACTTGCATAGTGGCAATTTCAGAAACTTAACTATAAGCAACTACTAAGAGTTTTAAAAACAAAACCTAATTAACAGCGATACTGAAGTTATGGTCCTGCATAATAGGATACAGCCAGCTTCAGATGACTGCATGAAATTTGTTATTTCAGAAGTGCAGTATAGGCTAGTTTGACTATAGCAGTTAATTCTACAGTTAAACTTAATTAAATAGTTTTGTTTATAGTACAAGGATCTCTGCATTTGTATAGGTCCAAGCTCCCTTCCTGCATGCACTTGTCCTTTAACCTGTGTACCAGGATGAGCAATATGTGCCACATTCCAACCAAGAACACAGTAATCCAGTATCAGTCTTATAAAACAGTAAATCCTGCTGCAAGACATTAAGGTACATCTGTCCAGCTGAAATCCTCTTACAGCAAGACATTCATTACTGCAAGCAGACAGTGCTTAGCAGAAACCAGATCAAGGCCTCGTGATCTTACACAAGTACAAATGCACAGATGAAACCTGCAGTAAGAAGGTAATGTATACTGTTCTCTGACTTACAACTTAAAAAACAGTTGCTATATAGTAGTTATGTAGTATTCTTTTAAAACTGGACGAGGAAAACCTCTCCCCAAACCAGAAAATCCTTAAGCATCCCAAAAAAATTCTTGAATGGATGATTACTTTAATTAGATTAAACAAATAATTACTACAAACAGAAATGTAGTATTCTTTCTGCAACCAATGACTGTCTAAAGTTATTTTAGTTTTAGCAAGAAAATGACAATTTCTTAAAGGAACTGTCGTATAGTTTATTGCCATTCACACACTGCAGTTTGTACAGACCAACGAGCAGGTCTGCCCCTCTCTCCCCCATATCACCACAGCACTAACAGCCAAATGCTGAGGTCTCATTATTTTGAAGTCTTCATTACTTTTAAAACCTATGCCATCAAATCCAGGCTCCGAAATATTATGAAACATAAATAATCAAAGCTAAATGTCAGCTGTCAACATAACAAACACTGCAAGAGGCTCATTTACCAGGGAATGGAATTGAAAAGTTGATTCATAAACTACCTTTGCACTTCTGTGACCGCAAACCAGCACATCGCAACGAGGACCATGGTGAACCCTGCCGTGAGATGGAGAGCAAGAAACAAGGGCAGTAGTGGACTGCTCGCAGCAGTTCAGCAGCTCCCTTTCCCCAGTAGCATTACTGGAACCAGTGCCAGCCAGAATTGCCAAAAACAGCTGTGGAGACCTGCAGTTCTCCCCAACTCTTCCCCCATTTCCCAGGCTCAGAACAGACCTCCCAGCTGCTGGTACAAAAAAGCAGTTCTGCTGTATGCCACTTCATAGTTTGGCACAAAATGAAAGATAAGACACTTTAAAAGAAGCTTTGTAGTCTCTTTTTAAAGCTAAGATGAAAATGAACAAGACAAAGGAAAACAAAAGTGTAGAAAACCCCTGAAAAGAATGAAGAAACTGATGTTTCTTTCCTTATCTCCATATCACACTCCCACCCAACATCAGAACTGGTTTCCTTTGCTCAGAAAAATATTTGTAGATTTACTTTCACTAAACAGTCCTCTACTCCATCTGGCAACAGCCTGGGTCAGTGTATTGAAATGATATCCTCCGTGCTGCTAAATATTTCTCCTGATAGAGTGCTCACTGGAGAGCTGCCAGCATGTTTAATTGCAAATGGAGAAAGCATTGCCCAAATGATTCCTTTACTTCCAAAAGCACAGACGAGGGTCAGCTCAGGAAATTTCTTTAGGTTGTGAAAGATTAACCCTCAGCATGATTTTGAGTATTCTCCTGTTTCAGCTGACTGTCGATATTCATCTCATGTGAAACAGAAGCAATGGAGACTCAAGAGTGCTTAAGTTCAACTGTTTGAAATCAGCAACAACAGATCTGTCAAATTTATTTCCTTTAAATTCGTCATTCATCTCTGCCTGTAATAATGATTTGAGTAAAACAATTATCTACAGACAAATTACAGGAAGCAGCATCAGGAATCTCTGTCCTGACCCAATTCCTCTCCAGCCTCCCACGTAGGTGGCCTGGATCCCCTGGCAATGTGCTGCCTCGTCAGCAGGGCCACATGCTAGCCAGGAGGTGAGGCAACAGCCTTCTCTTTCCATCCTTTGACACGGAATTAGAAAATTTACTGTTTCTACAGCAGATCTTTTTTTCCATCCCCATTTAGATATTCTGCCTTTCTCTCCAACCCAGAAATGAAAAATCAAAAGTTATGAGTGTGCTTGCTTTCGGCTTCCTAGCAGCAACATGTTGATGGATTAAAAAAATAAAAATAATTTTTCAAAAGTGACATCACCAAATCCTGCGTGATTAGCAGTGCTGGGGCCCTTGCACACAACCCTGCAACCAAGTCCAAATTTAGACTCACTGCTGCAAGAAAGAAGGCTTGAGATGTATCTTCCAAAACATTCCTAAAGATCATGGCATCACCGGTGACAAATAAAATTATGTTGCTCAGCACAAATATAGCAAAATATATTTTTGGCATCAAAATCATTTTGACTAGGGAGAAGACAGCACAAACATTAAGGAAAATATGTACTTTCATTAATTATTGAAGAATGACACTCATCAGCAATTTTACCTTTGAACAGGCCACGTAAAATGATAATAAAAAAGGCTTTCATTTCTTCACTCCTTCCAGCAGCACTACACAAGAGTATGCTATTGCACAGTGCAAGAGAGATTTTAGGACGTCTGGCTTTCTGTATGCACACGCTATTTTGTTTTCTTGATGTGTACACTTGATTTTTCAGAAAATTTTTAAGTTAAAACTATGCATTCATATTTATCTGCATAGAAGCTTTTAGTCAAATTTATGAAAATTCTTGACCAGAATGCACATAGAATAAAGGCCTCAAATTACCCAGGTAAGGCAGGACAGAAAGCCAACAGTAAAATACTCAAAAGCCTCACATGACAACTTCTTTGGAAGTTTGAGACTTATTCAGATCTACAGTTTCCTAGTTGGACTTATTGCTGAAAGACTTTTGTCTGTTTGTGTTGTTTTTTTTTTCCCTAAAAGATTTCCCTGTGTTCATATCAAAGCTGAGGCAATTAAGTAATTTTTCCTCTATTACAGAATGCTAACTGGTAAACCCAGGACTTTATTGCAGCAGCTTCTCATCCTCGGGAAAAAGCTTTTGTCAGAAATCAATTACTAGTTCAGGATGGGAAGTACTAGTCAAGAAATATGAAGCAAGGATATTAGTTCAGGTGGTCCACATCCTGGGTAAGTGTCCTGGCCACTAAAACCATGCCATCGCATCAGTCTCTAGTTCCACAGAATGTAAATCATTCCATATTCATTACCGCTACCTCAGAGTTACTATTTCTCAATCTTCCTCACTTGTCGTGAAATATTTTCAAATGTTCTATTTGTCCCAGTTCAAAGATCCAAAACCTTATTATAAATGTTATTACTTTTCACAGTTCTTGTTTTCTGGATAAACACAATTCAATTACTCTACATCTGCTAATTTTTGTACAGGAATTCACTTCCCGACCATCACATTAAATATTTCTGAACCCAAGTGAGTTATTACGGACACATAAAAGTCTATTAAGCTATAAATATCAGCTATAAAATAAGCAATGATCAAATATTCTTCAGGAAAAAGCATTTCATGCATTTTTTTGTAACTAAACTGGATGCATTTAAATGCCAGAAAGTAGAACCACATGCGGAGACTGCCGTGTTCGCTGCACTGGCCTGGAGCTGCGCACAGACTACAGCAGGGATGCTGCTTCTTGCAACATGAGTGGGGATCCCTGCTTATTGGTTTCTTGGGACTATCCAATGCAGTACTGCACTGTGCCATGTATGTCTCTGTCACGAAAATTTTACAATAGCACAGGGACCAGGTATGAAAGTTTTTTCAGACAAATAACTGGAAGATGGTGCTGGTTTTTTCCATAATAACTATGCATAATAATTGCACCCTGCTAATCCATTTTCATCTGAAATCTAAGATCTTTAGGGATTTGAAGGTCTCTGTACAGCCCAAAGTTAGAGACTGAAACAATTTGAACATTTGTTTAGCCAGAATATTTTTATTCATATTTCATTGCTACTTATTTCTCGCAACTTTAGCTGAGTAAGTGTATCAGAACTCGACCCTCTCAGCAGGAATTTCTGTTCCTTGGTTTCACCATCACAAAATAAATGTTATTGTTTGCTGTTATTAAACATCCAGAAGTGAACTATGGAGCCACAGATACTCCTCTAAGGTATTCTGTACCATAAAAAGATACATAGTGTGCAGAAAACCCTTTAAGTTTAAAAAGCAGACTATAAATTAAGACTTTCATGCTTCCCACCATCAGATAAAGAGCATCACCAAGCCGGCCAGGCCCCACAGAGACACATACAACCCATATTTATTTTATATAGAACTTAATGAAACTTCTCCATAGATTTAACTTCTAGCATATCAACTAGTCATTTTTATACCAGGAAAAAGAACATCAAAATACCTCCAAGGTTGCATAATTATAAAAAAAAATATTTATTTCTATAAACTCTGTTTATTACCTTCATTTTTGTATACCTTTTGCTTTCTACTTATACTGCAACATCTGTATTTGTACTATTTTGTCATTTTTTATACCTTTAGATACTGTCTTATCTGCCTGAATAAACCAACTTTTAACTTCATTTTATCAGCACCTACTCTGCAGTGTATGAATGAAACAATTAATATAAAGAATAAAATTCAGCTTCTGAAAACAAATTCTACCTTGTAAAATTTACATTTGAATCACTTCTCTACCATCCCCTTCAGATGATCACAAATAAGCTAATTTTAGTGGCTAATTAGTCTGCTGTGGTCACCAAAACACAGTAAAGGGGAGAAATTCAATGGGGACAAGAGCACCTCAAAAATAAAACAGCAGACATACGGCAAATGAGCCTAGAAGTTTTGTTGTTTGAAGTGCTAAGTGTGTATTCATGAACCATATGCATTCTATGTAATTAACTTTCAAACATTCTTAACCACATCCAACTTCAGTCTAACCTAAAATAAGAGCGGAAAAAATACAGCTCAGAGGAAGACAGGAAGAAAAGAACTTCAAGTTTACTTTAACAGGATGAATTTTTTTTTTTTTTCCCCAGCAAGTAGTTAACAAGCAGAGTAGTTTTGGCCCTCTCTGA
Source organism: Himantopus leucocephalus (assembly GCA_003993805.1). Taxonomy (NCBI): domain Eukaryota; kingdom Metazoa; phylum Chordata; class Aves; order Charadriiformes; family Recurvirostridae; genus Himantopus; species Himantopus leucocephalus. The sequence goes on along the minus strand of RSEF01000011.1, from coordinate 9,039,723 downwards.
AGTCGTTATGTTGAACATTTTTTCATTGTATTTGATGCCTTGCTCAACTCTAAAGGCAAAAAGAGGGCAAAAAACCAACCCTGAATTACATTACAGATAATCATTAAAGCATTTTTCAATGCACAGGATAGCAGCAGCTATTTTGCTTAGATGTACTGAACCATGGATCTACCAGACATTATCGTTTCTTAATTGTCAATGTTTGTTGTTTTTAATTCCTGTGATTTCTTTTACAGCTACCAGTAAAGTTACACACGGGATTAATTCTCACCGAGTCAAAATTTGGCATAATATACATTGGAAACCACTAACAAGAAAAGTTTTCAACACCTTTTACTCATCTTTCTGCCATTTCAAGTTCCTAAGATAGGAGCTGAGGAAATACAAGGAAGAAGGCTTAGAAGAATGTCATTTCTGAAATTATTTCAGAGCCAACTCAAAAGATAAAGAGAATTTGACACCTGCAGAGTTGAAGAAATTGGTATATGTTGAACAGAAGCACACGAAGAGTGCACAGTTGTCTCAAAAATTTCACATTCTTCATCTTTTACAGAGGAGAAAGAGAGAGGTGGAATTGTATCCTACTGTAATCCCCCACTTCGAGGTGCCGGTGGCCTTAAAATGATCTTTATCATGTTGCTCATAAGATGCCCAGAAAGTGAAGAAAGATAGTCATATATTGAGAAATTCACTCCCTATTGAATAGTCAATCACATCCATGGTGTTTATTAAGGACTGCTGGCAAACATTTATAGGTATTTTTGGCTTGTTCTTAGGCATCCTTTTGTCTGTATGCGTTGGAAATACACTTGCACTGTTCTCTGTGCCTGGAGCATGAATAATTGATCCTATTTTACTGCTGTCATCTGTGTGGTTTATTATGAGATGTTTATGCACTGTACATTTTTTTTTTTTTTCTCCTTACTTCAAGCCTGATCCTTCATCTCCTCCTCAGGTAAAAGATCCTTACTAATATGAGGAATGCAGGCTACAAAATCACGTTTTCCTTTTCAGTGGATTAATTATGGTTCATCTTGGTTACATCTGATGCAAATGCAAATTTCCATTTGTGAATTGAACCATTTTTCAGTATTACATAGAAAGCATTCGATATTTATTAACAAAGACATGACAGTTATTGCACTGGTGGACTTTGGCCCTGGAAAATCTCAACCACAATAGCCAGCTTAATTGATTTGCAGGCACAGGGCTTTACATGCTGTCTGTATTTAAAATGGGAAGTGTGTTCCCTGTGCCACTGTCATTTACATTGGGAAGCCCATTATCCCTCAATAACCGAGTTTGACACCACTCTAGATGAACACCTGTATTCCATTTAGAGCAGTCTACTTCATTTTCACAAAGCATTAGCAGAGTCATGGATCTTTGAGCACTCATTTGGAGGCCCTTATTGATACAGATTTGTTTATTAAAAGGAAGAAGCCAGACTTGTGGGAGCTGTGTCCTATACGCAACTCTCAGCCACAGTCTTGAGACTTCTGGCAAAGATCAGGTTCTAAGATTTGGAGGGAAGTCTTAGAGCAGGTTCTTCTGTTTGAACACATCAAGAAAAGTATTTTCTTGATCTATTTTTATCTACAACAAGGATACACTGGCTGTGCCCTTTTACTTCTATAATTATGCATTGATCATAAAATTAAGAGGGCTCTGTACACTGGGAGAAATATTCATCAGCTAATTATCTTAATTTTTGGGCAAATAGAAAAGAGATGGATTTTAATGTATCCTCTCAGTCACTTCATTGTGTCAAAATTCAATAGAAAAAAATAACATATCAATGCAAAACAGGTGACACCAGATTTGGACCAGAGAGTATTCTAATGAATGCAGAAAAAACAGTACATTCCCCAATTTTGAAGATTAAAGCCTTTGAAAATACAAAAGAAAAAACAGAAGCATGCTCCGAGCAGACCACTGAATTTTGTCAACCTATCGGAAGGCATGCAAACTAAACATCTTTGTGATACGTTTATTCACTGAAGAAAACTGCAAAAGAGAAATTACCCAAAGGCTTTCCAAAAAGGCCAGTAATTTTTCATCAAATGAATTTCAGTGCAAACATGGACCTTGTCTTCCCTTACACACAAATTCTTTTCTGAATCCAACTCCACCATGACCTGCATTTAGTGTATTTTACCTACTTTTCCTTAAATCCACACATCTGGGCTTTTAAACTATTAATCGCTTCTCCTCTTCTCTATATCAGACCCTGACTAGAGTACACCAGTGATGCAGTATTGGACATACAACAACAGGGCAGTGCATCACACCACTCTATATAATTCCAAGGTACAGCATGGATTATAGGTGAGGGGCTTGGCTGCAGTACTAGATCACAAGCCCACATGCAAGCAGCAGGGTACTCACTGAAGCATCCTTCTAAATAATTCTTTAGATAACAAACCAGTTTGGTTTCAGAAACAGTTCATAACATTATCCAGCACACAGTACAGAGAACATTAAAAATTAATATCAACAATAAATAGATTAAGGAAGTTTTCCTAATATGTAGCAGAAACAGAAATCGCCAGATGCCGGTAAAAGTGACATAGGTTTAATAACATCATTAACATAAGACATATAGTGCCAAATTCCTAAAGCACAGATATTTCATCCTGCCAACAAGGAATTACTGACAGAGTAACAAAGTAAGTGTAAAGGCTGACACTAGATACAACCTCTATGCCTGCAAAATGTAAAACACCAGTTTCTTTGTAGCTGAACGGCATCAGTAGGGTTAGTTACTCTATCTGGTTTGGTTCATTAGTTCTTCTAGGACAAGAATAAATTCTAAAGAGTATGATGAGCATTGCTTACTATTGGGATCATGGTTTATATACAGATCAGTATTAAAAGTCTCAGTGATTCAGACCACCTCAGGGAACACAGAGAATTTTGAAAAGTAAACAGGCTGAAACCTCTTGGATTCCCAAATGGTACCACTATGGAATTTGGGATCTGAATATACATTTAAAACATGGAGTAACGAGGAACCACATATCAGGTATATATTCCTCATGTATGTAACAGGAAGATGAAATAAAACTATCTTTTTAAAGGTGATTTCTCCTACATTATGAAAATGGTCATGTAAGCCACTAGTTTGTCCAGGTAGTACGACAAAAAAAGTGTATTGCTCTTTCTACTTGTACTTCTTATTGGATTTAGAAGCACAAGACAGGTCAGGTACGTGGCTTATATAAGAACAGACACATACAAGGTCTTCTTCAAAAGGCCCCAGTATGACCATAAAACCTGGTTCACCTTTTAATTTTAATGATTTTCCTTTGAATGAATATGCATATAGGTGTATTAGGGACAAAGAAGAAGGCAATACTGTGTTTGTGTATGAAATATTTTTCCTGGACACATACTTTTTTTTCTGGAATGCCTCAACACTGGCTAATCCTGTCACTAATAAAATGAAAGAAAGAAAAAGAGGTGTTAATGAACTTTACCAAATAATATGCAGAAAAAAGAGAAAAAATGTATAAAGTATTAATACTTTGTTAAACTCTTACTATTAAAGATGTTCTTGTAAATACTGCATAAGAGTAGGGTCATTAGGAAATATTTACCATTTTCTATGATGCAATCTTTGAAACACATCACTATTCCCTGGAACGATCATCTCTAGCCTAGGTTGCTGCTCACATGGTTAAGCAATTCACTATACACTGCTAAAACACTGCCACAGTCTCCATCAACTAAATGTGTGGCAGCTTCCCTGCACCTGATACACAGAAGTCCTCACTCACTTTGCACTGAAGTTACATCCTTGCGTTAACTGACAAGTGAGATAGGCATGAGATTTAAATTCTGGGTTTTGTTTTCCCAGAAGATACTTAAAACATCTCTGCTCTGCGCAGCAAACCTCAGCAATTCAGTCACTTCTGAAAGAAAGATGCAGCTGTCTCAATGCTTTGGTCAGCAGAACACAGGTGCCTTGCGGCCTCCTCAAAGTTCTTTCCACAGGGCCAGGAAACCCAAGGCTGAGAAAAAAACTCTACTGCATCCCTGAATCCTGCAGCTTTTTGCTAGCTGCAATAGGGCACAAGGTATCCCAGCTGTTTTGTATTTCAGCATTGTATTTCTGTAATTGTTTTTAGTTTTGACAAGCTGTCAGATTCTGAAGAGCAAGGTCCTGTGGTGCAGCTCAGCGAACGTCCCCATTAGTCTGTCTGCAGTTATTTTAGGGACTCACAGTCTTATGGACTGAGGAGACCTGTTATTGCCAACGAGGACATTCATCCATCATTGCCTTTACCATCTAGATACAGTTTAGTGGTATTAAGTCTGACAGTCCTACATGTTGTAATGTTATTACTGCATAGCTCAGCAGTGCCACTATAGTTTAAGGTCTGTTGGTATTACTATTATAAACACCACTTTCCAAGGGGCTGATAACTTTACCATTTGAAACTGCACAAGGCTAAAGCTCAAAATATAAATTGTCATTCCTCTCCCCTTTTAAATAAAGCAAGATCCCAACCAAAATGACAGGTTCTGTTCCAGTTTGACAACACATCTGTGTCTGAAATGTTTTCTAGGTACTTTCAGACACTGTTTTGCCCTCTCCACAACAGGCAAAAATATCCCTGTGGCTGCCACGTCTGCGTCTCTGACCCACACCACTTAGAACCTCTGAAGGCAATTCAAAGATTACTTCTGCAATTTACAGGTGTACACAAACACTGCAACTTCTGATTCAGGTAAAATATACTTTCTTGAAAGTCTATTTTTGTGCAGCTTGACAACGTATAGAAGAATTGGCTTCTCTTACATTTCCCAACTCCACTCTTTTCTTTTAAAACAGCTACAGTCACGTCCCTATACAGTGTTCTGGGCAGGTGTTTCACAAATAAGTAGGAGCTAAGGGGCCTTGACTCAGTTCCTTTAACCGCTAAAAGGTCCATGTCCTAAGTAGCAAATCTAAGTAATAACAACAAAAAAAATCCCAGAGAAAAATCCTGCCCTCGGGGTGGTATCTCTTCCTGTGGTTTCTTAAAATGTCCTGGCAAAAAACAATCTTCATTAGCATTGAAAAACTACAAAACACTTATCCAGTGTTTTCAAAAGAGAAAACGTGCCACTAGCATCTGAGAACACTCTTACCAGTACACCATAAATTTTTCCTAACCCCTCAAATCTACCCGAAGGAAGGATCAAGACAACCACAGGAAAATCCTTCACAGATCATACAGTCACAGAAGTGCAGCCACCAACAGTTGAATATTTAGGGACCATACACAACTCAGGATTATTCTGCATAAACTTCCTTTAACAACTCCAAATTTCTCCAAGGATTCATTCTAAACAACTTGCCATTAAATCTTTGGGGACCCATGAACAGATGGACATAAAATGATGTTTATATTTAAGTTGCAGATGAAAAAATCCTAACACGGGAAGAAAAGAGGTGTGGATTTTTAAAGACAACAGTCTATTCTGTGGGTAAGCTGAAAGTGAGCAGAAGGCATCCATATTTGCATATGCAGGCCATACAAATGTATGTTTTTGATATGTAACTACTCTTCCTGAAGTGCAGTTATGTGTAAACCATGTCTAAACAGCGCAATAGTATTCCTTTATTTCTATGAGTATGAAGGAAACAAAATGGCTGTGCAAAACTTGGCTTCACATTAAATTTAAATTCAACAGGTGAAAAAATTGAAAATAACAGTTATATGGTAAAAAGTATACCTTGCAATAAAGAGAAAAGCAAAAGAAAAAAATCAAACCTTCAGAAAACTCTTGATCAATCTTAAAATGACACAGAAATAGTAGCAAAGTGCATTATGCGAAGTCAAGGAGAAACCATGATGCAATTGGGAGCTGGGGGTCAAATATGGCAAATGTGAGAACTGCAGAATTAAGGGCAAGTGAAATGCTGTGTGGCAGACTACATCAAAAGCCATGCATAATAACCAAATTAAACACCCAAAACAAGTACACAATCAAAACAGCTGTTACCGTTTTTAAGGGTCTTTTTCAGGTTGGCATGGCACTATCTGCAGTCATCTGAACCCTCAAAAAACTTCAGTTTTTGTGCAGTTCCTTCAAGTAATCTCAGGTCTGCACAGAGGGATGCACACCCCCAGAGAAGTGCAGAGAATACATACAAGCTGTTGCAGGTACTGTTCTCCGTGTACCTGAAGACCAAATAAATTTACCTTTAAAAAACTGAATTAACACAGCACGTCTAAAAAGTGAAAGGCATAGTGATTGCTGTCCTGATCTATTTTTAGTCTTGCAAGAAGTCTCTGAAAGACACACATTTTTTTCTCTATCAATTCTCAATACCAATTCTTTTCCCTTTGTCAGGCATACAGCTGAAAAGATCTGTAAACAATTTATCTTTATGCAATTGCTTTATGTAGGACATTTAAATCCCAGTATTTCCTATTTTCTAGTAAGCAGGTGTAACTCACCATCAAGCAGTAACCAAACACAAGAACTTTAGATAAATTACTGAATCTTAGATTTTTTCCGTTTTTGTCAAGTTCAACATTTGTTTTCAATGTGAATCTGAACAAGGTAAGAGCAGGTGTTGGTTAGCATTTTCTCGAAGATTCCATGAGTGTTTAATAAAAGATGACCCATTTTCTTATTTACTGTGAAGTTATTATTACATTTTTCAAAACAATGTTTTAAAAAGTAATTTTAAGCAAATAATGTAAAATAGTATCAATTTTTCTATTATAATACCAATTTCAAGATTTTTTTTAAAAAAGTTCCAGTAAAATAATGTTTGCAGAATGCTGGTTTAACAAAAATGTCATTTTTTTTTTCAAAGAAGTTTCTTTTTCTTTTCTTTTTAAAAAATTTCCAATGTTAGCGTTACTGACCTCAAAACCAACAACATAGTTAAGAGTTCACAAGGGTATACTGTGCTTGGAAGGATTTGCCTTTCTTAGGGATTTGATACTTCTCAATGAGTAGCTTCCAAAAAATGCAGGGAAAAAAAGTTGTATGGAGCCTGGTATTTGTAGTGTAACTGCTATATAATTAGATTCCTGTACTTTTATACATGCAAAATATCATGCAAAAGGAAGAGATAGGGCACTGAACAGAGTTACCAGTCTTACAGAAAGTACTTAATATCAGAACATCAGTAACTTAATTCAATTTAAAGCATTAATACTTGACTCTTTCCAATACAATCCAATATGTAATACTACTAATTTTGTAAGTTATATCCATAAAGAGTTCTCTGGGAATGAAGTCAAGATGCTCACACAGCATGTATTGCATGCTAAATGATTTCCCAATCCTATTTGCATAACAAAAGAAAAGAAGAAAATTTGATTTAAGCAGGTCGAAAGGAAATCAAAATGTATGTCTCTGCATGTAATGAGAATATAGGTTATATTCACTCATGTTCACAGCTTAAAGAACAGAAGAAACCCCAATGGAAACACTTCCCTTTCGAGAAAGGAAAAACTATCTGAAGTGTTCATTCTCCTCTTTCCTGTCTTCAATTTTGATTAATACAAACGTGTGTATATATATATAAAGAAGATCCTGTTTAGATGCTTTTGGAGGCCATATAACTCCTTCTGAAGTCACAACTTTATGCAATATACCAATTTCCACAGCAACTGCTTAACAGATACAAACAGTAAAAATATTTGCTGAGGATTAACTGAAACATGAAGAAACAAAAGATTGCATTTTTATGCAAATTGGATTAGTACTAAAGCAAAAAAAAAAGTAAGAGGATACAGAATTTACACTGTAACAGCAATAATTTAACCTTGAACATTAACATGCCGTCTATAACCTCACACTGAATTGATACTGAATTTTCCTAAATGTTTTTGCTTTAGAAAATGCTGACTTGTCAGGAACTATGACTGCCTTGATTTCCCAGACCTAGGATAAAATTTCAAGAGTCAGAGACCTTCTCCTCCCTCCCCCATTTATCTTCACCCATCTCCCAAATCCACCACACAGAACTGAACCATCTGTGGCCCTAAGAGAAAGTCTTCACCTCCATGCTGGCCATGTGTTTACAATCTCTTTGCTCCAAATCAGGGAAAGTCTTCCAATTAAGTTAGCCCTGGAATCCCTCAATCTGATTTTCACAAAATATAAACTGGAAAGAGATGATACTTATGAAAAATAAATTTGCTAATAACAAGTTTCAAGGATCCTACTAACCGATAAACCAAATAAGATTTTGTGGCCCTCCTTGGAAGCAGGGAGACAGCTGTAACAGCTTTTGTTCCAAGTCCAGATTGAGAAAGAAATTTGACACAAATAATACCACTTCTGGTTTATGTTTCTTTTTGTTTCAGTGACATGAACTTAAACGTGACAGACTCTGAGTCCTCAAGTAATTCTGTCAACAATTTGCCTTCTCTGTGTGTTTAGACATCCCATATACAGAAGCGGTTACTGAAGTAGCCACTCAAGGAAACAGAGTTATCCTCACACTGCATGCAGTCACATACCTTGCTCACACAGAGCTTCGCAGGGCTTAAAATTGATAGAGGAAAAAAAGAAACTCACAATGCCAGTATTACTAGGTGACATATGCCTGTAACTTCTCAGTGCATTGTTTAAAAACAGGAGTCATGAAAGCTGGCACACTGATGAAGTTTTCCTGTGGTTTTATCGCTTGAGATTGATTGAATTTTATTATGTCTATAAAACAGGCTTCTCCGTGGGAGATGGCATCCACTGCACAGCACTCCTCTTCAAAAACCCTGGGCAACTCTTATGCAAGAGAGGATTATCCAGTATGTACAAATAGAAACCTGCAACCCAAATTTTCCTGCAGAAGGCACTGTACTGCCAGTTTCTCATATTGGCTCTCTGATGCTGAGCTCTCATTGCATCCCCCTCTCAGCCAAGACAGCACCCAGGCAATAATGTGATGGGCGCTGGAAGACCAAAACCGGCCCTGTGTTGTTAGACAGAGGCTTCCCTGAGGAGGCAGTTTTCTTTAGCTCAATGGCTTACATTTTAAAAAAGGACAGAACTGAGTTAATAAATTGTCCCCAGGTCTGCCTTTTTCTCTTTTCTGAAAATGAAAAGAAATGCCAGAATAGAGAACTTCAAATGAAAAGGAAAACAGGTTGCAAAACGTAAACACATCCTAACATTTTCCTGCTCCTGCTTTTCAGTCAAAAAATATACAAATCAATCAACATTACACTCCTAGCACACTGCAAACATAAAACATGCTAAGACATTGTTTTTGTTATCAGACAAGTTATTTTAATAAGAAATACATAAATTCAGTTAATTTTAAGATTCCACTTTTTTCAGATTACCTGTTGCCATTTCTAGCCCTTCACAAGGCATTTTGCCACAGCTTATGGAGGCCAGAGAGCCTGTGCAGCTCACAGGCTAACAGAAGATACTGAAAGACGGGAAAAGAAAAATCTAAAGTGATATGCACACAGGCTGAAATAGCTTCCTCCTCTTACAGAAAGTACAAAAGATAGAGAGGTTCCACGCGGGTAAACCTCTATGAAAAGCAGTTTGACACTTTGCTCCTGTCTAGGAGCCAGATAGACAATAAGCCACTTCCTTACATTTGAACACCAGGCAGCAGCAGCTTGAGTCTGGAGATCCAGATTTTTTGGAATCCTCTCCAGCTGCTGAGAACTCAGCCAGTGAAATCTGATTACTTCCAGTCACGGAGATACCCATGCCACAGCACACACCTGGACCCGGTGTTCCTGGGGACAGTAACTGCTGCCTGTCCACAGCACCCTTTGTGTGAGAACACATCCCTGAGAGAGAGAACGTGCCCACCAGAATGGAGTTGAAGTGGAGAAGTGAGCGGAGTGACACAATCAGTTTCAGTTTTCTCTAATAGTGAGAGGTTCAGATACTGTCATGATAAGAAATCAATAGGGTCCCAACAAAACAAAACAACATCCCAAAACCAAAAAGAAAACCAGCAAAGGCAGAGCAGGTCTGTCAGTTCACTGGTCACTGTTGTGACAGCAGCTAGTTATCAACTCTGGAATGGAACTCAAGGGTTGGTAATACTTCTGCAGTTAAAGAAAGACACCACTATCGCTAAGAGAGTTGGGATAAAGCAGTTGAACTCTTCATTTAGATTTTAGGCACTTTTTGACCTTACCTACAATTCCTTCCTAAAGGAACTTTCCAGAACTGGCTTCTACACCTCCTCCTACAGTCTCTCCCAATCTCACAAACTTCTTATTCCAAATTTAAGTAGTACATCTTCCTCTTCGGTCAGTATAAGCTATTACTAAGCCTCAACATGGTTACTGTATCTCTACTATCTTCCTCATTCACCAAATTCTTCTCTGGCTTCCCAAGATCATCAGCAGCTGTCTGACATTCCAGTCTGACACGAGCAACTTTCCAGACCCCTCACATCTCCATTCTGTCTAACTTCTCTTCTATAATAACACGTCTGAGAGAGTCTCTCTCTTCTTTCTTTGCTAGCAAAATGTTTATGAAATGAGAGCATCATAACTCAAATACCACAGCATCCTATTCCCTGACAAACACAATCTGACCCGATTTTTAATGTGGGATTTGGAAAAAAAAAAAAGGGCCCTTAGAACATTTCTTTATCGCTAACTGACTTATTATCCTTAACATCCTTGCCCTGTTCTTCATCACCATTCATTTATTCTCCTGCCTTCCCCTGAAATACAATGCTGCATCACCCTAAGGCCTCTTGGGTTGTCTCTGTAACTAGACTGTAATGTCACACAGACTGTCTCTAACCGCTGGTCTGCAGCCAGTCACTGACTCTTGAACATGAGAGGCTCAGAGGCTGTATCATATTTGCAAGGCTGTAACTATGTCCCGCAGAGGCAATTTCAAACAAACTAAGAGCAATTGAGAGATGAAGGTGTGAAGGAAAAAAAAAAAATCAAAAATTCTCCAGACTTGTGGCATTTAGTTTAGGTCTTAAAATTAGCAAATACACCTGGGAGCTTTGGACAAATGGCTATTTTGGAGTATTACAGATGATGGATAATGTTATGCGGTGTGTTTGCACTGGGTTTAGTGGATAGTTTGACAAGTTTATTGCTTTTGTACTTTAAAAGACTAAGATACTGTAGAACTTCACATTCAAGATATTTCATCATAAACCAAAGTAACTAAAACTGCAAAGCAAGTAAAGAAAAAAAATAGCTAATGCTAAGCTTGAAGATATTAAAAATGGAAACTGTTATAGTTACCAATTAACATTTAGATTGCCTGTATAAAGGGATGCCATAAATTCCCACACCTCAGGTACAATAATTCCATTTAATATCTCATTGTATCACTGCCAAAAGACTGTCTCTTTGCTATGTACCATTTCAAGGAACATTTGTGTACTCTTTGGCTTCCAGAAAGCATTGGTGCACATGAATGACATCAGCCAACATATTTCTCTTTGTAATCTAACTAACCCACAGTTAGTTTCTTCCTACAGAACCTCTCCAAGAAGAAGCAGAGGCAGCTATAATTCTTCTGAGCATTATTCAAAAGGAAAGGTACCAATTTAAAAGCACTGAGTAAATGCAATGTTGTTAACGGAAAGAAGTAATTTCCTACATTTCTATCACTAAGTTCTGCATAATGCACCCATAAATTTCAGCTGCAGCCTGCACTGAAAACAGAATTTGGCTTTGCCTATACACTATGTTCTGAGCTCATTAGACCTATGAGCGAATATCTGAGAATTCTTTCCACTGTTTTGTTTTGTGTCTCTATTATTTTTTGGCACTGTAACAAAAGTTCTATTCTGAGCATTCGAAGAAGCAATTTTCAGTCACAACTTCAAAATAATTAGACTTTCACATCATGGAGTTTCTTAATGGAAGTTCTGTCATAAAATCTCCCACTATGGTTTAAAAGATAAATAATTTGCAAAAGGGTTATCTTATTAGCAACAAGCACATCAAATTTTACCTCTTGGTTTTGCACTATTTGGTGTTTGATGCATATATTCAGATAATGTTATTAAAAAAACACAAAACAACAAACTGTTGAAAACTTGAGGAATTTCAAATTAGTAACAAATTAATCCGTTTGCACCCACAGTAAGGATGTTCACAACACAAGTAACTCAGTGGATCAGAAACATCCCTGTCCTTTAGTCACTTCGTTGTTCCAACTACCTGCTGAAGTGATCTTCAACAAAAGGAGAAGCCAGTCAGCTCAAAGTTCAGTTTCTGGAAAAAGGCTAAAAAGATAGGAACCAACTAGAAAAAAAATGCATGACAGCAATAAGATAAGCAGGCTTAAAACATGAATCACAATGAAAAAGTGAAAGAGCTGAATGCAGAGTGGAGCAGAGAGAGATGATGAGTATTATGCTTCAAATATTTAAGGGATTGCTGCAGAGAGTAAGGGAAGAAAACTGTTTTTAGAACCACTACTGGTAGGAGAAATTTAAACTGGTGCACAGACGACTTACGTTCTGCATAAGGAAGCTGCAAGGACAGCAAAGCATAGAAGATTTCGTGGTTAGAAGTTTTTAAGAAGACATTAGGTAAGTACCTGTTAAAGGTGACACCAGTTTATTGCTCCTGACTTTAGGTAAGATAAGCACTTCAGGCCTCTTCCAACCTTGTATTACACGATTACTGTGAAATTATGCCCGGAAACAATTCAGCCCTCAGCTTGTAGGTGGCAGGGCTGCCATGGTGCAATGTGCTTCAGATTTCTGTCTTAAGCCTCATTTCTCTGTTAATTTGCCTGTTGCCAAAGCAGCTAAGATGAGCCTACTCAGACCTGACTAAGTAGACATCTAATGCAGGAAACGCAGATATAAAGTATGATGAGAGTTTAATCAGAAAACCTGCTCAAGATTTCGCAGCAATTAAACACTACCAGAAATAATCTTAAATGCAATAACCCAGTTATTGCAGTAGGTTTTCTAATGATGCTCATAAGGCAAACACCAAAAGAGAAAGAGATAAAAACTGGAAAGCACACAAAAACGAAACCTAAAATACCTTAAGCGTCAATCCTAAACATTTCATTTTGGCATGGGTCTCTGCTATTGAAGAACCTACAAGAATAAAACAAACAAAATAAGAACCTAGCCTTAACATCTGTAATTCAAAGAGATCAAGTCTTGGAGAGAAATTAAAATGAGCTGGCAGACAGGAAGAGTGCTGCACAGCGCATTTCAACCTGGTCTCTCCATATGACACAGAAATGGGCTTTAGCCAAGTCTTTTAAAAAATTAGCTTTTCTATTTCCACACCAATACTTTGCATCCTCCCTTCCCCAGTTATGTGCAGTCTTGGCCTTCATTCAGACATTTTGACATTCAAACCTCAAGAATCAAACCCATCACTATTCAGTCTAGCCAGCACGATCTGAAGTAATCATCCCTTCTTACTTTGAACATAAAAATGTCAGACTTACTGACTCGTTCTTTTCATTAGCACAGAACATTTACAATATAAGAATATTCCCAATTATTTTTGTCCTTTGGAACAGGACAGGTACTTTGTATGTAAATATATAGGTGAGTGTGCATGCAAATGGACAAAATATACTCAAGAAAAAAAATGCAAAAGAGGAAAATTCTGACTTTATCCCAGATCATTGTGTCTTGGTAAATCAGGAGTCCAGAAAAAATCATGTTACTTGTAAGTAACTCAAAGAGTCTGTGTTATTCTTGCATAGTAAGTTTTCCAGAGCCATAATTTACTCTTGATGTAAGCAGAGAATTTACTGGACAGCATCAGCAAGGGAAAGTTACACCAGGACTGGGTATAACGAAGTGTTTGGGTTTCATAGAATCATAGAATGGTTTAGATTGGAAGAGATCTTGAAGATCATCTAGTTCCAGCCCCCCTGCCATGGGTGGGGACACCTCTGACTAGATCATGCTGCTCAAAGCCCCATCCAGCCTGGCCTTGAACACCTCCAGGGACAGAGCTTCCACAACTTCTCTGGGCAACCTGTTCCAGTGTCTCACCACCCTCAGAGTGAAAAATTTCTTCCTAATATCTAATCTAAATCTACCCTCTTCCAGTTTAAAGCCATTCCCCCTCATCTTATCGCTACCCTCCCTTGTAAAAGTCCCTCCCCAGCTCTCCTGTAGGCCCCCTTTAGGTACTGGAAGGCTTGCTATAAGGTCTTCCCGGAGCCTTCTCGTCTCCAGGCTGAATAACCCCAACTCTCTCAGCCTGTCCTCATAGGAGAGGTGCTCCAGCCCTCTGATCACCTTTGTGGCTCCTCCTCTGGACTCACTCCAACAGTTCCATTTCTTTCCTGTGTTGAGGGAGGGGGTGGGTTGTTGTGTGTTTTGTTTTGGTTTTTTTTTTATTGGTGGTCGTTGTGGTTTTTAATTAAACCATTCACATATAAGGAGGTTGATTTGATCTGTGGTCTCTTCAACTTCTCTGTGAAATAGGTACTTAGGACACTCTGGTATCTGCCCCACAAGAAGAAACATTGTGGCAACCAGCGTTAAAGGCTCTGTGAAGGGGAGACCAACACAATGCTATGAAAAGCAAAAGTTCAAAAGACTGAGAAATAAAAAACAATACAGGCAGTTGCCAAAAGTCATTCCAGTTAATGGAAATATTCAATTACCTTTTCCAAAACCTTGGGGAAGTTGGGCGCTTCCTTGGAAAATTCATTGAAAGTTCTAATTTTTTGCTTAAGAATCATTTGCCTAAAAGATCTCAAACAAAGCTCAACTTTTTCCATATCAACAACTGCCTTAAAATCAAGAATAAAATAATAAATTATCAGCTACGTCTGCATAACTAATTGCTGATATTAGTCAGCCTCATATTAACTTTGTCAGCTTCACTGGAGTTGCTCTTACTGATGTAAGCAAGATCCAAATCTGACCAAAAAAATTCAGGTTAGCTTTGGTTCCAGTTCAAAGCTTTGCTTTCTGAAACATTTGTTCCATTTGTGGCAATAATTATAGTAGGTTCTACAGCAGGTAGTTATTGTAACTAATTTGTAATTACATAAATGATTATGAATTAGAAGAACAGTTGCTTACGGTACTCTGTCACATCTGGAGAAGACCAGAAGCACAAGAGCAGCTGTCTAGATGCTGTCATGAATTTGTTGCTATTTATTCACTGAATGCTTATTCTTTTCTCTCCTGATGATAAATGGTCTAACAGAACCTCATACATTTCCCATCAACTTGCGTCACTGGTTTAGTGAATTATTGAACAGGCAAATCACATTCACTTGACAAAGACAGTAAACAAAATAACTACTCAATACATATTAATATCTTCATATTAATCAATACACATAAGCTACCTATTGCAGAAAGTTTTTGGTTTGGGTTTTTTTTTTTTTTTTCATTCCTCCATAAGTTCACATGTATTCAATTACTTCTTCTTACCTGCCTGGAATAACTTTGGGGCAAAATTTTTGGGACAAAATGATTGCTTTATGCCACATCCCTCCCCCCATCCCAACACATTGGCACTGCTAAGATGATATTTGATAGTCTCAATTCAAAAATCTAAGATGATAATGGGCTGCAATAATTGAGCATCTTTCTGGCTTTTTTTTTTTCCCTAGTGTTTTTTTCTCGGGCATTTCAATTTCATTTTTAGTAATTCCTCTCTTGGTAGAAGGATAGGAAGAGTTGGGAAAATACTGCCTCAAATCCTTGATTTATAATACATATAAATTAAAAATCTATTATACAAAGCATTGTTACCACATGCACAACTATGCTTAAAAAAGAATACATTAGCATTGGGTTTGTTTCCATGTTTAAAGGTAATCAACACCACCACCACAAAAAAACCCCACGCTGCATTTTGGACTTTCACTGGAGAAAATAAACAATAGCTTTGAATTACACAAGTTTAAAACAATTAAGCTGTATGAACAATATGCAATGCTTTTCTAAAGCACTTCAGAAAATGACTGTTATTGAGCCTGCAGTCTTTGAGGCTGTAACTCAAGTGCTACAATTCCAACCGCGCAGCTCAGGTCAAAAAGTAACAAATCAAGCTGACAGAAAGCAAGTTGATGAATTCTTACATGATTTTACAACACAGACACAGATGGACAAGAATAGAAGCTGGTATATAATAGAATACATCTGTGCTACTGTTGCTGAGGCAAATATCAGCTTTTATTGCTGTCACTGTCTTTCACAGGTTACAGTATTCCCACATATTTTAGTTAATCAGGCTTTCTAGCACCCAACCTCTTTCCTGCATTTCAGCATATGAGGCAATAGCATCAATTTACTGCCTGTGAGAAGTATGCAAGAAAAAAAACCAAACCATCCATAAATTAAAAAAATAATTTAAAAAATCACTAAGCTGTCCTATGAAGTGAATTGCATTGTGCAAAATCAGAAAGAGCAGGCTGGGGCTTTAAAAGTTGACTCTAGTTAAAGGCACATTGGAGAAATGTTCACGTTTTATCATTACAAACACAACAACATTTGTATTCAGACTTGAGGGTCCTACTTTTCGGGGTACTTAAACAGTATTACTCAAAGGATTAGGTTGAAAACTGAGGAACTGCTGTATGTAACCTTTTTAAAAAAGAAACTACAATACTATTGCAGTACTATTTAAAGAGTGAGGCCAAGTAGAGATCTTAAATTGAAACTTCAGATATTGTTAAAAGCTTTGTATCTCCGATTTCCACAGCAGTCCAAAGCTCCACTCAGCCCAACAAGGGCTCTTTGGGGATTTTTCCCACCTGTGCCTTCTTTCCTGCGGAATACACAGGCAGGAGGGCATGCCCTGGACAACACAGTGCCACCCTGCTGTGGTACCCAGCCTGCCATCACTAGCTACGCACTCACCAGTTTCCATCACCATGCCCATCATCCCCAGCAGCCCCTTCCCAACCCCTTAGAGTTTTCATCCATCGGTTTTGAATGTGGGTGCCCAGAAGGCAGCGACTAGCACAGCAGCACCAAGTCTGCTGCATACCCGACACATCCTTGTCTAACTCAGTCTTAAAAACCTCCAGACAGGCAAAGGCTCTGTACCATCTCAGGGAATCTTTCCTAGTGCACCAGCTTACATTATCTCCCGTCTCTAAAGAAGGGAGACAGAAATTTATCCCTTCTCTGTACAATCACTTTGGCATATTTATAAAAATTCATGAAGCTACAAAGAGCAATGTGAGGGAACAAAACGGTACACCAAATATTTGTCAATTATTTTTTCCAGACTTCTGATAATTTCTCTGATTCTCTCCTGGATTCTGTCCATTTGGACTCCAAATTTCTTGTGGCGTCATATCACACATGCTTAGAGTCTCCGAAGACCACACTTTGTATCATCAAGTTGCCACTCATTTCCATTATTCCAGCACTTCAATTCTTCTAATTCATTGCATGCAAATGAGAGCTTAAGTTTCTCAAGAAACAAACGGGATATATATTAACTTACTACTAAAAAAGGCGTGTTCAGACCTTTTCTTATCTTTTTCATCCTGAGATAAACTGTCAGACAACCAGAACATCTAGCGTAATATAACAAAACCACAGGGGAAACTGAAGGACTAACATACACAAAACACATAGGGTTAAAACTGAGCTAGGATATAAAGTTTCTCAACTCCAGGTTTTGTGAAACAGCAGTTGGGACTAGAGACACTATACATCCTCAGTGAATATTAATCAAGTCAACAAAATTAAAGCCTAGTAAACCCAGCACAAATAGACACTTAACCTTATAATTTCCTCTACATTTAGGTATTTGCAAGAAATGGTTTCACCCTAACTCAGGATTAAGGCCTAGATTTCACAGAGTGCAATCAAAAAGGTTTTTACTTCTGTTTTAAAACTACTGCCCAAGCTGCCAGGAAGGGTGCTATAAAATAGTTTCTCTGGAAGGTCTGAGGCTAATAGTATGGTATTGCTCCCTACTGTGTTTATTGCAGCATTAGAAAAGAATATGTGTTTATTATTTAAAAACAACTTCAATCTGTATCATCTTGTCTGCATGACAGAATCCTTTAGAAATATATCAGTCTATGCAGAAACTAAAATGGCATTGAATCAACTTTATATGTGTATTTCAATCTACTTGTACTGTCCTCTGCTTCATTAGCATGTCACAACAATTTCAGAAGCAAAATTTTTGTCACAGTGTGCAATGGCAGAAGAATCTGTGGAAGAATATTTTGAGCTACAATAAACAAAAGCACTGAAGCAAACTGAATACCCAGGACAGAGCAGCCATCGGTGCTACTATCGCCAGATGCCGAGAAAGCCATTGCACAGAGCAGCATCTTCCACCCCAGCAGTCCACAGCAGCGCACAGCTGATCAATCGTTGTTTTTAATCTCATTATCACCCCAGCATTTTCTTTTCCCTGAAAAAAGTTTTCTTGCCCTTTGCTAGCTTAGGTAACCACAAAAGTGACTAACATTAAGTGACATTGTTTGCCTCCTTCATTTACACACAAACTTTGAGATAGTTCAAATTAAAGACGATGTGTAATCTGTCATAAAGTTACATATATGTCTGCTGCTAGCACGCATTAAAACCTAAGCAACTCAATATCCAATTGCATTCCAATAAAGAACAGAAAGAACAGAAAACGTTCAGTTCTTAAAGCTTCACTTGCAAAGGAAGTGAGTGCACTGTAGCATCTAAGTTTAGGCTAACGGTGTGCTGTTAGTATCAATATATAGAGCACGCATCCAGTCACTGCAAATAAAGTATTCCAGCACATTGCTTTGGAAATAAGTTTCGGGATAATACTCCAGTCTGACAGATGAACATTTAAAAAGACTCAAATCTCAGGGTCCCAAATCAGTTCAGCTGTTTTAAATCATTGTTATAAATATTGAATATTAAATGAATAAAACTAATTTAACAACAAAAACACTACTTATTTCCTTAGACCTGTTTTATATTTAATTCTTCCCAATAAAATATCTCTTGTGAGGTCTATGACAGCTCTCTGCAAAGATCTTAAATTTTACAGCAAGTTGTAAGTTAACCTATCACCTCTTCCCACACATGATACATCTCTTTCAAAAGTAGAAAACAGGCACAGAGTGTCAACTGTTTGCACAGCCAGTTGGAATCACTGCTGGCAGGGCCAGCCCTTCAGCATATAAGAAGAGTACCTGCACCAGTTACCACTCCTCTCTTGGCCCAGGTGCTAAGTTGATAGTTTGACAAGGTTTCAACAGTTTTATCATATAAGGAAAAGCACATCTACAATAGAAGGAAATACCATCTCCAGGCAGGAGACAAGACCTTTTTGATTTTTAATTTTTTTTTTTTTTAGGCTGGTGCATTATTACCATAGATTTTAAGGGGAGATGCAGCCTCAAGAGCTGGCAGCAACAAACAGCTGCCCTGCTCCTCTCCCTTTCCCCGGCTGAGTTACATTAAAAAAAATTAAAAAATAAATCAGTCCCTTGGGAGACTTCCAGGTACTAACAGAGGCCTTGGAAACATAACAGATGGGAGCATTCTCCTCCAAGCCCCTTGGGAACAACCTTCTCACTGGATAACCCATACTATTCAACTTATGGTAGATCAGCCATGATAACTGCCCTCCTTATTTAAGGATTTATATATCACAAGCAAAAACATCCAACCATCATGTCCCCAAACATCTGCACAAATGGAAAAAATCCTTCCTAATATTATCCACTCTTTCCCCAAACATAGCTTCAGTAGATTCTTGGTTAAATGCTCATTAAAGACCATGTCCCAGGGCCCACAGTTTCCTGCCCTATCACCTCCTGACATGCCAGAGTAGAGCTGGAGCTGGCTGCTGCCCTGTGAAACCTCTCCCGCACCCACCCACACACCCAGTGCCTGAATATTTCTACTTCCCATTCATACATCTATAGGCTTTTTTTTTTTTTTTGACAGAAAGTTAAAACATCAGAATGAGGTGCTATCATTTTAGGAGAGAACTGACTTATCTGATGTAAATTTTCTCACTCAGAATTCAGCACTGCTGAATCCACCCCTCTCTCCAAAACTGTGAAATTCCCTACCACCCATTCCCATCCAGCACTATTAACCAGCCTTCCTCTACTACCCTGACTCTGCAGAGCAGCTACAGAAGAGATCTCGTTCTCTTCCATTCACCACCAGCCTCCCATTTTCTTCAAGACAGAAACTGAGGACACATTTTAAGGTACTAATTATGGCTTTTCATTGGAGCAGAGCAAGAATTATTAGAACTGGATTTAGCAGAACCTAATATTAGAAGTTATTTGCAGCATAAACAAATGACAGTATAAACAGTGACACACAGGATGAAAGTAATCTCTCTCCTGGGGCAGGGCAAATGCAAAGAAGCAATTCTTGTTATTTTTATATTCTTGCTGTACATGTACAAGAGAATTGCACCACAATAAATATCTGCCATTCAGCGACCATACTATAAATAAACAGTACCCTGAACGAAGGGGAGTACTGTTGTGAAATACTGTATGGATGGCTAAAATAACATCTTTAGCTACAAATTTTCAAGAACTTTTTATTGTGTGTTATCAAAACCCTCCATAGATGAGATTTGAAATTTGAATCCATGTTGCCACATTTAATTACTAAATAAATCTTGAACTAGATCTTCTGAGCTGATTTTAATAATTGAAGAATTTCCTCCTACAAATCCTTCCAAAGGAGAAAACTCATATCATTTAATATAACTGTATGGCTTTCTAAGCTCTATAACATGGAAGTACAAATTATAACTGTAAAACATTACTGTAACTCTGGAACATCTTACGTTTATTTGTTATTCGTATTTCTGTAACATTCTTTTGTTGCTTATCTTGCTGCACAGTTGTCCTGCTGTGGTCACACAGCTCTGGAGAGGCTTGACAGTTTTCAGAAGGGTTAGGCCTGCATTAAATCCCCAGATTTTACCACTTCTATCTTTAAAGATCAAAGTTTGATTTTTCAATACAGAGCTGAATTTGGGTTTGAGCCTCTTTAACTGCACCCAAGACTTTAACGCAGCTGAAATTCTAAACGGGGAAATGGTTTTATAAGCAAACATAAAGCCTAGCTTTTCAGCATGGACAAGCCAGTACTAACTTGTCAGAGGGTATTTTGCTACAACGTGACCAAAATACTGCTGCTAGACTAGTTTTATCCTTTTTAATTAAACCTAAATTTTGGATTAGAATTATTCCAAGGAATGTAGGCAGAAAATACCTAGGTATGCTAAAAGCTAAGCTATGCTAAGCTAAGGCAATTGTTTCCATTTTCTCAAAAATGCATTTCTGTAAAATACGCTTACGCACACACAGTCAGTCTGCTGCTAGTCAACTATCTTACTGCTTTTTAGATAAAAATATGTGCTGCTTTACTTAAAATCTGTAAAAGTCAGTGAATGATAGTTAATTGTTCAGGCATGTAGCATGTACAACTGGAGACCAAATAACGTCTGTTCCAGTTTCCCATGCTTGTTTTAAGTATGTTCTCCTGGGTCCTTCTCTAATTCCCTCTGCTCTGTCCCTTAGCCAGACATACATCTCCCTCCATCTCCTGAATGATTTTGTTCTATTTTTGTTACCACTTCAGATTTAAGGTAATGATGAGACTTTTGTCCTTGGTCTCCAGACAGCTGAAAATCTGGGAATGGATTCTTTCATCTGTTTCACGCATGCTAATGTGCCTGCACTGAGTGCCACTGCTTTCTGATAGGGTCCTAATAAAAGCAAGTTTGTATACGTGCATATCCAATTGCAAAAATCAGTATCCATATTTTCACCATACAAGTATTTTCAGTATTTATGATGCACACGTCTCTTTCAACATCAAGATGACAAATAAGAGCTCCTCATTTTAATAGAAACATTCCCACACATATGTTAAATACTTCAAAGTGCTTATAGATTACTGGGTACAGTATATTTTAATTCATTTATGTTTGCTTATCTCAAGACTATTTTTAGATTAGAATATCATCAATAAAAGCACAGACTTGCTAGGAATTTAAAGCAGATGCACAAAGGGTATTTTTAGTGCCCTTTTAAATGGTATATTCTAGAAACCTAAAAGGCAAGTAGTCTAAAATTTTTCTTCAGGTACTTTTGAAAAATCCCACTATTCAAAAATATCCCTCACTATGTAAATATTCCTATTAGGAATAAGACTTGAGAATTCACATGCTTCAGGCTCTCTGACAACAAAATTTCCATTTCAGTAAAAAAAAAACCAACCCACCACCAGTAATCCAGCTAAGAGAATAAAATTTACATTTTTTCCCCTCCATGGCAATGCAAACATCTAGATAGGACATCAGTGTTTATAGTTGAAAATCCATTTTTGCGTCTCATATTTTCTTTGCAAAAACTGAAATGAGCTACTACAGTCTGCAGTGTGGTACAACGAAGGCTAATCATGAGATGTTTTATTTGTATCTTACAGTTGTCTTCTATATTAGCTTATTGAATAAAAGATTAGCTGGGAATTCTATTAATAGTTTTGAGGCATCAGTTCAAAATGAGAGAGGAGACTGCTCAAATTTGGAAATTACGATTATGCACTAGCAGTACATTGGCTAAGAGATAGACATAATCTATGTTTCAAAGTAAACCAGTTGTCATAAAATCCTTCTCCCCTGAGGTCTTGTGCAGCAGCACTAAGGCAATAGAGAACACTGTACGCAGTACAGATGGAGCTGATTCCAACTTCACACATTGCAAGTGGATTATCTGTGTGATTTATGCTCATAACATGATAGCGGTGAGTTTGCCTCTTCTGTCTTAACTAAGAATCTTAAAATAACTTCATCAGGAAGGGACCTTTAAGGGCCACTTGAAGAAGGGCTAGCTCTGAAATTGGATCAGGCAAGGGTCTTGTCCAGTCCCCCAAGAATGCGGGAGGCTGCACATCTCCCAGGGCCCCCGCCCTTGTGTTTGACCATCCTCAGTGTGAAGAACTTTTCCCCGATATCTATTTGTAATTGCCCTTGATGAAACTTTTGCCTTTTGTCTCTTATTCTTTCAGTACATGTCTGTGAGGAGTCTGACTCCACCTTCTCTCTAGCCCCACATTCCCCTTTCTATGAAAGGCAGAATTGCTTCCCCTCAAATGGTACTTTCATAATTAAAAAGTTATTTTTCTTTTATAGCTAATGGATTAAAAAGCCTACTTAAGGAAATCCTTGACAGACTGCAACAGTTACTTGAGGCAATGACACATACACCCCACACACACCCCAAAAACAAAAAAAGAGATTCCCAGAGCAAGGCAAAATAAATTCAAACACACTGGGACAAGCCTCAGTCTGTACTTGTAGCAGATGCTCTTATAAACCACCAAAGCTAACAAAGGCCACAGAGCAGCAGAGAGGTCTAAAGGTAAAATATATTGTCTGTTATTTAGTGCACTAAGCTGTTCACTAAACTATTACATCATTAAATGGGAAAACTGCAGTAGAGCAAAAAGGTTAATTCTTTGTGAGAGATCATGTCTCCGTGCACTCCAGAAATATTCAGACACAGTGCAAACATACACACCAGCAGTCATAGCTTCGCTACTATTTATGTTGTTACAAAGGAAAACCTTTTAAGAATACAAGTAATCAAAGAACAAAAACAAAGTAAAACGCAGAATTTCTTTATGATTATTTTTTCACAGCATTAATTTATCTGAAATTTAAATTACTCACAGAAAGGCAACTCACCCCTCTCTTTCCAGTGGGAGAGTTGTCAGCCAGCAAACTAACAGCTGAAGATCTTTATCTCAGAGGCTAAAAGACTAAATTATTTGCAATTTAACTATAACCTAATTCCAAAGGAATTGTGCTTGTGTAGCATCTTCTAACAGTTGATGCAAGCACAGGCCAGCTGAGAACAAACAAGGCATGAACTGCATACAATTCCAGATTCCTAATTAGCCATACATACTACAACAAGCAGCATCACTGCACTAAACAAGTTAACATGCAAATTATTCTTCTATCAAGCCAATGCTACAGAGACAACAGAATTTGAAAGCATGGCAAAAGAACCAAGACTCGTCCTTAAACCCCCTTCATAATTAGGTAATCCAATTTGTTTTCTTAAACATTTGTATCATAACAGCCTGTAAATGCTAGAACCAGTCTACTCTGTTGCTTTTGGCATTGTAAAAATAAAAGAATGAGTGGCAAAGGTTTTGTGTTTATGAAAAGTAAACATCTATTCCCATAATCTTTCACATACTTTATAGACATAGTCAGTCATCAGGTGTACTTTTCATCCAAATTCCTTCCCATGCTCAGACAACAAGACCTGCCTCTGGACTGAAAATGAAAGGTATTTTAAAAATATTTTTCCAGCTATACAAGGTTATACTCTACAGTTCAATACAAATTATTTAAAAAGTCACCAACAACAGTCCTTCTAGAAGAAACGGAACAAATTGCAATTGCTACACTTAGTGGAAGTACATAATAATTTAGAATAACACATGAAAAACACTGTGTCTTCCTGAAATCAATCCTGTACATACTGCTCTGCGTCCATAAAAACAGAATACCATAGCATATATTGAAAATGGATGCTAAAACACACTCCCTCCTACCTCAAAGGCAGGGCTGCAGGCTACATCTGGATTAACAGGAAAAACTGAGTAGGATTTAACTATTCCCTTTGCTAGGATGACAAGAATGGCTGTAGGGAATGAGGGCAGGAAAGCAGGGAGTAGTGCTTAGCAATCACTGGTTCTTCTGCATCCCACAGTGGTATGTAGACCTTATAACCTTCAGCTTGAGCCATTCCCTTATGCCCAGATCAACAATACAAACTAATTCAGCACTAGGAAGTAACTGGCAATGCTACAGGAGGGGTCATATCCATCAAGCATCACAAAAACCTGCATGGAAAGATTTATGTGAGACTTTGCAATACAGCTGCTCACAATGAGGAGGGAGCCGAAAAGATCTGACACCCTGTATGTCAGTACTGAACAACAGCAGAGTCCTACAGAAATAAAGGGCAATCAGAAATCATGCTTAACATCTTTAACGTTTCGGTTATTCTTTCTTCAAAGGGAAAAAACAACTGCAAAAAAAAAAGTACATGCAGCTACACTGCAGTGTTAAGAGTTCTGCTGGTAAAACAAAGAAATGCAGATGGCATGGTTAGCACCACAACACTGTTATTCCAAGAAATCCCAAAACTTATGCTCATCATCAATGAAACCTGAAAGCAACCCAAGACAGGGTTCTACTGGGGAGGCAAATTAGTAATATAAATGCAATAAGCATTTTGGGTCTCATTTTTCAGCGTACACCTCCATCTAAACCCTTAAGTCTGGTGGTCCCTCTTGGCCAGAAGGATTATTTCCTCTAGGCCCTCAGGGAAGTTAAGTACTCACTGTCCACACCTGCCTGCTTCTTCTTATCTTTTTCTTCTGAACCCCAGGGACTCCTTACAAAGTGGCATGAGTGCTGAGCGGTTATGGCTGGGTACAGAAGGCCCACAATTCTAATTCCATTTCAGGGTAGTTCAAAGCAGAAGAATGACACACACTGTGGCCAGTTCTGCCCCTTTTAAAGTTCCCAGTAGTGAGAAGCAGCCAGGTGCAGGGATTATTTAGATAGCTGGGTAAAAATATTGTACAAGTGTCACAAATACTTGTGATAGACACAGGCCCTTTCTGCAATACTGACTATAAACTGGTCTGAAATACTGCAGTGGAGAAGTTACGTCAGCCCTTTCCAGGGTTACAAAACCAGATGTGTAGATTATGGACAGGAAAAGCAGCAATAAAAATCAGTGACTACTGATTACTTACCATAATCATATCTGATCTGAGCCATTTCAGAGCAAGGAGGGTAATCCCTCTACTCAGGGAACATATTTTGTAAAAGCTATTAACTACTGGCAATCCAGAAACCATGGGCAGGATAAATAAGCTAATCAAATAATGGGTGCCCTTCCAGCAGCTACACACTGCAGATCACTTATCAAGAGAGACCTGGTTCCACATTGAGAAAGAACTAGAAATTGGGGAATAAGGTCATAGTCTAACACTTACTACCATGCTAAGAAACCCCAAGCACTTTAATCCTCATGTAATGAGGATGCGGTGGGTGCCCAGCAAAAGCCTGGGGAAGCAAATGCTAAATTCTACCAGCCAGCAGTAACCAAAGACATCATGACCTGGACTTTGTAAGTTATTGCTGAAGAGCTCCCAGACGAGCTACATTAATAAAGCTGTAGCCTAATTAAACCACATCCTTCACATCTCATCCTCCCATGTGTCTGGGAAGATCAATGCAAACCAAGGCAACCCAAGTGGGAATCATTAAATGCATCTGTGAGCCATGCCAGATCAACAAACAATTAGACATACAATGTGCCAATCAGTGCAACAAACCAGCCTTATGGTTATGATCCTATCAGCTTAGCTTTCCTCAAGAGTACTTCCAATTAATTATAAAACATTTATATGTGAACAGTGGCATCTCTAACTATCTACTTTAAACACTATTAACAGTGTCAATAGTCTAATTTCTATAAGTAAACAACATAGCGTTGGTCTTGCCAGGAAAGTCATACCCCACTGAAACTTTCTGTGCCGTTCAGCAAGTATGTAATTATATTGATACAGCTGTAACCCCTGAAGGAAGCGAATGGGAAATATGTGTAAACACGGTACCTGGATAATAAGGTTCCTCAAGAAACAGTGATTAACCCATTTCAATGGATATCAAAAAAAAAGAGAACACCTCAATGTTTTTCAGAAACCCACTCAACTATCTCATTTTGCTTTTTAAACTTTAAATAGAAGTACACATGCTACAGCTTTGCATTCATGGAGCTCACAACTTTGCAAAAAGATCAGTGTTGCCATTTTCTGGATTAGTGCATTTACCCATTCCTCAGACGGGTGCAAAGTTTGTGGAGCGCTATGTTTGCTGGGCTGGAGGCTGGCCCAAGCAGACACAGCATGGCTGTGAAAGCAGAGAACCCCACACAGCAACACTTACACATTTATCAGGTAGGAAAAAGGTTTCTCAAAAAATAAATATTCATATTTAATATATGGGAAAGAAGAGCTTTTAGGAGCTAGACAAGCATTAATAAAAGAATGAAGCCGTATCATCTGCATATCCTAGATGAGGCCTACACACACATCTGCATACCCAAAACAATGAGAAAGGACTTGTAGAAGGCAGCCTTCACACCACTGTCCTATGTTATATAAAGTTCAAATGGCTGGTAGCCAGAGAACCAATATTCTGCTAAATGCTCTGCTCTTACTGTGTGATTTAGATGCAAGCCTTGTGCTCCCAGTTAGTAAATATGGAGAATGCATTTATCCAGTTTTGCAAAAGCACTGATGCATTCAGGGGGGGAAAAAAAAAACAAAACAAAACAACACAAAAAGGAAAAACCACCCCAAACCCTACCAACTTAACTAGATAGTCTAAAATATTACCAGATACAGACCAGGAGGACTTGTTAGTCTGCAATACCAAAAGTGAGACATTTATTTTTACTTGCATACATTCTGATTTGTTTATTTGCTTTTTGTTTTCCACAGTGCCTTAAAGAATCTCCCTTGCTGGCATATATCATTTATCAAAATATATTTGAAGACTAGAAGAGTAATAGTCAATTCTGATTCAATCCAAGCCGTTTCAGTAGCTGGATGTGTTTATTTGGTTTACAATATTAAAAAAAAAAGTTATCCACAGCTGCATACCTTAGCACTGCCAAAAAAATCCAGCTCAACGTAAGTAACTTTGGATCATATGCAAATTCACTGGCTCTGAACTCCTAAAATCAAATTCAATTTTCTGTTTAACCAGAAAAGCAGTCAATTCAGTACAGATATTACAGAAAGATACACTAGGATAATATAACATCAACATTCCAGTATCAAATATTTACTTCAATCAATATTGCTTGGCAATAATAATAACATAATATAAGTTATAGGACTATCAACCTGAAGTCACTATTTGGTGTAAAAGGAGCTACCAAAGATAAAAATGTTGCAAGTGACAGACCAGAGGGATTTTTTTTTTAAGATTTATTTACTATACTTAATGACGTTCACTGAGAGTTTTCCTGTGAAAGAAGTTTGTGTCAGAAATTCATTTTGTGATTCATGGAAATTGGTGTTTGTCTATTTGTCACGCATGTACTTTCAGTGATTCCACATCAGAAAAAAAACCCATATGGTACAACTTTTGGACCATACAAGAGAAAATCACCTTTAGCATAGTTGGGGGCTGGAATATTGACCACCAGTACAAAAAAACTCCCCAAAATAAACAGGTTCAACATCTGTATGACTTTTTTTTTTTAATAACTAACATAGGGTGGATCAAATAATAGGAAGGAATAAGGTGCACTCTTTCTGGGACAATCAGCTGCGTAGTCTCTGGCTATCAGGGATCCCCAATTGGGTGTAAGGATTTAAAATTGTATTTGTCACTTCCTACTGACTATCCTCAACCATCAGTCTACACTTGGTCTGGCAGCACAACTTTTCCACAAAACCTCCCTTCACAATGAAACCTTTAAAGAACCAGCATTGGTGTGATTTAGATCAGAAGATTGCCAAATCTCACATCACCACAGGATGCGGAAACCCATTGTGCAGACATTTCAATGAAGTAGTATCTAATTATTTCCTCTCTTAGTGAATCTTTCTTACAGCAGAAGCTACAAGGAACTTAAAAGAAAACCCACCAGTTCTAAAACTATAGCAGGTTTATGACCTGGTATCTGACTTGCTTTCAGTTCTTTTTTTGAGGCTTAGCAAATTCCAATTTGATATTAGCTGCCCTCCCATCCTTACATTTTAGGAAGCTCACGCACGTTAGAACTTGCCAAACGGAGCTCTTGTCCACGCTAGAGAATTGTATCAATTTGTTTATCTTCCTGCAAACAAAACAGTATAAAAGATGCTGTATCAAAGTAAGAATAACTACGCTGATAGAAGTCACTTATATATTGCAATAACTCCTACATTAGAGTCTTTTACTGAAGCTAGCAGCATAACTACGTATTTCAGGAAAAACAAATCAAAACAAAACCAGGTAAACCAGCTAAGCTGAAGCACAGTATTGCTAGTGTTACTGCTTACTTTAGCAGGCACAAGATGCAAAAGCAAAAATTAAGACTCACATCCAACAATGAATACAGCAAGAATAAATAATACATCCTATAGCACGGCTACATTTATGCAATTTATTCATTTGTTTGTTACCATCATAACAACACTGTGGATACTAATGGTAACCACTACATGACGGCTGGCTTGCTTCCTTCCTTCATATTTCCTGCCTTATTTTTCTTCTCTTCCAAAATATCTAAAGAGATCAGTATGAACAAGATAAGCCTTATTAAAGGGTTAGAAGAACATAAATAGAACCTGGAGGTATGCTACTGGCAACTAATATGAAGATGTGTGAGGAAGTGTCAGCTCCATATACCGTATTGCTGTTCAGATCAATTGTAAAATGTATATAGGGAAGCCGAGATACAAACAACAAGTTTTTGTTGTAAAAGCTACATTTAAATAGGCGTGCCCTGAAGGAAGAGGAACAGCAGGCTGTAAATGAAGACTGCCTGAAATTAATGGGAAACTTGCTCAGGCCTGACACATCAGGGAAGTTGTTCAAGAACACTCCAAGCACATGGAAAGACAGCCTCAAAGCTTCTCCAAGGTCAGCAGGATTCGGGCTGAGCAGTTAAGGAAAGGCAACCTCTGAAGCTTGCTGTAGTTACATGTTCTCAGGTTTCCTAATCAACCAGGATACTGCTCTTCAACTTGGTATTTCAGATGATGGGAGTCTGCCTGGGTTTTTTTTTTTCTTCATATGGCAGACTAGGAACTGCTATTCACTAGTTTTAGACAATAAGTAATTTTGAGGTGTACAGGACATTTTAATTTAGGCCAACAGTGTTTTATACTTTGTATTGACTTTGCCCTTTTTTGGGTATCAATTGATTTATTTGTTCCAGTTGAGGATATGAACTTATCATTGATTTCTACTAAGCCAAACAGTTGAAGGATGATACGTATACTGCAACTTGATGTTTTTCCAGAAAATGCCACTAGGGAAGAAAGTTTCCATTTTACCTAATTTTTCCAGGTGAAATGGCTAAACAACTGCAGCCTCAATTCTGCAAGAAACTTCAGCACTGGATTAGTCCCACTGAGGAATGAGATTACTGCCAGCCAAGGAAGGTGCTTATGCACATCATGTTGAATGGTAGATTGTAAACACAATTCATCACCAGCGGCAGCTACTCAGTATGTTAAAACACATTTTTTCATTCTAAATCATTATGCATAAGATAATGTGAATAAAAATATTTCAACTCAGATCCTCTTCTTTGGCATTTAGTAGACGCAGCAGAGATACCAGACATCCTTTCCATTAATCCCTTTAGAACAGAATACTGTGATCAGGAGACCTGGAGAGCCCTACAGCAGAGGTGCTTGAGGATTTCCTGTCCATCAAAGGACGACATTACATGAGGGCTTACATGCTGCGACCAAGACTTTCCATGTTCAGGCTATCACACAGAGGAAGGGTGCTAGTGCCTACTTTTCCTCACTGTATCTCACCATGCTCTAACTTTTTTCACTGCTGAACCTTTGTGAAAATTAATGAATAGTTTCCAGAGACACTTTTTTTTTTTGCAAATACACTATATTTTGAAGAAAAAAATGTGCCAAAGTCTCATTATTACACAACAGCTGCATACTAAATGCTTGCTAGCATATTTATAAGACTTGAACTTGGCAGGTTTGACTACCAGTCCTCCTCAGAGGCTATAAACTTGTTTCCAGCCACTGGGTGAGATTTCAGTAATAGCTTTTAACTAACTGTTTGGAAATTTCAACCACCCGATATTGGGAATGTCAGTTCTAGAAGGAAAACATTAATCTGCTCAGCTGATCAATGTAAGAGATGCTGTAGCTGAAAAACAAGGCAACTACACGTTTCCATGAGATCCACTGTAAATCTGCCCTCGTTGCACTGAGCAGAAGAGCAAGCCTAATGCAGAGAGAGCAGGGAGATGTCTGGTTTCCTTAACACTGCACTCTACAGAAGGAGGACCTGTGACTGAATTTTACATGACAAAAGGAGAACTCCAATTTCAAAGTGAGCCTGACTGAGTTCACTTTAGTCTTGGCGGGTCACCCATCTTAGAGGAGAACCTCCAAACTCAAGACTGAGCAATTCTGAATACCAGTCTTGCCTATTGCTTTTATGAAAACAGAAGACACTGAAAGTTTGCCAACTCACCAGCTCTTATATGAAGGATGGTTAAGAGGAGGAATTCCCAGCTAGCAATGACAATTCTTCCAATGTTTTCTTTTCATCAATGCACTGGGCAGAGGTGTCATTGAACAGAGTAGCACAGAGTGAACTACTAATATGCTTCTAAAGGCAGTAACTGTTACCCACCTTTATAAGTCATGAAAATAGCAGCACTGAGTAGCACTAAGTAACTTAAAAGAGTTTTGACTTCCATCTCTCTTCTAAAACAGCCTCATTTACATCAGAAATGCAGTGTACTCCGGAGCTGAAGCTTTCGTAATGCTTCCACGTTATGTGTTTTGCAAGAATATCTGGTTTTGAGATGGAATTTAATTCTTGGTGTAATGAAAGCAGAAAGACCTTCAAGATCCTTAGGTTTTACCAATCTGCAGCATTCTCACAGCCTCTTACACATGTCCGCCATGTATAATTTCCCCAGGCATGTCACTTGCATGAGTTAGGTAAGCAGTCAAACAGAACAGTAACCAAATTTGAAGCATTCCTTTAATAATGTTTGCCAAATCAAAAGTTCAAAAAATAGCACAGAGAAATGAGTTATTCTTCCCAAATGTGGTGTATTATCAATACTGCTTCAATAAACCATTTATACTTTTTCAGACCAAAGTTTTAAACATTGCAAAAGTTCCGGACTGAAGGGTCAGGTTAGGAGTTCCAAAATCTCAGCTGGCAAATTCTGAAAGAACATGTGGTATAACCCAATTAATCAGCATCATGAGACCAATGTGTTGTCTAGCTAAAGTAAGTGCAAGTATCCTTTTGCAATTCAGTCTCACTGCCTGGTGGAAGGAAGGAACAAGAATACCCAGGAGATGGTATATGTACCACAGTGGAGTGGTTCTGGGTGTTTTTTTCTAAGCATTACGTGTTTACATCACATTGGTTCAGGGGAAAGATCAGATCCAGAGAAGAGCGTTTGTAACCCGCATCACCTGTCTGGATACAATACTTCCAAGAAGAGACTTACAAAAGGGGAAAGGACGGCATCTGTCTTTCTACCATACTTTCTCTCAACCTCTTTCAGTAATCTTTTACTTCCTTTTTGCAACTTGAATGAAAACAGATCCAAATATAAGTCTTCAAAAATAAATAAAGAAATAAAAATTTAAAAAGAGAAAGAAGAAATCTATGGAAGTAAAGAATGCAGCATCAATACGAGTCAATAAAAATTATCTTACAGACTGTCAGTGAATGAAATCCATAAAACTGCATCAGATCATACATCAAGAAACAGTGTCATTAAACTAGAAACATACAGAACTCAGTTTGGAAAAATATAATGTTGGCAACCTCAGGGGCAGGAGAGCGAATCGAGCTGTGAATGTCTAAAACTCAGCATATTAAATGACTAGGAGGCAAAGATTTAGTCCGAATATTCAGCAAATAAGGAAGATATAAATTAGTATTGCTGTTTCAAATACTAATGTCATCCATCTATCAAAACATTAATAGTTCTAAAGTTTTAATACAACATTTTATTACTTTTAAGTAGTGAGAGCAATGAAAATAGCACAAGAACTCCTGAACCTATAAAAACCCCAGCTAATTAACTGCAGAACTATGTACAGAGCTACCCGCAGTCTACTGATGGACAAGCATAGCTTTAGGCATGAATTGTAACTCACAAATCCTCTTAGATAAATTCCTCTACAAGCTAGGGAGCTCTGTGGCATAATGCAAACACCAAATTCAGAGTTCTGATAAAATGCCACATAAAAATTAAGGCTAGTTTCTGACACGTATCAAGATATGTATATGTCAGCTTTAAAACACAGCTTAGCCTAATTTTTCTCCCATCATCTCATTTTTTTTTCCCCCCTGTGACACATCCCTGGTTTCAGAAGAGTTTCTTCATTTACACGAGCATGTACACAGTACATTTAGTATATTTTTTTCAATCTGTTCCCTGGGAACGCATGTCAAAATTTGGGATTTTGAGACATGCCTTTAGGGCATTGCTCTACAGACTGACCAGCAACACATCCTGTCAAAATTCTGAAAAGGGACGCTTTGTCCCCTTCAAAGTTTGTAAAACATCACACAAAGTCATAAGGGGCACTAACGGAGGAGGAAAGAGGGTCTAAATTCCTCAAAACAGAGAGATGAGACCGTGCTTAAGGAAGGAAGTATTTTGTTAAGTTAGTATGGTGTGCTCTTAAAGAATAAGAAGGATTCTTGGGGATTGCTTTGTTTTAGAGAAATTTCTGACTAATCCATCTGTTGCTTGTTGTATGCTTAAGGGACTATTTCTGCTTGAAATGTCCCCTTATCTACTAGGAGTGATGCTTTTCTTTCTATTTCAGATAACACCTGTTATGTAAAAGTGTGCTAAAATCTCCAAATTAAAATCTGGAAGTCCGTGTAAGCATGGCAAACATACACATCTCTCTCCAAAAGGAAAAGAGAAGGTTAAGACAAAGGATCTCTTAGAGCAGCAGCAGGAGGTACTCTGGAATCCATTGGAAACTCCACATCCTTTGTTACTCCAGCAAAAGCAGGCAGAAAACAGATAGGTAGGCTATCACTTCTCAGTACTATTTACTGAACACTGCATTTTACAGACAAGCAAGAGACCTTCTCTTGTCCTGAAAACTTTTATACACTCAGATAAATAGTTCAGTTAAAAACAGGGAAGTTGTTAAGAGGTGATAATTTATTGGTCAAATCCTCTGAAATACATATTTAATTTTATTCCCGTTGATGCAACCAACAATCAAAACCTTGTGCTTTACTGTGTCTCTTCCAGTTCTTCTGTAATAAAACATACATTTTCCTTCTTCAGAGTTCATAATTGAATCTGCTGTTTATATAACTTCTATAAGAAACTATAAAATTCTCCTCCCACAGGCGAATCCAAGAGGTATTCACCTCCACAGTCTGGAAATAAAATGTCAACATGCATGAGCATGGTCACTCACACTGAGCATCTGTAAAATGTATTTTGCAGTGTTTTCCCATTTTCGTTCAGAGAACACATACTGTCTGCAAAGGAGGCGGTACATACATCTCTGACGCAAAGCCAAGATGGTTCTTTAGAAGGGCAGGTAGATTTCAAGTCAGAAAAGTGGTGCAGTCCTGCACTGGATACTTAGTTACACACCAGAACTCTATGAATTCCAAAGTTCCCTAGTTTTACATAGTGTAACATCATTTACTACTTATAATTTGTGCTGAAAAATAGCTAGAGCTGACTCAAGGCTGGATACACAGCAAGTGCTGAAACACCATTGCCCAAATGCAATTGTATACAGCTGTGTAAATACTGTGGACATAAACAGAAATTATCTTTAGTTAAAAAGGAAAAAATACCTTTAGTAATGTAAATACAGACCTGTACTATTGCGTACACTCCCGTCACTACTGACAAAGACCACTACAGAAAACTTCTATACATATGTGATAACAGAAGTACCCATGGAGAGCAAGATGAAAAGCAAAATGAATCCTTCAAGCACTCATCCAAGGACCAAACAAATATAAGTACATGCACTTGATTGTTGCCATAGAGATTGCATAGAGGTTTTCAAATCTCTTCTAGTACCATGTTTGCTCAGTGATCTGTCACAAGGTATGGATTCTTTCCTTTATTAATACTGTGCCTTCTACATCTTGCCTGTAAATTCAAATAAGATGTCACAGGTAAAAATTGCTACTGAGGGCAACAAGGTATTTCTGAAGTACTGTTCAATTAGAGATCAAACATTAAGAACAACTAAACAACAGAATTATTATTTTTTTTTTAACCTGGAAGTTGCTTTTTTTTTAATTGGCTTTAAAATACAATAGCTCATCCTAGAACACAGCAATCCTGGTATCAGTGGTAGGCAATATAATATTTACTAGAAAGTTAGATCAGAGAGTGTCCAGAAAAACTCTCTGACAATAGTAACCCCCATCAGATCGATTTCCTGCACTGCACCATTGGCAAAGCTGGGACCAAATATCCTCCCGTAATTCACACAGCTAAACATTCATCTACCAAGTCTAGCAAACCCTCTCCAACTGCTCATTAGCTTTTCCACTTAAACTTTTAATGATCTTTTGATCTCCACGTGATTCCACCTTCCTGAAGAGCCTGGAAAGCATCAAACAGGGAGCTTTGCCTGATTCTGCAGAAGGCACAGAACAGCTTCCAGAAGCACTGGCTGTTTTCCCTTCCTATTCCCTGCATTGGAGAGCAACAAAACAAAACTTCAGACTCTCTCAGGTGATGCAGAGTATATCCATCCTGGGATATTTTTTACTATCCTAAAAGGACTGAACTTAGAGGAAGCAGCATCTGCCCCACTGCAGATAGGAAAGGTCAGGTATTTTGTCCCTGCATCAGTATGTTTTGTCATATAAAATACGGAGGTTCAGTAGAGGAAAAAATTCATGCTGAAACATGCATAATATCATACTAAGGGGGAAGGAACAAAGAAGTTTTTTTTCTGCTGCAGCACAGAGTTTTGGAGTAGGCTAATACAGATGACAACATCAGGTCTAACAAAGACTTCTGTATCTCCAAAGAAGTGAAACAACACTTAGTTTAATTAAGATGAAACACCAGATTACATCCTGGATAAGAAAGATAAAGAAAAAAAAAAGATTTGGGAAGAAATAATTTTGTTCAAAAACATTCCTTTAAAACAGCTATGAGAGATTCAAAAGAGATTGGCCCCAAATGCAAAGTGTACCACCAGGAAGAGACAGCTCTGTAACAGATGTGACTGTTTTACTGGCAAACAGTAAAATCAGGTTTATGTCCAAACTGTGAGGGACTCTGTAACTATTAATTAGTAGTTATTGTTTTACCTTTCCTTGCACATAAAGGATTGTCTTCCGTAGTAGTTATTTGTTATCCTGAGATGCTTTTTTGCCAGATCAATTCTCTGACAGCTAATTATTTCACTTACTTTTCATCTATCCAGCCTCTCACTTGAGCTGCCGTTTTGTTATCAAGTTTTATTATGAACCTTGCCATAATTGAGACTTTCAACCAAGCACTAACAATGAAATAGTGGCATAAGATTCCCAACTTTCATTTAAAATTACCATCTTGTTGGCTCCATAGACCAAAATGTGTTATCCACATGAATCCAATAGCTTCAAAGAACAAAAAAGTAGTAATGCAACTTTACTGGGGCCTGAGACTCATGGGACTACACAAAATAATTATATCAATTCACTGAACACTTACACTGAAATAATACTGAATGCTGAAACATAGAAAAATACTGAAAATAGAGACTAAGTTAGCTGCATCATTTCACAGATACTGCTTCACATGGAACCAAGATCCCTGCACCACAGGAATGCAGCACAGATCCCTTTTGTTTGCACGTGCACCTCGTCACCACAGCCTACTGCTGGCTGCAGTAGCAAGACAGTGTCCAGGTGACCCTTTCTCTGACCAGATCACTCTGTTACTCAGGGGCATCAATGAAAGATGGCCTGTGGTGCAAAGGAAGACAATTCAATAAGTGGTCAGAGGTGAGAGGAGCTGGGGCGGGAGATTAGCCAACTAACTAGCTGACTAACTAACTAACTGACTTCTAACTCCCTCTCTTTCACTTGATCCAACTCTTGTACCACTTATTACCGGCATTACCTTTGCCAGGACACTTACTCTTGCCAGCATAACCAGACAGATCATCACCAAATCACTGTCTGTTGCCTCATTCAGAGCTTGCTCCGGCTCCTATACTCTCTACTGTCCAAGACCATGAAAAGAGACCCTAGATGCCAGACCAGCTTCTCAGTGGATTAGTCGTCTTTGTCCTACACCTACCTCACTGTAGGAGCCCTTCTATAGCACTGCACTCAGTAAAACAGGTCCCAAGGCTGCCCTACTGATACTACTATCATATAACTGTATAGTGTTACCATTAAGAATAAATCGCTGTGCACAAGGAGGAGACAGGACAGAGTACAAACATTTAAAGCATGAGGTAACCCCCAGTTCTAACACAAATGCCTAATCCCGCTACCAAAGGATTAATTAGCTCAATTTACAGCAAATGGTTTAATTAGAACACTGTCTGCCTGAAGTTTTTTTGATGACTAGAAGAGCCTAGAATTAGATTAAAACATATGATATTACAACAATGTTAAAATAATAAAGCAGCCAGACTTCCACAGAAATCTACAGAAGAATTTACATCATTTTTTGCTGTTAGAGACAGAGCATTTGAAGACCGATTCTCCTTTATGAAATCCACAGAGCTTCTGTTGCTTTGTTAAAGGGGTAGCATCAAGACCTTAAAACAGCAGCTGCCTGTACTGTGAGATTACTCAGGAGGATCTCTGTAAAGAGCTGCCTGGAAGCAAATGACTAGTAGTAATACTAAAATATCTCTTCATTTAAAAAAAAAAAAAAGAAAAAAGAAAAAAAGAATAGTTTTTTTTAAAAAGTGTTTTGTTATAGATGTCAGAGTGCATGCCTTGCAAATCTTCATTCCATTACACTCCAGATTACAAAACGTATGTACCAGGCTGAGTTAAAAGAGTGAAACTCACTCCAGGAGTTTCTTAAGGTGGAATTACTATTACTAATTATAGAATCCACTAATTAAAGATGGAACACGTATATAAGGGCCATGTAATCTAACATTGTAGTACATGCCCTACTGCTCTTCTCCCTACACTGTAAGTGTAACTTGTTAACATTTATGCTACTCCTATATGTACATACAATGAATGGACGGAGAATACGACTGTTCATCATGACATGTATTTTTCATATCTGTAACATGGAATTTATAAGCATGAAGGAAAATACAGTTTGCAAATTGATTAGGTCAAATTACCACATTTATATAATTTTACAAACAGGAGGTTATATCTTATTAAAAAATTAATATGCATACATGTTCTTTAAACTGATATATGCAGCCAGTGCTCAGGCAATTGGTTAGCAATACAAGATTTCTGTATTCCATGAATTACTGTGAAACGTTCTACATGAAAGAATAACATGTCTAATTTTACTCTGAAGATGAATGATTTGTCATGCAGAAACGTCCATTAGATTT
This sequence comes from Himantopus leucocephalus, assembly GCA_003993805.1. Taxonomy (NCBI): domain Eukaryota; kingdom Metazoa; phylum Chordata; class Aves; order Charadriiformes; family Recurvirostridae; genus Himantopus; species Himantopus leucocephalus. The sequence continues at coordinate 9,001,490 of RSEF01000011.1, read as the reverse complement.
AACCAATACTAAAAAACAGGGTAATAAATCATCATTTTGCATCAAATGAAGAAGCAGCACCTTTCTTAGTTTGGTTGTTCAGTCATAATCATGATAAATGGACATTCCAGGACAGGTGAATTTTAACAAGCATCCAATACGCTTAGATTAATTAGATTTTGTTTTCTAGTTTTTGTTCTCTCTTGCTCTATGAATGAGAGACTAGAGTTGAAAGGAACATTGAATATACAAGTATTCATTGTTGCATTAAAAAGCTGTTTGTTCTCACAAGAAGTACGCTGAAGTCAATAGGACTTTACAAAAGTGCCGGTGGAAGAACATGATTGAGCAGTTCAGAATAGTTGCTGCACTTTCCTCTAAGTTTGTACATCTCTGCCAGTGAATCTCCACACAAATACAGACACACAGAGAACACAAACGCATCTAATATGTCTGAGCAGTCTAATTTGTACATGATGATTAGCCCTTGGTCTAAGGCTTCCAAATATCAAACATTTAGTTCCTCTAGTTCTGATCATTCTAATTTTCCTTATAGAAAAAGAAGACATGCTGAGAGAAACCTGCATTTCAGCTTACCTGCAGGGTCTGTCTCCACACGTTCTGTGAAAGGAAACATAAGTAAACCACAAAAAATACCCAGAACCGTCACAGAGAATGTCTCCAGCACTGTACAATTGCAGCTGCAAAGAAAGTGTAAGTACTTTCAAAATACAGTTGTCCTACCTTCCAACAAGGGCTTTCTGATACTGACATCAGCTGCTGCTAACTGGTAGCAGATATGTGATCCTTGCCAGAAAGCATTAATCCAGATTCTTATATGTTCTGCTTATATGCATATATCGGTCCTGTTACAGAAACAAAAACCACAATTATTTCCCTTTTCAAAAACCATCTCTATCTAAACATCACCATGAAGTTTTTGCAAATCTACTTTATTTCACAACTTGTTTCCAAATGGGGTGGGGGAGAGTCCAAGGTCTCCCATATCCTCCACAGCATCTTCCAGAGTACCACTGCATAAAAACTGACACCAGAACCCACTGTCTCAAAAACCCCTTGTTTGCATGCTCTGGAAGAAAAACTGGAGAGAACAGGAACGGTAGGCAAAAGAAAGCTATGGGTGAAGTATCTACACATTAAATCCAATTTCTTACAACGAAGGGATGTACAGGACAGCAGCTCAATAAATTACCAACCAATCAGTGAGTGAGCAAGCATGTCCTTGCATATTTGGCCACCCAGAGTTTTTTCCCAGGAGCTGAGGAATGGCAGTCAGCAGGTATAACAACAAATACGATGACATGAAAGCCCTAATGAGCTACTGTTGGGGAATTTTATTTTAAATGTGATAATAAGCAACCATTATGATCTCCCAAATGAGACGTTCAAAAGAGTTCATTGTGAAGGAAAAAAAGCAAACCCAAACAAACAAACAAAAAAGCTGCAATGAGCTATCTTTAAAAAGTTACATCTGCCCAGCCTGGATAAAATGTGGAAGGGCCCAGCATCGATATGGGAATTGAATTATTTGTTTTGTTTGAGCTTTACTGAAGAAAATGGAATCTAACACTTCTTTCTATCTACCAGGCAATCTGTCAGTACAGGAAGAGCAGAGTCAAACTACTGGCTTTGCTGACAAAATGTTCTGTGTATTAGTAGCAAGGAAGAAAAAACTAATATCATGCCAACAAATGTTCTGCCTTGAAATCACCAGTCACAGAAAAGACTATCTTGGAATACTAATTATCCAGCAGAAGAACAGAGATTGTCCTATTAAATACAGTGCTATATACTGAACAAATGTGAACGGAGCTAATTTAGGACTATGCCAAAGCAGCAGACAAGCAAAATCCCTCAGGCACTATTGAAGATTAACGTGGTCAGCAGAGTCAGAAAAATGTCCTGAACGGAAACGAAATGGAAAAGAAGGAGAAATAGATAAGTTATTAAAGAACACCGATGAGGAACGCATTGTCCTGGGCCATAAGGAAAAATCCTGTTAAGCTTCACTTGTAATGAGAATGCATTTAATCACTTATACAGATATATAATCACCACCTATTCCAGAACATTGACTAGAGAAAAACATACTGGAAGCAGGCCAGATGCTGAAGTTCCTGGAAAGCACTAAATAGCTTTTATTGCACACACAATATAAATATTATATAAAGAAAGAAGACAGCAAGTCAGACACCATTTACAGAACTCCTTCTGAAATTAATTTCATACATGGATTTCAAGGGTTTTATGAAAACTGCTTAATTTCAATGTGAATTCAAACATAATTAATATACACAGTGTATATACAAAAAGATTGATTTCTGTAGGAACTTCACTTTACAACAGTAGCTCCAGGAAGTTCCACAATCTACAGTCACACTGCTGTAGTACCCCGATAGTCCCTTTTTTCACATATACTACATGATCCACACTGGATACCTGAAAAGCCAGAACAACTCTGTCGAAGAAGAACAGTTCTTGATTGCAGTAGCTTAAGTCTTTAGGACAGGGACCTCAAACCCCTCTCTTATTAACACAGGTCAAGGAAATAAAGAGTATCAAGGGTATATCCCTACTAAAACTGCCCTCCTCACAAACTTGTGTTTTCTTTTCAATTATATTTCTTCTGTGATGTATTGAATATATGTAGTATGATATATTAGGCAGAAGAAACACTTAATGAAGGCTGTCTTCGCCATATTCACTTATTCAGATGATTATGTTTATTAAAAATATTCTAAATGATATTGAAAAGCCTACCAGATCTTCCAAAGGGCTTAATGGTCATGACCTTCAGCACAGTCAAGCTTATCAGCAACCTGAATTGCAGGAGCCTAATGGGGGACTGATAAAACAGGCTTTCATTTTGCATAGGGATTTAAGGGAGGGAACTTCCCGTTCTTACACTGGATTACCATGGTGTCCAAAAAAAAAAGTTTAAGACTACAAACCCAAAATATAAAACGCAGTAATTCATACTTTTTATACAGGAAAGATGTGAAGTAAGGTTAGCAAAGTGCTAATGCCACAGGAAGAGCAAAATGAACCAACGTTTAAAAAATATAAAATAAAAACAAGCAACCCTCCCAAAACCTAGACTCTCCAGTCAGTTTCTGTCAGTTCTTTCAGTATCAACTGATGATACGCTGAGATGAGCAAGAACACTTGGAAAACACCTACTATACAATAAACTTGTTTATATACCTGCTCAGCCATTGGCTTGGAGCTCAGGGTAACAACACAATTCACATTAAAACAGTTGTCTTGTGAAATTCAGGTAAGCAAATCTTCTACCACTGATGGAACAATTAATGAGGTCAGACTTGGCTGGGTACATAGTTAAACTTAAGTTATTAGAGAAAAAAGAACTTCCCCCTTAATAAAAAGTTTTATATTACTAACTGACAATATTAGTACTACTTTAGGATAAACTACTATAGAAGAACCATGTTATCAGGGCATATAACATACACAAACACTAGGATTTGTACATGTTTAACTACCAACTTGTACTAGAGACTAACCAATGATTTCTTCATCCACTTCCCTTTAACACACATGCTTCATCTAAAAAACATTCTAGATGAAAATAACTAAGGTATGTAGCATATTTTTATTAACTCTTTTTCCCCTCAAATTAACCTTCTTACCAAGCAGAAAAAAAAAATTGTAATTCATTCACCTATATATATTTATAAAAATAACAAACATGCATATATACATACATGAAATGTCTATAAATTGTCTTTGACAACAAATGGTAGTGTCAAGCAGGAGCTTGACCTCAGGGCACAAGCAGATTCCTCCAGAAAGTCAAAATCCTTTTATTTTTTCAATAAAGATCTGAATGCCAGTCTAACAGCATTGCATCAAAGAAACTCTTCTCATTTAGTTCTTTTATCTCTCAGAAAGGTAGGTGATGTCCCTGGGGCCTGGAGCAGGTCTGACCCTGCTGCACACATGCAACAGAGCAGGGCCCATGAAGCAGCCATTCCCTGCATCAAGGCTGAGCCTCAGCTCCCATGGTGTGACTGCAGCCAGCTGCTGGCCTTGGTGGTGAAGGTGAACACACACAGGTGAAGAGCTTTCTAGCACACAGACTCTCACCAAAATAAATGTTTCCTGGTGCTTCTCTAGGAACTGAGAGAACTTTGCTCCAAGCACAGGTCTAGGTCTACAAAGCTCACATTTATAGATCCATTTTAAAAATAAAGGGGGCTAAAAAAATTTCACCATTAACAAGGCTTAGATATGCCATTTTCAGGATTTCTTAAACTGGTCTTTTAGCATCTATGTAACATCTGTTTAGCATCTATGTAACAAACTGATTTTTTAATCTCAGAACCATTTGAATAAAGCAGGACTTCTGACACTCCCAACTAACATCTAAGACATCAGAGTAATATATCTGATGTCATTCAGAAGAAAAAAAATAATCCACCAGATACGACATTCCTGATGCTGACGTTAAACCAGTAAAAATGCTGTAACTTGACAAACCAAATGAAAACGAAAGCGTCTCCCTCTAAGGTAGCTAACAAAAAGGCGTAAGTCCTCTGCAATTGACCTTAACAAAGTTACAGTGCTGCTATATTAAAACAGACAAATCTATCTGAATAGAGTTTCATGGTTCAGAGTTACATGTGCAAAAGTCATGAAAATGAGAGTTATTCCCACAATTGTTCAACATGGTTCAGTGACTTCCTCACACTGAGGATATCTTTTCCTCTCCTTCAGCTAGTGCTATATCAACTGTACGCACACATGTATATGTGAGCAATGATAAGCAATTATGTAGACTTCAGAGTGAAGACTATTAAATGAGAATTGAGACTTCAGTTCAGCAAAGTAATATTGCTTTGCTAATTAACAGTACAAAAGGATTAGATATTTCTTCTGAAGGCAATGCTGAGAAATTAAGCACGTGCTGTTGTCATTGTAGTATTTAACACTGCTGTTTGTCTTAACCAAGGACATGCAAGTTTATTTTATCTATGTTAATTATTATGAAGCTAAAAAAAAAACCAATCTGAGATCCTGCCCTTATGCAAGATAGCCTATATTATAAATAGGACACTTACACTAGCCTAGATATTTTATAGCACTTTTCTAACCCCAATTATCTACAACAAACTAGTTTGAAAAAAATATCAGGATCAAGGGCATTGGACCATCCTTTAATGACAAGAAAATGGGAGACATTTCACAAATTATGAAATTTTAGGGTACATATTTACTGCAGAGTTCTCCTGTATGATAAGGGCTAGAGCTTTTCTCCTCTAACTCCCTTCCATCCATAAATAAAACCCTTTCACCCAAACTTAATAACGCTTTAAACTCTAATAGCAGCTTGACTGGGATTTTCACTAAAACTATTGGATATTTGCAAGTCAACAAGTTGAGTGAAAGGGGACCAAGAACAAACATTTCTACTCTGATGCCCCCAAAACACTGTCAGTTCAGCATCTCAAGCATGGACCTGGCCTGACTGCTCAGACCTTGTCTATGTTAACCTACATGGCACTCTCTCATGTTTTCTCTGTCATAAAAACAGAAAAATGTCCTGAAAATTTTCAAAAAACGTTTACCCCACAACCCACAGAAGATGCAGTCCAAGAGTCAGGGCTCTCTGAACACCACACCCTCAGTCACCACAGGTAAAACTCTTATAAATAGCATTCTCCATAGATGAATAGAAATGTATTTTCCCATAAAGATGCCCAATACAAACCTCTTTCTTTTATGAAGATGTGTTCCAAAACAGAGTAAAAAGTCACACACTGGGTATAATCACAGAATGACAGGGGTTGGAAGGGACCACTGGAGATCATCTAGTCCAACCCCCCTGCCAGAGCAGGTACATCTACAGCAGGTTGCACAGGATGGTGTCCAGATGGGTTTTGAATATCTCCAGTGTGGAGAAAATTCTACAGCTTCCAACATCCCAAAAGAAAACAAGCTTTTGAGATACCTTAGTATATTAAGGCTAAGAAAAGGCAGCAGCAAAACAAAGAATCACATGCACCTGCCAGATAATGTAGCATTGAAGTTGTGTATTTATTCATATGCAGGAACTGTGGAGATAGGAAAAGGCTATTTGCTAATCCCAGTTAGGCCAGTGTGAACCTGACAACATAGATATTTGTGATTTACATCAATGCAAGCACTATCAATAAGTGATAAAGTGATTTACTATTGGGAGGCTCAGATCATTCCCCAAATATCAACTAATAAAAGTATGTGTCTTCATGAGGCTTCCACTAGTAATGTTTTGCTGTACTTTGTATGAATTAGATTAAAAGCCTCTCCTTCAAACCTTTTCTGAGTAAATGCTCTCTTTCCCTCCATCACAAGAAGTAATAGATGGAAAAAAACCCAGACAAAGTTTCCTGCGCCCAAGTTTGCAAGTGCAAAAAACTCAACAAAAACCAAAAAACCCACACCTCACTGTGTGGTTTCCTCTGCAGCTTCTCTTGTACACTCGTTTTAGAGTGGTTATAAACTAGATAAGTTTAAAGGAAAAAAAAACCAACGAAACAAACCACCCAAACGCTACATGTTCATTTCAAAGATCTATATAGAAGCATCATTTTTCATGCCACTATTAGAGCTGGCAGCGTTAATAATACTTTACGCTCATGTTTGCTTTGGTGTTTCATCCCCCCAGCGCACACAAACACACTCCCCACCCCTGGGAGCACTGAGCTCGTTTTGGCAATTCAGCGATATGTGAATAGGTTTCTAGAATCCTGAGCCTGCTGACTACAAACTAGAAAAATTGATTACTTTGATCACAATAGCTGCATTTGCATGAATGAATTTTTGATTGTAGCGACAACTGTTAAGTCAGAATACACGAAGCAGAGCAAAGTAATGGATTATTCACCACAGCTTCAATTAATGGGTTTGGTTCCCAGTGGCAAATCAATGTCTATCAACTCTGACTTTCTTGTCAAAAGCAGGCAGGCAACAACACCATCTACAGCACTTAATTTACAGATCTTGTAAAATCTTGGAAGCAAGAATTGACAGAAACACCTGATTTTACCTCAGGACAACATATAAATTATACTCTGCTCTTCCGCTCCATCTTGAAAGGCTTTGGCTAGAAGGGTAGAATAATTCAGCATTGCCGAGTGCAGAAATAAGCTCTGGGTAATCATTATCTTAAATCGTGTTTAGGAACTCTAAAATAAATACTTTAGCTTCCTCTTTGATTTGGATTTATGCCTACTAAACAATTTTAGTCCAGTAAAATTAGGATACACATGGCCTAAAAGAAAAGGTTTGAATGAAAGAAACTGGGGGCTGGAGAAAGCATTGCATACAGAACCTGCAGTGATGATCACTTGTTTTAAAGTAAAAAGCACCAGAAAACAAGAAGAAATAAGGCACAAACTCACATGTCACATTTTATTTCCACATTAAGAACAGAAGAGCAGAAATATAACAGAGGATAGAGGAAGCTTTAGGGAAAAATTATTAAATGCTAGATATGGTGTCATATAAGGTAATTGATCTACTTGTTCATTGGTAATAGTACTTAGAGTGAGTCATCTTACTACAGCATACTTCTGCATAACAACTCATTTGTGTACAGTAACAAAATGGTCCATGAACCAAAAAATTATGAAGGACTGTTCTCTCTTTGGCAGTTGCTTAAGTTAACTGTAAAAACATCCAAAGACCTCACGTAAATTTTGTGGAAAACAAGAGGAATGGAGCTCAACACCAAAGAGCAGTCAGTAAATGCACCGAAGAGCACATCTCGGAATTCTGGAGCTTCCCCAAATGGCTAAGTGCAGCAAACTATGCACAGTTTCTAACGGTGCAGCTCTCAGTTGAAACATGCTCAAATATACTTGACACAAACTCCTTATTACACCAACACCACAGAAAACCACCTCACCTTTCACAAGCATTTAACATAGGCATCTCTCCGACTCATGCAAGCAGCCAGTGCAACCTTCTGCTTAAGCCAAACTAATCCATGTCACAGGACATGGAACTGCTCTACAGTCAGGATAAGGCAGAAAAAGGAAGAACTATGGAAGCAAGGTCTCATTTTAAATTATTTTTTAACCAAACAATGTACAATTCCTAATAGGTTGCAACAGACAATAAAAGCATTCTTTATCTAAAGCCAGAAGTAACACCGCTAAGAAAAAACTGCTGAGCTAAATAGGAGGAAATATCAGGCCCACTCTGATTCTAAGGTAAGACAACAAAAAATTTGATTTGCTTTGAAAAGGACTAACTCAAATACATGAACTTCAATTTTAAGGAGTTCATATCTATAGTGTTTAAGAAATCCTTGAAATGAGTGAGTTTACAGTGATAAAACTGGAGCACCAGTTCTGCAACAATAAAAACTGAAGTGCAGTGACTATAAAGGATTTTTTTTTAGCTCTGCTAGAAAACTTAGAGCCCTGATGGTAAAGCCATTTATACCTATTTTCATAAGTGAAGTGTCAGCAGAGTCGTTGTGGTAGAAAAATATGCCATTTTTGCCACATCAGTACATTTCTGTTTGTATGAAATCCCTACTGAACTCAATGGGATTCATGCCTAAAAAAACATATGGGAAAAAAATCAAACTTTTCCAAGTGTCCTTGTGGTCAAATTTGTCTTTTCTTAGGAATATTTTCCTTGCTATTCTTTCCTGGTTAGCAGCAGTAGTGTACCAGCTTTGCTTTTCCATCTTTCCACTTCAACCTTTATAATCACTTGGATCCTTCACACATCCAACATTTTTCCCTATTTGCATAACAACAGTAGAGATGTGCCTTAGGCAGTCACCATTTCCAGGTTGAAAGTTTACCAGCAGAGAAATGCTTGAGCTGGCAACAACAAGCAACATTTATAATTAGATACATACTTCTGCAGCCTTTTACAACGGAGAAGATGTGAGTTCACGAGATCACAGTGAACCCTGCCTAATTTGACCTTGGCTTGGAAGCAAGCCTTGGAGCTGTATGTGGCCATCGCAAATGGCCAACAGCCATATCAGAATGCAGGTCCACTGAAATAAAGCACACTGGTTTTATGGCCACTCCACAGCAATTTCTTTTTTCTTCTTTTTTGTCTTTTTTTTTTTTTTTCCTTTCCAATGGCCCATACACAGCAAGATTGATGCATTGCTGATCCAACAAAATAACAAGTCCTGAATTAGAAAAGTTCTTTTCATTGTTCAGTCCCTCCCTTAGACTCGGCGTAAAGCATTCATGTAACAGCATGTTTTAACTCCAAAGTACAAAAAGAGGAACAAACCCTATTCTGTTTTGGCCTTTTTTTGTTTTGCTTAAACTAGCCAAAATAATCTCCAACAGACAGAGAAAACCAGAGCTCATCATCTACTCCACAGTGACAGACAAGGATACGGACGGCACAGAGCTCTGTAGGATGATGTTTGATGACCTTTGTAAAATACATACAAAATTTCTTGACTAATCTTGCCATGGTAGCTTATCACGGTTGTCATGCATAATGAACAGCAGTTACTCAAGTGCCTAATTGGTGTTTTTACAGAATGATTCCTGCTATTCACACCCATTTCCTTTCTCTTGTTTTAGCCCATTACTGTTTCTTGTGTCTGCACTGTGTACTGCAAATAATCTCATTTTACTAATTCCTCTCAGATATGCCCTTAGGCTATTGTCATACTGTGCACTCACTTTTCTTCTGGGCTGTACTAATTCTGTTCTCTTGATAATACAGTGTGACCCATAATTCATCACATAGGTGGATTTCATTACTCAGTACCTTTTCAATCAAACTCTTCTTACAGCACCTCATTTCAAGCCTCTTTAACAGCTCTCTACTCCAATCTTAACTATAAAGGCTTAATAGATCAATTCTGAAAAAAATCTTACCCGTGCTAGAAAGGCTCACACAGTACGGGCAGAATTCCAACAATTCATGGATGATCTCATTTTGTTTCTCCGTGATAATCAACCACTTTGTAGTTGTTGAAAACAATGAACTCCTGAACAGTTGAGAAAGATCGACAAGAACTACTTTGCTACATGGCAGTCTCATGATTCAGGCCATGAATCTGCAAACTCCATGTCTCCTGCAAAGTCAGGCTCAGGACTGGAAACTTTGTTACAAGTACTTTGAGAGTGAACATGAAATAAATAAGGAACTTTTAGGGGAAAAGTTTTTTGATCTATGCATATTAAATAAATGAAAAAACATTGAAGGATTTGCCTCCATTCTTTTCTGCTCAGTAGTATACTTAAGATTTCAGCACATACTAAAGCTAAGCACGTGCTTAAGTATACTGCTAAGTCAGAATCATAAGGATCTATTTTTACTTGTACTAGAACCCATCCATCAGTCTCAGTCAGTATACATTGTGCTGTTTATATAACTGCAGAACAAGGTGCTTCTAAGTTCCCTTTGCAGTAAGAGCAATGACAGATGATTTAAAAAACCCAACAAATAGACAACTTTTTTTAGGAGTCTTTAAGATGATACAAATAATTATGAAATTTCTTACTATTCTCTTGTACTTCCTTGTATATTTTTTTAATTGCTTTCCTATTACATGGCAATCAGTAGCAACTGTTCCAATAACTTGTTTCTCAGTCTCTATAGCAAGCATTTTCTAATTAATGAGAAATACATTACTATCAGGACTAAAACTATCATTTATCCACAGGTGAAACATGTTAAATAAGAACTGCTCACAGGAGTTCTATATTCATGGAATTTAAGTGATGTGTAAATGAACTTTCAGGTAAATCTAAATCAAGAATTTTTAAAAATTATTATTCCACCAAATAAAATGGCAAGAAGACCTGTATTAAAAGACTTATTGGACTGTTATATTTGCAAACTTGATCATATACTTCTTAACACAATCTGAAAGATTTGCCTCTCAGCAACCAGCACTCCTATAAATACTCAAAAATGTGCTCAGAAAAAAGAGAATTGTGCAAATGGAATAAATTTGTTAATGATACAGAAGACCCAATATTTCACTCATGCAAATAAATGTATCAATACGAATTTGTCCATATATATAACCGCGCAGGCACACACATATATAATAGTCTTAGTATGTGTAGATATACTAGCTCTTGAACATTACTGTATTCCTATATCATCATCAGAAACCATTTTACCACCAGCACTGATGTTAATAAATTAAAGCAATTCAAGGTCAGACCAGATAATCTAAATGGTCCCTTTTGACCTTAAAAAAAGAAAGCCTAAAAAAAATATAAATTTCTATGAATGTCAGCTTTTTGCATTTAAATTGAAATTGAGGGTTGTTTTGTTTTCTTGTTTTGTCTGCTCTGCCTCTCTCCCTTTCTAGAGTAGACTGAATAAGCTAAAATAGTAAAAGCAGGTTTACATTGCTACATAAAGAAATATATTCAGGCTGGACTTTTTTTTTTTTTTTTTTTTNAAACAACAACAACAAACAACCACAAACCAAAACACAACAAAACACCACCAAAAAAACAGTAGCCTGACAAACTAGCAAGTCTGGAAAACGCCACTCTGTGAGAACTTCCAAACTCATAATTCCATTATTTCAAGGCACAATACCCCTTCTGTCTTATGAGATGTACATCTGGCTCTATGGCACATAAGAAGTATTTCTTGCAATATCCACCACACTTCTCATTGTGAGATCTTGTTACAGCCCTTGAAAGACTTCCGTTGAACTATTTCAATTTTGTGTCATAGCAATCAAAATACAGTAAAAATGACAGGCTACAAAACGCAAATAGTCTGAATAAGATCTCAATAAATTACCTGCTCCATCTCCTGTGCTATGGGGAAAATCAAGAATACTCAAGACAACACTTTGACAGGTGTTTTCTTAATACCCCCTTAAGAAAAACTCTCTAAGGATGTCCTACCACACACCTAGGTTCCTGCTTCTACTGCTCCACTATTTTTACAGTGGAAAAGTTGGGGTATTTTTAAATACCTGCATTGTATCTTCTTTCCTACAATCAAAGCTGATTACTTCTTGTTCTACCCTCAGAGAATATAAAATAAAACAAATCACAATCTTCTTTAGAGTATCTTTTATAGCCTAGATATTTGTAACTGTGGTGTCCTTCAGCCTTCTTTTTTTTTCCTAGTGCAAAACTATCTAATTTCCTCAAGCTTACCTCAGAGGTCAAATTTGCTGAACTTCTCATTTCAACTTTTTCCTTTCATATTTCTCTCATTTTTGTACTTAATGGGTGAAGCTCAGGATTGCACCCATGTTCTACCTGAAGGCTCAAAAATCCCAGGAGAGACAAAGCAATGTCCTTCTTCATGTTAGATACAAAACTCCAGTTAAGCCCCAACTATGCCCCAGCATCCTAACTAAAATTAGCTTCTTTTTTTTTTTTTTCCTTTTTGGTAACAGTACTGCATTTTTGCCACGTATTCAGTTTACAATATACTACAACCACGAGATCTGTTTTTGCTGACCACTTTCCAACCAGATATTCTCTATTATCTGTGGGTTTCCTTCCTCACACTTACCTGTTTGGTGGTTGAGTCCAGTTCTCCATTTTAGATCATATTGAGTTCTGATTTCTTTCCTCCAAAGTACTTGTGAAAGAGCCTCCCATCCACAGTTCATTATGACCCTCTTCATTTTTTAGTTTATTCTTGACTCCATCAGCAAAGTCAGTGATGCAGCAATCAAAACAGCATAGCAAAGCTCAGGAGATCCTGACATGCAGAGATAAGCCCTAGAGATTCTCAGCAACATAGGAGCAATACCAAAAAAATCTGCTATACTTACAGCTTAATTTTGCTTTCAGAGCAAAAAAACTAGGTCCTCTAGTTTTATCAAAGGAGCTCACTATACACAGTTGCTTTTTCTTGATTAGAATACTAGGCTCAGCCTCACAGCTGCTGTGAATTATGAAAGCCTCTTTAGCTGTAATCGATGCCACCTGAAAGTCCACCCTGTCCCTGCTCTCCTTAACAAGGAGAAAATTTGCCTACTCCCCACACCCAAAATATATGAAAATTAAAGTTAATATCAGAAAAAAAATCTCTTGCTTCCACCAGCTTGGTTACTTGGTGCCTTTCTTACTAAATTTGTAGTCACTCAGAAGAAATGTTTCTATAAAAACAAAGCAACCTTTACTTAAATGTACTGATTTCAATGGGAATTACACGAGCAATCATTGGCCTATTGTGTATACCTGGTCCAAGCAGTTTTGTTAGCACAGTGTTAACTTAAAAAAATACACATATCACAAAACTGAACAATTCATGGGCAGGTTATTATCTCCTGGTTTACAGCAGAACATCATCAGCTGGCTTACACTGGAAGTAGGCATCTAATTTATCCTCATCAGAGGTTACTCTGGTTTCCAGCTTTTCTAGGAGTTTCCTGTTCATTCCTGTGCCATTCTGTAAAGGCTGCCCAGGAGAATACTATTGCTTTCTGAAAGCCTGACTAAAGTTCTACCCTCATTTTGCATACATTGGGAAAGAACCTTCCGATTTAACTGACTTTTACTCCTAAACAAGGCCAAACCCATACTGATTCGTGTGAAGAGTTGCATGCCCACTATCACCTCCCAAACTATGCACTCCTTCTCACAAGGTAGTTAAACAATTCTTCTGCATTAAAAAGCACTCTGTATAGATAGGGAACAAGACAATTACGCAAAGGCACACTTGTATGGACATCATGTAAATATTAATTAGCTTCACTCTGAATGTTATAACTGCTGATTGGCTTAAGCCAAACTGCTGATTGGCTTAAGATGTTGTCACAGATGGCACTTAAGCTTTCTGAAACCGGTACTTTTAACCACTGTCCTCTACATTTAAAAACCTACAAGTTCATGCTTCCATCAAAACCAGAAGCAAACACAGGGATGAGGCTTGTGTGTGTGAGTTCTGTGCAGGGACAGGTAAGAAAGAGCTGAGGTGGAGAAGAATAAAAGACTGAGGTCAATCACATCTTTAAAGAATGTCAGCCAGAGGATGTCTTGAGAGAGTGCTTTAAGGACAGGACAGGTGTTGTAAGGCTCTAAACCTCTGTTGCTGCTTCTCTAGTTCCCTCTCTTGATCTCCTATAGCCTTCCTTTTTCTAGATCAAATGTATCTAATTTCCTTGAACTTCCCTCTGAGGCTGCATTTTCTGAAAATTTTTTCTGTTGTTTTCTTTTCATATGTCTCTCCTTTGGTATTTCAGTATTGTGCATTTGTGTTCACTCCTCCTGTGCATGCTATGAGTCACAGATGCTATTAGAGATGACAAACTCCATCATCAATCTTTCTTCCTAACTGGAATAATCTACAAAACTGCGCATAGCTATCAAAGTGGGACTGCTGATAGTATTAGATGCAAACATAATTAAGATACTGTTTATACAAGCACTGAACTGCAGGAGTAATTTTACCTGCACAAGAACTATGAACTTGTCCGGTTTAATAGGAACACTTTTATTGTACTTCATCTGTTATTCTAATTACCAACCATATGGCTAAAGATGAAACACACTTGGTTAATGACAGAGCTGTAAAGAGATTTTCTGTTTCTTACTCAGGAGCCTGGATTCATAGTTCATTCTTAGGGGCAAGGGTAAAACTGAGTTTTGCTTTTGCATCCATGCATAATGGCTCAAACTGTGACTGCAAATTTTTGGTTATTGTTTAGCCTTGTGAATTATACACTAATGGGATGGGATAAAACTTTCATGTGAACACATACAATCGCAATTTACTCCTTCACTTTCTTTCAGAAATAACAAAGTAAGATTAAGCCTTTATGCTATACTTATTCAAGAGTTCTACTGCATAAGAAAAACAGGTCAGTTGTTCATCACACTGTTCTTCAGACAGCAAATACATTATTGACAGAGTCAGCAAAAACTCTGTCCTCAGATACTGGGAGAGAGACTGAGTGCACACCCTAAATTTATTCCTTTATCAAAAAAGAAAAAGCTTCAGAGATTTCCTCCCACATGCAACATGGAGAACAGCACTGGCATCAGTAATCATTAGAAGAGGAATGAACTTTTAAATATAGCTATTCTATATACTGGCTGTATATGACATTGGCTTCTTTTCTAGGTCTGAATTAAGACAATTTTAATGTACTATTGTATATTTGAATACACATTGTTTTAAAGACTCTCTTAACAACTTGCTGAATTTTTAAAGGTATATGGGCAAATTAAGAAAAAAATTATTTTTACAAATCTATATATAAGTGCCCAAAAAGGAACTCACAACATTGACTTTACCAGATTTCACTCTATCCCATTATGATCTTGGTCTATTTCATTCACCTATTATTTAAAATGTAACATCCAACTATTCTTATAGATAATAATACAACCTTAAAATGTCCAGATCTGATGTACATCTATTGCCAAATGCCCTATATCAAAAAATGTGTTTCATTATTGTAGAAAGTGTACCAATTAACATAAATATTTATGTATTATTGAATCAAGATTTTTATTAAAATTTTTCCTGTTGGTTGCCTGGGGGAGAACCATAGTTCCTATCGGTAGGGCTCCATGTACTAAGTGTGATAAAAAGCAGTGTAAAGACTTATGTCTTTTCCCCAATCTTGATACCAAAATAAAATGAGAAAATACCAGGTGAAGGCTGAGGACCATAAGACAAAACATATTGGTTCAAAATTACTTCAATAGTATAAACAAAATTACTGATGCCAGAAGACAATTTCATAGTTTTTATGGTTTCATTTGGGGAAGGTGATCCAAAAAAATGTCAGTAGAGACAACAGCACTTGAAAGCACTTAGGAAGAAACAAATGGCTGATCAAGGTGACAACATTAATGGGGTGGAAAAGATACACGGGTAAGCTGCATCAACAGGTATGTCGGGAGAACATGGGTTAAGATGCAGGAAATATTAAACTATTTGGTGTAGACTCAAAGCAGAACAAGGGGTAAGACTCCCAATCCAGCTAAACAGCAGGGTCGAAACTTATAGAGCTCAACAAAAGGGGCAGGGGAAACTGATGAGGAAAATGGCAGAACAGAACAAAGAAAAGTCCTTCTAAGCACAGGATATGAAAGAAGACTGTTGGTGTAAGCAGAAATCTGGTCGATGGATACAAAGGCAGAAAAAAAAAAAGGATCAAAAGTGAAGGAGTAAAAGAAACTGAGCTAATACACAGAAAAATAGCCCAATATTAGGCCAGTTACACCTGTGCAGAGGGTGCAGATGGTGTCCATCACTCAGCAGTGAGGGAATTCAGCACAGGTATAAGCAGCTACCCCAGGCAGATTATGGCCAATCAGGCATTTGGCAGTTACAAGGCCAGTTCATCCCCATTTGCTTTTTACCTTCACAAGTATGCTTACAGTAAGACTGATATAAAACAAAATTGTAAAAGGTACCTGCACTTTGGTAAAGAACTCTTATAATGAAGAAAGTAGGAACCTCCATATTATTATCTGAGAATGCTTTCAAAGCTGTTGCAACACATGCTTTTCACCTGTAACATTTGCTAAGAAACACTTCACAGAACAGTACTAGTTCTCCATAAACAGGCTTTTTATTGCAGCTATACAGCAGGTCAACTGAAGAAGAGAATATGGAAACAACCAGGCGCTCTTAAGGGCATTGCAACTGCTACGTAAAAGAAAAACTGTAAATGGATTTCTTTGCTGCAGTACACTTTTAGTAGCAGAGATGTGTACTAAGCTAGAAAACTATTTGTCTCTGGCTGCAAGAGCTCTGTATTATTTTTTCTCCTGTATGCCAGGGTGGTGACCTTTTGGATACAGCCTTAAAGAAAGCACTTTCTAGAAACAGACTATATCAGTCTAGAAAAGTTTTTCTGTGTTACCCATATTATCGATCTCATAAAGGACAAAGAGAAATTGATTACTGTTTAGAACTGTTAAGACTCTCAAAATTCATTCATTAGACATTTGCATGTATATGTATAGATGCATCTCTACAGACATACACATACTTATACACAGTCTATATACTTTTTAAATGAATCTTATAATTTCTACATTTCAGCTTCATTTTTCAACACTCATATATTTGATCTTGTGACTACACCTAGAAAGAAAAAGTGTTCTTTTGCACACGAATTTACATGAGATGGCAAGCAAAAAACCTGCTGTTAAAATCTTCATCATCACTTCAGGTGACACACATAGAACTTGCCTCCTTTTGCAGAACTGGAGTGACTTAGCCTGCTAATCATCACCATATCAGAAGCCCTTATTAGGTCTTGGCAGTGTATGAGGCCTATCTTTAGCGCAAGCTATTGGGCCAGCTCTCTGCAAAAGAAAAGTCTCCAAAAGCTGATTGTGTTACTGTAAATTGACTTCAGTACACAAATAAAATAGAACCTCATCTTATATCTGTATAACTGCTGTCCTGAGGTTCCCAATGAGCTTCTAGATATCATGTATTATAACACAAATTTAATATAGTGTAAGAAATAAATACCACCTTAAGTTACAGCCAATTTACCTTGTGTACTACCATCCAGCTAGACATGGCAAGTCAGCAGAATGAGGTGAAGTCTGTATTTTATGGAAGATCTCTGAAGAACTGCTTGCACCAGAAATAAAGTGCTCAAATACTGAGTGTTTCAAGATTTCATTTTTGCCCCTGTGAGAGATAAGGGTGAACGCACTTACACTTTTTTGCATCATCAAGTGGAGTGTAATAATGATACCAGGCACTTTCTCATGCTCTTCTGTTCATTAGAGTTTGGTCTAAATTAAATGCTTCCAGTAGCAGACATGCTCCAGCAGCATACTGAAGTGACAACCTCTAGATGAGAACCTGAGCCTACACATTACTTCCCCTACAGTGCCTGGCACGTAATGTTACTATATCATGCCAAATTCTGTCCTGGTTAATTAAGTTTTCATTGCCAAACGTTCTCTCCAGTGCTCCCTCACTGAACACCACTCCGCTCCCCATCTCAGAGGGCTGTGTAATGTCACTGGATTTCTAGCTACTTTCTGTATTTCATTCCAGAATTAGCCACATCAAAAAGATACTTAAACATTGGGGTACTGTAAAATTAGGAATTCCAGAAATGTAAAATATCACTATTCCGTATGATTACAGGTTTGGAAGTGGAGTAAAAAAATACAGCCACATTTGAGTAGCATATCATAGACTAAATAAACCAAGATTAAACTCAGATACTGAATCTGCATAATCTGCATGTATCTGTATCTAAGCATAGGATGTGCCAAATTTCTTTTGCTCATAGCACAGAGGAGTCAAATAGTCCTATAAGAAGTAAATTTGATGTAGTATAATTTGGTTATAATAAAAGGATTAATCTGGGCACCCCCCTTCTGATCATTAAATCCAATTTATCACAGCAGATACAGCTCTATAGAAGAGTGAGCTTTTCAAATCAAATGTGTGCACAGAAGCAAAATTCTCACCTCGTAAGGACACAGTACTGTTTTCTAGGAATTACAAAGTTCCCAGGTCAATCTGATTGCCAAAGCAGGTCAATCAAGTTACAATTTACTCTAACCAGTACTCCCTTATCCTGCTAAATATTTCACCTGCATCCAAGTCAGCCTCAAAGTAAATGCAAATTTTTTCTCCTTCTTGTGAAAAAAACCTCAGCCCAAAATCACAGAAAATCACTTCCATTCAGATGGCTACAATAGGAACAAAAAGCCCAGTCAGTACAAGTGAAAGAAAAGCCTGGCAACTCCCATACAGCAAGGTTTGAGTCAAATGATTGCAGCGAGTGTGACTGTAACTACGCTGGTTATGGAAGAGGGCAATGGAAATGCCACTAAGGGGTAGGTGCTTCTCCACGTAACCAGGCAGCCTCGCTCACTTGACACCAAGGGAATTCAGCATTGGCGGAGTGAAGAGAAATGCAGCTACTTACATTTTAGCTCAGTAAAAAATAGTTCTGCTTTCTCTTTCCTTCATCGCCTGTACTTTGCTATGTGATCACCCATGATATTAAAAGCAGAGGAAGATTCTCAAAGCCAACCGCTAAATTTAGCTACTTCTGTTAACATGTCACATGCTTGCAGAGAGAAAAAAAGTTTATAGCGATGACAGGTAGAAATAACTACAGCAAAGAGTAAATAAACTCAGCAGCAGGCACAGTTCTCCCTCTTGACTTTGACTCAAAAATCAGCTGCATCTGCAAGGAGGAAATACCAAACCACCCACCATTCTGTGATTGTCTTTCATCTGCTTTGCAACTTGCATAGACTCCAGCTCTTTCCTGCCAATGAGGGAAAAGGAGAAATAGCATTGCTACACATACATGGCGATGGCGTCTGTCAGAGAGCCCAGTGCGAAGGAAAGAGCCAGTCCCCCGCAGAGTATAGCCACACTGTTATTGCAGAGGTAAAACAAGCTTGCCCTCATCAAAGCTAGCCTCAAGGTTGTAACTGTGTCTGGAATCATGGAAAGGAAATCCACACTCTCCCATGGACGTCATTCCCCCTCTCCGGTCATTCACAGTTTGCCCAGAGCTGTACCTGGGTTAATGTCTCCTTCCAGGTCTCTGTGGTACAGAAGCTGCTGCAGCCTTCGCCTGCTGAAGAAAAGTCCTTCCCTGAATCAGGCACCTTGCTCCAGCATGGCTGCCATGATAGGGAACACTTTATGGTCCCCAACAGCCTTACGTATACCTTGGGGACAAGTTCTTCTGCAGGCTTGCATTTACTGCTTTGTTTGGCTTTGTTACCTCCAAAGAAATAAACGGCACCCAATTTTTCAGCTTCCACTGGCAAGATTTTGAAAACACAAGTATAAATATTACAGTAAATCAATGAGTTATGCCCATCAAGCTCCCAGTTATGAAAATGCTTGATTAGTACGTATTGGGTGTCGTGCCCACGATTTCTGGCGGGCGGTGCCGGGGCTCCCTGTGAGGAGAGGGCGGGGCCGCCCAGGGCCGGTTCCCGCCAGTTCTGCAGCCGCCCCAGCACAGGGCACAGCTGAGCCCCTCAGCGAGGCTGGGGCGCCTCTGTGGAAACCTGTTTGAGACAGGGCAAAACGCTGCCCGGCAGCAAGGGGAAAGAGTGAGGAAAAGCGTGAGGAAAAGTGCCAGGAAAAGCGTGAGGAACCGCCCTGGGAGCAGCGAGGTCGGAGGAGAAGGGGGTGGAGGACATGCTGCAGGCCCTGGAGCAGGGATTCCCCTGCAGCCTGTGGGGAGACCCCAGGGGAAGCAGATACCCGCACTGCAGCCCATGGAGTGCCCCATGCCAGAGCAGGCTTGTCCTGAAGGATTGCAGCCCTTGGGAAGGACCCAAGCTGGAGCAGCGGAAACGTATGAGGAGAAAGGAGCAGCAGAGAGGAACTGTTAAGGGCTGACCACAACCCACCATTCCCCATCCCCACTGCACTGCTCGGCAGGGAGGAGTTCGGAATGAATAAGTGGATTTGAACTTGGGGAAAAAAGGGGATGGAGGAATGGTGGTGTTGCAATTTGTCTTTGTTTCTCATTATCCAAATCTATTTTAATTGGCAACAAATTAAACTTATTTTCCTCAAGTCGTGTCTGTTTTGCCCATGATGGTACCTGGCAAGTGATCTCCCTGTCTTTACCTTGATCCATGAGCTTTTCCATCTTACTTCTCCCCCACCCTGTTGAGGGAGCGAGAGGGCAGCTGGGTGGGCATCTGGCAGCTGACCAAGGTCAAAACTACCACATAGTACTAGGTGAAAAAGTAAGATTACAAGAGTGTACGGCCCTCTCTGTCAATATCACATAACGTTTTTCTGGTCAACTTCTGCTTCATTTAAGCCTCACAGAAGGAAACTAAGTACAAGAAATCCTCCAAGAAATAAACCAATAACATTTGGTATCTTTAACTGTCAGAATGCGGATGTGGCTGGTAGCTGTCATCGTAACCGACTTACTGAGTTCAGATGTAAGTAAAGAAATTAACACCTTCTGCTGTACAAAACTCCCTGGCCGAGGCAACATAGCACCCATGGTAGCACTGGCATATGCTGATTTCTGGGATTCACTTCTCTATAATGATGTGGTAAGGAGGCAAGCAAGCACCAGTTTTACCAAAACTTAATGATTAATAGTTTTAAAAAAAATGCTGAAAATTATGTGGCAAAAATTATTAAAAGGAAGCAATTTCATCATATTGTTTTGCTTCTTAGCTTAACTTTGGATGTGGAAGAGAGCCAAAGGAGAGTCATTAGTCTCTATACAAATTTGATACATCTTTTTACTTTCCCGGCCAAAGACAACTCTGCATGATAGAACTTTGCCTTTAAAAACTAGAGGAGTTAATTTTCAATCTTAATAGCTGCTTAAGATAAATGTTCTAAAATAAGAAATGTCGCTCCTGGCCGAGCTACTGCTTTAACATATTAGATATTTGAATTACCCTATTCATCTCAATAGGGAGTCAACTCTGGGGACTAATGATGCCTTGTTAAGAGTCAGTTTCCAAATGCTTTTAGTGCACATGCATGTAGAAGATGTCCATTTCACATTTCTCCCATTTATGCAAAAAATTACTGCAACTGCACAGGCAAATTATCTGACTAAATAGGAGAACAGCCAACTAAGCAAAGAATACAAACAACAGGGCATCAACACTGCATTTATGTACCTTTTCTCTCTCTGCAATACATCTCTCCTTTTGAAAGGCTGAGCACCTGTGATGCAGCTCAGGGGGAAGCCAGGCTCCAAGGGGTCCAGTTCATCCCCAGCACGATGGCAAGCACTGTTTTTTTTTTCTTCTTCCCTTCACAAATCCAGTTGACATTTAGGAGGATGGAATGACAGTTTGAGCCAGTTTCTCTCTCTGCCTAGTGACTTGCACCCTCCCTGGGGCCCTGGTCCAGGTAGCTCTAACAGGGGCCTCTCTGTCTTGTATGACAGTCTAAGAACTGGGGAACCTTTCTTTTCCAAACACTGAGGTATCTTTGCAGGACCACACTAGACTCCAGCCTTTGTCATCAGCAGGAATACATATGGACTATGTTTGCAGCCCTGCCTGCAGGTCCTAATGAAAAGTGTCATTTTGTCTTCTTGCAGAGAATGAGTTTGACACACCAGTGAGAGCCAGAAGCATACAGATCAGCAAAGGAAAATATTTGAGGGTCTACGTTATAACTCCTGCTCTATATGAATTCCAAGAATGGATATATGCAAAAGAAAAAGCAATGAAATGCGCATTTGACAGACGAGACAAAAGGAACAAACATCTGCCACTTATCTAATTAGCAACTGGATGTCACTTGTTCCAGAGATCTATAGCTGAAAAGTCCTTTTTATTGGTGTAAGAAATGTGTGTATGTGCATTAGAGAAAGCAGTTATATCATGAAAGATTTTGGAAAAACTGGCACTTTTCTGCTGAAAGCATCTGCACTGTAAGTAAAAGTATCATATATTTGTTTAACTAGCTGGGTAAGAAGGTAATATATAACATCCCTGAGATCATCATTAGAAAACTTAGCATTTCCTGAGGTATAGACAGCATTTAGATCATAAGGGACAGACACTAGCCACCTCTTCTCCAGGCAGGATGCAAGCAGGAGGAGACAGCCCTACAGGAATTAGTAAAGTCCAAGTGTTATCTTCCCCTGTTCTCAAAAGCCTGCAGAGTTCATGTGGGTCAACACCACTCAGCAATGCCAGCTGCCACCGCTTGGAGGGCTAAGGCAGACTCCAGGGGCAGGTGAACAGGGCTGTCTGGTGCAAGATTCCTGCTCCTGCAGACAAAACAATAAAAGTAAAAATCATTGCTATCACTGGCAGGGAAAATTTTAAGGGAATTATGAAGCATAAAACCATTTTAATGTTGTGCTTTGAAGGCTCACACCTATTGAGAAGGATTGGAGACATCTGGAAGCAGATTGGAGCCTATTATTCAAGACTAGGAGGAGAGTATTTGACCATGCATACCACCACCCCAAATCTTATCTGCGAAGTGTGAGCCTTATCTGCAAGTGACATCCAGTCTGATCCAGCACCAAACCCAACATCATCACTGAGGAGAACCCCCCAAATCCAACAACTTAGTGTAGAAAACTTTGCAGTCAGCTGCATGTATGGGTTTCCCTCTAACACAATCAGCAGATATTGGCATATTGCAGTGTACACTGCCAGAGTATTAGGCAGAATGTTACTGCATTTGCAATGGCTCTCAAAGGAAAAACAAGGTGGTAAGAACCATGTGGTAGCACGGGACTCTGTTCTCTTTAATTAGTTAAACAAACTGTTTGAAAAGCTTCAGGGAAATAAAGGCTTCTTTGCTATTACACTTCAGGCTCTACCTTCACCATTATTGTCCAGAACCTATTGTATGATTCTATTAAAGCAACATAAAAAATGATTTAAAAAAATCCATAAGAAAACCTCCAAGCCACATTAAGAAGAAATCCTTCCTTCTGACCACTTCTCTCCCAGATACGTCTATCAATTTCCTGGAAAAAATGGCCTTGCAATTAAATGCAAAAGCTAAGAAACCTAATCCAAATGCTACCAGGCTTGGTTACCCCATCAGGATAAAGTATATCTTTATTAATGAAAGACCAGGAATCTTTCATTAGAATGGCCAACCACCTGCCCTCTCTAACCATACTAACATAAGCCAAAAGTACCACCTGATCAATAATATCACATTCACTCTTGTATACAGTAGCTGTTTTTAAAGTAACTAGAGCCATAATCCATAGGAGGTATTAAAAAAAAAAAATCAAACCCAAGCTCTTTATAGTGTACCTCAAAAGTTATATGAGGCAACAGACATATATATCACAAACCATGTGTGAAACAAATTTCTTCAAGACATGCTGCCTAATAAAAAGGTTATCACAGTTGCCCTGGCTGGGTTCCCCCAGTGGCTCTCAGCTGCGGGCTCTGTCCCCACTGGAGCATGTTGCAGCACTCCAACCTCATAACCTGGAACATTGTGGCAACCTCCACACCTCCAGTGCAAAGGTCTTAAAAGCAATACCAAGTGGAGGAAAAAGTGCACATGCTGCCGCTCCTCCTTGAGCATTGAACAAGACCACTCGTACACTGCATGTCTCTGACATTTTCTCCACTCAGGAGATCAGAAACCCTCACTGCCATTTAGTCTAGGTGTTATTAGCATCCTGTCAACTGCCTTGCTCAGCCAGCCTTCATCCAAGTGGAAATCTCCTTCAGACACTATTTAAATTCAGATTACCATCAAAGGCAGTTGATAAGTAACTGCTTGTCCTGGTTTACTCTGTTTGTTTACTAGGTCTGCCAAAAAATACAAGGCGGCATAATATTGGAAATGCAGTACATACATACATCTGTTAACTGCTCAGTCACTTAAAAAATCTTTGTATGTGTAACATGGTTTACAACTACTTATAGAAAGATTAATACAGAGCTATACATAGAGTACACTAAATTATTTCCTGTAATATTTTCTTCAGATATTAAGTGCAATCAAGAAAATACTTTCAAGATAAATCAGCATTTGACAGGGGAAAAAATTGCTCTTGAATCATTAATAAAAAGAAAGGATATTATTAAGAAAGAATTGCTTTCAACCTTTCTCATTTTGACCAAGCAAATACTTCATAGCCCTGAAATACTTTGGATCCATAGCAAGCCATGAGAATGACCGTTCTGCCAAGACAGTTATCTGCTGAAATCTGAGACATAATTATGGTCAGCGAAACTCCTAATCTTGAAAGACCTTAGATTTAATTCTTTACGCTATCAATCTCTCTCTCTGGATTTCCTCCATGTTACATTTGGCATGATTAACTGTAAGTGGGGGATAGGTCTACAGAATTACGTGCCATCTGAACTGGGACAAGGAAGGATTATTCAGTGCCTCCTATAAAAGAGATATCTTCAGCGTTAATCTTAACTGCTTGTGTGCTGGGATATAAGGCAATGATAGAGACAAAAATCCCTTTCAGGTGGCTTATCAAATACACAAGGCGGGCTGGGGACTGAGCAGATGCCTGAAAGCACTGTACAGTCCTATGCACACAACACATTGCTGCCATTAAGTCTGTACAGGATGTTGGAGCAGTTTCATCAGAGGGAGCAGAATAGGCCAAGGCAAGAAAGAGCAACCTTTCTAACCATGTCATTGGGATCCAGGCACTGCAAGAGATGACAGAACAGTACAAAAACAACTGGATATACCCGTGCTACCACCCGTAAGCCAGGCTCACATTGTAGGTAGACTATGTTTTTAAGCATACCAAATATATATAGATACAAACATTATTTTTGGAGGAGGTTGCTGGCAGCAAGGACTGAACACAAGATCTGAGCTAAATTATCCAGATCTGGTAACTCAAACATTGTAGCAGATTCACAGCTCCATGTTGCTTGGATCCACAGGGAGAAAGAACTACTACGTCTTCATGAATTACTATCGGTAAACTATAAACACTGTGAGAAGCTGACATGTGATAAGTTATATTCCTAAGCCACATAGTTACAAACTAGAAGCCTGAAGCTGTATCTTTGATTTTGGGAAATCAGTCTAGAATGCAGGTGGACTCACATTCTCCATTCCAGCTCAATCCATGAAGTCTGGACCCTACATCACCCAGAAAGTGAAATGCAGCCTTTTCTGGTAACGATTACCACTTCTCTCAAATTTCAAAATATAATGGGAGAAATAATCCTATTGTGACGTTATCTCAGCTGGCAAAACATTTCAGCTTCGTCTGGCAGGCATGACAAAAACAGGTTTTGCAAGCCGATAGTCCTCCCTAATTAGAGTCTGAATCAAAACCTGTTTTTATCACTTAATGACCCTTGGGACCATCCCCAATTTTTGAATCATTTCGGAAAGTGCCTTTATGTTGTTTTCATAGAACCATCCAACACATATTGCACAAAGAGCTAAGATGACAGGCTGTTTTCATGACAGAGAATTTAAGATGACAGCGCATCTTGGAACATACAAGTATATTCCAAACTCTTGCCATATGGTTTTTCCCTACTAGCAAGAAAAGAAAGCAAGGGTTTCTTCATAAGAAAGATCTCTCTATAAGTGGGTTTTAGTCCTAGCCAAGCACTTCTGCAAACCTGCTTTAAAACATGAACTAAATCTTAAGTGAAAGTAATTGGCTTGTCTCCATCTAGCCCTAGTGCGCATTTCACAATACTAAAGCTAGAAAGACAGTGCATAGGGCACTTGGAGTCTCTGACACATGCTTTTCACCAGAGCAGCAAGGAAGAATAATTTTGGGGTACTCTGTCAGTGTTTCTTCCTACAGAATCATTATTAGTCTCTGCAACTATATTCTAGTAGATTCTATTATTTTTTCATGTCATAAACAACACAAATTATTACATATACAATTAAAAAACCCCATATTTTAAAAATACTCCATGTTCTCTTTCCTAATTCAAAATACAGCATTGGTTGGTGGGTGTCTGAAACTTTGAAATTTTGCTGTAAAAAATCTACTGGTCTTTTGTCTTTTTGTTGGGAGTCACAGAGTGTCTGCAATCTGCACGGGACTGATTTGATATTGACAAATGTTGAATTATGAAACCCTATAGGTAAAAAGAGGTTCAACATCAATGTAATTTAGTAGCTGCTACAAAGTGTGTGCCAGTATGAAAACACTCATTTTGGCAATCATGCAGTAAAATAATCAATATTTAATAGTATCACCAAAAAATACTGGCAAGTTATATTTTTCAGCCATTTTATACATTCAGGTAATTTCCATATTTATTTCTGATAGGAGAGAAAAAAATTATAAATAAATCTATTTCATTCCACATACCCATTTGAAGAAATTCATTTTGCAGAACAATATAGTGTAGCACTTCTGAAATTTTCTCCCCAAAAGTAGAAATTGAGATCTTAGCTACAGTACAGGGTTAACTATTTTGCATCAGAAGAAAAAATGGATCATTTGTAGTAGGAAGGTTATGATCATTAATCTGCATAAATATGTAGAAAGCTGTGTTATGTATGCCTGCGCTGCACTTGTGAGAGGAAAAAAAAAAACCACAAAGCTTCCTATTCCAGTGTTACGGGTCATTAATTTTTGAGAGCAACTATCTCCCTCTATTAAACCCCAACCTATCCCCTTTTCTCCCCCCTCCCTTCACTTCATCTTAACACGTGATGTCCTTCATGTAAATCTTAACGAATTTATTGACAAAAATGTTTTGGCTATTGGTGAACTCTGTTATTTGCTGTGGGAGACTATTTATTACCTTGCAGGTGCTTCAGGGGGAAGTCCATTGTTTGGTGGGAAAGGGGAGCAAATGGAAAGTACGGTGTTCATTAAAATGGATCACACAACCAAGAATCAACCTCTACCTCATTCATGTGGATACTGATTTTTTCCATTTCTGCTACACTGAGCTTATCACAAGAGACTGCACCAGCAGCTGCAACTATGATATTCAGATTCCTTAGCAGAGCTGATGAAATGTCTCAGTAATTCAATGTTTGCTTTTTGCTTCCAAGTGACAAGAATAAAATGTATTGTCTGCACTCACCGCTTCTAACCACTGAAAGCTTATGTTCACAAATCACGATTAATTTCTTCTCCTTTTCTCCTTTCTCACCCAAAAAGACATATTAGCTGGTTTTCCTTTACAATAAATTTAAATTGAATTTAATAGAAATTTCTTATTAACTTTTATTTCCTTTTCCTACTAAAATACAAAGCAAAAACCCAGCTATTGATTCTTTACTGTTTTGAAATAGAACTGTATAAGCTTTTTTCTTTGGTTTCAACAAATTCCAAGCAGGGACTTTTGATGAAGGGTTAGCAATTCACTATCTTACTGTTAAGTACTGTACTTATTTTAGCTCTTGCCTGCAGAAATGTTAAGCGATCTGTCAGATTCTAATTCTGAAAAAGAAGCCCCAAAATTTCCAAAGTATTTCAGCCTGGACTGAAGCTTAATGCTGATGTTAGCTCATCAAATCAGCCAACTAAAAGAGTAACATCCCTGACAAAGCAAAAAACATGGGATGGTCACAAACAAGGTTCAAGTCTAGAAACAAGGGAAAAAACACAGTGAGACTAAAAGCTGGGATCTTCCACTGAAGAGAGAGGCAGGATCCTGTGGGAGATACGTACAAAACTGGTGGTGACCAATTATGGTTCTGCAACTCCAGACTGTACATCACACATCCCAGTCTGGGAATGTCACAGCCAGTGCCTCCACGCTGGGCCTCTCACTGCATGCAGTCAGGAATGAATGCCTTAATGCCTTCCAAACCATCATCTGTGCCTTCACAGAAGCAACAGCAGTGCAGCTCAGAGACATCATCATCATTTACAAACAGGTTTAGATATACCGTGAGTCTAGCCCTGTCAGGTCACAGCTTGATATTAGTTAATTTTCCCTACTGAAAACTTTGCCAGCAGAGTTTTCAATGATGCTACAGATGAATCCCAGCAGCAGCCCAAGTATCCAGCCAAGTAAGAAATCCTTAAAGTACAACGATGTCATTCCTGAGAGCCTAAGGCTCTCAAACTCTAAACTCTGGACAATGGGGCAAACATCTGGAATTTGGTTTCCAAATTGCCTGCCTGGCTGATTTGCTTAATATTAATGCAAGCCCAAAGGAAAAACTCAACACCAGGGCTCTCTAGCAATGGCTGCAAGGTATGTGATAACTGGGGTGCCAACTATAGAAACAGGAGCTTAAGGAGAGGAGAACTTTGCAGACAGAGGAGAAGCTGATAACAGGTTGCATCCCTTGAGCTTCGGGGTTTATTAAAAAAAAAAACCAAACCACCACCAAAACAAAAAACTCTCAAACGCACAAAAACACAACAGTGTTTTAATCTGCTCATTTGTATAATCTATA
This sequence comes from Himantopus leucocephalus, assembly GCA_003993805.1. Classification (NCBI taxonomy): domain Eukaryota; kingdom Metazoa; phylum Chordata; class Aves; order Charadriiformes; family Recurvirostridae; genus Himantopus; species Himantopus leucocephalus. Next base: position 8,972,729 of record RSEF01000011.1, on the reverse strand, counting down.
GTAAAGTCTAATGGCAAACCCAAGCAGTGACAAGGACCAGACCATGCAGTCATGCTCCCTCATGCTCCCTCATTCTTCCCTCTCCTGGCCAGACAGACCCATCCCTTCTTCTTGAACTAGCTCTCATGTTCACTGGGACTGAATTTAGTAAGCAAGAAGACTTTTATTTATTTTTGCTGGGCCAGCTGGCTGAATCATTTCAAAACCATTCCATTAACATCAGAATGAGCACAAGGCAGGGAGGAGGAATAGTAAGGAAAAAGGTTTTTTCTTCCAGTTTTGATAAAGCTGTTAGACCATCTTACCCTCTTGTCATGTAACTTCACTCACCCTCTAATTATATAAACCCAGACACACTTTAGTGTTTTTCCAGTGCTTTCAGGCATTTTCCAAAATGCCTTTTTGCTGCTAAAAGGCTCTTCATCACTGAATAGTGCTGGTGAAAAAGAAGAAATGCAGGTATCCAGCTAGATGCGCATGATGATAAACAAGTGAGTTAAAGGTAAAATTTGCATCCAGATTCTGCATAGGAACAAGCTCTACATTGCTCCTGGTGAGCAGTGTTTCTACTCACTTCAAATCATGGCCTGTATGACAGGTGCTATTTTCAAACACTTTCGCTCATTAGTTGGTCCTGGGTTCAGGCTTGATGGATAATACTCTCTGTACATAGTCAGGTACAATAGAAGGTACAAACTAACAGCTCCATTTATGCTTTTGCTGGACAGCTTAGAAGTGGATGCAAGCCATTTAAACAAAAAAAACCCAAACCCCACAAAACAAAAAACTCCCCACTTTTGGTGTTCCTTAAGAGGTTAGGCCGCCCACAAAGACACTGACAATGAGAGAACAGCTGAGTCCTACCCCGGGAAGAAAAGATGACGTAACACTCAAATGTCCTAGGGAGGGATGCCAGAAAAAGGACAAGAAGGTGGCTATAAACTTCTAACAAGTTTAAGGTCAGCTAAAAAAAAGTCCTGTACCTGGTAACTGCATGAGAACAGGGCATCCAATAGCTGTTCAGTGACATGGTGATTGACATGAACATCATGACTGGCAGCAGAAACTAAGTGTTGAAAGTACTACCCCAAGAGAGGTTTGCGTCTTGCTCCCGAGCACGACTTTGCTGAGCTAAGCTGTACCATCCCACCCAGCAACGAGGTCACAGCCCCAGCAATAATTTTTGATCATATTTATCTGTGGAGCTATCAAGTCCCACCTTTTAAATCACGGCATTGAGAGCATAAGGGTTTATCATATTCATATTAATGGCATACTTAATGCTGCCACCAGCTCTTTCCTATTGAACAAGTGCCTTTAAATTCACAAGCCTTTTGCCATTTATCTGTTTGATTCTCAAAGAACAGCAAATTAAAAATTGCACCACTAGGGTACCAAGATACCAGAAATTTCCCTCCAGGCACACCGTCAACAAAACTGCTGAAAGCAGTGCAATGAACAGAAAAGCTTCAGACTCCTGTTTGAATCAGCTGTGTGTCTACATAACCAGGTCAGAAAGAAGTGACCACGGGAGCAGTTAGTCCTCAAAAGAACAACCGTTCCTGAGTCCTGAGCTGATCTCAGTGATACCTTGACAAAATCTTGTTGACAAAGTAGAATAAATGGTTGCTATTCGAAGCAGCTCCCTGAGGGAATAGGTGAAGTCCCAGTTCTCATATCTGGCTGCTGATAGGCTGCTGATATTTTACTACAGGATATGCTGACATCTAGCAAAGGTTAGATTCGTTTTCAGAACACTCAGCTTTTGCACATCTGCAAAAGATAGATTAATAATGAGTGTATGCTATACATATTCAGTAAAAGAGTATTTCAACATGTCTATTTGTGTATTCAGGAGAAAGGCTAGAATAGAAATTTTTATACTCTTCTCCCTTGACAACACATTTTCCAGGGTGCCCTATGCTACAAGCTCACATGAGTCAGAAAGGAGTAATCCTTCATCTCAGCACTGAGAATGGATAGATACATGGATTGCAGGCCACAGAGCCTGCACCACAGCACTCTTGTTGTATAATACTAAAACCAGAAGTTTGCCAAGTCAAAGTGGACATCCTTTAAAATGATACCGTGTAAAGCGTTCAGTGCCATTAATGGAAAGGACAAAAATATAAATTCAGAGATTTATACATCACCTATTTTACTTAAACAGAATAGAGGTATCTGCCCACTTAACAGCAGAATTTGAAAAGGTTACTATTGCATAACATGGTAAGATACAACAGGGGTTAAACTACACAATGCTACTGAAAAGTTTGGATATGTTTTTAAATTATAAAATGGGATTGTTCACCTATGAAGCCTTAATTTTTGCATTTTCAAGTGTCAATTCAGATTTTATGTTCTCTCATAAATCTAAGGCATTTGTTCAGCTACATGGCCTCGTGCACAGATTTTAAAACATATTTTTATGCAGGTGTCCAGCACGTGGACTCCAGCTAGCCTGAAAGACAGGAGTTAAGTAAGACTCATAATGAGGTCATGGAGGTTTTTAATTCTTACAGTTACTGCTCCTTTGAATGAAACTATTAATGGAATTATAAAAAATTAAAATTTAAGCATTCAGCTCACCAGTTGCTGCAGTTGTCCAAATGACAGCTTAGTATTCATCTATCATCCTTCACAGGTTGCACAAAATTCAGGAGGTAACATCAGATAGAGATCTAGAAAACTCAGGAAGTAAAGTGTTTTTAACATCTTCAAACTATTTCTTCATCGCCATGCTATATAAGTATTGCTGATAAAAAGAATGCCGTATCAGTCTTTCAGTTAATATGAAGTTATACAACTGAATTGGGATATAAAAATGAAAGTTTTACTGTCTGTCAGTTAAGTATTAGCCTGAGTTAGTCTCAGAAGAAGATTAAAGCCTAATGGACTGTCTTGGTCACACAGATGTAATGTGAGCCCAATACAAGCCTGCTTTGCTGTAGGATTTTTTTACATTATTTTTTTAAACCTCTCCTGGGGATTTGTCGTCCTGATACAAGTTGCTGGTTGAGGAAACAGTGTTCTTGGTCTCAGCTATAAGACTGTATTGGTCCTACAAAATCTAGGAACAATGTTACACATTCTTGAACACCATTAATGGCACTTTAGAATCCCGTTCACAGGCTGACAAAGAATCAAGATTGAGCCTTTTTTCTGAATCAGAAGAGAGCAGAATCTTCAAATACAATGGCAGCCAAGAAACTGATGACTCTCATCCCACTCAGTTCTATTTCAGTTGTTAAACAATTATAGTACAAATATTTGATGTGTCTAAAATAGTGTAAAGAATTACCAAGTTGATTTATTATTTCTGTGAAATCTCTTGAGTCATGAACTGATAGAATATCAGCAAAAAAAGACAGCAATGATAGAAAATGAGGAGATGGCAGAGAATAAAACCATTTCTTTGCCTCAGTGTTGATCATACAGCTGGCCAGCATATAAATCTCTTCAATGGATAGTCTTCATTGAACAAAACCACATTTTGTTTAGAGATACCAGCAGAGCCAGGGATACACAACTGCGGTGCATCTGCCGATAAAGTTCGTTGATAGGCCTCAGTTAATTTCAGGTAAAAGAATTAGTTAAGACATGCAAAGAGGGAACTGACCCCCAAACTGACACACATCTATGCAACGGCTAAAGATATATTCTGCATCTTCATCTATACTTCATCCTCTGTCATTCCATTTTTATCACTTTTATTATCTATACTAGCTAGCTGCTATCAATACATTCATGCTTTCAATTTACTCTCCAACGAAACAAATGCCTGGGTGAGATAATACTACCAGATGTAAGGTATAGGAAAGCAGGTAGCCAGAAGATTAATTACTGGGTTTAAAAATAGATTAAGAAAAGACAGAACAAAGTATAGGAATAAGCTTTCAACAGTGTGGTGAAAAAACACTGTTACAGAACCCCTGTATATTCCATAATAATCAGTTATCTGGGAAATGGAACAAACATTCAAGTGTTAAATGAAAGTGCCAATGGCCGATAAACAGGAACATAAGTGTTTCTCAAACAATAACACAGCATATAAATCCTAAAGAGAAACATAGGAAAACAAACAGTGAAAACCCATGCTGACAAAGCTGTATCATGCACAGAAAAAGAGCAAGTATAGACTCAATTTAGATAATTTCAAGGTTTTTTAGAATCTGTAATCACTCTGAAAAAGTGATGCAGTGTGACCAATGAAAAAAGCAAAGTAAGAGTGGCAAATGCCATTCGTGAAAACTCCACCAACTGGAGAAAGCAGATCTTGCATCAAGCAAAATATATTGCTGTACCATTGAGGGCTTCAAGATACCAAGTTGCAATATGTACCCCTTGACACTGTACGTGGACAAGACTAATGCATAGGCTAGGCCTGAATACTTGGTTTTCTAGAAGTACACATAGCCATGTTTTTAGGACCCTGGAGGTGACAACAGACATGGATCAACCAACACCCAGCCTGAGGGATTTTCGCAGTGTATGTTCCCCAGAGAACATGGCAAATGGGGAAATCCTAGTACCATCTGAAACTATCCCCCCTGTAAAATTACAGTTGTTCTTCAACTGGAGTTAACAAAAGTTCATGTAAAAGTATCCTGAAAGAAAAAGGCGTTTCAAGATTAGTAAGGCTGTTAAGCACCTTTAAAAGACTCTTGAATATATTAATGAGAGATACTGAAATGGAATAGCACTGTGTTTATTTCCATAAAACTGAGCATTATAGCAAAGGGTGATACTCACTCACAAAAGATAACTATCTATCTTTTATAGGTGTGAAAGGCCTACTATATAATTTATACAGCATACTCTTTTAGAGTAATGCTCAGTTTATGTACCTTTACAATGTCTTTACACATAAAAATTATATACAGCCATCTTCACAGTTATAAACAAGGCATTTATGGCAAAGCCAGCAAACTTTCTTGGAAGGATTATTCTATTTCCACATATTAAATATAGTAAAAAGGGTATTTAATTTGTACTATTTCTTTACAAATACAGCTTCTTTGGCTGAGCCCTAGACAAAACAATATATTTGTGAAGCAGATAATTTTTTTAGAAGGTCAAATATCAAGGACTTATTAAAAATGCATCCCGTTTTTCAAGAGGAAGAAAAGCCCTAGCCAAGTGGTTTGTTCGTCATCAGCACAGAAAAAAGTAGGGAAAGATGTAGCAAAAGTAAAAACAGTAAAAAAAAAAAAAAAGTAAAAACCTCCTCTTTGGTTTTTGTGATCTCCTACTGATATTATTTCCCTATGTATATCTTCCTCCAGAAGACATTATCAGCTAGAAAGATATTGTTGAAGAGCTGCTATGCAGAAGCAGATTCCACACCAAGTATTTGACGTGCCACAGAATTCCCCACTTCCTTTCCATTGCAGGTGCTGCTCCTAACTGAGAATACAGAGTCACAGAAAAGACCAGTCCTCCTCTTCACTCGGCAACCTGGAGATCTGCTGCTTAGTATCCTTCTAGCCACACACAACACATCTACTCACTCCTCAGCTCTGCATTCACAGATTTTAGTATCTCACAGAAGCTATACACAATGACTGATGCTAATTTCTCTTTCTCACTTGTGACAGAAGTGTATGGTTTTAGAATAGGAGACTTTGTGCATGCAGACAAACAGCTTCTGACTCATTTAGCTGTAGTGGTAATTCAATTACCTGTTTCCTTCCTCGCCTAGCTTGTGTAAGGTCCCCAGAATAAGGGCACAGGCATTACCAACGACTGCGCTGGTAGTGTAGTATTTTTAATACTGTGTTTGTTATCCATTCAAAGCAAATGCTAACCTCAAAAGTTGGATGTACTGGGTCAGATTTCAGTAAACTGTTAACCAGCTTACTTTCAGAGCTCTTACCTCCTAATCAAACAGCTCCTCTTTTAGGACAGAAACAGCATCACATTGTGAGGCCTAACACAGGCTACTATAACCAGCTGTGATCCTTACTGGAGCTAATGCCACTTCCAACCTCAATTATAGCAGCACAACAATGGCCAAATGAACATGAATGGCCAAATGACATGAACACAATGGAGACTTCAGCATGAGCTGTTGAACCCCAATCAAGAAATATATCTAATGCAAATACGACCTGCTTAAATGACACAGAACTTCCTTATTCATCCAAAAGATCATGTATTTGGCTTAGACTTTGTATATGACTAAGATCTCAAAATCTTGGGATTGTTATCTTGGGATAACACTCGATGTTCAGGTCATGGCTGAACAGTAAGACTTAATAACATCCAGATTATTTCATGTTAGTAAAAAGTTTCTGCTCTTCAGTAGTACAGATATGGCAAACAACTTCATCAGACACAATACTATTGTTATCCATAATATTCTGGTATGCTCCTCTTATCAAACAGTAATAAACAAGAAGAAAACATCACTGGTAATTTATTGACATGATAACATGCTGATTGTTATTATCTGAAGAGTAAAAAAATATCACTAACATCTTGATGTCATTCATGTTTTCAACTAAATGCTTACAACAGAAGCTCTCTATACAACTCCTACCTTGCTTTATCTGAGGATGCTGGGAATTCACTATAAACAATTACAGTTCCAATGAATCTGCTGTAATAAATCTGGACATAGCATGGGATGGTTAACTTTGCTGACTTTCATATTTGAGTGAGTTTCCCTTTTCACTGAAGAACATACTGTTAGGAGAAACCTGGTTTATAGTGCTGTTGGGGGAAAGACCAACATCGTAACATGGCAACTATGCAGTGAGGGAAACAAAAGAATGAAGGCGCAGTACTGGGCAGAAAAACAGTTATATTTTTACAGAAACTTGTTGGTTTCTTCCTCTTCTATTACAACTCAAGGCTCATAATTTCTTTGCTGTGGTTTTCCACCTCTCTCTTGTTAACTTACTTCTTCTGTCTCAAGGCCTTTCTACTCCCCACCACATCACATGGATAACAAAAGAAATGGTGCAAGTCCCATGGCGGGACAGTTTAGTCTCTGAAATTCAAGTTCGTAAGAGAGGAGCTCTACCACTGCAAACTTCCACAGGCTGCTTCCAGGGTGTCCCACACTACCCAAAACTACCTCTGAAGATGGAATACTAGTTCTGTTAGATACAGCTCTTCCCATCCTACATGTCTGCTGACAATTATTTATTGAGTACTACATTAATAGTCTTCCAGAGTCAGTGTGCCACTAAGCAATTATCACAAGTAACACAAAGGTTTAGGTCCCCACTACTGAAGTATAATCTATCATAAAATCTCAGAAGAAAGATTTTGAAGTGGATACAAAATTAGCACAGATCCCTGTCCGTTCTCAGATACTTAAGAGGAAAACACTTCACCTGCAGTCACACAGATGAAAAACATCACTAGCATTCAGCCAAAGCAAATTACATTTTAAGACATAAGGTCATTTGTAGTAATCTGTTTTTACAAAGGATTACATTGTTTTAAAATTACCAAAATGAGACATTTTGATTTTCTTTAGATTTTTTTTTTCTCCCTCTCCAGATTATCTTTTCAAAACCATCATCAAAATTCTGGTCTTCTACTGATTCACGAAAAAACAGACCAGAGGAAGGAGATCTCAAACTATTTCCCACCGACCTCTGTTAGATACTGTTCTTAGATCCAGTAGCTAAGCATCTTCTTTAAAGTTATTACTGTAACTGAAATCTCAGCAAATATGTCAATGATTTTTAAGATACCATTGCAGGACTGTACATTGTAGCTGGATTCATCTGTATAATGTTTCTCGCTGCCCTTTTACCAATGCCAACAGAACATAAAGTATGTTCTGTGTGACAAGGGAATGACTTTGCCTTTGCATAACTCTCTTTCTGCCCAGAAAGTACAATAGATGAAAGGGGTCTTGGATGGGTCGTCCACTCAAACAGAAGTATTAAACATATTACTAATCTGTCATTCCTTGTTCCTGCTTCATGACTTGTTAGAATGTTGTTTTACTGACTCTATCCTCTCTTGTTTTTTGGAGGGCTTCTTTTTTTGGGGGTGGGGTGTTGTTTTTTGTTTTCAAAGATATTAAATATAGAAGCATGGTAGAACTACTTATATGTATACCAAAAAAAAATTCACATGCTTGGCATTCTTATTTGACCACTTGTCATATCCACAGTATTGAAAATTTCCAAGGAGAAGCCCATTTCTAATGCTGGAGTCACAAAGAAGTTTAAAGGTATAAAAAACAAGAAGTAAACCCCAAAGTCATAGACAATGGCACTCTTCTTCTGACAAGTATACTTTAATAAGACATTATACTTCCTTATTCTTTTAAAATGTAGCAGGAACACTGTGATTAGCTTAATGGAAATAAGCTATGACAGATTTTGGTTAAAAAAGATACAATTTTCACTGTGGGGGAAAATTATTTTCTCTATAATATTTTAGTATAGAGATTCTGTAGAAACATGTAAGTCCAAATGAGGACAATTTCACCAATAATCTCAATCCTGCTATTTGTATAAATCTTACTTTAACTGTATTCAGATACGTAATATCTACAGAAAGCGGTGGACACTGCAGAACTTTAAAAAGGAAATGCAGTTTAAAAGATTCAAAACATTGGTTTCCTTTTCAGCGATTTCCAAACCAGAATTATTTTAAAAAAAATTATTGTTATAAAAAACTTTTGCCCTGCCAATCTAAGAAACTTTTTTCATGGACAGATTCCAAATGCTGTTAAAGTTGTGCTTCACTGAGATTAATAGTGATGTAAAGGGAGTTGTGAATTTTATTACAAGAATGTACTGAGGTATTGTCTAGAGGCAGCAATTAAGCACTGGCAAGTATTTCTATGTCCTAATTCCTAGTAACAAAAATTCAGAGAGCTTGAAACTGTACTTGGGTGGAATATAAAGTTTGATAACATGCACTTGTTTGACCTGGAAATCAAAAGCCCAATACACAATCCTAAGTCCTTATACACACAACCAGTCTCTCCAATCATAGTACACTGAAGTTATTTCTGTGCACTTGAGTTTTACTTAGAAGAGAATCCTGCTGACATTAAAGTTTCTTTGCACAATTTGACATACTGCTTTGATTTTGAAAACTCATTTTTGCTCTCATTTCATCTATTACCCCCAAAACTTCTTTGGGACTTAAATCCTTTGCAAAAGCCAGCCAGCTGAAAAAAAGGATTTCATATCTTAAGAGCCACAGCCACACGTAGACCTGCCATGCCAGATGGCTTATATAGGGCATATATATTCCTCACCCCTCTGTAATAATGTTTCTCTTTCCTGACATCCACCTCCTCCTTCACTAATATTACAATATCACCAGGCAGGGAATCAGGGAGGAGAAATACGGACTACTGTCCACTTTAAATTCATTGCTTGCTTGTTGCATGTTATTCAGTAAATGAAGCATAAATACACCCTTCACACAAGAACTTTTGAGGATTCCCCATGCTCTTCTGTAGATACCAATGCAACCTGTAAGAATCTGGCTGGTATTGGGCAAGAGCGAGGAGAGAGTCTGGGACATCACAGGGATGTCACAAATCAGAGTCGTGCAGTGCAATACAGAAACACAGCTTCCATGGGGCAGCAGACAATAACCAATATTTATTTTGTTTGTTTTGGATCATTAGCAGAGAAGTCAACATATCCCACACACACCAGCTGTCGGGGGCTATCTAGAGAATGCTTCACTGGGCACAGAACTGTAGAACTCAAGAGATAAAAATGAGCCAGTCCAGGCCTTTTCAGAATGAAATTGTTTCTTACACAGCTCCTGCCTACGGCTTCTGCAGTTTAGTTTTAAAAGCCCCTGATAGTAACAAAGTACCTGATATTCAGCTTACCTTTCCCTTTTTCTTAATTTCATCTTGGTTCTCCTGATTATGTTACCATGTACCACACTAATTGGTGTTCACACATGGCCAACTCAGCTACAGCTGGTCAAATTTACTGTGTCACACATCTAGCGCAATTTGGGATTCCTTAAAATTCCAGTTGTGTTAGTTATAAAAGCAAAAATACAACTGCACTGTTTTCATGGTTCTTTTCCTTTTTCAAATGGTTTGTGCTACAGGAAAGACAGGATGTCAATTTGCATATACTTGTTTCCCACTCCTCCCCCCACATCAATGAGCTCAAACTACCACAGATGTATTTAGGCACTGTCATAAGAGAAGTGCTCCACTCACACACCAAACATCACGCACATCCCCCACCCTACTTCCAGACATCCAGGATAAATCTACTAGCAGTTTTGTTTGTGATACTGTTCTCAGATAATGCTAGTGTGTTTCACCAAGAAAAGAGCAGTCTGCAAATTAAAAAAAAACCCCATAAATATCTGCATTAAAGTAATGGTAATGCATTCTAAAATGAGCTATAAAAATTCTATAATACTAACATCTCCCTCACTACCCATATAATTGTTTCACAAATTTAAGGTATGATTGTGAGCTAATGTAACATATCTGCAATGCAGGCAATTGCTACCAACCTATTCTACAGGACAGGAGGCCAAGTGATATAACCAGGGTTATATGGACAATCTGTATTAAAGCACAAATCAATCTCATGCTAACATCAAGCCACAGAAAATTTCTTCCTCTGAAAATTAAGTTATAAATTTCTCATAAATTGTACAAAGTGATAGGGTTTAAACAGATGACCGCTTACACTCATACAAATACCTTGCCACTACACTACCAAGCCAGCACTTTTCTTTCTCCCTTTGTCTAATTCACAAGAACACAGTAATTTCCATTTTAGTATGCCAAAGGACACAGCACATCTCTGAGAGGTGCAGATTGAGATAAAGTCTGTTCCACCTACATCAGGGGACAGGGAGTAACTAATGTAGGTTAACACAGAGCAATCTTTGAAAAAAATCTCTAAGCATGCTGACAAGAAAATGACTTTTGCCTGAGGCAAGCTGGTGGTTTGTGGGATCTCCCCAATCACTTCTTCACCTCTCCATATTTACCACCGAAAAGCATCTCCTCCATCAGAACAGCTGTATGCAACAGGAGACTGGTTTAGAACTTCACGGCATATCAAACCAGAGCAGCAGGGCCACGCTGATTTGGTGAGTACTGCATCTATTTTAGCACCACGCAAATTCACAAAATAGGTCATGATCTAACCCAGGTCACACGGGTTTCTATGGACTCAAAATCAGGCAGAAGAATCACAAGGCAAAAAGCCCACGTGAGGGAACGGTGCAGCATAATGCAGTGCTACTGCCAAGGAAAAGCAGAAGGCGCCAGAGGATAGATTTTCATCACCACAAATGTGTTGGTCTTTTTTTTGGTAACAAGAAAGTAAATAAAAGTTATTTTTCTTTACCACAAAAGGCTTGCATTGAACCTAAAATGAATGAGTGGGCTGGCATTCATCCGATATGAACTGTAAGTGTGCTTGAAAGCAGGCTTTATCCATCCTGGTGCCCACCAGGCTATTGTACACAGCCGTGCAGCCACTGCGTCTTTCCTGGCAAGCGGCAAGGCTCTCTCGTGCCCTCGGTGGCACGGTGGCCGGCAGGCGGCACGGCCGCCCCCAGAGCACTCCCCAGCAGCCACGGCAACTCAGTTAGCACAGGGAGGACCAGAAACCCACCTCCTTGTACAACAAAACTCTCCTGCCTCCCTCGCTGAGGCATTACCGTGTAAGCACAGGTTGCTTCCAAGGCACTTCATAAGAACGTGAACATGAACTTCATAAGAATCTTGAGTACGTCACCAGCGATTACTAAGATTTAGGTGGCAGCACTTGAGCGCAGACACCAAAGTGCATCACCGTTCACACCTCGGAAGGACAATGTCCTGTGGGGTGATCTCTATCCACATGGCCTCACCCCAGATTTTGGCTGTCGATGTCCATGATCTCTGGCGGGCGGTGCCGGGGCTCCCTGTGAGGAGAGGGCGGGGCCGCCCAGGGCCGGTTCCCGCCAGTTCTGCAGCCGCCCCAGCGCAGGGCACAGCTGAGCCCCTCAGCGAGGCTGGGGCGCCTCTGTGGAAAACTGTTTGAGACAGGGCAAAACGCTGCCCGGCAGCGAGGGGAAAGAGTGAGGAAAAGTGCGAGGAAAAGCGTGAGGAAAAGCACCAGGAAAAGTGTGAGGAAAAGTGTGAGGAACGCCCTGCGTGAGGAGGGCGGGAGGCCAGCTTTGTGGCCCTCCTCTGCCCTGCTGACTGCACCCCTTGAAGCCCCACTGAAACCAGAGGTAAGATGACACCAGAGAGGACACAAACATGTCTTGCAAATGTAACAGAGCAGCAGGCTCCGTTTTACCAGGGAAAACAAAGGGAGACAGAATTTCTCCATCCAACAGGAGCCAACGCCTGGTGTGACGCCACTGCAGGTGCTCGGCCAGTCCTGCTGCCTTCCACCACAGCGGCTGCTGGCCACGGGGACAACTGCCCATCCAGACAGACGGACAGTGAGCTGGTGACATCCAGACCTGTCTCTTATATGGTAAGCTCCCCAAATTGTCACACTCTTCAATTTCTGCATCTTTCTGAAAGTAATGCGTCCAAGAAGCAAGCAAATGAGCACATCTCAACGTAAGATCACCAAACAATTTAATAGGTATTCATAATTACTTAAGGAAAGAAAAAGCAGTGTCCAAGCAAATTCCTGCACTCAAACACACCGAGTACTCTATTACACCACACATCACGCCCCAGCAGTAAGAAAAAATGGCAAAAAGCAGATTCAAAGGACTCTGCTTGGGTGTCTGTAAGAACAGCTAAAATAAATATTCCTCCTCATCAAACACTTTAGCATACTCACTCCCCTAGAACTATTTGCACAGCTCTGAACTGCTTGGGTGCTAGTCAAATGGATTTGAACACACACACACCCATCTTTTACTTTCATTTTTTCAAAATGCTTGAGAGACTATGTAATATTTAATAAACTACACCTAAGACTCAGTAATATACCATTCATATATTTTACATTATATGACACCATTTTTATTGTGCATGCAATATTTTTAATTTATTTTTTTCATTAAAGATAGCAATTGGTATTATACATTTTTACAACAGAGAAAATATTCACCCATTCACTTCATGCAAATGAGATTTCCAAATATTAAAGAAATCTGAAATTTCTTTATAGATTTCTTATTACTAGTAGTACTCATTGCCATTGAACTGTATGGAGAACAAAAAAAGGAAGAAACCAATTCACCTTATTGAATATGTCCATAAATCTAATATATTAAAATTAAATTCAAGCTGTAAAACAAATATATTTCACTTCAGGGAAAAAAAACCTGGGGTGCTGAGAAGCAGGATAATTTTTTTAAAAATCATGTAAGGAAAGAACTGATAATGAAATGAATAAAAACATAATAATAAGAAGCACACTGGCCTGTACTCATCGACACAGGGAATACCTTAAATCTGCACAGAACTGCATGGGTTGTAATATAGTTCCCATCTATACAGACTATTCTTGGAAAATTGGGATGCCAAGGGAGAGTAGGATGCTTATTGGGAGGATGTGAAGACAGAGCACACAGTTAAACTCCACAGTCACCCCATGAAAAAAAGGTGGAACTGGTGGTTCCAATTTCAATTTTGTAGTAGGATCCCAAGACTTCAACAAGGAAAGTGGTACAAAGCAGATTTTGCCTCCTGAACTGCTCTAAGCTCACTGAATCCCAAAAGAGACAGACACTGGGAAAATGTACAAACGTGTGAATATCACGCGGTTAGGTATTTTTGGTATTTCTGGGGTGGCAATGCTGCCTTCAGCTACAGATTCTTTTTTAATATAGTGATTACTAAACATACTGGGCTTTGATTTATCAGAGATGATCTCAACTCTGATGGGTGGGTTCTTGTGCTGTGGGTGTTATAGCTGACACAATGAAATTGCATTTTCATATGCATCATCCACATTTAAAGTAATTTTTTCTCCTCTACTTCCCTAGGACATGTCTCTATATAAGAGCAGTTGCAAGTGTAAAGTTTGGTTTGGACCTCTCTGAAGTTCAAAGCTGCCCTGAACATTTAGATTCAAGACAGCTAATAATTGCCTAATATAGCCTAATAAATCCTGAAAAATCTTTTAGTAGACTCAAATTCAAGTTTTTGTAAAGGTCTGTTGGCCTTTGTGTTGATCCATTCCTATTTCCAAGGCCCAGCCCACTCATTTGTTTTTCATGTGCAGTTCAGACACCAAAGTAGACTGATTAGTTTCTGACTTTTAATACAGAGGTGCCTTTTTTTTTCCTAAAGAAATTTTAATTTTAAAATGCAATCTATCATTTGTGTAGAACCGGCAACAGCATGGATGTAAAGCTAAAAGAAGGTGATCAGACCCCAGAAATTTAATAATGTGGTGCTAGCAAGAACATTTAATTGATTTACAGCGCAGCTCAATATATAATCACTGTGCTATGAGTAAAGCTATGAGGTAGCCCATCAGTTCTTAGTGGGCTTCCTCAAGAGCTTCATTCACAAGCCTATTAATTAGCTGGGGTCCTTCAGTGTCCACCATTTAGATTTAAATCACTTGTTTCTCATTATGCTGTATACTATACACTGCAGGCCCGTAAAATCAGGCGTTAATGCTTCTATCAGCAGGGCTTCTGGAACTTTAATTATTATAGGTGAAATCTTCCTAATCCTTGCAAACAAAAATGATTAAAATACAATGAAGTAGTAGTCCAGGAATAGTGTTAAACACTGGAGTATGGTCAAATACCATAAAGTTTATTCCTCTTAGTAGGAAAGAATACTTACATCAATATATTTAAAAAAATGCCAGAAAACAACATGTTTTTTCATGCAAATTCAGAAAGTGAATAGATAAATTTAAGAGGCTTTCAAGTTCTTTAAATGCTGCATTTTTCATCATACACTTTCTAGACTTGGTGATTCAGTTCACATGAAAAATAAGAGAGACCACAGGTCTAAAACTAACACCAATATTTGCTAAGTGTGTCACATGCACAAAATAATGATATCTATATTTAATTATTTTTAATACTTAGTTATTCATTCAAATTGAATACTTCCATATAAAATGAATTATTGCATTACTTAATGTCATGTTTCTCACTTATATTTGAGCATGGCTTTGATTTACATTGCAAACTAAGATCTACAGATTGTCAGTGTCAGCTTCAACAAATAAAAAGAGCAAACAGGACAGGATTAAACAATAATATAACAGTTGCAAATCAAATGCTTTCTACACTCCTGTGGAATATAAACAGCTGTTTCCTGGGTTTTTAAAAATATATTATGATTTAAGTCTCCTTAACAATTTGACAGAATAATTTTATAGCACTTTAAAACCTGCAAATGAATCTGACAAGCAATGAAGAAAAAATGTTCCCAGTACCATTTCAAATCATATTTGTTGTGCAACACAAACAAAATTTAGAATTTCACTTTTAAACTAAAGCTACATCATCATCTGTGACTTGTGATACCTAAAAGAGTATCGGAGAACAGCAATCTTTCAGGCTCACATCCAGCTCTGAGGTTCACATTTTTCACTTACATTCCCTTGTCCAGTGTTTAGCTGTTACTTATTTTTTCAGTGAAAATACTACCACAACAGCAAAATCCCCCTTTTCACCAGCCATGCTAACCAAAAAGTATTAACACTTAACAAGACGGGATCCTATACCTCCAATACACATACAATAGCCCATTTAGGGATTCAGTCTTGCAAATTATCTATCAGATTAGGATGTAGAAAAAAAATATGATGTTGTTAATTAGAACTTCCTTATTACATTATATAAGATAGAAAAATATAAACACCTCAATGGTTTATGTTATGGTATAAACCTTGCAACAGTAAGAGTTAAAATTAAAACCAAAGCAAATTACCCCAATTGGCTATGATTAGACTTCTTGCACTGTCCTGTGAAGCAGCTGGTGCTTGCTGCTCTTGGGGCAAGGACACTGCCTCTCCAATACCATTGTTCTGATTGCCTACCATCCTATACTCTTTAAATCCATCTTACTGGGGCATTGTATGCAACATCTAGAGAAATTAAATAAAAACAGAATTTTTATCATTTAATAAAAACTGAATTTCAGTTGCATTGAAAACAACCATTCATTGGGTCAGAACTCTGCTAAAGACAGTAAACCTTACAGATGAGAGGGAGGAAAATGCTTATTGCAATACCTCTGAATTACAGAGGATGTACTATTGCATTAATACACACTGCTGGGTAGCATTTAGGAAATGTTAAAAAGAGACAAATTGAAAGAGATAAAAACCCATATACTGCTATGAAGCTTAATGCAAAATTCCCATAGATGCCAACAGATAACTCTATCCCAGTGTGACAGGTTTGGGGCTAAAGGCAGAACTGTTAAAAATACTTTGAAGATTACACCAGATTTTGAGATTCCAAAATTAAAACATTTCACAGTAGTGACTACCATGAAAAGTTTGGTTACATTTTGCAAACCACATATAATAAAGCTTTGTAAATTAATGTACAGAAGTACCCTAATATATTATCCCCCTTGAAGTCAATGAAACGCTGTTGAGAAAAGCCTGATGGTTTCATTCTAGCTACAGCGTTATTAAGCAAAATACCCAGCAGATGTAGTAAATAAAACCCATGTGTCAGTACCTGACGACCCTCCCTTACGCTGTGTATTAGTGCCACAGCTTTGTCTGGGTACATATTTTGCTGTTTTATTTCACATCTAATTGTAGTTCTTGTTCACTAAGGCTTTGAAAATCTCTGTGAATCTTAGAAAACAAAGTTATTAATTGCATTGTCCTGTCAGGATTGAGACTGAAGGGTAACTCCATCTTTCCATATGCCATGTCCTATAACAGAAGTATGCAGGTCTCTATTTCAGTAACTGCTTTGTTCAGGGACATTGAATAACAGTTGTACTGAATATGCATCTATTTATGATATGTCAGTCAAAGCCTCTAAATATAGTAACACTAAGCTCCAGCAACATTCTTGCAGGGCAATACTTCTTAGTAAACACTCATGGATGGATATTGGAGGCTGTTTCTCTTCGCAGTAAAAAGCCAAGGCTATATATACTATCACTGTTCACAAATAAGCTGTAGGACAGCTGATATTCCTTTTTAGGTGACACCATGAGCTCTGTTTTAGCACTTTGAAGAAAAAAGCCCCTTGAATTAAAGACCTTGAATTAATTCACATAATCATTTTAACACTGCTGAAATCTACAAAACACCAATGAGATATTTCACTTGTCCTATTCAGGTGGAAGAATCCTGAAGCCTGGAGTAGTTCATATACTATTTCACATGCTTTCCATCATCACCTTCCACCTTCAGCAAAATCATTTACTGTCTTTCACTCTAAAGGTTTATTAATTTGATCAAAGGCAAAGGATAGGTAGTATGTTCCACCAGTTAATAAAGTTTATAAAGCACTAGGGGATCTACTTGGATGAGAATCATCACAGAAATGCAAAACTTAATCAGACCAAAAACAGCTGCTAATGCCAGAGAGATGTAAAACTCATTTAGAAATTAGAAGGGGTGGCTGAGCAAGCAGACAAAATTGAAAAGTTGTATTGTGAGACACAGGCACAAAAACTTTTAACCTTAGTTAAGGTTAGACTTTTAAGGCCTAAGAAAGTACTGTGAAAAGCACCTGGGGTGAGTAGTTGAAAGGATACTCCGACACAATGGATGTGCTCATCATAAGAGTTCACAAATGGGGGAGTAAGTGGTTCTAGCTGAGAAAAAAACATTTAAAAAAATATTTAAACACTGAAGGTCTATCAACATTATAAGCCAGGAATTACAAAAATTAGAAAGCTTTAAAAGAGCACTGTGTAATCCAATGATGGTTGAAAGAGTAACCTGCAAGCCAGTCAGAGCAGATGCATCAAAGGTACGGTTCTGTGTTCAGGATGGTTCTGGACTACTAGTCACACGCAGACTTAATAATAACATATCCATATGTATAACAGTATTCATTTGCCAATAAAACACTAATATTAAAAAGGACCAAATGAATGAAAACACTGACTTTACTGCACTTCAAGATAACTCCACTGGTTCAGGTGGGGGTTATTTTGTAAATAAATCAGGTGATGTAACAAGTGTTATAGTGCCATCTAGTGCGAACGAGGCGTTTGAATGAAGATGGCAGATGGGTGAAATCTCTGCAGCCCACAGCACCAGCACTGCCTGCCCAGCACTGCCTCTCCACTGGGGCCATGGTAGCTAGAGAGGCCATCCTGCTTCTTGCTATAAGTTAGGGAATCTGGTTCAGGGAGCAATAAGAAAAATATTTCCATTCTTGCTTTGGGTGAATCGTCACTCTGAGTATCAGTGTCGCACATTTAGCATTTTTAAGTATCTGGATTATATGCCTGGCTCCTTTTCTCTTAGTCACTTGCTCCTCTCTCAGTCATACAACTGAGAAGAGAGTTTTGCTGACAAACAGAAAATGCTCTGAACATGAGAAAATACAACTCTGATTTGCCTGAAAGAGAATAGGCTATGATCAGCTTAACAAGAAATTTCCAGTGAAACACTCACAACAATTCCCAGTTCACACAGACTGGTACTTAGGCTCTGGCCACTTTTGTACCTGCAACTGCTGAGAGATATAGGAAACCCAATTCTCTCATGATACCTTAAATTTTGACAAGGTGGTCGATGCATCAGGTGACAAGCTGACAAGAACAGTAAGAGGAACAGTGGTTAACTGTGTTTGCATCTGTTAAATTCTAAAGTGAAACTCTTAGACTTACCATACCACGGGAATTTTGCAAACTCTTTGAGGAGGAGATACAAACCCCAGCTGCTCAGAACGCTACAAAGAAAGGCTAGTTAGTTACTGTGCATGCAGGTGACCTTGGGGCATCTCACTCAGATCCACAGGGGAACTCTATGAAGGAAGAGCCACTCCAAAATGCCAGCTTTGTTACAGAATTTTCTATTCCATCTTTTGTAAAGACTGATTTGGGTCCAAAATGAGAATGTCCATTCATATCTTTGTCATGCAAGTGACAAATACTCATTAAATCCACAGCAGTTTCCATGTGAACCCTGGAGACAAAAAAGAAGTTCTAAGGCACAGCTGACATACCAGCTTCAGAGCAATTTTGTTCATTTAACTTCCTTCAAAATTATACATTCTTGTACAAATTTTGTAGGCAATACAGAAAAGCATAAAACTTCCTATAAAAATTCTGAGAGAATTGCTTTATGACACATGGGCTGTCCCTGCTACTTCACAGGGAAGGGCACCCAAAATGCACGTCTTGAGCAAGTACAGGAGATGCAATTCCACTAAGAGTACAGTGGAAACACCTTCTCCTAGCAGGACTGTATGAACAAGCTTCACTGCTTCACTTGCTATACCCACTGTTGCTCAGTTTTTGATGTCAGAGCTCTGCAGCCTAAGAGATACAGGCAATGAATCAAACTTGCTTTACACAAAATGAGAAAATTCCTCTTGAAAACACAAACCACAAATCACGAGCAGTACACTTGTCTCCTCTCCTGTCTACACACAAACATGCACATGTCCACTTTATAAGAGAAGTAAATGATACAATTACTACCTGCCCAACAACCACAATGCATGCAGAAATGTTTTCTATATTACTTTACTTCCTTAAGGTCTTTCACAGAATGATGATTCATAAAAATAACGCATGGGCCCAACATGGTTTCGTTGGATGGTCTCACTGTCCAAAAGCCAAAATAAAGAAGGAGGACAAGTTTGTTTGGATCTCTCTGATCCTGAGAAGGTCAGAGACTTGTTTTAGGCTCTGCTCAAACTACACTTGAAACTATCCTTTCTGGATGCAAGGAAGAAACGCAGCATTTTTGTTCTTCCCTAGCTCCTTCCACTTAGACATTCTGTATACAGAGGTGCCACATAAATCCCAAACCCTTTGTTTTGCCATTTATGGTTCCCTAGAGTCACATTACAATAGCTTTGATTAAAATACAAACCAAGTGAGTAATTGCAGGCTTTTTAATTTTACAGTGTCAGTTTGTCATTGTAATGGATATGTTGGAACACGGAAGTCTCTTAATGAATTAAAGGAAATGCATATTTAGAAGGACTTAAAACTGCCCATGACCAGCAACCTCATATACTCACACAAAAATAAGAGAGGGAGAACAACTTTTCTTGTCAGTGACACAAACCCCCAAGAAAAATGATGAACTATATGTCCTCCTGACTGCAGCTCTCAAAGTGCCCTGTTGGCTTCACTGAATATCATTAGGCGGAACTCTCATGTACTTAACTTTGAAAAGGCCCTTCCATCCATATATATCCACAATGCTGAAAAAAAGTTATTTTTACAACAGAGTTGAGCAGAAAATAAAAAGGAAAACGCTCAGTTAATATTGTTTGTCCCCTCCAATCTATAACATCTCATCTTAAAACAAGTAATACTTACATTTCAGGGAAGCTTGTTTTCCCTTCTGCATGTTGTTCATCGTTCAGTGTGCATTTCACAAAAGACACGGTGAGAAGCATATTGTAGTGGAAGCGCTGGAATACCATTTTTATTGTGAAGCTCTAATGAGCAGATCTAATTACACTTGGACTACCCCTCTGATAAGCTGAGTAAACCCAAGTATTGTTAAGGAAACTGATACATTTTTCCTGATGCACACTCCAAACAAGGAGGAAATCCATTTTGACAGCTGTTGTAAGTAGCAAAATACAGGGTTGAATATTTTTTGTTATTTAAAGGACAGCAGACTGAAATAATCATTAGGGATCTGCACACATATTACAAAAGTAATATTGGCTGGTAGAGAGCGTTTCATAAAGGAGGGAACCACTCCCACTCCATCTTTGCTACCAATCTTTTAAAGCAACAATAGGGAACAGCAGAACTACAATGTCACTGGTGCAGTCATGCCAAAGAGTATTTATGCATCGTTGTCCATACTGCTAGCTATTATTCTTCAAATAACACGTACCGCATTAAACTGAATTGTGAAGTAGAACATCACTTTTTCCTTCCACTTTCTGCACAAAAATTACATGCACATGTGTGCACACAGAGTGATAAATGCAGAAATGAATGCAATGCAAATTTCATCCCTTTCAGGGAAGGCACTTGTGGGCATTGAAAAAGAAGGGAAAAAGGGAAAAAGAAAAGGGAAAAAGAAAAGGGAAAAAGAAAAGGGAAAAAGAAAAGGGAAAAAGAAAAGGGAAAAAGAAAAGGGAAAAAGAAAAGGGAAAAAGAAAAGGGAAAAAGAAAAGGGAAAAAGAAAAGGGAAAAAGAAAAGGGAAAAAGAAAAGGGGGGGAAAAGGATCAGAAACAAAATATGTTTTTCCCCATATTCCAGAGCTACCAAGGCAGGAGCAGGGCTTTCTTCATGGACCATTGCTCCCCTCCCAGTGCCTCTTGGTGTATACACAGGACTCAAAGATTTCTGGTTTTGGTGGTCTCTGCTTTCTATAGCAAAGCAATTTCTCCAGCTGAAAAAAGCAGAAGATAACACCACACTAAGCTGTTTAATGCAGCTGTAACTCTTGCCTAGACTTCCTTGGCAACTTGCCAAGTTGCACTGTCAGAATGTCTCAATTTTTTTCCTGATTTTAACTTAAATCCTCAGACGTGACAAGCACCTGCAATTCATAATGATTAGAAAGTGGGAAGTATTCAGTAACTCTTCTGTTCCAGCCCTAAGATCATAAGCTTACTCCACACTCTAAAGATTTTAATAGCTTTTCCTCAGCATTTGTGCACCGACCTTTTAGGAAAGCATTTTTCATTTCTGAGAGATGCAGCTCTGGCTGGACCTAGCCAAACAGAGTGGCAGGGCAGGGTGCCACTGGATTTGGAAATAGGAAATACACATTTATACTCTGCATCCTTTTTCCATAGGGCTTTTCCCGCACTGACTAAGCATACTCCAAGATGATGTCATTCTGCTACTTTCTACCCACATCCCAAACCCTTCTTTTTGGATTTGCAGCTCTTTAATAGTGTCAACGCCACTCCACTGTAGTCCCCAAGTTTTACTGAAATTGCTATTTACTCACATTGATGACTACATTGAATACAACTCCAATTCAGCAAACACTTGTGCACCCACTTGATTTGAAGTATGCACATGGTCCAATTGACTTCAGTGAAGTAAAGCACATGGGTAAGGACTAAGACTGAACGCAAAGTACGTTTATGGTATACTGCCATACAATCACAGTTAGTATTGCTATACTTATGGTGACAAAACTTAACTAGATTTTTGTCCACAGGAACATCCACATCCACACCAATTACTCTGAGCAAAACTATTCACAGTGTCTCTTAAAATGATCCCTTCACAACCACTAATTTTGTAACTCTGGCAAAAATATCTCAATCCCCCCATAACCACCAATTTTATAACTCTTGCAAAAATATCTCAGTTCCCCAATCACTTTTATTTGGCAAACAATTTCTAATACATATAGGAAAAAAATATACTTTAACAAATTTACCTCCCTTCACTTGCATATGGTTTTCTGGTAAAAATCAGCCCTTTTCCCAAAAGCAGTACGTGTTTGATAAGCGTAAATTGACTCTGCTTCCATTTTTTAGCAGAGGGATGTATGTTAAGAAATAAAAATGCAAGCAATTGTCCCTTCTGCTTGCTATTCATTGCTCAAATACTGAAAGTCTCTTTATGAATAACATGAATTGATGTTCTTGTCAGTAGCAACAATATTTACAGAATGTATGTTACATTAAACAGGAAATTGAAAGTAAAGATGTGATTCCACTAAAAGAGACGTTGAAACATGCAGACTATCTCACCCTTGCCAAGTCTGCTCACCTTTTGTCAAGATGTTTTGCTTAGTATTCATAAACCTTTTGTATTTGATGTTGACTATTTAAATCAGTTATTATCTGTCAAAGTGGGTCTCTGCAAACATTTGTGATATCAGAAAGAAATAAACAGCAAGTTATTATAAAGCATAACAAAAACCTGGGATTTTTCATAAGCTATAGAAAGTTTCCATCATTCAGCTAGGAATGTTCCTTGTGGGAAGCACAGAGAGACTGTTCTGAAAGTGAAATACAGAACCAAAACAGCTAGTGTGACTCACTAAAGTCTTTCAGTGTACCTAAGGAACTACTATAGGCTCCATTAGCATAGCAGCTTAGTGCCACATGGTATCATTAAAATTGATGCAGAGTTGATCATAGCGCAGACTACAAAGGTGCCATCAATACCAGCGAGCACAAGAGGAAACCTCGTCTGAATAAATGTATCTCCATGATTTTCAAGCTGATGGAACTATTGTGCTTTATTCCTTCCCAATATTTCGTTAAAAAAAATAGTTTACTTTTCTTAAAGTAATTCCTGAACTCATGAAAGGAGAAGAACAAAGCATTCAGCACATAGTTCCTAGGGTGGACAGAAAATGATCACATTTTATTATTTACTTGGAGATCAATAAACACACCTCTACGTAAGTGTTTTACACCCCCACAGACATTGAAAATACAACCTAAACTCTCAACTCATAAAATCCAAATTACATTTCCTTTTCTCCATGCACAGAAGCACGATGCACCAAAACAAACCACAAAAAAACAGTGAGAATCTAGCTTTCTTTACATTACCCAAAACATCTTTTTGAGAGGTCCTGACTCATGCTCTTTGACCAGGGGAACAGGGGAGAGAATTCCAGAGCCAGAGACCTGAGAGCAGTGTATTGTCAGCAGTGCCCTCTCCTCACCGAAGGAGAGGCCAACCCCCTTCCCAAAGGAAGGAGGGAATCAGTTAGTTAAGGAGATTGCCGAGGAGCCTTGCACAGACTCACCACAGAGAAAAAGAAGTGTAAAATAGGCCCTTTTCAAGAAATATTTTGAAATTACTGGCTTGCTGATACAGACCACTTAACAGAATTTACAGTAGATGTTAACAAAATACACCTCTGGGTAACCAACTCCCTTCACCCCAAAATACCTAAGCCAAGTAATAACATGTAGTGAATAAAAGAAATGAATTAGCAAAAAAAAAAAAAAAAACCAAAAAAAACACCAAAAGAACAAAAGAGAATACCTGGAGAAGGAGGGAAGGTATAGTTCTTGTTTTACCACATTGTAGTTCATCCAAAAAAAGCTACTTCAAAAGACTGCTGCAAATTTTTAAAAAAATAAAATCCTAATGATGCTGAATATATGCAGTAGGGGCCATGCATGAATGGAGAGATGATGCCTTTAACAAGTTTTTCTGTTATGGTTACATTCAAAGCAGGCAATTATGCAAATGAAAAGAAGGAAAACTCTGTAGAGGAAAATCCTTCTGTGTCATAGGAATGAAAATGAAAACAGTATTAATCATATGGCTCTGGAGAATTTGGTATCAAGCACTACTAGTGACAAAAGACAAAAAAACAATAATTCAAATGCATTTCAACTGTCATATACACCATTAATATTCTCTTCTCTGAAATTTTATATTTCTCATTTCTTTCCTCAATGAAATAGCAAAATGCCTTATGAGGAGGGATGGAAGGCAAAGAAAGCAAATCAAACAGAATTGCAACAGGTAGGTAAAAAGCAAGCCATGCTTCAAGTCAAGACAGCTTCTTGAATGGATTTATATTATTGCATAATTGAAGTACTATGCCATGATTTTGGATATATTTGCTGAGGGGTATATTCCCAAAGCCAAACGGAAAATGCATAGTTACCCAGAAAATATAATAAGACATTTTCCTAATTTGTCCATAATAATGAAGTTGTAACGCTAAAAATGAAAAAAATGATATTTTTCAGTGAAAACACACCTTTTTTTTTTTCCCCTTTTCTTTTTTTTTTTTCCACTTTTCAGCAGACAATTTCCAGAATTGGCATTGGCAGGCTCACACATCTCATGGCAATACTTGGTAAACCAGACTGACGCCTAAGATACTCTCCTTTTTGGTTGAGAAAAACAACATAATTTTCTTTTAAGTGGACAGTGAAATGATGCACAAGTCAAATGGTAGGATACCTGCAGTCAGTGCAAGAACAAGAGAGCAACAGTAGAAAAATCATGCTACTTTTATATAATAAATGTGAAA
The DNA here is from genome assembly GCA_003993805.1 of Himantopus leucocephalus. Taxonomy (NCBI): domain Eukaryota; kingdom Metazoa; phylum Chordata; class Aves; order Charadriiformes; family Recurvirostridae; genus Himantopus; species Himantopus leucocephalus. Next base: position 8,947,715 of record RSEF01000011.1, on the reverse strand, counting down.
TGGAGAGTCAAACTGCCCTTAACTAGAGGGATAATTAAAATATCATATCATCCAGAGGTGAAGGTTCAAACCCTTTTTGGTACGAAACAGTTGACAAATCTACTCCAGTACAAATGCCATTCTGTTCCTACCAGCACTTCTGACAATGATGTTATGGAATTCTACCTTTCTCCTCTTCAGTTCCTCGAGCGAGGTATTCTGTCTCAAAATCAAGACAAATATCTATACGTATTTTTTCCCGCCCTCAGCCCTGCCGATTCACCTAGACATGTGCATCAGTACCATTCATTCTACACACCGAATCTGGCCCTTGTTCACATCTTGTCTTCAAATCGTGCTCTCATTACTCCTCCAGTATCTCCTTCCTTTCATTGTATCCATATAGATACATGTGGCTGAACCTGTTATTTCCTTCATAGACTGCTTTTCGGGTTATACTGTAAATTGGGACAGTTTGTTTATATAGCCATCTCACTTTCATATGCTGCTCGCTGGCCCTTATACTTCAAAAAACTACTTATCCGACAGAAATAGTACACAGGCCTTTCTCAAAACTTACCTGAAATCCCCAATGACCAGGAATCTGTATAGTGACATGTATTTGGAAAAGAGGTTTTCCAGGACTTTTCGTACAGCCCAAGTAAAAATTGGACATTGTCTAAGGACGGTGCTTGCAACAGAGAACACAACCATTAACTTAGGAATGGGTTGTGTTTTATCAAACCCAATATCTGCTGTATGAAAATATGATTCCCCTCCTACCAAGATGCTGACCAACATGTTCTGCTTCTTTTCACTGAAACTTAGTATCATGCTGTGTTTTCATGTTGAGATGAAAATTGGAAAATAGGTATACAGGTTTATTCTGTCATCTTGACGATCTGTTTTTCCTTGTGATATTTTAATCCACTTCCCATACTTTCAACATTAACAACTTCTGAAAAACTTTTCTTCTCCTGTGAAGATAAAATCCTCATAACTGACCTTACACTGTGTCTGAGGCTTGGAACATGAATTTGTTTCCTTTTATCACTTTGTACTAAAAAAGGAAGAAAATGAACCATTATTAAAAAGGGCTTTCCTCCTCTTCTTTTTAATTCTCCTTAGGAATAACAGTTTCTTTTCCTTTTATCTTTTCATTCTGAACGACAGGTACAGTCCTATTATATCACTAGCTGATGCCTTTAAGCATAATATTTCAGCTCAAATGCATTCTTAAATCAATGAAAATGAAATAAATTAGTACCTAGAGGCAGAATAAATTAAATAAAATATACAATAATACAATTCTAACACATTTTTCTCTGTGCAAAAACATTAATATTCTGTGCCTGACATTCAAATAAACAAATTTATCCCACTAAAATGAAATATCCTTATTTTCAATTTTTTTCTTTACTTATTAAAACTTAAGATTTTTTGAGTGACAGTATTCCAAGATAAAAGGCAATAATCTATTTTCCCACAGAGAAAAGGAAGGCAGAGGATTCTCATTTACATTTTAAAGAACGCACCACTTACAAAAAATACTGGTTTTCTAGGACTGAAAAGTGAATTTCGTTCTTTATCCACAGAACAAAACAAAATCAATGGTGGAAAAAGCTATCTGTGTTGTTTCACACTTTCTGCTATCGATGTGGTATTTTTAGGAGCAAGAAGTTTGTACACATCCTTGTCTCTGCTTGAAACACAAGTAGGGGTTTGAATTTCTGATAAACAGAGTTATCCACAAGACGCAAGGCTGAGCACACACACACACATTCAAAATGAGACACCAAATATTCATTAACATTGTGATCTGCGATTATTCTAGATAAAATTGGGATTTGCATCAGTTCTTATTGTTAAGTGCTCGGCATCGCCTCCAACATCCTCGCTTATAGATTCTGAACTACGTGTTATGAAACTTTTCCAGTTGACCCACAACAACAACAAAAAAAAATCTTGATTCAGAATAAAGGTCAAACTGCATTAGAAATTCCTTAGATAAATAAATTGTGAAAATGAGCTTTTTGACAAGTGCTATTTCCATAGCATCAACAATCTAATCTGTGTGATTAGCCATAAATCCAACAGGAATTTATTATTTTAGGAAGTAGTAAGGTTGCATTAGTGCCGTGAATGGCAGGCACTCACTAGGTCTAGATCAGGCAATAGTCCAAAGGGATACTCCACTGTTCCCTCTCCCTTCATCCAAATTATCTAAAGGGAAAGGGGTTTATACATCTCCTAGAATTCATTTTTCCTTTGAAAAATAAGGAAAGAATACTGAAGAAAAATGAGAAAAGCTTTCAGACTTGCTTTCCTTTGCTCCTTTCTCACTAAAGTCTACCTAATTACCTTATTTAGCCCCAGCCTCTAAGCACATTATGATTTTTCATGTACTAAGAAGGCACATTCCAGATGAGGCACAGAGGCAAAGCAATTTGCCCAAGTTGCCTGAAAGCCCATGGGTTTCTCAAACTCCAGCCTAATGCCATAACCAACAGGCCATCCGCTGACTTTGCAACAGCTAAGAACCTAGAGCATTTTTCAAATGTTCATTTTAAGTTTCATTTTAGCATAGCTAATGCTGCCTACAAGAGAACTCATGTGAGAGTGCGGGGATCTTCTGCTGACAACTCAGCTGATGACAGTTCTCCAGAGTCCACGTATGTCTGTGGACAGCCAGAGACTCCCTGCTGGGTATCAACGCACAGCATTCATCACCCTGCTGCCTAACAGGGCCTGGTACAGCGAAAGAAGTAAGAAATTTGGCTAGGATGTACTTAGCCAAAATGAAATCAATGGCAAATACCTGTTCACTGGCAAGCCCCAGATTAAACCTCATACCTGGAAGACCTTCCTTTTGAACAGAAAAAACACAGTGTTTGTGGTAAGCTATTTTTTAAATTTTGGTGGTGGTAGTCTTTTCAAAGACCTGGAGAAGCATCTACTAATTTCAGATGATGTTACTAACAGAAAGTGAGTGAGCACACTTTTTTCCCTAGAAGTTGAAACAGATTAAAAAGAAAAATTATTTCCTCTTATTTTTTAATTAGAATTGCCTGCCCACCAGCAGGTGGAAGGACACTGCCTGCAGGAGCTATTTTGTTGGCCAAAAACTTGGTTTATATAATCAGCATGGTAATTAGTGCACTCTTTGCTATTAAAAGGAACTCATTACTGCTATATTTTGCTGATTGATTCATACTCGTGAAGCAATTTAAAAACGTAGAAAGCATTTTGTGAACCACTTAAAATAAAATCTTCAATATGAACATTGAGAAAATGTAACTGACAGTTGTCTTTGACTAAACTCCAATCTATAATTCTGCAGCAGTTCAAGCAAATCTACATGGAACTGGAAAATGAAAATAATTACCTTAAGTCAGATTGTTCTCCACTACTTGTCAGATTTCCTTTGCAAGGGCTGGGGCCTGTTAGATCAATACTCACCTCAGATTCTGTGACACTTTCACAGGTGATCTTGCAATCAGACAAAGTAAGTAAACAACTTCCTACACAAATAGTTGTAGAGCCACTGGTTTCCCCTGGAGGACTACAACTTGCAGCAATGCTGCTCTTTTCCCTGAGGCCTCCTGGGAGGCTTGCCATATCCATGAAGTCCTATTAGTCACATGGAGAGAGAGCCTTCTGAGAAGCAGTTTGAAAAGAAAATCACCTTTACTCAAAATTAATGATCAGCATGGATCTGAACCTGTTATGGAATGAGTTACTTTCAACTTTGCGCTCTTTGCCAAGTTTTCTCATGCTTCAAAAAGAACTGATAAATTATCCAACAATTTCTAATATTGAAACGCAAGGAGGAGGGAGAAGAACTAGGGAGAGATGACAAGAGGGTGGATGCATGTCAAATGTTGAAAGAATTTCCCTTATTCAGGGAAACCTCAAGTGAAATTCTGCCTCCAATGAAGTCAACAGACAACTTGATGAGCTCAACAGTGCCAGTATTTCAGCCTTGACCTACTGCCTTGAACTTCATCCTTTAGTGCTTCTGAAAAGCAGTCTGTTCCTTTCTCCCTGACCAGCTCAGGTGCCACTTCATTTCCAGGCTAGCTGTCGCTCTGAGGCAGACCCCATTCTTTTAGGCATAAAAAAAAAATAATTGATTCTTCCATCACCACGGCAATCCAATCTGGTATTTATAGGCTCCACTACAGTGTCAAATCATTTTACAAACTGAAAGAACATCACTAGTAACTGAAACGGATACTTTTTTTTGATAGGGATCATAAGTAACTATGGCTGGCCTAATTCACCCACTATTAAAGTAAAAAGCAGACTTCACTGAGGGCTGGGTCAGGCCCTAAAATCATGCAGCATAGTCACACAGTGCTTACAATAGGAAGCGAATATGGATCTCAGCTCAGACATCCATGAGAATCAAGGCAGGTCACTGTCTTGGAGGGCATGAGGACAACCATATCACTGTTCATGTACTTCTGTGTAAATTTGATGGGCACTTTATGTGGACAAGTGATCTCCATGATTTATTCAGATAATTTTCCTTCTATGCTCCCACAGTCACATTCTCCTGCCAGCACTAATACTACCGATGTGCTGTTTCAGAGCAATTCCTTTAAGATAATGAATTTCAATATTTAAAGGTCTATTTCCCTAGTCTGTTCCTTACTATTTCCATTTCTTGAAGAGGAAAGGATTATGCTATTTCAGCCTTTGCTCTTGTTTTTTTAGTGCATTAAGTACTTTTAGGCTTTTTTCCTTCCACAAAAATGAGTGCTTATAACATTCATTTTCCGTTAAGAAATTTATTTGCTCTTTCAAGCTGCGGAAACAACTCTTACTGAATATTATTTTTATCTTTCTTGGAGATCGGTGATTTATTTTTAATTGCTTCTTTAGGTCAGGATGCTGCTTACCAGTATGCCTACATTTACTGTGTTCATTAATTTAAGCTTTTTAAAAAAGTAATATATCAAATCACTTTTTTCTCCTGGAAAGGGAAGTCATCATAGATAGATCAATTATTAATCAGCATTAACCGAAAGTAAAAAAAAAAAAAAAACCAAAAAAAAACCAANAAGAAGCATCTTAAAGACTCGAGTGCTCTTGAGTGAATGAATTTACACCAGATCATACTTTTCCAGCAGAAGCTTTCCTAGGAAATTAAAGCACAGGGAGATGGAAGTCTTAAGTCTTCAGAGCTATTGAAGTCCTTTATTTTTATTTCAAGGCCAAAAAAACCCACTTAAAATTAAAAAAATAAATAAAAAAGGAAAAGAGAAAAAAACAAGGAAAGAGAAAGAAAAAGAACAATCTCCAAGGTTACACAAAGATGTACATGAAACCAAAGACCACAGACAGCTCTTCAAAATATTAAACTCAAGTTAATCCAAATCCAGCTGTCCATCCCCTCAAAGTTAATAAATTAGTATATTCACAGAAGTACAGAATCCTAAACCCAGCAGAATAAATTGTATCATCTACAGATTTCAATAGATGCAAGTAAATACACCCTTTGTTATTTCCTGCATTTTAATTTAACAACATGAAAAAGTACATGCAAAAACCATGGAAAAACCCCACTGCTTCACAATCCTACATATTTATTAAATGGTTCGTAGGGGAGAACTGATAAACTGATTTATAGCCTCTTCTACTAAGAAGCAATGTATTGAAAAAAAGCCAGTCCAGAACTGCCTTAAAAATGTGATTCAGTGATCTTGTATTCACTATGTTTTATGTAAAGCATAAAACTAGCTTTTAACTCTAACTAATGACATTACTTTTTTCTTTTTATCATGTATTTAGGAAAGTAAATTTGGACATAATACTATAACTATCACACCACTGCTGAACTTTCTACCAGAGACTAAAGTCAGTTACAGATAGGAGTTCATCTGTTTCTATAAATAAATATATAAAGATTTGTATAACAAATAACAATTGGGAATTAAACTCTCCTAACAGATTAATTCTAACTTTGCATAACTAATGTTCAAAACCAGATATGCTAACATCAGCAAACTCTGAGTGCCGCCACCACACGTGTACCATGCGAGGAGCCCCGTGTTTAACACTTGCAGTGTTAAAAAAAACACTGCTGCAGGCGGTGCTGCATGCGCAACTGCACCCAGCTGCAGTCAGGCTGCTTCAGACCAGGATAAGAGTCGATACAATAGCCCATCCCTGACAGCAGGCTCTGCAGTGTGTCAGATACCCAAGAAAAGAGTGCACAAACCATCCTGAAACTTTTCTTGATAAAGATCATCTTTCACTTTGAAGTACAGCATCAAACCTAGAAATGCAGTCCCTTGTAATCAGGGGATAAGCTGCTGAGCACCAACCCTTCCCCATCGCTTCCATTTTACCAAGATCTGCTTCAGATCATATCCCTAGAATGCTATCATTTGTCAGTCTTCATGTGTCTACTATTATTTCCTGATTTATTATATTTTTAAAACTAAAGTAGTGGGGGTTTGTTTGAACCAAGCACAAGGCTGCTATGGAATCAGGGTGACCCCATTTTAACAATGTATTAATTTCCTTTCTCTTTGGTCAAGTTCTTTTCCTGCCCTTCAAGAGCTTGCCAGGACATGCTTCTGTGCAATATATTGCTTTATTTTCCTTTCCTTTCCATTTCAGTCAGTTTGATGCCATAGGCAGTTTTCAAACAAACAAATCATATTTTCTCATTTTTCTAAGAAATCTGGTCAAGTATGTTCTACAGGATCCATGGTTTTATTCCAATTTCTCAGCATATATTCTGTCCCCCTCAGACTATCTGTTTTTGCTTGTTTTAACTGCTGTTTGTCTAGTATCAGGCAAGTCCCTTCCTTAGAAAATGTCACTCAAGGACTTTCATTGCTGTATGAACCAAATATCCAAATGTGAACCGCTCTGGGAAACCCATGGGTTTAGGCCCGTACTAATACTTCTGTGACTTACTCATTGCTATAGACCAGGACACTATGAAAGAACAGTGATATGACAAAAAAGCTAGATGAGAGTAACATAGAAAGAGGAAATCATAAGCTACAGCAGCATCACTGATCTGTAAGAAAAAGCAAAGCTGAGAGCATGTGAAATGCATTCTCCTGGAACTACTCTTTCCAAGAACTGAAAGCAGAGAACAAGACCACAGACCAGAAGAGGACAGTCAGCTGAAGAGTCCTGCTTCTCTGGGAACAATAAGCAGGTCATTCTTCTGAAGATGTTAGGGAGAAGCGTATCAGTCCAGCTGATAAAAGGAGATTAAGGAAGAAGAAAAAGTCAGTAAATGAGAATTTTTCCATACATCTGCATAAAGGAAGCAACCAGAAAAAAACATTACAAAAAATGGCTCATCTCTTAAGTACCACATTAACTTTGTACCAGAGATCTTGGTTTTAATTTATTCATTACTCCAGACTAATGTGACTTTTACTACCAAATAAGTCTATACTGTCAAATGAACTGATTTCCTCTTTTATCAAAGAATTTTTATCTTGTGGACCTGACCTTGTGGACAGAAGTCAATCTGTACCGACGAGCTGAGTGTCAGAGCTGTCCCCAGTGTGGCTGACAAAGACAGCACTAATGTGATCACTAGGAGCTGTAGCTTACTTTGGGGAGGTATTCCAGCATGGCACTGTGGTTGATTTTCCTGCAAAGGCAAACCCGAGAAAAACATTACAATGAGGCTTATGTTGCTGTTAAAGAACCAAACAGCATCACCCTGCTCACACTTTTAAAAGCTTCTCTACTTTTAGCATTTCCAGAGTGAAATGCAGAAAATATAAAGCAGCATTTTAGAATCCCCAATTTTTCCTGTAACCAACATTCTTGCGCATACTTGCTGTGTCTGGCAAAACATTGGCTAAAGGGAGCATAGACAAAATGCAAGATGATTTTTTTTTGCTCTGAAGTCTTATTTTAAATTTAGATAAGGAATAAATTATTGCTCATCCTGCTACGCTATGTTCATGCTGTTCTCTTCGTGCTGTTCTTGACACTAAAGAAGGTAGTGCTATTTTTTGAAGATTTTGTATGGGGTGCATGAAGATGCCCCACATAAGCTAATGATGGCAAAGGGACTTATCAGTTTGGGATTAGTGGAACTGATAGCTTTAACCCTATGCTGCTTTCATTCTGGACTGTAAGCTGCCTGCCAACATTTCGCCTGCTCCTTTGGGCAACTCTTTAAACTCTTAATTTTCTGGACAGGTAGTAATATATTCCTTTGGAAACATGACACAGTTTGTACTACCTACGTTTTGAGAGACCCTTGTGACAGTAGCAACGCCTCTCCTTATACTACATAAAACTAATGAAAAATGGGCTCAGGATCAATCACTAACATTTCTCTTATATGATACTATCCATTTTACATAGCAAGGCAGCTTCCAAGCGCATCAGTCTTGTAAGAAAGCCAGCAACTTTTTTCAGGGAAAGGCCATAATGTAGAATTAGCGACGTGCCTCAGTCACTAGACCCTTTTATAATGTGTTAACTTTTGTCTCTTCAGACTTCAGTACACAAGTGAAAATTTCAGATTTCTTCTCTCCTCAGAAAATATTTGTCTTCGTCACAAGGCTATGACACAATTTGTCACCATGCAGCATAACTGCGGTAACTAAACCTATTTCAAAAGAAAGAAAAATGAAAGAGACTGTGGCAGCATACAAAGAAAAGAGAACTAACATGAATGGAAAGACAGTACCAGGCCTCCTTGTTCTAGCTAGGACAATTAGTATTTAATGCTAATAATTCATACCTCAGTAAGACAAAGTTACCACTGACAATAATGCAAGCCTCAATAACACAGGAAAAATTATATACATGCATTTACATAAACACTGCAAACTTCACCCTTTGTCACCTCCCTTCACAGATAACCCCACACGAACACCATTAAAGTTATTTATATCCCTTGCTGGAGAAAAGCAAAAACCCTTCTGCAATTTTCCATTTCCTTTGAAATTTTCAGTCATAGTCTACATTTTTATTCTTGTTAACATCCTTTGCTAAATTTATAAGGATGTTTCAATAACTGAAGTCACTGTATTTGCTCTCGACTGCACTGTTCATTGCACGTTAGTTGTTTATTTAACTGAACAAACATTCCACAGAAACTTGTGACAACCAAGATTATCATCTGAGCCCCTGAGATTACCCACAGAGACCCACTTCACTGAACTGTTTTGAAAGTTGAGTTTGGCAAATTGAGAAAAATATTTGCGTGTTCAGTGACATAGGAGGTACCTTCTACTTGCATGGGCATGCACAGTAGCTTATATAATAAAATCAGTATTTCCTCTATCTACTGATGCATCCTAGTGTCCCACTGACCTATTTAAAAGACATAGTGCACAGTTATACTTTGATCACCCATCACCTATCTAGATCTTCTTCCTTCTCCTGACACTTCCTATGATAGATCTATAATTTGTGATAGAAATGTTTGATATGAATCTCTAAATGACCTTGTATGACCTCATACTTTTGTACTTTGTGCTACTAAATTTCATCCTAGCTTTTAAAGTTTTCTAATTCTTTCTATATTCTATTCTGATTTTTCCCTGTGTAGAGAATGCTTTGTATGTTTGCCTCAGCAGATTTCATCAGTATATGTCTACTTCTTGCACTAAGGGTCACTACAAATATGAAAATATGAAATATAACCAAGCTGAAAACTTGGAGGAACTCCACTGGGAACCATTAGGAACAGCCTCAGTAGCATGATTATTCTCCTAACCATGCATAAAAAGACAGGAAAAGGCTCTTATTTATCATTTCTACATAGGAGGACAGAAAATAAAGGCATCACATATAAAAAAAAGCAGAAAATTTTAAAAAATAATCTTTTGGCAGGTTTCCACAAGCTGCTATTGAAGCAAGTGCTTAGTAACAGTCATAAGGACATTTAGATGATTAAGACTACAGTGTGCAATTAGCTCAATTCAGGTACACGTTATACACGCATTGTTCCCGATTCCCTGAGGCACACAGAGATCAATACCACAGTTTGAGACCAAGGCCAGCTTTTTTTTTTCCCAGCACAGTATTTTTAAAGTAGATGCTCCTTACAATAACACAGATCTGCATCAATCCAGCTGAAACCAAGGGAGAGACATACGTTGCAAACCAGTTACAATTTATTTTAGAATCGAGTCCTACAATTCAACTTAAGCATTCAGATGAAGTCTCTGCAAACCTATTATACGGGGGAGGAAAGGGAAAAAGTTATGACACATGGGCACTTTCATTGCATTACCTCTTAATGGTATGGCTCTTTATTGCCAACAGCTGCAAGTATTACAAAAAGCTCTTATTTCTTACTGAAGCGATTATCTGCTTCATGCTGGTTTTAAGCTGGTTAGAAGCCAAGGTCCAGTAACCTTGTATCAGGGAAAAGCTTACAGGAGACTCTAATGATGATCAAGATCTGTACCATGAAACTGTGAAAACGTTATTTCCTTTATCACTCTATTTATGTTGCCCTTCTTGTTCTGCCACTTCACCCAAGACAGGTTTCATAGTAGCACATGTATATATATATACACGCATGTAGTAGCAGGTGAGATTTTTTGGCCCTGCATCAAGCAGCGTGCTTAGCTCTGGTGCTATTTCCTTTCCCTACTTCTGCTTTTCTTAGTCCTAGAAAGATCTCTACTCTGACTAATCAATAATTTAAGGCCCTTTGAAATGTTATAAATGTTCTATTTTTGTAATGTTTATGCTTAATTGTGCAACTGGGAAAGATTTGTTAGCAATGGCAGAAGAGTGAGTTGTTCCAGCATGTGCAGCTACAGCTGGAAATAACACCTGGGTTTTGACCAATAGAAACCATGGTAGTGCCATTCAGCAGAACAGAGGAGATACGGTCACTCCAAACTATGTGCAGTTGCGGGGAGAATTTCTCCCTCACCCCACACAAACAATGTCAGATGGGCATCAGACACAAGATGGAGTTCTTCAGATGGATTAATTGTAATAAATACGTAGGCAAAGCAAAGGAAGTTTGGATTCTCCTTTGTAAAGCTTTTCAACTTTTAGTCAAAGGTGGTCACAAAGTTGGAAACAGTTTGTTTTTGTTTCCATCTGCAGGTATGATAAAAAGCAAAGAATATGCAGTAGTGGAGGCCAGCTGTGAGTCAAACACATGCCCTCCAAGAGGTAAAAGCGTCAAGAACTTTTCAGGAAGCATGAAGAGAGAAAGCGAAAGAAAGGCAGAAAAATATTCTCCCTCAAACCAATGTGTGTACTAGCTGTCCTTGATGACGCTCCAGGCAACTTCATTTAGCCTTCGGCTGCTGCCTTGCTGAGCAGCCTTTGATGCTGCCCCAGGCAATTACCATCTAGCCTTTGGCTTCTGCTTGGTTGGACACCTTTTATTGCCATTTCTGATTTGTGTGATCAGATCTTAACAATTTCACATATATATGACTCTTTTTGTCCATCTGGACAATTATGTAAATCTTTGACGTAATCTTAGGCTCAGTCTTTTTATTTTTATTTAATTCACTTCAATAGTTTTATTTTCTTTCCTCACTATAATAGACTCAGGAAATCCCATTCTTCCTGCCTGGTGGAATGCCTTATCTACTTTGATTTTTCTATTCTTTTTTTTGGGCGGGGAGGAGAAATACGCTTTCTTTGTATTTGTCTCATTTTATACTCAAAACATTGAGTGCATGTCTGCCAGAACAAGATATTCCATGCCCTTCTGCTCAAAGCAATATATCTTGGCCTTATCTAGCCAGTGATATATGAGATTTAGAATAAGATGGCTGCTAAACCTGTGAACTCCTGCCTATTACTTCTGTATTAATAGAAAAAGTTGTAAAAAGCTGCCATCAGATTTCTTCTTTGCTCATGATATTTTAACTTATTTCCTCCTTGACTGGGAAAAAGCTGAATTTAGATTAGACCGTACCAGTGAGATGTCACATCTTGTGACTTTGAAAAGCGTTAGGCCAACTTCAAAGAACAATAATGTCTAAATACCAAAAGGTCTCAATAATTTTAACAAATAAACTGTATTGCATACAAAAATCTACCTTAAAATTTATTTAGCAGCTTCCCTAGTACCACACCACAAAACAGAAATCACTGTAATGAACGTTAATTCTGCAAAGGTACTAACTGCAGACACTTGGAGCCACTCTAGCAGTAGGGTGTTCCTATCTAAATAGTCAATGAATAGTTATCTAATGCCTGCAGGCTGTAGACCCCAACACACACCACTACATTAAAGATACATCCCCTGTTCTAGAAAGTTTACACAAAGAAATTACAACATAGCTATACAAAGAGATATTACCATTAAATAAAAAAAAGTATGAAGTACCCTCGCTAGAAATAGCTTCTAAAGGAAAGGCTTCAGTGGAAAGAAAGCAGGAAACTTCCATTTTAAGTTCCAGAAACTCCTCCTTGCTCAGTGCACTCCCAGCTTGTACATCCAGGCTCAGCAACGGCACCATGCAGGCACCAGAGCCGGGTGCTGCCATCAGCTCCACTCCACAGGTCAGGGCCGCAATGCTTGGACTGTAATTCACAACAGTATCTAAACACTTTAAGCAAGCAGCTTTCCCTCACTTGTCAGTAAATGGACTAACATGAAAGTCTGAATCTTACAGAGTCCCTTCAGTTGGAAAGAAACTTTTGAGATCATCTAGTCCAACCACCCCAGATCAAGCAGGGTCAGGAAGCGTGGGCTGTCCAGGATTGCGTCCAGTTGTGTTTTGAATACCTCCACTCACAGAGACTCCACAACCTCTGTGAGCAGCCTGCTCCTGCACAGTGCTGGACTGTGTTACATCATCTACACTCTCCCATCTTATAGACATGAGATCACGCAACATGACTGGAGGCTAGGGAGGGAATCACCTGGGCCACGTGGCACTTGTTCTCAGTCATTCTCCACAGCACAGCGTGAAAAACTTCGTCTGGTTTGGGTTTTTTTGGTTTTTTTTTAATTCTCTGAATAATGTTATTCAGGGAGAAATAAAATTATCATTAAGGCAAAACCAATAAGCAAATGTAAACCTTGAAGTCTCAAATTTAGTACCACTGATTTTTCAGAGCATAAAAATAATGCTAGATAGCAAAGAACTCAATGAAAAATAACTTTCCAGTAAGACCAAATTGCCCGGGGTAACCAATGTTTTAGCAAAAAGCTAGCCAAGTTCTGCAGTTCATATCTGAAGAAAACACAAACGTGAGAATAAAATACTGCATAAAGAAAGGCACTGAAACACTGCTGCACATGCCCAAAAGCATTATAACAGTATGCTGCAACTATTTCATAATACTGCAGCCCTGACATCTTATAGCGTCTGTATTAATGCAAATCAACTTTTAACTTACTTCAAAATGACAGGAACATTAAGCAGTATAAATTTTCATGAGGCTAACACTCTTGCGAATGCACAAAAGCAATCGCAGAGGTCTGTTTAGATGGTTTACACAGTACTATATTGGCATTTAACTTTCAGATTTGATTGAAAACATTTGCTCAGTATTGATGCTCGGGAACATAAGCCTAACAGCAGTTCTCAAAGAAACACCCACGCACTGGAATGTGCTTAGTCATTTTAAAATTAAAATTATTCTTTTTTAGACTCTGATAACAGAACAAGGTGCCTTTTTTTGCTGAAATATTTTCACGTTTTAATCATCTTCTGACCACACTGTAATTTGAAATCAATCTTATGTCTTTAAAAAATTTACAACCAAGTTTTCAAAAAAAATCACGGCTACCTCATTCTGTCACAAGTCTCTAGAAGTAGCAAGCACACTTTGCCAAACGTCTCTTGGAACAGCAACCAGTCAGAAAAATACATCATTTAGGATAGGCCACGTGTGCCCCATCCCAAACAGCTGAGCTGGGTGAGCAAATTCAAAACTTATATCACTGTCAAAACTCAGAATCCTTAAAAAGAAAGACCAAGTATCTACAGCATACTAATATCTGTCAGCGTCAGTAGAACCTCCTCTTGCCCTGTTAGAACTTGTTTGGTTCCGATCAGATCTTTACCATGACCATGATAATTTTGTTATCCATCAGAGAACAGAAAATAAGACCATGTTTCTGTAGCTCTTTTCCTCTTAAATGAAATAACGTTTGTAAAACTTGTGCTATTAAAATAGCAGCCATATGGTACTTCCTAGTTTTCTCTCCTCCCACTTGAATATTGTTTATTTCCACCCGCATGCTGATTCATAGCCCCAGTAGTTTCTACAAATTACCTATCCTCTAGAACATTATTATGGTATCCTACAATCACTACATCACTACTAACTACAGTTACCAACAGTACAGTGCGCTGAGTAGGGTAAATCATTATCTACCCAGGCTTACATGTCACAAACTTGTGGGGAAAGAAATAAATTACAGATCAATACTACTGGAACCGTAACGATCCATCCCAGTTAATTAGAACTACCATATTACAATACATTTCAGACAACAGTTAAAAAGATTCAGTCAATTACTCATATGAAAAAGTCAAACCCTTAAATAAATCTTAATAAGGCCAGTCCCTAAACTACCACTCCACAGAGGTTTTTTTAACACACAATCATAAAATAATTTAGTAGCAACACGATTAGCAACAGCTGAATTTCAAACAATAGCTCCTTATACAGCCAGTATGAAACACTAAAGCTTCACAGCCTTGCACGAATGGACTGGGTTGACAAGCTGAGAAATTGTGGTTAGGTTTCCAGAAGACGGTTTAGCTCAGATGTCTTCACAACGTATCCCAGTGTTAATTTTATCCCACATCTTGGGAAAATTTTAGAAGACTGAGCTAGTTAAAAGGCTTGACTGGAGCTGGTATGCACCTACTAGCGTATCCACCCAGTATGGAACTAAATCTTACCATTGGAAGCTGTGACAAGTTGGGCATGAGACTGATGCTATAAAGTAAAATAAATTTGGAAAAAAAACCCCAAACCACAGAGATTTATTTTTTCACCTTACTACTTAGTGCAAGAATACATCTTCTTTTTAGTCTGGGATTCATCTACGTGATAAATCTATTGTCCTCTTATCCTTGCAATTAAGCCAAACAAGGTTTGGGTAAGATTATTATCCCAAATTGCACAGTTACTATGGAGAACTGGACCCTTGCCCAGAGGAAGGACTTCGTTAGAGAGCTGGGCTGGTGCTTCCAAGAGTCCAAGACACACCTTCCGCTTCACAGCACCACTCCCTGATCAGAAGCCCGTCTGTACGTCAAGGCTGTAGCTCTGTGGAGACAGCCAACACCTTCCCTGTTGCAAAAGGAGGAAAGACTACTATAGCATTCTGCCGCATTCTCTCTTAAAAGTGCTGCCCTTCCTCAGCGTGAATGGCCTGCATCTGCCAAGATTCATTTTATGAACTGAACCACCACCTCCAGAATAGCCCTCAGGAGTGGATTTGGTTTTAATCTGCCTGGAGGATGTCACTTGCTGCTTGTTGCACAGGGGAAGGAGCTGACAGCAGCATTGCTTTGTTTCAGATTATTTTTCAGTGCAGTCAAAAGGGTGAAATCACACGTGTTATCTAATCAAAGAAACCAAACACACAAATGAATCAATATTCCTGTTTCGCACACTGCTAGCATAATATCTTAGAAGACATACTTTTAAAAACAAAAAAAAACAATTTTATTTCTTTTTGAGAAGCTCCATGGAGTAATACCATTGACCATTTTAGGACCACCCTGGCAGGTCAAGCCAAATCTACTGCTGTCTATCAGTCCAGGTGTATTCTTAACAGAAGAAATATTTAAATCTACCAAAATATTTTCTTTAGCATTAATTTAATATTTTTAAATACTTTGATTTGCTTATGTCCACACAAGGACAAACGGTATGCACGGTCAGAAAAAAAGTCCTAGAAACACAGCTTTTTATTTAGGTTTTTGCTACTCAAAAATGTAGCAGGAAATTTTGGAAAACAATCCATTCTACTGCTACAAAGCGACTTTGTACATTCTTCATAAATCAAAAACACTTCAAAGATACCCAAAGAGTACTGAAATTTCTTCCCTTAATGAAAAACATTTAAGGTACGTGGGAGAGGAGAGGACATCAACAGTGCAGATCTAAAGGTGCAACACCGCACAAGCTTCCCATACCCTTCACACAGCTGAGTGAAACTGATCTGCGCAAAGATTAAGACTGGGACTCAGGTGTTTGCATCTCAGCCTGTGTTTGTGATCAAGAATGGAAGAAATATAGTTTTGGCAATAATTAAAGCTGCTGTGTTCCTTTACCCTCCTCATCGCTGATGATAAGAGTGAGTTTCTGGGGAACTATCTGACCCCCCCCAGCAGTGTGAGCTCCAGACTGAACGCGCTGATGAGCAGTGGAAAACACTGAAGCTGTGGCAGCTGGAGGCTGCCCACAGAAATGTGGCTATGAACATAACAAGTGTATTGTAAAACATGCTTTGTGTTTTTCAAATGTGAAGTAAAAATCTATCACTCGCCAATTTCCTATGACACACTGAAAAAAAAAAAAAGTTTTTTTTCCCCCATTTTGCAACTGATCCATCAGGACTATGAAAAGCCAAAAAATTAAATACATAAGCTAAGAAAAAAGAAACAATTAAATAAAAAGGGTCAAAAATCATATGCTGCACAAGGAACAGGAAAAATAATAAAGGGTGTGTATTAACCCAGAAGCGGTAGTTTTCTTTTGAGTAATGTTTCTGAATAGTGTTCACACACCTCCCAGTCATGTCATAACAGTAGCAAGGGAAGAGAACGTTAACCGCTCCAAGGTGTTTTGGGATCCCATTGCTGTGTTTAAATGAATCCACATCTTGCAGAGAAAGCATAGGACCACTCAGGTGTCCCTGCATGCTTTGAAATGTTCTCAAGTTTAATGACTTACGTTTGCTCACAACTATCATTAGAGGTGTTCTAGGACAGTACTTACTATGTTTACTGACCTTTCAAAATATTAGACAGAAACACCTCAACAAAATAATTACAGTAAAAGAAAAAGAAAAAGTGTGTTTGTAATAATGATTAACTGTTTTGTATGAAATAATACCAAGAAGAGGAAAATCGCCAACCAAAGCACTTCATGCACACGGGCCTCCTTGGAGTACCAAACCCCAAACCGGCTCTGGAGTCAACAGCACGAACGAGACAGCTACAGCCCTCCCCTGGCAGGGGCAGGCGCGGGCGGGATCAGCCCCGTCACCCCCCTGGTCACTGTACTGTACTCGAGGGGAAGACGGAGATTTGGACCCCAGGAACTCTTAGAGGGAACATGAGCTGAAACGCACGCGTGGGACACAGCGAGCAGGGGTATTTTCAGACAGCTGCTTCTGAAAAGGAAGGAATTACCACGTATTTGGGCTAATCCAATAGTTTGCTTCCTGGTAACACCTAAAACTCAGCAAACATGAAGACCCTTTTGTGCTTGACACTGCACACAGCTGCTGAAAGAGCTCTTCATCCTCAAGGTCCCACCGATGAAGCAGGTAAGGGAGCCAAGCTTTTTTTTAGGGAAAAGGTACTTTGAGATTAAAAAAAAGTTTGGAAGATAAAACGTTAAGAAGAGAGCAAGGAATTAAGATTAACCCTTACAGTTCCTAACTAAGATACGGACAACACGATCTTGGCAAAGGAAAGCGCTGTGACTGTCCCTGCTCGCCTGCCAGCCCCACCACGTCAGAGCCACGTGAGCCTTGTCACTGAACGAATCCATGGTGCCACACCCATTGCGTCACCCACACGCCACATTCCCATTTTCCACAAACTCTACCAGATCCAGCCTGATGTCATCCCCATGATCCCATTTGGCGTCACTGGACCGGGATGTACCCGACCATTCCTCCCGAGCCCCCTCGCTGCCTGCCTCCGGCCCCTCCCGCCAGCACAGCGCTTAATTACTAATTAAGGGGGTTCCCCACTGGCAGCCCCGCGGCTCGAGTGCCGCTCCAGCCGGGGAGCGCCCTCCGCCCCGCCGGGCGCCCGCGCTGCCAGCCGGCCCGCGGGAAAGCCAACCCCGCTGCCACCCCGAGCGCCCGCTCCGCCTCAGGGTGGCACAGGCAGGACCAGCGCCACACCCCGCGCCGTGACGTCAGACACGGTCACCCACCGGCGCTGCCGTGACGCCACCAGCGCGCGACAGCGTGCCGGCGCGCGCCTGCGCAGTCGCCCACCGCCGGGAAGGTCGCAGCGGTGACCGGCTCAGCAGCAGCCGCCGCCGCCGCCATGTTGTCCGTGGCCGCCCGCTCCGGGCCCTTCGCGCCCTACCTGTCGGCCGCGGCGCACGCCGTGCCCGGCCCGCTGAAGCCGCTGGCGCCGGCGGTGGCGCGTCGGGCCGAGAAGGTGCCGCTGGACCTGAAGCGGCCTCTGCTCTGCCGGGAGTCGATGAGCGGCCGGTCGGCCCGGGGGGGCCTCGTCGCCGGCGCCAGCCTCAACGGTACGCGCCGGGGGTCGGGACGCCGCGGGCCGGGCCCGGGGGCAGCGCCGGGGGAAGGGGCGGGCGGCGGGTGCGTCCTCTCGGCTCAGCGGGCGGGAGCAGGGCCCGGGGGCCGGTAGCCACCCCGGGCGGGCCGGGGGCAGCGAGCTGGGGGTGCGGCCGCCTCCCTCGGCGCGGGGAGCGGGGACTCGGCCGGCGGCTGGCGAGGTGTCCTCGGCGGCAGAGGTCCGGCCCGGCAGGCCGGGGGAGGCACAGTCCTGAGTTAGTTGGGAGGGCCTCACGTTCGCTGCTGCTTTTTTTAAAAAAAGAAAAAATTGGTTGTAAGTTGTCATCATTACGGTAACACGCGTTTATGACTGTAGAATTAAGGGCACTTGCAAGCCTGCTTCCTTTTGGTGACGCGGGGGGATATTTATTTTGCAGTTGGGAAGATGCAGGAAAACTAGTTTCACTGAGGGGCATCAAAGCAGAGATGTGCTGTGAGAACTCAGTGTCTTTTACTGCTGCAAGATCAACGGCTCTAACCGTGAATTCACTATGTCAAATCCCTCCCTCTTTCCTCTTTTGAAATGTCTGTATTTCCCCCCAGCTCATGCAGTGCTCAGGAAAGCATCAGCCAGGTGAAGTTAGTCCCAAGTTGTCCTCACAGAACCTGACTTCCAGCCAAAGGGCAGTGGTTCTCCATGAAATGACCCATTTGGATTTCATGGAGAACCAGTGCCCTTATCTGCTGATGCTGGGCATGGAGTCAGTTCGCTTCACAGCATTACATCGGATATTCATAGAAGCGTTGGAGATGATGGCAGTGCCTTGGGGATGATGCTCTGTAGTGATTAGAACTACGTACTTCACCTGACCCTCAACTGTAAAAGATACGTTCAGGTGAAAATTCTACAAATCTCTAACTAATGTAGCTGACAGTCTTATTCTTAGTTTTAATTAACATCAAGTAATTTTCATCAGCTTTTCACTGAATATAAGGAATTTTTAGAAGTTAATCATATTGCTCGTTACTAAACATGAATGATTTTAAGTCGATACTGAAATAAATTAGCATGGTTTTCTCTCAGAATTTTGAATTTCAGTTTAATTTCTCTGCAGTTAAAATCCTGCAGAAAATACCTTCTCTATGCTAAGTTACTTGTAAATAAATGTAAATATTTCCCCCATTATTTTGCATATAAATCCCTAAGAGTTAAGTACTTTGAGAGAATGGTTTTTATTAATCTCTGTTAACTTTGTGCCAACTGCTAGGAAAAAAGACAACTAAATAGTTCTCTTCAAAGAACAGAGGTTGTACTTTGGCAAGCAATATGTTCTGTCTTTGGCACATTCTTTTCTTTGGCTTACAGATTTTCATAGAGGGAAGCAGCTTTCTTTTGCTGGAGAAACTAGTGGAAGGCCTCTTAGTCAGCCGTCACATCTTGTTATCTTAGCACACAGGTTGGACACGGGGGTGCCACTTGAAAAGCTTGGGAATTGGACAGTTATTAGCTTTATCCCTAAATTCTTCTATGAAGTGGCAAACAGGGGATTGTAGGTTTAAAGATTATTTACTGGAGCAGTTAGCTTGGGCAACAGTTTAATATAGAGGGGGATGCCTGATACTGCATTTTTAATCTTAAAAATTATTAACTGCACACTTAGGATTATTAAAGACATAGAAGTTACTTAAGTCAAAGGAAGGCACAAAAGTATTAAGTACAGATGTGCAAACTTTACTAAATCAAATTTCTTCATAGCAATTTTTTTCAGGGAAACATTTGAATGGAAAACAGGTCTGTCTTGTCTTAGCTAGTCATGGTAGTCTGCAGGAGTTTTTCCTTGAAATCCTCTGAAAAATAGTTCACTTCAAACCCAGAACTTGGTGCAGATTTTTCTGCGCCCTTATCAGGCTTTGTGTAATTTTCAAATAACAGGGAAAACGGTTTCACGAGTCATTGGTTTATCTACCAAAAATACCTTCTGGAAACCATTCTCCTACAACTTAAAATTGAAATGTATAATTAGCAGAATCTTACCCAGACTTTGGAATAACTTTTACCCATTATTCCAAAAATGCAATTAAAAAAGTGTAACTTAAAATACATCATAATGTTTTTTACCTGAAAGCATTACCATTTCATATTCTTTTTCTTGCAGCACCTGCAAGTGTTCGTTGCGTCCATAATGATGTCGCCGTACCTGACTTCTCTGCCTATCGTCGTCAAGATGTGCTAGATGCCACCACATCTTCTCAAAGCAGCAGTGAAGCTAGAAAAGGGTTTTCCTACCTGGTGACTGCAACGACATGTGTGGCGACTGCATATGCGGCTAAGAATGTTGTCACCCAGTTTATTTCCAGCCTGAGTGCCTCTGCTGATGTGCTAGCGTTGTCAAAGATTGAGATCAAGTTATCTGACATTCCAGAAGGCAAGAACATGGCTTTCAAGTGGAGAGGGAAGCCCCTTTTTGTGCGTCACAGAACCCAGGCAGAGATTAATCAGGAAGCTCAAGTTGATTTGTCTAAACTGAGGGATCCGCAGCATGACTTAGACAGAGTAAAGAAACCAGAATGGGTCATATTAGTAGGTGTCTGCACTCATCTTGGTTGTGTACCCATTGCTAACTCAGGGGATTTTGGCGGTTATTACTGCCCTTGCCATGGGTCCCATTACGATGCCTCTGGCAGAATCAGGAAAGGTCCCGCTCCCTATAACCTTGAGGTTCCAACTTACCAGTTTCTTGGTGATGATGTAGTGGTTGTTGGCTGAGTAATGAGGTGCTTCCTCATTTTCATGTTCCTGTGAATGTATGCTCAAAAGGGTTAACAGATTCTGGAATACTGTAAAACCAGATGATCCTGAAAACATATTAGCTGTCTAGATTCTCAACCAGAAGTATGTTCAAATACGTCCCTGTGTTCAATTTTAATAAAAACTTGGAGTGAGCACTTGTTCCCGACTTACAATAACGTGTATTTATTTGTGTACTGACCGGTAGTGTGTCTACTCAAAGAGATACTACAACAGACCCAGAATATGTTTATGGAGCCCTCGTGAAGGGCGGCTGATTCCTTAATACCACATATTTTTATCATTTGTTTGGGGTTTTTTAGTGCATTATGGGAATAAAAAAAGATCTAAAGAAGATCTTCCTATGAACGTCCAACAGTGTTTGGAGTAAGTTTCAATATTGAATCCCATGAGATGTAATCCTTTTCCTTCCAGTGTATTTTTCTGTTTGTTTTAAAAGGAAGTGAAGGAAAAAGTAAATAAAAACATACCTAGAAAGAAAACACTTTTACATTGTTCAGAGGCAGCTTATAATTGTTTACCTAGAATGGCAGTAATGTAATTTTATGAGGATGTGGACAAAAAATAAGCATGTCATGTTAGAATTACAAAATTATTTTTACTTGCAGATAAAGCTTGATCTTAGGCATATCTAAACATCAGATCAGGTGGTTAGGACACTGGAAAATTTGTGACACTTCCAAAAGAAGTAAGTTGAGAAGGAAGTAAAAAAGGAAATCCAAGTTTTACAGAGGGTGAAAAATAAATCCTAAGAACCACTCAGTCTGGACTAATCTCTAATGTTAGACATAAGAAAAGGCTGTGTGGCCATCAGAGATATTTTAAGACTCAGTGATGTGTGTGAAAGTTATTTCATGTTGCCTATAGGCTAAGCTCAATAAAGGCCAAAACTTTGAAATCTCTTTTACCTTGGTGCTGACTCTGCGGGCACAGAGAAACAAACGCAGCCTGAAATAGATCTTTTAACCAGTATTGGTGCTGCCAGTACAAAACAAAGCTAGCAATTAATGCCTTCAGTACATGAGGAGAAAAAGCGTTTGCTGTTTCCAGAACAAAACCAAAAAAAACAAACACCAAACTATCTTGTCATTCCTGTTCTTTCCTGCTGTTCTCTGAAAGCTTCTGTCTTGCACTGCGTTAATGTGCTCCTCCAGTGCAAAACAAAATACAATCCTCAGAATTCCCTGGATCTGGAATGTTTAGCCTCACATACACCTTATGGAAAGCTTTGATGACAGCTGGGTTAAAGCTGAAGTTTTAAATGGGATTAATCAGAATATCGATGCATTTGGTGCACCTGTTCTCAGACAATTCAGTGAAAAAAAAAAAAGACCACAGATATGACTACTACAGAAGTTCTTAGGTATGCATTTTACACCATTTCATAAAGTTGAGCTTTACACCTTATCACTAAGTCCACAAAAACATTCTCAAGAACTTTTTTTGGTATAATGAATCATGCTAAACCAGTACTGAAAGACATGTTCCCAAACTTGTATCTAGAGAATTGTTATTCATGTATGTGCCTTGTATTATAGAGTTGATCTTTCTTTAAATTTTGTATTTCAAGAAGAGAACCTTAGTAACTCCTGAAGTAGCATTACAGTATTGCTCATCTGCTCTCAAGTGACTACTCTTACTCTTTTTAGCCCCCAGGTTACAGCTGGGCTTAAAGGGTCACCCATAAAATGACTTGCACAGAATAAGCTGTTAATTAAATTACATCAAACTGACTTGATCAAATCTTGCCAATCTACAACTAATACAGCACCATGACATTGGCACATCTGAGAACAAAACAGCTTTTACTGCAAACACGAGATGCCAGCAATGCCTTTTTTCAGACTGATAACAGGTGAAGAAGCTGAACTATTGATTCTTAGGCAATGCAGATGTGATAGTCTCCATCCTCTCTTCAGTTAAAGGCTTTGTACTTTTAAAGTGACAAAAAAAAAAATCATTCCTAACGGGCCAAGCATGCCTTAGAAAAGAACCAGGGTTTACTAGAATTTAAGAAATAAGGTAGAGTTAACAACCTCAAAAATCCACAACCACTCACAGTTTGGTACCACAAGTACAGATGCAAATTAAAACAACATGAAATTTCATCTGAACACGTTAAAACACTTTTACTGTGAAGGTTGTCAAACACGGGAATAAGTTGCCTAGAAATGTTGTAGAGTACCTGTGGAGATCCTCAAATCCAACTGGAGAGAGTGCTCAGCAACCCTGCTTGTGCAATGGGGTTGGACTACATCATCTCAAGAGGTCCCTTTCAACCTCATCAACACTGTGATTTGGAAGGTATAATGTCCAATTATTGTATTGTCTTGTCTGGCATCAGAAACTCCAGAAGGCCCAAACTCCCTAAAGAGGAAGAGTGACTCGAGCAAGGGTAAACCTCCACGCAGTGATGTGCTGGTTACCAGTAATAAGCTCGTAATTACCTTGTGGGCTAAGATGTCCTTGGAAGGAGCTCTCAAGTACTGCCACTAATTACAGACATTACCACCATACAAATAGGTAACGTTACCCTTCTCATGGCTAGTGTACCCTGTGGGACTGGAAGTACAAGTGTTCAAGTACACTGAAAAATACCGCTATATTTTATTAAATTCTGAAGATTAATTGTATTCATAAGAAGCAATCACTTGCTGGGCTTTACTACATCTATGCGTTTCCACTTTGACTCCCTTCGCTTCACTAATGGCCTTACCAGAGCTCTATTCCTAACATCAGATCCTTTTCGCTTAAACATGATCAGTCAGCTTTAGCCAGCCAG
Organism: Himantopus leucocephalus; assembly: GCA_003993805.1. Taxonomy (NCBI): domain Eukaryota; kingdom Metazoa; phylum Chordata; class Aves; order Charadriiformes; family Recurvirostridae; genus Himantopus; species Himantopus leucocephalus. The sequence continues at coordinate 8,923,757 of RSEF01000011.1, read as the reverse complement.
GCCAGCAGCATTCGCTGCTGCTGACTTGGCAGGGCGGCAGGAGCTAAGAGCAGAGGCAGTTTGATGCTGGTACAGGTTTGCCAGGTTGATCAGTGTTGGGGCCTAAAGTTTTTCGGCAGCAAAGCTGTAAAGCACAAGCCCATGCCAGAGAGAGGAGCTGCGCTGCCTGCCTTTCATCCGCGTGCCTCGCAGATACGAAGCAGAAGCCACGTATCTGTTCCTTCTCAGCTAGCTACTTTTTCTCCTTTAGAACAAAACAGTCTTTATGAAGTTGCTGAACGGAGTTCATGTTTATTTAATTAAAAAAGCTCTTCAGAAAAGGGGAATAAAGATACTAAAATCAAAACATAATTTTTAATATTTGACATTTCAAAAGCTTTGTCTTTCCTTTTCTGTATCTTTAGAAGAGCGACAGTATTTTTAATGGTTACTGCTGCCAAAGGAATAATTAGTGCAAAGACTCTAAACAAAAATTCACACTGTTAAGTCATTTTCATGGCTAATGACATGTGGTTTTTTAACCCTTCTGATTTGTTACGTCCACTTAGCAGAACTGAAGAGAGTTTCCCACACAGCCTCTGTACAGTCATTAACGTATGTTCTCGCAAACCAAACGAGGCAGTGTTCTCAAAGGCCATGTTGCGCAGCAGCACAGTTATCAAGGACGCTCTTGCCACTCATCATCAACAAAATCTACATGAAGAAGAAACTTTATGAAGGGGGTTCCTAAGCAGTTCAGGCATATCTGAGGAACACAGTAGTCAGTTCCCCCGTTAAAGGAGCGTTCAGCATCCGACCAATAAGTTTCTCATAAGTAGAAGTGACAAGTGACAGAACAATAATGACCCTTCTTCAACCTTGCAAAAGGAAAAAGTAAATAATTTATAGATGGAAGGAGAGAGTTTAAAGCTACTGAAAGTTAGGTGTCCTCCGTGGATAAAATTTTCTCAGCTACCTACAGATGATGTTTATTTGACATGTTAATTGCTCTTATCCTCCACAGAGCTGGTAGCATTGTTCATTATTCAAATGATTCACATTCTAAGACAATTTTTGGTTATTTATAGCATTGGGAAGCTCTGGCTATGACCTGTATTAACTGTGCCGGGTTTCCTGCTTTCAAGTACTTTCTTTTCCTTATGTTTCAGGAACAGTTCTGAAGAGATAGCTAAAGGAAAAATACCCTTCCTGTTAATAATGCAGGTGATCCTGTCTCTGAAGGACTTTAGTACTTCATGCCCATTAAAGTCTTGCAGTTTTGCTGACCGGTACACATTTTGCAACCACCATGAAAAATCCAGATTTTCTCTTACCATAACCTTTCAAAAATATCCTGTTTCCACAGGCTCAGATCAAAAAAATATTCATTAATCTTGGGGCCTGCTTTGATACACCTAGAATCTGGTGGTGTTCGGGGTAGTTCCACAGGCTATAGCACCTAATACATTTAGAATAGAGATCCCACTGATTCAGCTACCATTAAAAGTACTTGACAGTCCTGCAAATCACAGTCTTGAAAGTCTGGAAGAGGAGAGAAATACGATGACCACCTGCAAACAGCTAGAGGAACAGCAACATCACACAGGAAACACAGCACAACCAGGGATACATCTCATGCCTCTGGAGTGTCGTTCCAGAGCATCCTCCCTTTCTTTTCCTGCAAGCTGGGAATTCAACCCTATGCAACTACAGCAGCAAACAAAGAGGTACAGTTTCCAAGAATTACTTTCGTCCAAAAAACAACCAGTTAGTTGCAAATGTAATACGCCACACCTGACAAATCATTTAGCATAATTATGACATTTAAAAAACTACTGTAACAATATCAATTATAACTATTTTCTGCAAGAATAAAGTGGTTTTTTTTTAAAGGAAAATACAAGAGCTTTTATGCACTAAAAGTAGAGGAAGAACATACCTGTGTAATTAGAAGGCTGTATCATAACACGGACACAAAATGATGTCATGTAAAGCCTACAAGGAAATATCCAAAAACTACATCCTACAAACCTTCCCAGTTTTGGTTCCTGTAACTACAGAAAAGTCCAACAGAAAATTTTCAAGATGCGAGTAGTATAAGCTTATTCACTAATAAAACAGTAAAATAAAGAACTCAGACAGACTCCCAGAATTAAGCAGTATTAACCAGAGACTACAATGTGGTCTGACATAATACTGATATCTGGATATGTTGAGCCAGAATTCTGTTTGACACCAACTTTACACAAGAAGTGTCATTCATTCCAGGGATCCCATCTCAATTTATGCAAGTAGCAGGCAGTAAAAATTTAAAACCATTGTGTCCAGCCTATTTGGTGAACAACCCACCTCCTATGGGTATGCAAATATTAATTCTAACGTATAATTTTCTTTGTCCCTCATGAAAGAAGAAAACTATTAGATTGCTTTCTCCCTTTCCTTTTCAAATAGATTCAGACAACACAAAGTTCCTGTAGTTGAAGCAAGTGGACAAGTACAAGAAATGGTGTGTTGCCCATATTACAACAGGCTCAGTGTTGGAATGTGTATATGGTTCAGCTGAGGCACCTGACTCTGCCAACCCTACAGAAAGACACTGAGATTCAAAGTCTGACTTCGATATCATAAAGCCCCCCAAGAGGAGTCTTTCATTGACTACTGAGGAAGTCAGGTTTGGGTAGGTGGTTAGGGTGGACACTTGGAGTGCAACCATTCCACTAATTTCATGCTCTTACTCTGATTGAGCATCCCCAGCAGATGACCAGAGTCTGTGTGGTGGGTTCTAGGAGAGACCATGCTGCAAGAAGCAAGTGCAATAACTAAGAAATGTTAACCAGCAGCTATATTTAACATTACTTAGCCTGACATATTTGTGTCTTAAAGGGAGAATTTGTATTTTCCACATATCTAGCAATTTAGCAAAACATCAGCTATAACTGAGAAGTCAGACAAAACTGATAAACCCTTCATAGTGAACAAGGAAATGTCATCAAGAAGAATGTGGTTTCAGTAAACAGTTTGGTCACACTTCCATCTCCCAGTCCCACCCACTGCTAATACACTTGGCCTTGAGGTGCATGTTATCAAATCCTGGGTTGGCAGAAGTGGCACAGCCAGCTCCACTTTGCTCATTCTCGTACCTACTGAATGTATTACAATCATTTGTTGATAGTGTTTGCAATGGGAGGAAGAAAAAGGGGGCACTGAGGTCTTCAACAAGGCTCACTTTATTTAGAAGGTTTGTGTAGGAATTGTAAGAGTGCAACAGCTATGACATGTAACACATAACACAGTCCCTTAGGTGAACAGTTGTATTAATACTAGATTTTCAAAATTAATGATGCTGCAGTTTATTAAAGCCTTAATTCAGAGTTTGTGCATATTAAAATACAAAATAAAGCTGTAAACCTATTTGTAAGCAGCTGGAGTACTATAAGGTGATATGTAATAGTCTCCCTGGATTTATCAAGAACAAATCATGTCGATGCAATCATATTTGTTGCTACAATAGGATAACAGGCCTCAGAAACAGGAAGATATTAGCAGTAGCTATCAAACTTTTAAGTAAGATTTTTCACACCATCTCACAAGACATTCTCATGTCTACTAAGAAACTGATATAAGTGGAAGTATCGTTGAGGACAACTGCTTCAAAAACAGTCCTTAGAGATGAACTACCAACAGTTCCCTGTTAGACCAAAGAGACGTGCTGTGAGGAGTTCTGCAAGAATCTGTTTGGGTCCAGCACTGTTCAGTATATTTGTTAATGAACTAGATGTCGGAAGAGAGAATGAGCTTCATAAAACTTGCATATGGTGGTAAACTGGGTAGAGCTCCAAACATGGATGAAAAAAGGATTAGAATTAAAAATAATCTTGACAAATAATGCTCTCCAAAGCTAGGATGTGTTGTGATAGGAAGTAATAGCTAGGTAGCAGATCTGCTGATAAGGATCTGAGGTTATAGTAGATCACAAGCTGAAAATGAGTCCACAGGACCATAATGTGATGAAAAAGGCTGCCCTGTTGGGATGGAGGCTTGTATGGGTCATGTGAAAACCCATCCTCCTTTACCACTGGTAAAGCATCACCCGAAGATGATGTGTAGCTTGAAGTGATCTACTTAAAGAAGATTGTGACCCAACTAGAGTAGTATCCAGAGGACTGCAACAACTATGCTTAAAGTTACATGTGACTGAAATATAAGTGGAACAATTGGAAAAGATGGAGAAGATGCAACAACGCTTTTAAAACTATTTCAAAACAAAAGTATAAATAGGTAAACATGAGCTATTCTCTGTAACCTTTGGGTATAAGCCAAGAAAAAATAGGCTTGAATTAGAAGCAAAGAGATTAATTGAGACTTTGGGGGTAGGAAAATGAGTTTTCAGCTGTAGAATATTTAATAGTTAAGAGTAGTTCAAGACTGGATATCTGAAAACAGATATAGCAAGTCTGCACTAGAAATTGTGAAGAACACTTGTCAGTAGCAGCTCAGGCATAACTGATGGGGCTTTGGGGACCTTCCAAGGTGGCTTCCAGTTGTACACCTCTGTGAATCTATGAAAACAGAAGAATGGATGGTTTATAACATTTTTAGTGTATCATATTTTGTCTTTGAAGATTGAAATCTGTGGGGATAAAATATAATGTTGAAATAAAAGGGAATCTTGATACAGGAATAGGGTAAGCTGAGGAATCCTCATGCTAAAGGACGAGTTGAAATAATGGAAGAAAAAAATTACTGATTACAAAACATTCCTTTGGTCAGGAAGTTGCAAGATAAGGAAAAATTTGAGGGAAACATCACTGAATGCACATTTTATTCTTACATTCTTTCCTTAGTACCTGCTTATAACCACTGGTAGAGGTAGGATACTAAGCTATATGGACTTTTTGCTTGACTCATTAAAGCCGTTCTTATATTGTTTAACATCCTTCATTGACTATAACTAGCACCTAATGAAACACAAGAGAGAAACAGCAGATTATAACTCACCTTGTTTAAGGAAAACACAGAACTTCTGGCATTTATTGTCCTAAGACAATTAGCAACCAGTTTGTGTCAGAACTGTGATGTATTTTCTTCATGAACTGTTTAGCATTATAACATTTTAATAACCTCAAGACATTATGACATTACCTTGTTCTACCAATTCATACTCAAAATGTAATGTACCGTACTGTTTAATACATGCACTTTTTCCCCCCCCCAGCATTAGAAATTTAAAATAACCAATTCTGGAATTAAACCACATTAGAGATGCATATGTTACTTGGTTTTACCTAGCTTTTACAAGAGCTAGAAACATGAGACAGGTTTTATAAATAGCAATAGATTTAGTAGGGGAAGATAACTTCCACGTTTAACAATATTATGTAGTACTGATGGCTGATGTCTTTTGTCAGCCAGTTACAGAATTGGCAACAGTACTATGACTTCATCTTCTCCCATGCCAAACAGAAGTTGCACACCTAGAGGCAGAGCTTGGAGAAGAACAGTACAAATGATAGTTGGTCTTGCTTCAGGACTTAGCGTAAGCCTGTATTTGAGTCATCTTTAGTAAAAAAATTTATAGTAAAAATTACCAATATGCAGATGTCTGTGCATAATTTTCTGCAAGCAATCTAATAGTAGTGTTAGACAGAACTGGTTTACTCCCACCGTGTAACATGGTAACAGAACTCCAAATTTTCCTCTGTGAGCAGTCATATAATTTGCAAGTAATTGCAATACATGTCAGCCTCTAATTCCTATCACAAATAAAAAGTGCCAACTTCCTGCAGAGATCTATTAGTTTGCGCAGCCCTAGGATAATCAAAAGAGCTACTGAAAAATGCATAATTTCCTAGCAGGTCCAGGAAATTTTATATGTATGGGGATTTAATTGTTAAAAAAGGGCACTTAAAAACAATGTAAACCATTTGAAGATGGGTCCCAATAGGACAGACTTTGTGTGTACCTCCTCTTTGGACCAGGAGGAGGAGGATGCCAAGCAGGTTATTTTGTAACCATAGCTGTTGTGCATAACCCACATATAGCTGGCGACTGATGGCAGCATCCTTTAGGTAACATTGCTATTTAAGAAAAAAATGGAGCTCTCCATTTGGATTGCAACAAGTGTGATAAAGCATTTCAGATGACAGTCGACAGTCTGAGATGTCACCTGTAGGATGTCACCCCTACGTACAGAACAACCTGTCAGTTGTAACAGGCTACAGCTGGGGTTTTCCCTGTATTTTCAGTTCCAGCTGAACTGTAATTTTGAACGAAGTATTAAAATATCAGGAGTTTCAGTAGCTTTTCTAGCAGTTTGCCTGGAATTGTATATATCCCAAAGGTCCAAAGTACATTGAGGTTTTGTGCAAGCTAGAATTTAATACACACAACAAGATGTGGCTCATAGATTTCCTACTGAAGTGGCACTATCATAGCATGACAAATTCTGACCTAGCAATTATTCTTTCCCTATAACAACATCAATTTTGACTACCTCAGACTACAGTACAAAATAAAGATATCTCTCTCTTAGCCACTGTACTTGACACTGATTAGAAAGATGAGTAACTGCTTCAAAACATCCATGTTGCTTCTAACTAAATAAAACATTGCTATTAGCTCCTAAGGCATATCTGACATTGTATATCTGATAGACAAACTCTTGTATTATGGTACGAGAAAAGAAAAAAATACCTATCTATATATCTATTTGTACATGCAAATAAGTATGTCAGACTCTTAGAATGTAGTAATTTAATCTTTACTGGAGTATTTTCTATATCAGCTTTTGAAAGGCTGGATATTCATCCAGGTTTTTTTTATTTTTGGCTATAATCACAGTGCCACTCAGCTTGTCTTGCTCACATTTCTTAACCTACTGGAAGAGTTGTTCATGATTGTTTCATTTAATTGAACGTGACAAAGATCACGGAATTTTCAGAGTTGGAAGGGACCTCTAGAGATCATCTAGTCCAACTCCCCTGCCAAAGCAGGATTGCAATCATTTTTCAGAAACATTTGTTTTTGAAGACAGTTTCCTATTTTGACAGATAATCTTGTCCTTACTTATAATTCATATCAATAGATATGGGCCATTCTTACATACAGTCTATAAATCATCAACCTTTTTCAGCCTGAATTTCTTGTCATCTCTAGGCTGCTCCGCTGAGGTCACTAAAGGTTACCATTGCCAGTGCTATTTATCTTCCATCACATCCATCAGCTCCTCTTGTAGAGAGGAGTCACCCTCCATGGGCTCTGCACTGTGAGTGCACTTACAAACTCTGGCCATTCACTTCAGTCGCACTTGTAACCCCAGTGAAAAACAGAAGGATTAATGAATTGGGTAGATTAAAAGAAGTCTGGAAGATTAGTAATAAAATCATGGAGTCCTGGTCTAGCTTGTGGTTATGGATTAGTCAGGCTATATGTCCAGAGCCCATCAGTCTAGAAATAATTATTGTCTTAATTAATCTAGTATTTTTCTACAAAGGAAGCATAAATATCTTCAAAGAGATCTAGAGTCAGCATGGAATAAGTTGTTGCAATCGAAGCATATAACACACACGAGTAGGTATATCATCCTGCAGGTACAATGGTAGTCTAAATCTGTCTCATTTTATGTACTAAAGTGAATAGTGATGTGGGGCTTCAATCTCAAGTGGAAAAATAAACACACCATGAACAGTAATGAATAACAATTTCCTGATTGCCAAAAGCCCCACTGCATACAGCATGGCCAGAGCCACAGCCTCTGTACCTTTAGTGAAGATTTAGCAACCTGCAAAAAAACCAAAACAAACTCTTGAATCTGTGACTGCATTTCTTCCCATCATGTTCATGATATTTAAGCCATTTTCCTTTCCATTTACCTTCCACAAAGCTCAGAGACAGCAGAAATTGCCTTGTTCTGTGGTTTTTAGCTGTCTTTCATTCATCAGTAGTTTATCATCAGTATGTTTCTCCAAGTAAGATATAATCTATTAACATTCTGGGCAGCTTCTTGTGTGCTTTTTTTTGCCATCTTTACGGGAATGTTTTTTAGCTGACATATTTGTTTGGGCAATAAAAAACAGGTTTCTCCATTTTCTTCTGTAATTAGTTTTATCAGTATTGGTTTCTTCTTCATGAGAGAAGAAAAATCCAAACATTACATATATGTGGCCTCTATCTTATATTCCTTAGACTTAGTTGCAAAGTCGTTCTTGTTTCCTGTGCAGCTTTTGGAATCATCTACATTTATCTGTTGATATTTCTATTTTGAAATAAATTACAACAATTACATAATACTGAAGTCCTTGACTAGAATTATCTTTAGCAACTCATTTAACTAATGTTTATAAAAACACTGTCATCTAAGGATCTTAAAGACTGCTATTATCATTATCTTCTAAGCTGCATCCCAGTTGCACTGCAGTGTCTATTCTTGAATGACTCACTGCTTTGAAGTCTTTAAACTACACAAGAAAGTCATGGCTTAGAGATGTTTTTGACAACTAATTGTAGTTTTTGATAAAACTCTTCCAACTCACTCTGTGAGAACATAAGTCTCAGTGTTTTCATTATTCTTGGTTCATATTTTATTTAGGCCAAGATTAGCTTGTCACTCACTCCTCTCCAATCTCTAACTCCCCAATAATGTCCTTCAGTGTAACTATAGAAACCCTCCTATATGCGGCATAATTTATGTCTGTTTCATTTATGTACTAATCTTTGATATATCCAACTCATTCTGCCAAATGGTTATACTTGTACATGGTATTTTTCAGACATGTTGGTTTAAAGTCACATTTTCTTTCAGCTGTGAAAGGTAATTTATGTATGACATATCTACTATTTAGACATGACTCTAGGTACTGTAGAAAAGCTCTTGTCCTTTCCCCCATGATCATTTTAACCCCGTCAGAATGACATCGTCTGATAAGGAACAGCAATACAATTACTTGCAGAACAGCATGGGTAACTTGAAAAACTGATTAAGGGGATTAGTCCACCGCTAGCCAGCTCAATACACAGGTTATAGTGGTTCACATGCTCTGCAGATTCTTCATAGGCTTGCACCAACCTCCCATTGGGCCAATACATTTGATCAGTGATTGACCTGAATTTAAGTTCTTTTATACTCATGCTTCATGCAGTAAAAATCAGAGGAGAACAGTGTAACAGGAAGAGTAATTGACAAATCTTAAGGACATATGTTAGAAGTAGGGCTACATCTTCTGCCAATGTAGTATTTAACACCACCCCCTTTCTCAGCTTGTAAATTATAATTGGATGAGCCTCCCCACACAGAGAAGGAGAGTAAATGGGTGGGAAGGTGCTCAGGAAGCATTTTACAGCTCTGCAATTGCACAGGAACCTGATTAACACTGCTCAATACACTGCTCTTTTAAAGACATACTTAAAGGAACAGAGGAGAATTTTCTGCTTTCAGGATGAAGCACATCTGCCATAACACAGACACTGTTCAGCTACCGGTTAAATCTTTCCCACGGACCATTTAGATCATCTCCAAAATTAACAACAAATAAAAGGGCAAGGAAAGAATAAAAAGCATGCAGAGAAATCATCAAACAACAAATGTAAAGCAAGAGAAAGGAAATGCAGATTACACACGATATCATTGCTTCAGAATGTGGGGAAGGATGAAAAATACAGGTAGTTTAACAAGTGGAATAGAAAATATGTAGAGAAAGGCCCATCTGTGGCTTTTGAGCACAACGCTCCCGGCTCAGTCTCTGGTTCCAGAGAAGCCTACAGCAGATGACTGCTGGAAATGGGGACTGTAAACACAGAGGAAGGGTGACTCTAGTCTTACATGTTTCTTGTGCTCTTTCCAAATGTATTTGCTACTGGTTAATGCTGTAGATAGAGTGGGCAAGTCATGATCCTGTACAGTATTTCTTAAGCTCCAAGAAGAGCAAGGAGCTCAGTGGCACTGGTAATTATCTTTCTTAGTGGCAATAATCTGCCATTCATTTTATATCTGTGATGAAACAACAGACTTCTACAGATTTATTTAGGGCTATACACAGCGGGTGACAGTTACCAGTAATGTTATTGTTATTACTGTAGAGAAGATTTCAGCATAAAAATGTTTATAGAGCCAAGGTTTATACAGACTGATTTCACATTGCACCTCCTACACTAAAATACTCCACTGAATAGAAGAACACAATAATTCTAAGATATGCTGAATCCAGAGGTTTGAATAGCAACTGTAATGGCTCCCTTAGAGCCCAGCCAATTCCAGAGCAAATATATAGCTCACATTTCATCTCCCAAATGAGACAGGAAAAGGCCAGTAAGAACATTCCTCATAAGCAGAAGGGTTTAAAACTTGAATATAGACTTTTAAAACGTGCATATATTTTAGATTATTGGTACTTGGCTGCTCTGTAATGAAAGCTATGGTCAATAAATATCTCCAGGCAAGATAAGGATGATCTTTGATATACCCAAGAACTAGAAAGAATATCAGCATAGGATACTATTTGGGTTTGCATCAATTCATTCTTACTGTGCTCTTTAGCTAGGGCTCTGATCCCTGCTACCGCTAGTGCCACAGGTGGTACTGTCTGAAATATCACACTTCTCTGAATTTTTCCCAATTTTAACTGCAGTAATGAGATCAGCTTGATCCATCATGGTTTACTTCAGTGTTTTCAAAGTACTCCTTTTTAAACAGAGGCTGTCACAACTATAGCAAACGTGTAGCCTTTAATCAAAGCAGCTAGAAAATGTGCACTCATTTGCTTAATAACATTTGTTGCTAATGTTACATACTGATGCACCATTTCATTACAGAATTAGCTACGTTAGGTCAATGTACTAAGCAACTGCTATATGAAAATGATTGAATAAACTTTGGACCAATCCCGCAGTACAGCACCAACCTCCAGATTAAGTGGGAACAAGACTTCATCTAGTAATACACATTTGTAGGAATTAGTCCAGTGGTTTGAAAATAAAGTATTTTTACAAACCATTCATTATTTAATCAAGTCTATTTACCTTAGAATGATTATCTACTTATTTAAATCTTGTTAATACAGTTATTTTTCTTCAAGCATTTATAGAAAAAAAATAGGTAAGCTATCTGGTTCCTGTAAATAATATATTAATTAAATTTTGTTCACACAAAACAATTAATTCTGAACAGTAACACTGCATTATAAAACAATTCCTAATAAAACATGCTCCAAATATAATTCCAAAGCTCATATTATTTTTGAAACTTGTGTTGGCTTTTTGATAGATTACAATAAAAGCAAATTACTGTATGTTTTAATAACATAGTTGTCAAATAAAGCCATAATGCCCAACTGATGACGAACCACAATGTATAATTCCCCATAAAAGCTAATTGACAATTGATTTTTTTTTAAGTACTGAAAGAATTCATCATGATTAACACTATTACAATGAAATCCAAAGGAATTAGAAAAGATTTATCTCTAATCGAGCATTTCTGCAAATATTAGACCTACTGAAGAGAATAACAAAGTAGGTTAGAAACACAGCAGCCTCTTCCCTAGTTCATCAACAGAATATGAATTACGAGGATGTAACCTCGTGCTTTTTTGGTGCTTTTTTGCAGGTGCACCACAGTTTATATACACAGAAGCAGCATGGCGCATTGCTCTTAATACAACACGCTCAGCTATGGCATCATCATCTCACTCTTTGCAAATCCTCAAATGGATTTGCTCTCATAAAGAAAATTTGGGAAAAAAAAAAGAGGAAGAAAACAGTAATATTATGAAAAACAAGGAGATGAAAGAACATTTGTTATGCAGTTAGTTTTTAAAGGTAGTTGATGTGACAGCCTCAGCTGCCCTCTAAGCGCAGTGAGTGGATTTCATGCTGGAGGGCAGCCAACAAGGAAGCACACAGTTCCTTGCTGCTCCACGTCAGCCCGGTGCAGGAGGTATGTGGCCTCAGGGGCTTGGAAAGAAGATGTGGAGCTGTGCTGGAAGCAAGCATTCCAGTACCCAGAACGAAGGAAGGTAATATGAAATAGAAGCTAATGAGGGAGACAGGCAAAAACCCCCAGTGCCCTGAAAACTGGATAACTGGAGCAATAAGTTTTTTCATGGCGTATTAAATACAATACAGGAAAGCCAGTGAGTATGATTATTATGTATCAGCTTGTCTAAGGAACTTTAAGCAGTAATTAAAATAAAAAGACATTTCCCTGCCCTGAAGAATTTTTGGTGTGCAGCTACCCAATGTCATGGTGACAGGCGATTCACGTCCTTCGTTAAACTTCAGTAGGGTTCTCATGGGAAACTTTAAAAAGTTGTCACTGTGGGATACATCAGAATGTACAAGTGACACAGAACAGAACATAATAAAAAGGTGAAAGGCTATTGCTGTAGGAGCACATGGCAATTTAAATTAGTTATGCACACTCAAGAGCGCTCTGTACAGCCTGGAGATCTTGCAGCCCAAGGGCAGGAGGATACTAGGCTGGCTTTTAAGCTGCTTTAGCTTCTTTTTAATGCTTCAACACTAGAGGACCCGCCAGTGTCATTTGGACAGCCCCTCTTCAAAATATTCAGATCTTCCCTGGTATTTAAGTACAGATCTTTTGCTTCACACTTTTACAGCACGCAGTTCATTCCCAGCTATTGTAACATCAGCTTCTTTTCTACAGTACCAGATTTTTTCCTTTTTTGATTAAAACTAAAACTAAATGAGAAAGGGTGTTGCTTATGTTACTAAAAAGATGAAAAAAAGGCAAATGAGATTGTTCCTGTGCTTTAACGAAACCATAGCAATGGTAAGCTGAGTCATATAAACTAGAGCAGTTTTGAGAGAGATGTCTTAGTTCAGCACAACCATATAAAATTAAAGAGGAATATAAAGTTGGGTAAAAGTCTCTACCTAATTAATCCATCTGCATTTACCATGGTTTTACCATACACAAACAAGTAAACTACAGTTTTAAAATGGCACTTATTTTCCTTGCACCCAGGAGCAACGGTATCAGTTTAATAGAATAAAAAGGCACTAAGATTTTTTTCATGCTTTTCACACCTAACACATTGCGAAGCAGCCTAACCCTGCAGAGAAGGTCTAGGAAATTCTGTGATTCGCGTACACCCAGCTCACCTGGACTAAATAACAGAAATGGTTTCGCTAGAGAAGAAACACTATTCACAGCCCACAATTTCCTTCCCTATTAATTTCAAAACCGCTATGGAATTATTGATGACTTCCTCAACAATTAGTAGGAATTAATAGATATTTGGATTTAATATCCAGCTTCCAGGTGGCAACTAAGGAATTAACAGCCCATTTTTCATATACCTTTCTGTAACTCAGTTGACTCCTGGCAATGTCTAATCTGCTCCCTGATGGCTTTATCCTTCATTTAGTCTAGTCACATATCACTGTAAAAGTCCTCCTCCTGGGCCCATCCCATCATCCCTCCTATTCAGTCCTCTGCTGATATTTTTTCCCCTCCCTTATGAGGAGAACTCCTGATCTCATCTCAAAGGGCTTACAGAACTTTCTTTCTCTATTTGAGCTTTCATCTCCCTTCACTCCTATCATCGTGCATTCCCTTCCAGTTCCCTTTTCTCTGCTGCCTCCTTAGGGCTGTATCACAGAGCTCCAGGTAACATACAGCCTGTGACAGAGCAGGAAGGGGAGAGCTGGCAAGACCATATTTCAGGAGCTTTGGTCTATCGCTGCATTTTTGATTGAAACACGTGGTTATTCACCAACATGGGAAATTACACATAAGCATAGTGGTGTTTACAAATTCTTAGAGATATGGAGGCTCAGCTGGTGAGGAATTAATGTTTCTAAACTGCTAGATATCAAGCTGGGAGTGTAAGGTGTCTAGAAACCTCATACTAGAAAGCCAGGATCCCCAAGAAACTGGCTTAAGCCGCAAATATTAAGGCATCCATCATCACGAAGCTATGAGCCTTGAATCCAAACTTGGAGTTGTAATTTGCTTCCCAGTGTAATGGTTTAGGTTTCCTGACTCCCCATTAGATGCAGCAGATTGCACTGGTGCACAGAACTAATTCAAGCTGGTCAGAGCCTAGAAGCCATATTCTACATTATTATGTACAAACACATCAGTCAGTAAATTATATATGTATATGAAACAAAAAAACCCTTAACCAACTCTGTTAAAAAAAACCCCAACCAAACAGATAAAATAACTTAAACAATGGTTTTGTTGAATAATTGCAATCTCAGCATGCAATTTTGAGATAATAGGCTAAAATTTAACAGAAAGCACACCATTGCCTGTTTAAAAGCCAGTCTGATAAGAATGCAAAACTGACAATAACACAAATGACTAATAATCCATTTATTGTCCAATATTCTATAATGAACAGTTAGAATGGTCAGATCCTTTAGAAAATGGTATAGAACTTTGTGTAACGCTTTAACTTTAAAACCATAATCCTATCTACTGGTTTCCATAAAACAAGAATATGAGAGCACTTGCTTAAATGGAAAGCCATGTGTATCGTTGTGAGCTATACATAAGCGGATAATGACAGCCAGACTTACAGACTCCCTCTCCCTGATCAGTTCTGGGGAACTGCCTTCGGTACTAAAAGTACTAAATAATCCACGTTGGTTTCTCTTCTTCAGGTGTACTTTTGCATCTGTCACCATATCTGAGGAAAGTGACCCCTGGTTTAAATCTATAGTTCATGGCAACTACCGGGAAATGCTTAAAAAAAGAAAGCAAAACCAAAACACACCACAATATAGGAATTGCTTGTGGATGTCACTGTCCGAAAACAGTAGTGAGGGGATCAATTTATGAAATTTAGTTAAAAGAAAGCCAAACACTGAAGACAACTTCCATCCACATAGATTAATATTAGCTATTTAATACTAACAGTCCTTATATTTCAAATGAATTACCATAAGAAACTGGGAGAACAGTGTTTTTCTTTATTTATCAAAAGGAAAACATCCACTAAATAGCTTGCTTGGGTAGCCTTTCTGCATACTTTTATTGGAATCAACGCACTGATCTTGCAAGAAGTACAGTGTCATTATCCATGGACAAAGCAAGAATATCCTGGATTTACATTAAGTTGGGTGCCAACTATAGTTTGTGGGTATGTGCATATGTCTGTCTATGCACATGCATACATACAGTTAGAGAAGCGAGTGATTTAACACAAGCACTACTCGTGTTACTCTCATACTGAGGGGTGAATACGTGTGCAAATAGGATTTTCTAGTTTGAGGACACAGTTGCATATTTTAGCAAGAGGACTGCTACCCTGTTGAAAAAAAGACCCACTATGTCACATGAATCACACGTGACAGCCTGCACTCATGCTTCCACAATTTAGATTTTGTTTTCATTGTTCCCTGTAGGTTTTTTTTCTGGCTATAATTAGAGTTAATCACATTTCAAAGTACCACGATAATTATCTCCATGTCAAATTAGCTATTTTCAAATGAAAGACTATTTCTGCTTAATTTTTCCCATCTTGAAAGCAAAGCAGTGATCCCCAGATCTTTTATGTCATTTCTTTATGAACATCAGGTTACGATAAGCTACTTTCTGAACCACTGCTTGAATGCAATTTATTTTACATAGCTTTGCATAATAAAATGGCATTTTAGATAACTTATTCAAAGGGCAGATACTAATTCTCTGAAGACTTCATTAAATCACTCTTTTCATGTTAAATTAATGTGCTGAGTTAATTTTGGAATAAACAAACCAAGATATTTAATTGCTTTGTGATAAATATGTACTACTTCGTTAGAATTTTATCATGCAGCTTTACATTTTAAACTCCGTATATTTCTATGTGTCTTAAAAGATTTAAATTTATATGTATTTACTAGTACATACAATAAAATGCGTTTATTAAACCGGTAACTCCATGTTCATATCAAACATCATTTTTTCTTTAATAATTATTTTGTATCCTGTGTTTTCCTAGAATATGAGTAAATGACAAAAGGGGTTTTCTCAGAAGAAGTCAGCTCTAAACAAATTTAGAGAGGAGAACTGAAGGATAATGATCAGCTTTCACAAACAGGAACTAACGTTACAAAACGCAACTGCACAAGAGCAAGACAGGAAAAGTCAGAACTGAAGCCAGACTTACTTTACCTCAGATTTCACAAGATTGCTCCCCTCTTTTTCCCACTTAAGTAAATGTAGAGGTGTGCTCCAAAACTGCACGAGGCAAAATACAGTTAGTTGGAAACTAGCTCAACTGATTTTTGAGTTTGAGTTCCAGAAAATGGTTTAAGTACATGCAGTCAAATTAAAACATTACACAACCCCTGCTCCCAGTTTTAAAGTCCTAAGATGCTCCATGTGGTTATTTCATGACTAATCCTACAATTGCTCCTTTCAACCTTTATCACTGGGTAAACAAAACCACCACCTACTAAATCTGTGGTTAGAAAGATAAGTGTCCACTGCTAAAGAGTAATTAATGCAGCACCTTTAATAAGAGAGAGATTGCAATGAGCTTTACTGGTACAAAATAAGCCAGCAGTCCAGCAACAATTATTTACTAACACTCTTAACAAGGAGAAAGACTTGAGATTTTAGAGCTGAAAGGTACCTTTGACAACCATCAGTAATTATTATTATTGCTGTAACAATATGGTTGGATGCATATTTTACTTTATTTCTTGGTAATATTTCATATTACTTTTAAAGGATACAAAAATCCATTGCAATACTAATACTTAACACTGATTTATGCAAGCATAATGTTGGAATTAGTGCTCTTTGATGGTTTCTTCTGATAGGGTTGTAAAACATTCTTGGGAGTTATTTCAGATTTTTTATATCTTTTCAAGAAAATTATACTCAGCTATAATAAATTATTTCATTTCTTCGCTTACCAATAAATAACAGTCTTCTCATTTAGGGTAGTTTTTCAGCACGTACTACAAACTGGGGAAAGAACACCCAAGCTGAACTGTCATGTGGATATTGATAGCACCTTTTTAACTAGAAAATGAATTATTTCACACTTTTTTAGCTGAAATGATTCTAGTGAAATCTCTATAGAGAACAAGGGTGATACCTGCTTATATTTATGGAATTATTTTTCTATCTAGAAAACAATGGATGCTGATCAGTTGTTGAATTGAATCTTAGAAGATATAGGGTGTAAGACAGCTTCCCTTCCTTGCGTATCCATACTCATGCAGCGCTGATCTTGCTGCAGTCTCTTTTACAAGTTTGGGCAGCTCCAGCCCAGGTGGGGACACAAAGGTACAGTGCACCCTGTCAGAAGCACACGGAGAAAAGGAGCCAGAATCTCATAATTCTCCTGAGATTTATGTTGCCGTTGTTCTCCTATGGTCTACCAGCTTCTTAGCAGCTAATGTAGTACTACACCTATCCATTTTACTTTGCTTTTCTGTGTAACATTCATTGTGCTCTAAGGGTAAACACCTCAGCAACACACGCAGGGAACTCCTACTTGGTGGATCACAAGCATACTTAAACATGATCTACATGCCAGTCTGTTCTGGTGGCTTTGGGTGTATTAAAGAGAGCAATGAGTTTCATGACTACTTAACAAACTACATTAATAGAAGAAAGCACTCGCTATAAGTTGCATTCATGAAAGTTCAGTGAACTTTGTTAAAGGGCAGGAAAAGCACAGAGAAGAGACATTTTTTACTTCTTAATAGGATACACAAAAAAGTAAGTTTTTAAGCTCTTTCAGGACAAATACAGTCAGCATTATGATAGATAGCAATCTCCTATGAGAAAAAATAAAAACATGCTTAATTTTAAGGACAGACTTAAACCCCTTTAAATCCAAGAGTACTAGAGCTCACCAAATTCAAACAGTGAGTAAACTAACAATTCAGACAATCTAAACTTTACTGAAAGTGAAGAACCTGCCCAAGTGCTTCATTGACTCAGGCTGAAATAATATGGGGAGCTCACAACTGACACCAATTTGGATTTTTACACATATATTTGTACTTCTAGAAAAATAAACATTTACCAAAATATGTCTTTTTACAGTGGCAGAAAAGTATGCATGCATGTTCAAAATTTAGGGATTGTGTGAAAAAGCAAAACCAGCTTGTCCTCCATCCTCCACACATGAAAGCAAACCAAGTGCACTCTGTACACCTGTAGGAGCACAGCATATTCAGGTAAATCCTAAAAGGGTAAGTCATAGAATCATAGAATTGTTAAGGTTGGAGAGGACCTTTCAG
>RSEF01000011.1:8784996-8898990 GCA_003993805.1 Himantopus leucocephalus | reverse complement strand
AAAAAAAAAAAAAAAAAAACAAAACCAAACCCAAATCAAAACACACAAAAAAAACCCAAAAAACCAACCCCCCCAAAAACCCTCAATAAACCCACAACAAAAAAAAAAACCCCAAGAGATGTGTCTTTGTTTAGGTGATACTGTAGAGAGGTCTTTAAAAACACTTGTGAGTATTCACTTTTTCACATAATGCAAACCCCCTTTATCACAATATACAAATAGCAGCCTGTTATATTTTGAACAGATATAATTTTATTAATAGCAAATTTCTCCTCCCAAATGAAGTCCTCCCATGAATATTTATCTACATTCAAAGAGGAATGTCTCATCTTCGAAAAGAATTCATGAACTTTAATAGCAACTTCAGACAATTTGATAGGTTTATATTTCCCTCAAGTAAACAGCTTCACATTAGCATATGAATGTTATTATCTATCCTTTAACTTTGCCAGACACTGACCACTTTGTTGCATTTTTAATAGCTTACCCATGAGTTTTTTCATTAAACATTTTTGATCTAGTGTTAGCTTTGATGTTAGCTCGAGAAAGAATTTTGCCTGTTTGCATATCAGTGAGCTAAAAGTTACCTAGAAATACTTTATACCATCCTAAATTAAAAAAAAGGCCTTACACAGCTAGCCTTACTTCTCTCTTATAACACAGGTATCTGAGGAAAAAAACATTAAGTACCATGAAGGATGCAAAGATATTAGAATCTGAACTGCACGTGGCATCATCCTCATTCTTACTTACTGTGGTAGAGTTTTTTGAAAAATCAGAAAGCTTATTTCACAGAAAATGGTAATTTAACGTGTTTTTTTCTGAATCCCAGGGGAACTTAAATTACACGTATAAATGCGGACTTAGGTATAAGAGAGAAGAAAGATGGAGAGACCCTTTGATATCTTTGAACATCAATGAACATTATTTATTTAAATCTTCCCATTATCTTTGCTATTATTAATGAACAACACATGCCTGATACCAGAGTGATGGACAGAATTTTTCTGGTGTGGAGAAGACCTCAAACATGGTAATTACTAAGGTCACTGATGGATCTCTAGCACTATAAGAGGTTCTGCTCTTCGAGTTTCCTATTAAAAGTGTATATTGAGACTCTTCCTAAAGAAGGAAGAATACAGGGATGAAGAGATCCTTCCCTCCCAGCTTGTTTAACTTTTATTTTGACCTTAGTTGACTAACCTAGAAAGGAGCAACTAAGCATTTTTTTTTTTTAACATGAGAATATCATTATCATAAATTAAAGGCAAGACTACATGGGATATCATTCATCTAAGTTAACACGCACACTTGGATTATAACAAAGCCTATATTTTTACA
Source organism: Himantopus leucocephalus (assembly GCA_003993805.1). Taxonomy (NCBI): domain Eukaryota; kingdom Metazoa; phylum Chordata; class Aves; order Charadriiformes; family Recurvirostridae; genus Himantopus; species Himantopus leucocephalus. The sequence goes on along the minus strand of RSEF01000011.1, from coordinate 8,897,649 downwards.
TGCTTAAGAAAACAACTCTTTTATTCAGTATTTCCATCAGTTTAAAAAGTGAATCCTACTACTAAAGGTGTATATTCTTATATAACACACTGTGTGCTACATTGCTTCAAGTCTCAGTCTAAGAAGTAAATGAAAGTGACTCTTTCCCACAACAAGAAATGCCACCTAGCAGGCCTAAGCAACAGATGCCTCAGAAGGTTGACAATAATTAGATAATCCACCCTGATATAGGAAGGGATTTGCATGCATTTGTTTTTACACCTACTGTGATAGATGTAGCCCCAGAGCTTTCTTGGATTAACTCAATTATTCATCATCTGTTTATCAGTCTACTTATGTTTGAAATGAATTTCAGAGTAAAATAAAGCAACAAGGAACTTGCTACCTCAGTGGACTGAAATTGTTCACGACTACTTCAAATCCTGATTTACACAGGGCAAATGGGAACTGCTATGCAAGTCAACCTAATGGTCCATTTCATCCTATTCCTTACTGTGTCCTAGAAGGGAACAAAACGCTCTACAATAGGAATAGGTGGGTAACGATTTAGAGAGGCAGGTTTCCTTCTTCTCCCATCCTCCAATTGAGACACTGCTTCCAATTAACTGTGAGAGTTTTACACGCCTTCCACAAGAAAGTCAAGAGTTGAATTGTGTTGGTAACTCTATTATGACTTTGGCTAAGAGCCAACTGCAGTTCCCTTTTGAAGTTCTTCACATTTGCCAGTTTCCCCTTCTGCTCAATATTCCTTCATTATTTTCAGTACTGGTCAAGAAATTGATCTTCCAGGACACAGATCAGACAGTTGCTTACTGTGAATTTATTTTTTGGTTATTTAGCTGTCCCCATACTTTAAAAAAGTATCCTTAAAATCAGTAAAGTAAGGGCAAAAACTTGATAGAAATGGTTACTGTTTTCCTAGTTAGCTCTATGCAGAGATCCAGGGTCTGTTCAGCTCTCATAGCTGTCACCAGGCTGTTTAAACTTAATCTTACCAAACTGTTGCACTCCAATATGTAATGATAATAGGGAGAGTGAAGCAGCTAAGAGCTGAAGTCTTCTATAGTGATTTTAATTAAGAGTCTGTCATCATCTGAATTATTATTACTGTTACTTAAGGAATTACATTGCAACATAAATTATTATAATAAAGAAGCTTGGAAATTGTGATCTTAGCCAAAGTGCCTAAAACAGGTTTAGCTTGCATTATGCCTTTTGGACCACTGGGGAAAAAGAAATTCAGAGATTGCTTCCATTTGGAAGAGGAGCTGTGACGATGCCAAATACTTCCATAATCAAGTGCTATTTAGCTATGGAGGCAACAGATGCCCGGTCCCTGCCTCGGAAGCCCATGGCTTTCCCCATAGCACTTTCACAGTTCCTCACCCAGGCGTTCCCTTCCTGGGGTCCACATTCCCCACACTTGCTCTGTCACTGTGTCTCCAGCTCGCCAAACTCCCCTTTGTTTGTGCTCTCTCTCTTACAAACACACCTTGGCAGAATGAAATCCAGAGAAAGCCTCACACTCCACACGTACACCACAAATACATTTGTTTGAAACATGGGAGGTACCTGTGTTTGGGCTGAAAGTGGCAAATGTGTAGCTAGTTGATGTTATAAAAGAGCACAATTATCAACTGTTTTAAGGGAAAAAAGCCAGTATTCTCAACCCATAACTGTACTTTATCATACCACAAGAAAAATTAGACAAAAGCCAAAATAGGAGAGTGTCCAACCAAAGACTTTGACACACACGCTCCCTAGGAGTGATGTTCAGTGTGAGGGGGTCACTCCCGCTTTGACTATGCGTGTGGATGGTGGCAAGCAGCTGCTTCGCTGGCTGTGGCATGGCCTCCACGGAGAGAAGAGTAGAAGGAAGCCTCCACCCTGCCACGGAGAGAAGAGTAGAAGGAAGCCACCATTGCTACCAAGCACATGGGGTACAGCACAAACACCCATCTGATGCTGCAACTTCAGCAGATGGGCTGGCTGGATGCACACCACGTGGAGAGCTGAAACACTGCCAGTTTCCAGCCTGTAATGAACCCAGAAAGTCATAGCTCAATGCCACCATCTCCACTGACCTCCAGTGCACTTGAAGGATTTGGTCGTCCTTTTTTCCACTCCTTATAGCTTTTAGGGAAATATAGGCAATGAAACCAGGAAGAACTGGGTCACAACTCTACCTAATAACTACTTGTGTGACTCACTGATAACAGCGGCAGCCCCAGACTCCACCTAAAGCAACGCTCTGGAAAAGCGAAGTGACACAAGAAGCAGAACTGGATTGTGATCCTCAAGCTCCCCCTGCCTGCATCTGCAAGCGGGCAGCAGCACTTGCTGAGCTAAAACACCCAGAAAACTGCTTCATGTGAAAACTAATCAAGGGAATTATTTCCTACTTGATTCAGATTTTCCTTGTATGTCTGGGTTGAGATTCCTTTCCCTTTGCACCAGAAAATTCAGTTACTTAATTTACAAAAGCATGTGTCTTGACACATGAAATGCAGATGCAGCTAGTTTTTCAGCAGACGGATGCAACTGTACTCTGAAGACCAACCAAAACTACAACAGAGAACAAGTGAGCATAATATAAAATTCAAACTCTAAATAAGAGAGAAATAATCTTGGCAGCTGGTTAAGTAGAGTTGAGTGACTAACAAAGATGTGGAACATTAAATATGTTTTAAGGAGAATTGAAGATTTTAATTTTTTCATATTTAGATCTTCATTATCTTTTTTGCTAAGCTGTACTTAATTATACAACTTTTCTAATTCTGGTTATGAATTTTAAAGCCCATGTAGGCTAAGTCCTTAAAAACTGCAGTTCAAGTTACAGCATTTAATTCTAGATTGTCAACAATGCAGCCTTCAAAAAATACAAAGCTCTCAGGTGAAAAAACGTCACTGCCTTAGGATAGGACCAGAGTTTCACTTCTTCATGCAAAAATAAAATATTTTACATCATTTGTTTCAGATTGCTGTAACATGTCAGTATGTGGAGAGCATTTGAGTGGACTAATTTCCTTACAAAGTAATACAAGTATAAAAAAGGGGAACCTTACTTTCACCAAGAAAAAAGCCCCATATTAAACAATTTATTATTATTTTCATATGCTTACCCAGGCTTCACCTTAGATCATTTACTGTCATTTACAGGCCTGCCCTGTATTACTTGTGTTTCGTTCCAAAACCAGCATTGTATGTTGGTTGGAAAGCATATAAAACTGTATTTGTGCAGCTGATGTAATTTTTCTCCAGTGTGGGTCTGCACAGTTCATACACACCACCACCATCATCATCAATTCACAGCTCTCTCTACAAAATGTGTCTGGCAAGAAAAGCTTAAAGCACATTCAGAAAAAATAGAGCAAATCTTCACCTTTCACGGCTGGGTCTTGTCCAGTAGATCTGATTAACTGGTTTGGCAGCCACTCTACCAGAAAGCCACACGTACAGCATAATGCAGAGCTACTCTACAACTTTATCTTAATGTAAATCATGAGATTGTTTACAGATACTCAGAAAATGATAGATACTCTTAGTCTTCAGCTCAGAATCTCTTTCAAATGAGCATTAAAATAACGGCTGTTCTCTCTTCTACAAACCAAGCCAGGCGTTGCTAAGCCCCCAAGCATGAGAGTAAATTCCCCCAATGCCAAGGACCTTCACTGAGACTCTCACATGTAGAATGGTGCCAAGGCCTTGTACTTCTATCAAGCATTTTTTCCAAGGCAGTACCTCAGTATGCAACTCAAGATGTACATCGCTGCTTAATGCTATTCTTTCAAAACTTGTCTCAAAACACGTTATATTTTCTGGTTTGCTTTTGTGCTTCACACAAGGGGCGGTTATACTTGAATGGTGGTTGAAATGACTCCTTTATGTATGCTGTGTACAAAGCAATATGGCATCTTGAGTAAATTATTTTTGCATAGTCTCACATTTAAAATGTAATAAAAATAATTCCAGGGAATAGGATTCCTACTTGGGTCTGTATGGCCTGGTTTACATTTTTACAGAAGAATTTTTTTTAAAAAAGAAAAACCCGAAGCAGAAATTCATTCTTTAAACTGTCCTGTTCCTTGTTTCCTATCCAACGCCAAAGACCTTGAACTATAAATAGCACCAGAGTAGTCCAGGCACCGAAACATGCACTAACTCTTTCTGCAGGCATAAAGAAAAGTTACTTACTTATGACAGGTATATCCATTTGGTCTTTATCTGAAAATATTCAGAACATGCATCCCTGGGACACAATGCATCCTGCTGGGGCTGAGGGCTGTCATATTTTATGCAGCTCATGTCTTTAGTGAATCAAGAATATTACATCCACCAATCTCAGCCTGAAAGGGGAATCATAGTAGAGAACTAGGCTTTAAATTTTCTCATTATAAGGAAGTCAACAATTTTGTTCTGGACCCAGAATCCCCCCAAAGCTACAAGGCATTCGCCGTAAGTCCCTAGTACAGCACACTCTGCTACAAATCTGTTACATACTTCATTCTTTTAGTTCCAGAGTTTTCTGAAACTCAAGTCCTGTTATATGGGGATCATACAACTTGAGTAAAGTAGGAATTTGTCTAAGCCAGGGCTGGACATGGCCACAATATGAATGATAAGCAACCACATAGGCTTTCTCCATCCCATTTCAGTAGCACATAGCCTGCAGGACTTGCAGGTAGCTGTGCCTGCAGTTCTCTGGGACTTTCCCAGAAATCCTTGTTTTCACATCCCTCACGCCACACTACAGAAATGCAGCATCACAAGAAAGTTAACACATCTACAAAATACCTGAATCCTTCGTACAGGCAAAGACAGACCAACAGGACAGCACACGACAAGGAATAGCAATATGGGGCCCGATCCTAGTTTCCAATATGGAAACTAGGAACCCCCCGCTTCCAAAAGATTAGACTTAGTTGGTCTCTAAGGAAGGAAATAATAGATTCTGCACTTAGCCTTTTGTTTAGCAGCACTTCTGTCACAGGCTTAGCAGGTGTTCCTGCAAGATTCAGCACTGATTAGCGAAACTGGACTCATGCTAAGTAGCAGAAGAACGGGTGAGAAGAATGCTATTGCTGCATCACGCCTGTAGACTAACCTAATCAGATTCTTTCTCGGGATCAAGTTGTATATAAAAAACTTAGTCTGGGTTTACCGATCTATTTAATCCGCTGTCTACATTTGCATCTCCTACCAAATCTCACTGTTACATTAACTGTACCACCTACGATCCCCTGTCAGGCCAGTTACCAAGCAGCACATTATCAACCTCTCTTCTCCACCCTTGTACAGGAAGGGTGCCACAGTCTTGCCAGGGCTCAGCACAGCCCTCCACCCTCAGAACTTCTGCATCCCTTTGGAGCAGTGCCAGCACAGCCACTTTGCTTTTCCAGAAACAACCACCTTCTACTCGTGGGGCCCCCTGAACAGCTGGAAGAATCAGAACAGGCTTTTTCATCTGTGCTTAGCTTGTTCATTACTTGGCTTTATTAAACGTTTTAGGAGGTAAGGGCTGGGTCAGCTCTGAGAACTGTTTGAGAATCCCTCTAGAAATCAGCTGAGATCTGATGGCACATCTGTCCCTTCTGCCCTCAGCTTTCCCTGTTCTTCATGTGGAGTCACAAACTAGCATAATATAACTGCATGACTACCTATAGGTTTCATAAAAATATCCATAGGCTACTTTCTTCTGGGAGTTTACTTTTCTTTTCCTGCCCTGTCCGCTCCCTCCACTCCCTCTAGCCACCCCCCAGTAAGCCAACAACTCCTTCAGAGTAAAAGGGTTAGCTCTGGCAATCATGTCTGTTTAACAACACTGCATAAATTCTTGGAAAAATATGGAAGAAGTGTTTACAGTAGCTGGATATCATAAGAGAGATTTATAGGCCTATTAAAAATTATTAGGCTTTACTACTTCTTCAGTGACAAAGCTGTTTTCATAAACTGCTCTTGACAACTTCATATCTAGAGTCTGCAGGATGTTTATTTTCACATTTTCTAAGTGCCATATTTCCTTCACCATTAAATTTTTTGTTTTGTTGTTTAAAACAGCAATTCCGTAACTCTTCTGACCTAGCAATTCAGTTTAAAAATATTTGTTACCCTGGAAACACTTTCAAATGGACAGCATAACTGCAGGGACTGTTGTAACACTCTAAAGCGTTCCCAAGTGCCTCAATACCTAAAATTGTACATGACAGATCCAAGTATGCAATTGGGCACTGATCATTGATTCCAGTTTCAATTGCTGATACACTTTGATTGGACTCAGGGACCTTAATCACAATGGGAAAGTCTTTACCTCTGAACATGGCAAACAGGGAGGCAGGACAATGAAAACATCGGTTTCATATTGGCTATAATACCAGCTCTCATCCTTCCACTCTCTGACCCACCAAGAAACAGAAGGGTTAGTACTGTCCTTTTGTACTCATGATGGCCATGACTCCTTCCTTTTGCATCCACATATCAATTCCCAGTGGCTACATGGAGAAGTCTCAGGTCTCTCCACTTACTACAGGATCATAATTTTAGATTTTGCTTCAGTTGATTAAACTGATAAAACAATTTGCAAATGTACATTGTATTAGAATTCAAAACCAGGGAATTGTGGCTGCTCTAATACATGAGCCATAGATGATACAGGTGGACAAAGAGAGATAAATTCATGAGCAGCTTTATAATTTCATTTTAATCTGCTTAAGTTAAAAAGAGGAAAAAGATGAAAATTTTCAGAATTTTGAGCTGAAGTGATAGACTGAAATCACCCTACTCCCCAGTTTCATTTGGGTTTGCCTAGGAAAAAAAATCACATCAAAATTCGCTCAGCATAGAAAGACCTTTGGAATGGGCCTTTTTCTACTAACAAAGGCAGTCCTTTGTGTGATACAGACATTTTGAATAACAAACAAAATGACACTAAAAAAAAGATCTAGCTGGAATCTATTACTTGCTTCCATAAATGATAAAAATATCACAATAGAGTTGCCAAAAGAAAGATTGCTTCCATTTCTAAGGAGAATACCAAAGCTCTGTATTTGCTGTCAAGGCATTTGCAAAGATTTCTGTCCATTGCATCCCTCGAGTCTTCAGTGCTGGACAGGTACTCTAGGTTATAGACAACACTTACAGTCAAACGTGTTAATGAATTAAACACGAGGCTGTACAGAAGCATTCATCATAATTTACATGATAAAACGGTCAGGTAAAATCTCAGTGGTAAATCACGATGAGAAAAAATGGTTTATTCAGGTTAATCCTAGTTAAACCATATAAATTTTTCAACATATCCCAGTAGTCTTTTTTACAGGAAAGATGAATGTGACCTGAATAGAAGATTGATTTCAAGTCTAGCTGAACCCATTAACATGAAGAGGTAACAATATTCCAAGCCAGCATGCAAAAGACAAAACGATTTGAAGTTTTCCTTCAGACTTTCATCTGTGATATATGGCCCCCACTGTGCAATCTAACCTGCTTAGACTATTTGGCAACACCAGCAAATCATCATTGACCAGGAAAGTAATTAAAATTCAGCACTACCTATAGCATTATCTGCTGTCTGCTATTGGCTAAAACAGGAAAGACGCTGCAATACTCCAAAGCAGTGGAGTTTGTAAGCAGAATGACAATAACTTTCAAGATACTTTGTTATTGAACAACTGGGTGGGACCAATTTCTTTGTTTTTATGGAGCTCAATACCACCTAAAGCTGAATGAAGTTGGGCATCATTCTTTAATACAACACCTATTGTTTTCAATGCTAATCCACTGGAAGAAAACTATCAGCCTGAGATTATCTAATGTGCATCCAGCTTCATGAGAAAAAAACATCTCTAGAAAAGGTTCCCCATGTGCAGGGAATACAAGAACAAACTCTTTTTTCCCCCTAACTAGCTACCTTGGAATGATTTAGCATCAATGAAGAAAGTGAGATGACTTGTAGGAATAGGGATTTCTATGGGTATAAACACTATGCAATCAGGACTGGAGCCCACAGGCTGCATATAATTAATGCCAGTAAGTACACTGAGAAGACCAGGAGTTTCTCACATGCATGTTTGCGATATTTAAACCTACACTTGTATTTCCCTTTTTTTTTTTTAAAAAAAATATATTATTATAAGCACTGTAGACAGAAAAGTATGGAAGCTATTCTGTGCTGTGTCCTAGGAAGTACACTGTAAACAATGAGATCATCATGAAACAAAGTGCGCTATGCTTACTGGATGTTGTTTGAAGCAAAATACATACAAAGTCAGGTTAGCAAAAAAGCAATACCCAAATCAGAAACATTTGCAATGGGATTTTGAGACCTGCAAAAAGTCTTCCCAGAATATTGTCTGAAATTTTATAGAATGTGGAAAACCATGTGGGGGAAACAAATTACTTTGATGTCAGGAATAAATGACTAAATTCTAGAGTAAGATCTTAGATTAGATAAATACAAGGCAAAGTGACCCCCTATGCTAATATTGTCCATACACATGGACATTAAGAATGCACACCATAACAAACATTAGCAAGTAAGGCTTCACAGCAGCTTCAGATACATTCAGTTTTGGTTTTCTCCCTATATGGAACACATGTTCAGTTACACGCACTTTTCTACACAGGTGCAGCATGTTTTTTGACTGCACATGTAGGACCTTTCAATACAAACTTTAAATTATAGTTAGTGACACAATTGCTGTTTGTCTCAGCCAGCTAACACTGAAAGAAAGAGAAGCAACAACTTTTGAGATTTCAGTATTTTCACAAGCACAAGTGGTATCCTCATTAGATACCAGCAGAACAGACTAAATGATCTTGAACAATAATTATCTGTGGCCACAGCTGAAGGAGATAATAGAATTAAGTGTTTCATTTCACTGAAGAAGGTAGGTGGCTAACAAAATCCTTCTGCGGGTGTAAATTATGAACTGTCCAGGCAAAAGAAAATAAGGGAAAACCAACCACAACAGCCATAAAAGCAGTAACATTATCTGCTAGCAAAGATAGCAAGAAAGTGTGGAAGAGAAGATTAGAGAGTACATACTATTTTTTCCCCATGTCACAGTCAATAAGTACTCCAGGTATGTTTTTCAGATGTGTCCACAAAAGAAAATGTTCACGCTTACGTGGCTTTGGGCTACTATTTAAATAAGTTAAGCAACAGAAGTTAATTTTAAAAATCCAACAATCCAGGCCAAGGCCAAATGTAATGAGATCTTGCAGATGGCACACAACAGCCCTGACCGCCCAGCACCTAGATAACATCACTACAAATGTGCAAGTTTTGAGTAGAATCCCTGCAGGTCTTGAGAAAAGTCTGTGCAAGCCTACAAGGAAGGGACAAGACTGCAACAAGATGACACAGCTTTTTATTTCTTTAAGGACTGTGTAGGTCTTTTTTCCATCTCTTTTTTTATCCTAAACAATCCCTTTTTACCTATTTCCATCTGAGGCAAGTGTTCATAATTTAATACAGGACATTGCAGGTAGCTTTTCCCCCCCCTCTATTTGCCATGTTTTCTCCCACATTAATTCCAACAGCAACTAAAGACAAAGGGGAAATTTATCAAACATATTATAGATCTTCCTTTTTCTTTCTGAAAACTATATTCTGCAAAGAATACGTATCAGATTAACACAGATATGGTATCCCTAATAAAGTACAACAGGTAATTAGATCATGGACTCCTTCAACAGTGGTACAATTATTTTTACATTGTCTGCAGCTAGTAGTTAGGAATAGAAGATAAGCTATTTCTAGACAAGTCTAATAAGACTGTGGCTTTATCTGAGCCCAGAGATATCCTCTTTCCCTGCAAGTTGCGTACAACTCAAGACTTGACAGATACACGCGTTAGAACCTTTTCATAATTCTAGCAATGAAAAATAATGTCATTATAAAGGCAGCCAAGTGAGATTTGCAATACCAGCATTTTAAAGTAACTTTTGAATACACTAAAGCTTTGTCACTTATCCACACCCCGAGTCTCTGAAGAACTAGCAAACAGATAAATTTTCTTAATTGCTCCATCTTCCAACTACATGTCATCAAGTGCCACTGGAAGTTTAACTTAATCCAATTTCGTTTTTCACAACCAAATTCTTTGCACGCTAAGCTGGCTTCCTAATTCCATACTTCAGTAACTGGACATGGTGGTGAGCCATAAGGGATACTCACGGCTATGATAAAAGCTGGGCTTAAACACTGGATCAGCCCAGCGCAGAAGCAGGAACAGCAAAGCAAGCATTGGAAAGAGGCCTGCCTAACCCCACCCATGTATGTTCAGACTGTCTCTCTATTCATTCCAGGTTACCTGATCCTGCTTTGCCCTCTTCTATGCTATCCTTCCATGTTTGTTTTTATGTTTGAGTTTTTTTCAGGAGCTTCTTGTTCATCCATGCAGCCTCCTGGCATTCTTGCTTGACATGAAGATGGACCACTCTTGAGCTTGGAGAAGGAGATCCATGGAAAATCAACTAGCTGTCCTGGATCCCTCTTCTCTCCAGGGTTGTATCCCATGAGATTCTTCCAAGCATATCCCTGAACAAGCCAAAACCTGCTCTCCTGAAGTCCAAGGCTGGGATCCTGCTGTTTGCCTTTGCCCATTATATCCAGATCCTGAACTGGATCAACTCAAGGTCACTGCAGCCAAGGCTGCCCCCAACCTTCATATTCCCAAACCAATTCCTTGTCTGTAGATATCAGGTCCAGCAGAGCATATCCTTCCATTGGTTCTTCAATCACCTGTGTTAGGAAGTTATCATTGACACACTCCAAAAACCTCCTGGCTTGCTGGTGCCCTATTGTGTCGCCCAGCAGATATTTGGGTGGTGAAAGTACACCATGAGGACCAGGGCCTGCAAATGTGAGGCTTCTCCAGTTGTCTGAAGAAGGCTTCATCTATTGCTTCTTCCTGATGAGGCAGTGTGTAGCAGACAACCACCACAATGTCACCCCATGTTGGTCTGCCCCTAACCCTGACCCATAAGCTCTCAGCTGGCTCATCACCTTCCCCAGGAAGAGCTCTGTGCACTCCAGCTGCTCTCCCACATACAGGTTAACTCCCCTCCTTGCCTTCCTGGCCTGTCCTTCCTCTCCTAAATTCTGCATCCATCCCTTGCAGCACAAATTACACAAGTAATTTTGTCAATAACACCACCACCACAATAACTGCATAACTGAAATGGAAAGCTAAAATTATGGGATTTGGCAAATTATAATCCAAACTATTTGAAGCATTAAAAAAAATATCTAAAACTACAGCTGGCTAATAACTGATACAGCCTCACACTAACCTTGAGGTGGCTATTGGAATACAATGGAAGTTATGGCTCCTGAACCAGTTACGGGAGCACTTTGTAAATAGAGTTAGCTGAGCAGCATATGAAAGAAAGTAAATTGCACCTTCTGAATATCTGAGTAAGGCCTTTTATTATCTATATTGACACAAAACCAAACAAGTGTTAAGCATGGAATCGCAGAGCAGGAATGCTGAGCGCATAGTCCATGCAGACTTGTGAATATTCATGATTTGCAAAGGAAAACAAGGGAAAGAGGGTTTGAGCAAAGGGACTACCATTATTACTTACCAGTCACTCATTCCACTTCTTTTCCTCTGCAGTACACAAGCTATTACAGCAGTTTGGTCATGCCTCCCTGAGCTCCTGCGTACTTGAGTGTACCACACTCATCAGCTCACTTTATTTTTAAGGAAAACTCCCCCTTTCCACATGTATTCAGGTGACTCCCATGCTCTCTCCCAACGAGCTGTGTAAAAATACAGACATTTATCCTAATTAAAGGAAAATAACATAATAATTTTCAATACCTTAATTATAGATACCACTTTTTGCAGATATCACCCAATTTCTAATTGTGTGAATACTCATACAGCAAATTGAAAAGTTCTGTAAACGTTTTTTTCAATCTGATCTTCTAAGCAGGGTCAAATTCAGAAAGACACAGAGGAACGCAAAAGCCATCCTGCTATTCTTAGCGAGAGACTTGTAATCAAGGCAGTAAAAAAAAAAGGAACAAGAAGAAATGTTGCCTCGGAGAACAGCTTTTGCCAGTTTACATTCTGCTGGAAGCACTGATGATTAAATGCCGGCTCCCATACCCATGGAAAGTCAGAGAAGCAAAGCAGCAAATACTGCCAACCACTGCCCATCTGGAAAGTGGCCTTGTAAGCAACTCGCACAGTAGGTGAAGGGACCCAAAAGTGCACCTTATGACGCAGAATTGAACACAAAGCAAGGTACAGACTCATTCAGTGGAAGCTCCGGTTAGGGAATGCAGATTATACTTCTCACTCAAAAATCTAAGAATCAAATCCAAATATTTTACTGTGTGAAAATCCTTTAGTTAAGACTAATGCTCCCCATACAGGGATAATGTATGGGTTGCACTTCCCTCTGTGAATCCCAGATTGCTTAATGAAGGCTGAAGGAACTGAGCCTTCCAGCTAGAGCTGGTCAAAGTCTGCAGTTCCTGCTGCACAGAAAATTTTGAAGTGAACCAGCTTGGGGATATACCCTACAAAACTAAAATCTTAAAATTGCATTGTTCTTAAAATAAAAACTCCCTGAATACTTCATTCTGATGTTGCTTCCCTCTTCCTATGTAATAACATTTTAAATTACAAATCAAGCATAGAGCTTGTAAAAATTCCTTAAAAGTTATTAAAAAAAATTCAAAGTCACCACTTCTTTAGACCATTTTGGTATCAGACAAATGGCATTTTCTAAAGAAAAAAAAGACACTTTATCAGGAATTTTTTTAACAAGCTCTTTCTCCAGCACTGAAGAAAAGAATAACCCTAGGCTATAAAAACAGGCCCAGAGAAAAAACACATCGCCCAGTGCAGGTTCCTCTGCACACACCAGCAGTCACCACATTGACCTTTCACGCAACCAGCTGCATTGCCCACTGCTATTTCTTTGAGAACAGATAATTATTCATGCCCTAACTAGACCAAGAAGCACCCCTCTGAAGATAAGAAATTATTTTTCATCAAGTTTTAGTTCATGTACTAGAAAGAGCACAGCAGTAAACGTCTTGCACACAGAGATCGAATGCAGAATAGTGATGCTGTGTTTTGTTTACATAAAGCTCATCTGCTACGCCTTGCTGAGCAGCAGCTTTAAACAATGATTTCAAAATTGAATTTGACATTATCAAATTATCAAAGTCAGTTTTCATGGGTACACATGAACCACAGATACATACCAGAAATGCATCAAACATGGAGAACTCAGATTGTGCACTGTTAATTTATTTTCTTGCCTGCTTACTACAAACCTGGCTCTGCCCAACACCGTGCATCTGCTCAAACCCCCACTGCTCAAAGAAAGGGGACAGTGAAGCCCTCTGCCTCTTTGAGCCGCAATGGCAACTTAAAGCCTTCATGAAAATATGGCTGTTAAGTTATAATGAAAGAGAGGACGATGTTGAGGTAGGGGGAAAACAGGGAAGTCACACAGGCCACAGGCTCCAGTGGCCGCTCCATCCTGCTCCACAGCAGGATTAGAGACTTCTGGAAGTGCCAAGAGCACCCATCGTGCCGCAGCATCCGCCCCCCCAGTGCCTCGGATATGCTTGTGCTACCCATCTCTCTTCTCCCCGGCAGGCTAATGTCTGGCATCACTCACGCATAATTGTTCACAGAAAAAAGAAAATCACACTTCTGATGAACTGAAATTGTTCCAGAGACCTGTAACGTTACTCTCATTGATTTATCTATTTAAAGTAATGTCAGGATATTGTCATTAATATTTGATTGGTATTTTTAAACCCTTACAAGAATTGCACAGACCATAAAAAGGTGTTACAGTAAAGCACCACAGGCAGAACAGCATTATCCTAAACCACAGGGGATGTTTATTGGCACTATCTTCTACATCTTTAAGCTCTCACAAGGTGTCAAGGCAGCATTACGTCATTGCCAGGACCTGACTTCTCAGCACACATGGATTTAAAGATAAGATTAACTAAAAAGACTAAAAGTGGCAGAACAAAACAAAAATCTAAAATTACAGACATATAGAATAAAAAGTAGTATGATGTGCATTCATTAGTCAAAGTAAATTCAACATTAGTATGCATTGAGGACTTGCACATTTTACCAGGACTTATTACAGTGAAAGGCTTGCACATAAGAAAGTTCCATGATAAATGAAAAGCTCTGTCTTGTTTCTTCAAATACAAAGAAAAATATATCTTGGGGTACTTTAAGAAGTATGCATATTTAGTATTCTGAAAACATAACTCACAATGAGAACAATCATGCTTTTAGAATCAAGGAGAAGATCTATGAAGAAATCTCAATGAATTTATGCAAGGCCTTATACACAAACAGAATTAAAATGCATTGGTTCTTCAGAGTACAAAATAAGTTAGAAATGGTGTCAGGAGAGTAACATAGCCCAGAAAACTTATTAGTGGCCTATCCACACTAATGACTTCGAGGCAAATTCAACCTGCCAGCATAACTGCCAAAAGAGTTGGCAAATGAGCCCAGATGCCTTTGATGGGGAAGAATGGGATGATGGTCCAGATGTCAAACTGTGGAACAGAGTGATATATTTAATTAAGTAGAAGGCATTCAAACTTTCAGCTATGTTATTAAAAGCATATATGTAAATACGCCAGTTTTTACTTATACAACAGGAATAATTTTTATATTAACTTTAGATAGAGGTAGTAGTCCTACCTAGACTTTAAGTAGCCTGAGTCATCCCAACATGTGATCCAATGTTGTAACTTTAGTAGGCTGAAGCTTTCCACCCTGGGTATCGGCTGCAGTCTTCGTTTTCTAAAAAAAATTCAGGTATGAGTTCTGGAAAACTTCTGAAGTGAGTTTAGGGAAGAAATACGTTCTTTATCTATGCTAAAAACACTCACAGCTTTTCTGTTGAGATGTTCTAGTCCAGTATACCTGCATCCTTTAGCAGAGACTTGAACTTTGGCTACAAGTGATATCCTGGTTTACTGGGCAGTTGCTTTGTCACTCAGAAATTCCCCCAAATGTGTCCAAATTATAAGCCCCTATGATTCCCCAGTTTTTACCTTCACAGCATTCAAAATACATGAGAATCAGGAAGATTCACACTTACTGCATTTTCTAAATCAATACAACTTGAGCACTAATTTATGAATATCTAATACAGAAACAAAACACTATATTAAAAATTGAGTTATCACCAGGGATTACAGCAGGACTACAGGAATTTAAGACCAACTAATTGAGCCCTAAGTAGATCACTCTGCAAGTACTCTTGAAATATGCAACAGATCCTGCCCCCTGAATAAGGAACAAGGGTTGGCAGAAACACTGGAAACTCTTGCCAAGTTTATAAATTCTTGTGTCTCACCGAGGTTAGAAAGCACACAGCTCCCAAATGAAAGCTGAATACCCTTGGGTGTGATAAAACTTCCCATAAAAGAAAAAAGTAGCTGTGGTAGTTCAAATTATTTCTCCAGTTCAGGGTCAGATCGTCTCTCCCCCCGGATGTTCATGGTGTATGCAATGTCAATGGGAACTTACACACGGATCCTAGAGTGAAACTGAGTTTCAAGTTATCTAAAAACACCACATTACTGTCTATTATCATAAAGCCCAAGTCTGCTATTATATCCACAGTATAAATCAGAATAAACTCCTTTGAAATCAGTAGAATCAAAACTCTAAATGCCAAAAACAGAATTAGGTCCTCCACTCTAGGCTGCCTACCACGTGGGCAGAAGTGAAAGGCTGATAGAATTGTATGTATTTTTAAAAAAAAAAGTCAGTTTTAAGAATTATACTGCCAAGAAAAGCATGTTAACAAAGTCATGAAAGACTTTTCTAAAAAAATCTACTCAGCAGAGAAAGGAAGGAAGAAAAGACAGACGCATTTATAGTGCTATGTTTCTTCATGGCCAGAAAAATACAAAATGAAGGAGAGATTCTTTGTATTTCATATGAAAGATGGCATCTGCCAGAAAAGATGTTCCCTGGTTGGACAGCAGTGGAAGTGTCTTTTGACAATTCTGATCAAGAAGTGCTCTAGTTAGTATTCAAGATGGCCACGATGATAGATTAGATGACTAAGTTTGGTTCTTTGTCAGGACTTAGATAATATCTGCCTACAATATATCTGTATCAGTTCACTCTTAATTACCGAGTAAAGGACAGATAGAACAACACAAAACTTTTCCACACATTTTTTATGCTCAGATAATGACAAGTTCATGTAAATTATGGCATACATTACAAAAGCAAACACTATGCTTCTTTTCATTATCACTCACTATACATGAGTAGCATTCTGAAGAGCTATAGGGAGAGGGTTGTTAAACAAGATTCATCAAATTAAAGAGTAAGATACAGGATCTGAGATGGTAAAAGTACAAGGGCTGAACTTTTCGTTGTGCATCTTACAGTAGTTATGCAGAATACGCAGCAAAATTTAGATTCAGTCTACTTGGGGATAATTGATGGAGAAAGAGGTTGAGGGAGTAATAGGGTGACAGGCATCAAATTGTTCTGCGAGCTCTTTCCCTGATTTCCTTAGGATTAAGGCTTCCTGTCTGTCCAGGTCAATGAATAGCAGAGTGCAGAGCGTCCTCTATATAAAGAAATTTTTCTTCCATTATTTCACATCTGCTTTGTATTTACATATCAATTTAGTCAATTCATGCTCCAGAAAAGTTTTTACTTTGGTGGAGAGTCATCTTAAGGTCATCTGTGTTTTCATTTGGCATTTTCCGAACCATTTCAGGAGCAGAACATAGGTTTTTAAGCTGTTCTCCTCCAGTGGCACAAAGTTTGGCTTTTGGTCTTTTCCCCAAAATTTTAGGTTTCTTCTAGTCGTGGAAGGTGGCTTTGTGGGCTGCAGTAGGTATTATGTGCACTCTTTAGAGCTAAGGCTCTTTTGCACAGTTTCTGTGGAGAACTGGATCAGATTATTTAAATCCTGTGCTTCTATGTTCTAGATTTCTACCATTTTAGATCTCAGCATTTTGACTTGTTCCTTTCCCCACAGCCTTATGGGTTTGCCTCAGAGAAAGACTACTTCCAAGGAATTCTAGATGATGTTTCCTGTTTTAAATCATTTACTAGATTTGGTGCCACACAATATCATTTCACTTTAATGCATGCTTTTTAAGTGTCCTAATATTATGTATGCTTATTGCTTTATTGTTTATATAGGAAAACCCAAATTAATGATCAACATATCTGATGTAGCAGCACAGATGCTTGTTAAAGAAATCTGAAAAATTGGACATGAAGCAAGAAAAAAATAGCAAGGCATTTTGAAACTGCTATATTATGATACTACATCTGCTGTGCATTCGTGCAATAGGAACTGTTGCACATCTCCCAGTGTACAGTTATTGATACGGTAAACTATTGGACTGGAAAATTGCTATTGAAAACATATAATCAACCTTTTGAACTCTATAAACCCAGAGAGATGTGAGATACAATTCCACTTCCTCAGGTCATGTATGACTAGTCAGTTTAGACTTCAACCTCAGAAAATGGAGGTGAACAAATTGCAGACAACTACTCTTAGAGGTAAGTTTGTTTAGAATTTCGTCATCCCATATGTGTAGCATAAACTCTTTCTGGACTCTAAGTCTTTTCAAAGTATACAGACTATGCAATGACAAGGGAACTGCAGATGCTGTTAATTCTCCACCACCCCAGAAGTATTAAATATATATAGAGAGATTTAACATATATTCATACATCAAAAGAAAAAACAATCAGAGTTTGACTTTTGATTCATCGAACGATATAATTTGATCTGTATTGCTTCTGTTTACTGATAGGTTGTGATGCTGTATTGCATAAGAACTATTAAAGCATCTACCAGGTTGAGTTGCTGCTTTGTTTTCCCCTTTGTACACATGCTCTGCCAGG
Source organism: Himantopus leucocephalus (assembly GCA_003993805.1). NCBI lineage: Eukaryota > Metazoa > Chordata > Aves > Charadriiformes > Recurvirostridae > Himantopus > Himantopus leucocephalus. Next base: position 8,879,740 of record RSEF01000011.1, on the reverse strand, counting down.
GAATTCTTTTGCATCCAAGGTTAATCATAGAAGGCAATCCATTGTTTGGCATAGATAGGAAAGAGAACTAATTCCATACATAATTTAATGATCTGTAAGATACTGTCCCACAGTAATAGATCTAAACCCTTGCCATTAAGAGGTATACATCTTCAATATACTTCCATTGGTAAAATCCATGAACTAACGATTGATTGTAATTTGATGTTTGAATATATTTTTCTAATGATTAAATCTACCTTTATCATTTTAGAAGATCATGAGGTTAAAATTCCTCTTTTCATGCCAAAGTTCGAAAATTGACTTGAGATACAGTTCCTAGTTGGGCTTCTGAACTGCCTTCTTCAGCAACTAAAATTGATTGAAAATATTGATCAAAAGGTATAGTGGTATGGGTTTTACTTTTTATTGGAGTCTCCCAATGTCATCAGTAGATACAAAATCTGACCCTAGCAAAGGAACTGGCTTACCAAGGTGAGCATACTTACCCACTTACCTTTGCCCTTTTCAAGCACTATATTGCTTCAGAAGGCAATGACTGAGGCAGCATTGTCAGAATCTTGAGTTAGCTTCTTAGATGATAAAGGTTTGGGGGGAAAATATTATGGACCCACAGGCAAAGAAAAAAAGAACAGCAGGACTATATCACAGGAGTTTCATCTGATCCTCAAATCTGTAACAAACTATATTGTTCTTCAGATCCTTACAGCTCTTGCTATTAATTCAGGAATACCCAGAACAACAGATCAATAGCTCTTGGCAGTATTCTACTACCATCTTAAAGGGAAGCTGCTTTAAGATAGCTGTTCATAGAATATGGATTTCTGGTTCCAATCTTTATCTCTCAGCAAACCCACACTGAGAAGAGACAATTCTGTTTTAACCTACACCCAACTCATCTTAATTATAAAGTGGTCTTCTTGAAAGTACTGCACTTGTAGACAAATTTGTGATGGGAACTAACTTTTGATGCAGATTCTTGGCAAAAGTCTCTTTCATTTGTGCTAAGGCAATTTTAGTTCTATCTAAACCTTCCATTATCTCAACCAACCACATCTTGCTGAGTTGAAAAACCCTTTTTATCTAAAGATAGAGGTATGCTCAGTGTGACAGGTTTCTAGAGCAGTAGAGGTAGAATGAAAAGATCCTATAAAGATAAGTATTTCAAGATAGAGTTTATTCAGTAACTCAGCATTAAAGGGTGTTCCCAACTTAGTGCATGGGTTAAAAACCTTGTTCACTGCTTTCCAATCCAAACTCCCCACCAAGTATTCAGCCTCCTGATTTTTTTTTTATAGCATAACTTTCTGGCCAGATGTCTGCTGCTTGTTAAGCTCATCAACATCTCTGCTAAACAGTTAGGACATTAGTGACCAGTTGCAGTGCTAGACAATTCTAACAACTGTCAGACTTGTAAGTGTCCATTTGCAGATTTTAGCCTTCCTTTCATGCATATGTTGTAATATCTCTCCATGTTTGCTTAATCTATAGGGAAAATGGCTCTTCAGACCACGCTATATACTAATGTGACTGGACCAGATGGGATTTTTCATATTCTGCTCACATTTTCTTCCAATCTCTATAGATCATAACTTCAAAATGCATCGTGCAGAAGGATCACATATAAAAAATTTATGCCCATGTATGAAGTTACCAGAACTTACTTATGAATACTAGCATAATAAAACAAAAGTGTTCTGGATTTTGCTAATTTATTTAAGAGAAAGCTGTGAATTAAAACTATGAATTTTAATTGCCTTTGAGAAAGTGAGACGCATGAAAATGAAGATGAAAAGAATTCCACCAACTCTAGAAATTTTGGATGAGGACATCAGAACTAGGAAACTAGGAAAGGTCAGTTTACTCCTCTGACAGGGTTTATACAACTTTACCCTTATATTAATGCTACCTCTTAATGGGTGAATATAGCAGATGGCAAAACAAAATTCAGTCCTTTTGTGCTGCCAAGGTGATTACAGGGGATAATATAGTCTTCATCTTTCAGATGGTCAACAAGCAGAGTGAAAATGTAAACATTGCTGCATCACCCCATGGTTGTCAGATGGGCACCCTAAAAGAGGTCCACGAGTTCCCACCAATACATATTGGCTGTAATCCTGACAGCCAATGTCTGGGTCCATAAAAGGATCTCTGTGCATCTACTGCTTCCCTGACATGAGTCCCACTACAGGCCGGACGCTGGCCATCGTGCTCTTAAACTGCAAGGAAACATCAATGAAGCAATTGACAGTAAAATTAGATCATGCTACCTGTTAAAAAAAAAAACAAACAACAAAACACGAAAAAACTGTCTTTTCTATTATGCATGACTAACATAGTAAGACCAGCAAAGTTCCCTTCACTGAATTAATTTGATACCAAGGTGAATGGACAAACAAGACTAGGTAATAAAATGCATCATCCTCTCATGTTATCAGCTGAGCTTCATAATACTATTGCATCAGTCATGATTACCTTTTTTTATTCCTATTCTTTCAGCAGTAATTAATCTTGCAAGTTTGGCCACAAAGCTAGGTTTAAATATACCTTTTATAGATGAATGGTTACATGAATCTATTTTCCGTAAAGTAGGTAACAATACTTCATATCCTATCTCCTCTGCCATGGATTGTATTAGCGGCTATACTGACTAGCAAGATAGGACATTAAGTCTACATCTAGACCATAATGACTGCAGATTGCTCTAAGTGATTTGTAGAATGATACATGAATGAAGCATGCTGTGTTTCACCAGCAATCAGCTTCTAGTATACATATATAATTTCAAGTGAAGCATATCTTTTAGTTAGAAATGGTTAGGAAGGACTAACAAGAATTAAAAGTCAGCACATATAAGACCGCTTGTATTACCCTAAATTAAATGTACTATTTAGTACATGTATAACATCAAACAATTTTTAAGTAGCCATTTTAAAGTAAAACAGTTTTATATGTTCAACTCCAACTCTTATTAAAGATAATGTTCAAACCAGGCCATAATATCACTAGCCATTAAGGTTTGACTGATGTTGTCGGGCTCACAAAAGAATAAAGGCAGGTACCCCAGAAAGGGCACATTACCTGGACAAAAACACCACAAAACAACCAACCAAACAATTTGCTGGTCATTGCCTAAGAACAGGATATCCCACAAAACAGTAGATGGTGAAACCAGTACGATTCCTACCATCCAAAGGATGCTGGCAAAGAATATTTGAGGTAGCATAAAATTGCACTTACTAAAGTGGCAGGAAAAAGAAAGTAAAGAGGCAAAAAGGACGTTAAACTCAAATGCACTACATACAGGTAAGTGTGCTACATGTTGATAAGCAAGACTAATATTTGAAGCTAGCTTCGCCATAAAAGAGGTTATAAAATACATGCTACAAAAGAACTACCTCTCTAGAAGACAAATCTAGTTTTGCTTAAAAGCTATATTTTTCCTATTTGAAGTTTAGTTATATTTCTACTTCTCAATAGTTAGAACTAATTTTTATAAAACACCTATATTAAAAGCGGTATAGCAGGAACACTCCTTTCTGTAAATGTTACAATTTAGCTGATCCCATTTGACAGGATGCCCATGAAGACAGTGCAAATTCAGTGACTTGACACGCCATAACTGGCACAGGAGAAAGGCAGGCGGGGGTGCAGGAGCGCGCTGTGGGGCAGCCATCCCTAAGCCCAGAAAGCCCTCCCAATACAGCAGTGGCAGCAAGCACACTCGCACCACTGGCAGAGCCCCACAACTGGCTGTAGAGCCCCTTCTTTTCCCATGAGCCGGCTCCCAGCACTAGCACCGAGCCAGCCCAGCCCCACTCGACTGCTGGCATGCCTATCAGCATACTGCCTTGCAGCTGCTGCAGATGAGGATGCTCAAACTTTTAAAAGTTATTTCTGATTTTTAGCAATGACAAACCATCTGTGCAGTTAATAGAACACTTCTAAAATCTATCATAGCCATTTGCTATGATATTCCTCTTCAGACTTTTCAAACAAGTAAAGCAATGGAAGCCACACTGGAGCATGACGATAGGTGTAAATACTCGCGCAGCAGCTGCACACGCACAGGCTGGGTTTGCAAGGTGGGGCCTTTGCCAACATGACCCCTGCTTTGCCATGGCAGAAATTTGTCACTGTTCAGATACCAGCAAAACAAAACCACCCCACTTTTGTGATTTGCAGCTTTTCAAAATCAGGAATCGTTACTCACCACAAATCCCCTGTAATAGGAGAAAAAACTACTTTCTTTTCTATTTTCAACATCATCTTTTCTATAGCATATGGCTTACACAATAAGAAATCCAAGTACATGCCATTCACTGTGGATCTGCACTACTAAAAGTAATTTCAATATTGTAATGGTTGTTTTAGTATACGATTGAATTGATGTAATGTATGGTTTAGAAGGAAATTATTTTAAATTGAGGGCAAGAAGCCAACTGAAGTCATAGCTACACTTAATGCACATGCTGTAGACTGTAAATATTTTTGTCCTAATAAACATGCAGCAATTTAGTTTAAAACAAGCTTCTCGAGTATGGTGATCTTAATCATGTTTTCCTGCAGCATAAAGATTAGCTTTTTTCTGTAGTCTCTGAAAAGCAGGATGTAAGAATGACCCAACATGGATTTAAATTAACTGGAGCTGAATTCCATTGATGATAATCTGTGGTTTTAATTATTCTTGTTTCTTCTCAAATGAACTCTGTAGGTTTTCCACCCTATTGTAATAATTTTCTTAAAATGTTAATTATAATTTAATAAGCCTAGTAGCATAGCAGCAGTGCATAAAGCTGCCATGCAAAATGCTGTAGTTCCAAATACACCCTTAGGTTTTCATTAATGGCATTTACAACTTGAGATCTTACATTTGATGGAGGGTAAGAAAATATATTCTCTCCCCCCCCTTTTTTTTTTTTTAAGTAATCTTGAAAAGATACATTTCAGAACTCTGACTTCGCCACATCTGTAAGTGGATAACTGCTCCTTTAGCAGCCTGAAGCCTAATATTCTGAGCTGCTGGCAGGAAAATTCAGCTACTTCCACAAATAAAAGTATAAACAACAAGCTCCCTGGCAAGACATTGTTAGAATATACATTTAAAGAAAAGCATCTCAGTAGGGCATCCATGTGCACCAAAACCGAAAACATTTAAGGACTATGTAAGCATATCTCTGCTAAATTTAACCAACCTATGACTGCTATCAGTAGCAACAACAGCACAGTGGTACACTTTGCTGTGGACTTGAGCAGTATCTAGAAAGCTGTCTGCCAGCTGGTTTTTCTGGCCTGTCCAAAGGAGGTGTTTACAGGGACCTGGGGAAGGGATGTGATAAGCCATCGAGGCTATGCTGGACCATGCTGCAACCACAGCCCCTAGCTGCCATGCAAAGATATTTCTTGGTTTGATATATACAGTTTTATAAAGAGACCCTGAGAACACCAGACATCTGAAGGGATTGTTAAACCTTAGGAGATTTTAAGCATTTTGGTCATTCCTGTTTTTGCCCTATATTGGCTCTGGTTGCTCCTGACTTCATTAGAAAATTGGCTCACAAAAAACACGTCTGGGAAACATCAAACTGACACCACATGGGCTACCATGGGCATACGAAAGGGATGATCACATTTTAAATCCTGCCTGATGTGCGAATCCTCTCACTGCAGAGGTAGCAATGACCACCTGATACAATAGCAACTGTGCACCAGTTACACAGAAAATAATTCACGAGGAATTATTTGTTAAAAAAGCCTCTCCTAAAACTCACTATACAAGTGGCCCATCCCATAAACAAAATGAGCCCTCTCAGAGTCCATAATCAACCAGTCTTCACCCACATTCTTTTTGCTCAAGAGAAGTATGTTGCTGCTGTTCCTAAGGATCTGTTATATATTTTCATATACATTATTAAAATTTCAAGGACAGATTTTAATCTCACTGACCTGACTTAAATCCAGTTTAACTACACTGTAGCAATTTAAAAGGACCAATATTAGCCTGCAGCTTTTACTCTTAAGATTTTGGAAGAAAAATTGGTGCCACTTTGGTTTCTGAGAGTTAAGTTTTCTTTGGAAGTAAAAATGTTACTATTGTCTGCCTATTTTGCACGCAAAACTAAGGACTAATCATGCAAAATTCACTATCTAGAGAGCTTTTTAAAAAAAAACCATTACTTTTTTTGCAGATATTGCACATGTTTATATATATGCATATTATTCTTTAAATTTTAAATCTCATTTGCATTTAAAAAATGACACTGCAATTTGCTTTTTCCAGATATATCACTCTTAATTAATCCTAACAGCTACCCAGCTTTTTTACATTTCTATTATCGCTATTTAAAGTTGAGAAGACTTCTAATTGATCCAAATTACATATTCAAATTAGCCTTTTATGAGCTCAAATTAACATACCATAGACATTTTATTTAATTTGGTCCCTGAAATGTCACCAAAGTAATTTGGTTTTAATATATTAATTAGTACAAATTCACAAATTATTAAACTATAATAAATTCCTCTATCTGAATATTCCTCTTCAAATAGCGCTCTGAAGTAACTTATAGCTCAATATGGTGTTATGCATTCACAAGTCTTGCTTCCTCAGGTTCTTTAAGATTTATTTATGCTGATGCACTTTTGTTTTCTATCTCACAAGAACTAAGAAATTAGAAAAAGCCTTTGGGATTCTCTGTCTAGGGGAGATAATGCCTCAAAATCCAGGTGTTTGGGGGTTTTTTGTTGGCTTTTTTTTTTTTTAAACATTTTATTCACATTCAGAAGGTTGAAAAGATTAAAGAGCTAGTAAGTTTTTTTACAAAATTGTCTTATTTTAATTAAACATTTGATTTCAGAATTTTGTTTTCTTACTGTATAAGTTCACCTACAGTAAGGAAGAACCATGCATTATTCCCTACCTTCTCAGAGCTTCTCTGTTGCCCTATGGAACACCTGAAATATCTCCAGTGCAGAAGGAGAACTCAAGTGGCTCTCCTTTCCACCCCACAGTTACCCACCTACCTTGGTAGCACATAAAGTTAAAAAACATTTCTTGCAAAGCTAGCAATATATGCCTGTTTACTTTTTAAAATTCCTTTTTTTCCATGCTATATTACTCGAAATTTGCTATCTTTCAGAACCCGTCCAAGTGATCAGGCTCTGACATTAGTCCAACACACCTTTGCATTTTCCCAGGTCTATCAAACACACTTTCAAACAGTTCACTAACTTTTGGATCTAACTTTTCATAACTGGAAACAGTGCTCTGGATGGCTGTTGCCTAAACCTGTGGTGTGATTCACTGCAGAACAGCAGTTATTGTCAGGTACACCTATCAGCCATTTATGTCTTTGTTTAAATGACCAACAACAAAATCCAGTTCTGGAAAACCAGGAACCTTTAAAAAAAACAGATCGAGGCTACAGTGTGGCTCTGTTGATGAAATGCCATCAGTGACTGGTTTCACAAGGAATGCTTGTCATTACAGAAGTATACAGCTCTAACCGTTAGCATCCTGCTTTTTCCTGCATTCAATTTGAACATTTGAGACTGAGTTCAGTTTTCACACATAACAAGTCCACTATTATTTTACACCTGAAAACACAGTTTTCCCAAAGGTGTGAACAATGTATTTTGTTTAGCAGTTAGCTTAGCTGAGTGATGGCCTCATCTGTGAGTTATCTGCTCCCAGAGATGAATCAACTATGTTTTCCTCGTTAAGTCATTCATCTGCAGAACTTCAGTACACTTCTCTTCACTAAAAGTTCAACTGTTTGTAAAATAAGACCTGTAATTTTCCACATTGCTTACTAGTACTTACACACCATACAATACAGATGAACTTTTCTACTGAGTGTAATCCTCTGTTCTCACAAAATTAAAAGGTTTAGACTTTTTATTCTTTAGCTGAAGCATCTATGCGTGTTAATCAGTCCAGATGGTAATGGAAACATGGCAGAAGCGTGCAATCTCAGCTGTGAATGAGTTTACCTGGAGATGGAAATGGCCAGAATTCTTCATTCATAGCACGTCTCAGCAGTTTGAGATCTGACTTCAGTCCAACTTAGAACCAAATCAATATTTTTTTAAGCTTATTTCTTAAAGGAAGTTCTGTATGTTGTGTGCTATAAGAAGGCCAAAAGTTGGAGCTTTCAAAGCACAATGTTTCTTTGATTCCTCAGCTGCTGAAAGTCATTGATATGACACACAGCACTAGTTCTTGGCCAAGGAATGTTTTCAATTCAGATGTCTTCAGTACCAAATCCTGTGGCCCCAGTTACCCTATCTCTCTTACTAGGTAAGCATCTGGGGAAAGTGAACATTTTCTACATTTATCCAGGAGTTCTGGAACTTTGGCTCCCCAGGCCCTCGGAGCACAACCTTACGTGAAGTTCACTGTGAAACAGCATCTAGTTCGTAAAGTGAAGTTACTAAAGAAACAACTGTTGGTCCCAAACCCCCTCAAAATACTGTCCAGGTGTGGACTGATCACCACATTGAATTTACTATCAGGTGTTGTGCGTGCACAGACATTTGCCTGGGAAATGCTGTAGAAGAGTATGTGGACACTTTGCTCACTGTTGGCTGGTCCTGGGCTTGCAGAGTTTCTGATGCATTTTGTTTAAACCCAGAAATTATTATACAGATGTAACTGCAATCCACAAAAGAAGCAAACAGGTCTCTTCCCTTCAGTATTTCCTGGGATGTTGCTCTTTTCCTTACAGTATTTAGAGTCTATCAAGTGAATAGATATGCTTTTAATGAACATAATCCTGGAGAAAAATATTTCCCTTCAATTTAAAAAAAAGTATCAATTAACCCAGAAGAGGACTTTCAATGGCAAAAATCTTCTATTAACACTTTGTTGCCATCAATTCAATAATTCTTTAACTGCAGTTTCCAGAGTTTCTGCTCATAATGTGAAATTTCTCCAACAGCTACACTAATTTACATATACAAATATTACAAATAATACATTGACTCCTAAGAAGTTCCTCATTTATAGTATCAAAGAAAGTAAGCACAACTTTAGCAACCTTGGATACCTTTAAAATACATCTTAGTTCAAGGAAAGCTTTTCAAGTTCTCATCAAATATCTCGAGTTTTACGGCAGAATAAAAAATACAAGCAAACCATAGCAAACTCTCACAATTCTGCTATCACTGGATCATAACAAAGAAAACCACAGTTCTGCCAAAGCAAAGTATATATGCTCTGTAACTGAGGTGAGGGAAAGTGTGGAATATAAAGCCTACAATGCCACAAGTCAAAAAAAATCAATAAAGAAACTGCAACACAGAATGATACATATGTCAGCTGATGTTTTTGAAGTACAAAGGTAGAAAGTTATTTTTTATAAAAACAGCTCAAGTGGAAAAATATACTTCTCTGCTCACTTCAGGATTATACTCAAGCTTTCTTGAGTCATTGCCTTTTTTGGGGTTGTTTTCTAAAAAATCTTACTCTTGGGACCAACTCTCAGTCCCAAGACAACCCATCTTGATTTCAACAAAACTTACCCTTTGTAGAGAGTGTTGGGGATAACTTTTACAAGACTGAATCGTTAAAAGTTTTGAGAAGAAAAATAAAATAAAAAAAAAAAAATCACTCAAGGACAGATACTACCACAGTGGAAACTGAACATAGTGTTTGAATTTATCTCATTCACAGTTTAAAAACCAGGGGTTTTTTGTGTCTTTCATTATCTATACCGTCTATATTACAAAGTAAATGAAATATAAGGGTAAAAATAAATCCATCAGAAAACTGTTCAAAATAAACTATCAAATACAAAGCCACTGGGTTCAAATCCATCTTTGGTTAATGCTTGGTTATGGCTCTTTGATAGTTTCATGCTGGAATGATTTCAACTGCCTCAAAATTCTCTTAAGCCCCTTTGTAGACTCTTACTCTGCTCACTAGTGAGAAGATTCACTAAAATAGTCCAGAAAGATGGGAACTGCACAATCCTAATTAAGAAACCATTTTGTCCCCATTGAAAAGTAACCCTTTTGCAAGACAGTAACTGAGCAGGGCGAGAAGATAAACGTGGCATTACAACACACACTGTACTATTTGCACTACATAGTTCTTTATTCATCAGTATTATCAAATTTCCAACAAATTTAAAGTGACTTAGAGACAGAAACCTAGCTCAAAATGAATCTTCCCAAGAAGCCTACCTTAAACTTTTCTTAGCAAGTTCACATTAAACATTTTTATTAACTCATTATTCCCAAACTAAAGAGCAATTAAGAAATGGCGCTACTCTGACAGGCATTTAGAACAGAATAGACTATTTCAGTTGGAAAGGACCTAAAATGATCATCTAGTCCACCTGCCCCATCAGTTCAGGGCTGACCAAGTTTAAGCACGTTAAGGGCATTGCCACGTGCATTACAACAGCCTTCAGGCACTTATATACACATAGATATACAGCAGCACTGAAAATAAAGGATATACAGTACAAATATACTGTATATGCGTACTACAAAAATGCTTTTTGGAAGTCAGCTGAGCAACAATAAGTCTTTTCAACCTTGAATTTGAGCAGGTAGGTAATAGCAGTTAATCTGCAGTAGCAAAGCTGACACTGATTATAAAATGATACAGATCTGATGGTCATTTTATTTCTTATTACAGTATGTGTTTAAAATTAAATTTTCTGCTAGAAACTAAGTTACTTTAAGATCTTTCTCCTTGGACTACTTTTGGATCTGGCATTGCTATGAAATGTTATACAATTCACATTTAAACACATTTATCAGAAGCCCCACTTGCCTGCTCCCTAGGACTGGGAGAGGCTGGGAGCAAGGAGCCTGTTTGCTCCTTATTCCTCATCCTGAGCCCAAGCCCTGCTCTGTTAATGTTCCCTGGGCTTCTGGGTTGGGAAATGAGAATCCCTGCTTTATTCAAAAAGACATATACTCATGGGCAATACTTAACTTTGAATCTGGATAAATAAAAATTCAGAGATCTCAATCTTAAATGACTTTGTTGTGTTCCTATCTTCACCTATTTACTAAGTGTATGATATTCTGCACCAAAACAGCACAAGAACAAAAGGCTCAAAACATTAATTCCTTTCATTTGTAATACATGTACTGAGTGATGGAGATTGCAGCTTTTGCTTCCATATCTTATATGGCTGCATAGAGGGGATCTGCAAGGAGAGGAAGTTAACACAGCTACAGTAGTTTAAAATAAAAAAGAATTAGTCTTCCCCTAGATGCATGAAAGCTGCACCTAGAATTTTAATATTGATTAAAATATTTGCCAGGTATCACACAGCCCATCTGAAATTCTCCAAGGGAAAATCTACCTTTCAGTCAGACACCTCAGAAAAACAGCATTTTCACAGCACCAGATGTTACTGGAAGGTGTGTTTTGTTTTTCTCATTTCACAGGGCAATCCAGTGTGTGTTGTTTATCAATCCAATTACGCCAAAAGCAGCCTACAGTAAATCTGCCAAACAAGCTTTGAACAGTGAATAAGCTAAAAATCAGCAGATATGAACATGATTTTTTTTTTTAAAAGCCCAAACCTCAAAAACTGAAATTAAATCAACTTCTTATTACTTAAATTGCCCCAAAAGCTGAATCTTTTTTCTATTTTGAAGTATCTGGACAGGAAAATAGGTTAATTCAGTATTTTGACTGCATATGAGGAGTTATATATAAATATATATATAAAATTGTAAAACATCCCATCTCATTTTATTAGTCTGCTGTTCTGATACTTTAATGTGTATCAAATGAACTTTGCTTTTTGTTTACTATAACAGCGTATAGCCAAATTGATTTACAATAAACCACTTCCTATCCTAGTTCACAAAACTTGGCAAAACCTCAGAACTGGGTAAAACTCTCCTTCTTGAATTGGTTTCAAACTAGACTAATGAAGTCATGCCTGATTTATACCAACAGACATCTCTCAGCATACAGAAAAGTTGCACCAGTTTACCTAAAGACGTTGTCAAATTAAGAAAAGCAGCTTTTGCAAACTATACATGCTACACAAACTACACATGCTCTTATTCAAGCCAGGTTTACATAAGCCTAATCCACTGGAATTAGCTATCTATGTGTGATTTCTCCTGTAAACTATACAGCACCATGCAAAAAAATTCATCGCTAGTGATACAAATAAACATAACTTTGTCAATTAGATACTGCACTTGAGCTAGTTAAGACAGATTTATTTAACTGGGTGAAGTGCTGCAGTGCTTCGAGGTCTTGAGCTAGCATGTCTACTCGGTACCACACCAATTTGGCACAGTTGCTATGCACCATGCAAAAAGGCTGACAGTAGGGCTGATCTGGGGGGGGTTTTGCTCTTCCCTCATTTCTGGCTATTTTCCTCTCCCCCAACCCCTCCACCCACTGTTTTGTCTTGTCACTTGATCTGACAATCATTTTGGAGGTTGTAAGCTGCATCAGGTAACGTGTTAGGGCTAAAAATATCCTTAGCAAGAAGGGGGGTCTTTTGTATTGGACAGTCACTGAGGGAAGCAGAGTGATTCAGCTGGGATGCACGGAAAGAAAAACAACTAAGCTTTTTGGAAGCACAACACATTCTTCAGAAAACCAGATGCAGTGCAGCTCTTGCACAAGAGGCCTCTGTACGAGCTGTAGAATCCATCTCTGTTTGCCTTAGGAGCTGAACAGCAATTCTGTCCCTTCAATTTACTAAACAAAAAGGGGGGGAGGGGGTAAAGAAGAGGTCCTTAATAGCTTATATACAAAACACACTTCTATCCTGATCAGTTTGATTTTATATCACTGCTTTTGATTTATACAAGGTGATTTGTTCCATTCTCATCGTGTGTCCTGTTCAGTCACAGATTTAATTAAGATTAGGAAAATGAAAAGGTACTGAGAATTAGTCAGATTTTTGTGACAACATCTGTAACAATTATTCATTCAGGACTAGCCAGAAGAGATTATGCATATAACACATTTGGAAGGGAGGGAATACATACCATACAGTAATTTCTGATTTATGGAATACAATGCAATTTTGTTCCAGACAAGTGTCAAATGTGATTAATAGTTAATTTTTGTGGAATCTCACAGGTCCCTTTTCTGGGCCCAGTTTGTGGAAGACATAGGTCTGCAGAACCCTTTGGTTCGGCTAGCTAAGACATACTAATACATAAAACACATTTCATTTTCTTTGTTAATGCTGACTGCTCACCACAGGTTAAGATCTCCATTTACTTCAACATCTTCTACAGTTTTCTTAACCGAACATAAGCGTGATGGTGAAAAGAAAGCAATCGGATGAAATTGATCAAAGTTTTTGCAAGCAACAAGTGACACTGCACCTCTTGCACTGACTGAGGATACAGCTGGATGCAGGCTTGGCCACAGCAAGTTCCTCAGAATTTAGGAATCCCTGTTACACAGACTCAGCATGGCCAACCTCAGGAACAAAGAGCACTAGTAAAGTATTATCCTTTGACAGTTAGCGGCACTTATAGGTAGCTTTTAGCTCACTTAAGTATTGCTCTAATCAGTAAGACTTCACATAGTCACACTTTTGCTCAGAAGCGTTACTTTTTTTCCCCACTCACATCATGAAATCATTATTATTCACAGATTCAATTTAGATTAGAAAGAACAAAAGATAGCAAATGTTTGCAAGTGTGCTCGATTAGGGTTGCAATAATTCTACATTATAATTCATTTTCATGTGGTTTTAAGTAAAAAGAGGGAAGACTGTGAAATAATAATTGTTCAGTAAAATTGCCCTTTTCAAATTTTTCCCTCAGATGCCTGGTTTGTGGCGCAGCTTTTCCCTCCCTTGCAGAGGCTGAGAGCGCCAGTGCTGCTAAAACTGTGCTCAGTGTGAGGGAGCTCAGACCCAGAGGTAATGGGCAGAGGCTGCACCCAGCAGCAATGGGAATCGGGGGGGAGAGGTTCAATGCAGACGCTCATAGACTCTCTCACACCAACGCATCCACACCACAGGGTAGAATATACTAACTTCACAGAAGAGCACAGTGATAAACTCGATAATAGCTTTGTTTCCTGTCTTGCAGTCTATGAGATACAGCTCGTCTCTGCTTTCTCCCCACTGGGAAGGAGATGGCTTTTCCTATGAAGTGCTGAGCGCAATGAGGCCATTCCCACAAAGCCTCCAAAGTATGGATGTAACCTCCTTAGGGCAGTCTCTAAACCAGGAAAGTAAAGATCGCTTATATTCCCAATCTCCTATTATCTTGTCCAATGCATTCACAACACTAGCAGAGACAGGCCACTGAGACACATCCTGCCATTTCTTATATTCTCCTGTGCTATAAAGGAGAGACAGAAATTTCACACCTAACATGGGGAAATGAAAGCTACTTAACATAAGATCAAGCATAGCCATGAAAGAGGAACAGGAAAGCCACCACATATTGATGTTGAAAGAAGAAATTGTAGAAAACCACTCAGAAAAGAAACCCGGAGCACTGAAGAAACCACAATGTATTATGTTCTTGTTCAAACAGAGCCCCTCCAGCACTGCTGTACACCTTTTCTCTGCTTTCAGCAACACTTTCCAGGCCCCCACCAAGTTTTACATGTGTGCACCGTGTGCTGACAACAGAGATTCTCCCTGTCCTCCCCTGTATCAGAGCAACATCCCAGGGTACCCCCTGGGGTATCGTGTTCACATGAAAACTTTTACACCTCCATTTACAAGGACTTGTACTACTAGAAAGCAGCAGTCCTTGGGTGAAGCAGTAAGCTTGGGTGGACATGGCTATGAGCAGACCAGCTGAAAAGATCACTTAACTTGTTAAAATCCAATGAGGAAGACTTTGGGGGTAAACTAACTGAAATATTGAAGATCAAAAGCTAAAATTCAATGATTTATAGAGTTTAATATGAGTATAGAAATTAATTGTACTGATCATCCTGTTGAAGGTTGAAGATAATGACAACAATTAGTATGTGTGAGTGGGTACAGACACATAGTAAGAACATGGCAGAGTAGTGAAATACAAACTTGAACAGAAAAATATAAATCTCTACAGCTTTTGAGAACACATTCACAAAGATTTGTCTTGCAAAATCTGTACCACTTTTACATCCAAATTACTCATAAGCATGTTTTTGTACATGGTGCATCTTATTGCTACTTCCCTGCTCCGCTCCTCCTTCCACACCCATAACAGAAAAAACATAAAATGGAATTAAAATTCACAGCACGCATTTGAGATACTGCGTAATCTGAGTTGCAAACCCACAAGTGAGTCACAAAAGATATCCCAAAACACCTGACAGCTGACTGAAAAAGCCTAACCTCCAGCCAACACAGATTTGTTAACATGGGTTTTTAAGCGTGATGATACCACATGTGCATTACTAGCAGGTTAAAGACATTTAAATCCGTCTCAAAGTACCAAAGAGAAAAACCCTCAGGAAAAAAATAATTATTTAATCAGAGCAGGCTGCTTAGCTGTACAATTAAACCTGAAAAATCAAGGTCTTGCAGTAGAATTTTATAAACAAAGGGGAACTGAACTCAGCAAACTGCAGAGAAATGCTCATGTTCACCAGGAACCAGACAGAACAGGCCCTTGGCACTATGGAACATTGCTGTGTTCTCCCGAGAAAAACCTGTTCTCACAAGTAACTTAAGGTTTAATATTTTCTTCTTAATCTAGAAAGTTCTGTAATAACTTTCTAGACTTGAACTACAACAAGGCTTTGTAATCTACATACTCACAGAAAAAGAAATTTTCTCCTAACCTTGTATACCAAAAATATTCCCCACTGTGAGTGATAGTGATGCCAGCAATATTTTCCCAGGGAGAAATTTCAAATTGAAAATCTTCTGAATAATTTGATATACAGGCCTTACACTGTATTTTCCCCTATAACATTCCTGTGAGGCACAGCAGAGTCACCTGCCCATTTCACAGGTGGGAATACACATCCAACAATAAAGAAATAAAATTCAGATAGCCCTTTAGAGTGATAGATACTTTTGAGAATTGCATCAGTGTCCATCCATATTATAAGATGCCTAAATATGTTCTCTATTTGAAATATAAGTATTTTTTCCTGTGTTCCCCCAGGAAGTCTGGAGCTGAGCATGGAGCCTGGGTCATTCCTCCAAACAAAGACAATGCTTTAAAGCAACAGCCTCCATCTTGACAAACAGCAAAAAGCAGGTCTATAATTTAAAGTATCAAACCTAAATCTGCAGCCTTAAGGATTGTAGCAAACCCACATGCTCTGTGGCTAGAGCTAGAATTTAATTCATAGCATATATTGAATAGTAAATTAACACAAATATTTTTGTATTATCATGCTTAAAAGCTGCCTCTAAAGAAATATTATAAATAAATAGGAATTATATAAATAGTTTCATTTATATTTCATTTATGTAATTGTATAAATAGTTTCATTTCAATTTAATCTCATAAGTAGACTGGCTGAATACGTATATTAATGGGTAAGAGCTGCTTATTCTGGGGTTCACTAGTAACAGTTCAATATGAAAGACAACACACTATACAAGAACAAGTCTCTATCTTTAGGAAGGTTATTCCTCTGCATTGTAGTGCTATGTAGTGCTAAATCCCCCTCAGCGATGCTAATAAATACACTGCTGATAATACTGCAGAAAAATGTTACACCTTCACATATCAAAGTGTGCCAGTTTGTTAAGATATCAGGGACTCTGTACTCTCCAGAGGAGAGAAAAAAAGTAAATATTAAAATTTAGACGTGAAGTGGAAACATCTGAAAAAATCTAGACAGAGAACAGCAATTTTTATGAACAGATGGATGACCAAAATACAAGGTATAAGCAGAGTCTGTAGGTATCTAAGACTACCTGCTGAGTAACTTCAGGAGCCTTTTATATTTCTACCAGCACTGAAAATACGATTAGAAAAAGTGTTTCACAAATGTTTAGGCAAGTTAAGAATCAAAACTGATATTCACAGCCTTTTGTATTTGCTTTTCATACACGTTTGCCTGATAATTTGTTTGTAGTCAACAGTTCGATCTAGTGTAGTATTTCATACACAGAAAGAGATAGATTACAAGAGTAAGTGACAGGACAGTTCAATAAAGACACTAATCAAGAGGAGACAATATTGTTGATAGGCAGATTCATTCTGTAATGTTTTTGAGGATGCAATTCTTATCTACTCTTGAAGGGACAGATCCTGAGCTTGTTAAAACTCCAATTACATAAGCAGAGACGCATCAGTGAGATTTGTCTATTGTTCAGCATCGTGATGCATATTTTTTTTCCAGGCTCCCATGCTGTTCAGTAATCTCTCAGAGCTAAGAAATCTGACAGATACCACTTTGCTGCCTGACACCAACTTAACAGCACTGAAGAAAACAAGCCAGTGTATAGCTCAAGTGTTGGCTCACATCAGAGTCTCTGAAACTTATCACCTCCTTTGTCTGTCCTGAATGATATTACCCTATACCAGCCAGGCTTCATCAACAGGGTACTGGACATTTATTTTTGTAGTGACAGAGCCAAATGACTGCAGATATATATTACATTACATACTCCCTCCCCCCAAAAAGGGCTCTTCAGTATTTTGAGAATTAATATGGTGTTGAGTGTCACAGAGTCAATAAGAACATCCCATAACAGAAAATTCCCAAGAAAAAAAAAAAATATATTTTTATCTCTGTTTCTGCTTTTAAACTCTTAAGATTCCCCTTCTCATTTCTCCTGGACAGGTCACGTCCATTTTTTGCTCCTAGATTAAATTGCTGTGATTATCTCTAGGTATCCTGGTTTCAGCTAGGATAGAGTTAATTTTGTTCCTAGTAGCTGCTGTGTTTTGGATTTAGTATAAGAATAATGCTGATAACACATATTGTTTTACTTGTTGCTAAATAATGCTTATATTAAGTCAAAGACTTTTTCCAGTTTCCCATAGAAGATGAGAGGGAGCCTAGACAGGACAAGCTGGCCAAAGGAATATTCTATACCATAAACACCATGCTCAGTATATAAATGGGGGTTGGCCAGGGGCAAGAATCCACAATCACTGCTCAGGATGGGATTAGCAACTGATCATCAGGTAGTGAGCAACTGTACTGCATCACAATTTTGTATATTCTTCTACTATTATCATTATTTTCTCATCCATTACTGTTGTATTAAACTATCTTTATCTCAACCCATGAGGTTTTTCTTTTTCTCCCTCTCCTATATGGAGGGAGGGTGAGCGAGCAGCTGTGTGGTCCTAGTTGCCAGCTAAGGTTAACCCACAACACTAGGAACTGTACAACACTACATTCCTACTGTTGATGGCTCCTTCCCTTGATACAGCCACATTCTCAGGGGGCTACAACCACTACTTCAAAGCCTCTCCTGGGCTGGGGCAGGTACACCCTGCCCCACTCACATCACACCCCTGTAAACTTCCAGTACCACCCCGGTTCAACAGCAGAGAATGCACATGAACAACTAAAGCACCAAGTTTAACAGCCCAACAGATCATTTGCTCATTTCATTTTCCTTTTAATTTCTGTTACACAAACTCTGTTGGGAGCTCAGTGATCCAAGTTCATCTTGGTTCTCAGTCAAGCTCTACAAAATCATCTCTTGCTTACTCTTCTCAAACTTTCTTGTCAATGCCATGGGTTCTCGATTATTCACAATATAAATTCCACTTCCTTTTGCAATTACTGTTTTTTCTGTTAATCTAGTTTTAATGGCTGAAGGTCTTTCTGCAGCATACTGCTGCCAAGATACCCTTTCTTTAAGCTTGGCAAGCACGTGTATTTGTCCAATACAAATACCTTTTCCCAAGATTTCCAAATCTCTCCTTCTCTACACAATGTTTTCCACACCTAGCCTATGGTTTCAGAAGAAATACTTCTCTCTGTTCTAGTCAAATGTAATATTTGGTGATCCTCTGAGCAAGTCCTTTGATGGGTCTTCAGCTTTTATTTTGGCTAAAGGCCCAGATTCAGACTGAAGCCTTGCAGGTAATCTACCACAGTAAAAGCAACAAGGAAACGGGAAAGTGTTTAGTGGAAGTGGTAGCCCAAGCAGCTGTACCCATAAGCTATTTAATATTTTTGTGGAAGTTTCAGACACAGCTCTTCCAGGGCAGAACAGCAAGAGGAAGCCATCATCACACCTCAGGGAGGTAGACAGCCAAGGTCTGAGACTGAGGGGAGATATATTTTTACTAGCCTCCTTAAAAAAGAGACTCTGCTCTAGGATTATTTTTCTGTTAATATTGAATTTAATAAACAAAAAAAATCTTAATATCATATTTGTAACGCTTTTAGCAAATCTATAAAGGAGAGACCAATAAGATACCAATAGGGGAAAAAAAGTATCACTTGAATAGATACAGGAGAGTGGAAATACGACATGTAGAACAATCAAGGATGTCACCAAAAGGATGAAGGTGTTAGGAAATGAAGGGTCCAGCCATCAACCAGTCGTATAACCATGCATGTGCTTTTGCTAACAAATCCAGAAGTCTCTTAATTCTGAATGACGCTTCTATCACAAAAGAAAGCACATGTTTTTACAGCATTGTGTATACTAGACAGCAGGGGGGAAAAATGGAACAGACAGCTATTAAAAGCTTCCTTGGAACCATCATAAATACCTATTTTCACTTTTGGCTTAAGATTTCTCTAGCTATACTGTCAAAAATGATTTATCTTCTTTCATTTTTCACATTATCTGCAAATAGGTTATTCCCACTAGCGTTGCTGTAAGAAACATTTGTCACAGCTCTAAGAGGAGGGAGCCTAGCTAATTTCTGGATTCAGAAACCAAGATGAATAGCCTTTCTCACCCTGCAAACACTCCTTAACATCAGTCAAGCCCATTCTTCTGAATTAAAATAGTATTTTGAAATCTGACAAGTACCTCCACCTTGTTTTTCTATTCATATTCTGATATTTAGGATATGTGCCACTACATTTGCTACTAATTATGGTGTAAGTTTTTAGAAAAGCAACTTACTTTAACAAGTGTTGTAAAGGATTGACATATATGGAAAATGTACTAAAACACAGCAGTATATAGTTAGAATATTAAATATATTAATACATCCTAATAGTAAATGTTTGTCAACTATCAATTTAACTTAACCTCACCACCCCCTCCTTTTAACATGATCCACATTCCAGTGCACAGAGACATATTCTTAAGGCTGTCTCATCTATCTGGATTACAAACTTGTTCTAAAAGAGTGTCTTTCACAAATGTTACTGGGTTCCCTTTCAGCTGGAGTCACCTGTATGTATCACTATGCATCACACTGATTAAAAAAAATACTGTATGTAGGATACGAACACTAAAGTAAGGCAAAAGGAATAGGCGATCTTGGAGACCTTGCTACTTATAAGAACCCTGCTTACCAGTATTTTTAAAAAGCTGAAAAATGCTCAGTGATTTGATAATCTGCTGAGTGTCAAACCTTCCTTCAGCACTGAAAAACTGAAAAATAGATAGTAAGAAGTGATTAAAACGAGCATTTTTAAGGCTCAAACTATTACTAATTGGTCACGACCATCCTGCAGAACTTCATTTGTGACATCAATAGAACAGAAATTATAATGCTAGTTTAATAACCTGAAAGAACTTTGCTACTAAAAGACTGAATCATTTCTTTAATATTAAACAGTACATTTACTCAGTAAATGATGAACCAGTATTTCACCAGAATGCACAGTGTTAGCCAGCCAAGACTTTTCCTTATTAAAGAAGAACAGAAATCACTGTGAGCTGAATCCCACAACCCCTTCTCCTACAAAGCTCTCTTTGAGGTCAATGGAAAATTTGGCTATTAAAGAATGATGAACTCTGACCTCTGGAATCACAAAGTACAAATCATATTAGGTTTTGAAAATAACCACCCATCCTAGGTCTGGAAAGATTTCAAAACAGGAGAAACAGGACATCCTTTTTCTATCGTCCTTTCCTTAAGTTCACAATACCTGACAGGTTACAACAGAATAGCCTGGCAAACCGTCTCAGCCTCCTCATTTGCTGGCCTTTATTGTTTATCACCTACTTATTTCCTCTTTTAGGATACGCAAAAAGTAAAGACCATGAATCTATTTAATTTAGTCAGTGTGAAGCAGCATTTATCATTAGACACATCAAGCACGGTATAAAGGAATACTGTCAATAAATTTAATGTCCTTTTCCAAACTGAAGTGACTGTAGGTGGTGATGAACAAGGAGAGAATGCAAACTGAACACCTTGCTTTTATCATTCAGGATATTGTAGGTGAGCAATGCCTAAAACTAGAGTGACAAAAGCTTAAAGGAAAAATAAAAATTGATATGGCAGTAATATTCTGACAGAGAAGATCTAGTATTTACAAAAAAAAAGAAATTTTTATAGTACATTTTAGTACAGGCTAAGATCCAACACCTGTATCTTGGAAAGCAGAAGCTAGCTGATTTAACCTTTGAAAAATTCCAGATAACTGTATCTCACTAGATTTGCAGTGCTGAATTCAATATCATATACAGGAATTATGCCATTGGGATAGACTTTGCATGGCTCCTGTACCTGACAGCAAGACCAGTTCATTTCCAAGGCAACCTCAGTTACATCTTCCCATTACGCGCACTCTACTACCTCCACAGCGCTTTACAGTTAGCATTCTCATGGATAGCCTCAAGGACACAATTACATACTGCTCAATCCACCCAGGGCAAGAGTAAGCATAGGCATAATTCAGACAGCATTTTAAAAGGTAAAGACCTCTTCCACTGAGTAAATCCCACTCACCTCAATAAAACCTATTTAAGGAGGCTTGGGAACAGATTATTTTTTTAAAACAGAAAGAAACAGAAGCTGAAGCCAAGGAGGTATTGGGTATATTGCTTGAGAAGGAAGGCGATATCTACAATGTTTGAGAAAATCCATCACTCAGCATATGATTCTGCCATGACGTTAAACATATATTGGAGCTGCTAAGCATACTTTCTCGGCTTTCATATGACTCAATTCACATTTCATTCTTATGAATAGCATGTTCAAAACTGCAATCATGCTTTCTTAATACTTTTGCCTATTAATTTTTATTTCTATTAAAATAGAAGACTACACCATTCTTACAGATCTAGAAATCTGTACTTGACCACAAGTACAGATGACTGTAGATTTGTTGTTCAGAAACACTGAATTTACTGCAGATCAAACGGCCATTCTGTTTTCACATTCAACTCATGTCTTTGGTCTTTTTTTTCCCCCCTTAAAATATATTTTCATTTAAAGTCAGTCCTCCACTCTATGTCTAATTTTATAGCTTTGGAAAACTTTCCCATGGTCTCAAACTACTTCCATTCTGCTCAAAATAATAACTTTTACATAACATGATATGATAGAG
Organism: Himantopus leucocephalus; assembly: GCA_003993805.1. Classification (NCBI taxonomy): domain Eukaryota; kingdom Metazoa; phylum Chordata; class Aves; order Charadriiformes; family Recurvirostridae; genus Himantopus; species Himantopus leucocephalus. The sequence goes on along the minus strand of RSEF01000011.1, from coordinate 8,857,386 downwards.
CAATTTAACAACTCATTCCCGTCTAACAGTTAGTTATAGAAGATTAATCTTAGTCCTATTAGGTCTAAAGAGTCCCTGAGCTCATCAGTTGATCCTTTCTATACACCTAAACTAGTGCTGGGAATACATGAAATAAATGCCTGAAACAAGATAAAGGCCAGCCAGAACATTTTACGCTTCAATCAAATCCGAGTAGTTCACTTTTGGTTCAGAGAAAGATCAAGTACAAAGTCACAGCAGTCTCTTGTCTTGCCTGGAGATCCCTTCTAAGCCATCCGATCAGGACTGACAGTGCTGGAGCAAAATGCCAGTCACATTACAATAGAAAAAAAACAGACATAGCTTGTGCCCATGTGCTTTGTTCCATCAGTCTCTACTCGTGGAGCTGGGGTTTCCTTGAGGCTCCCATTGCCCTCCCAAAAGGTGGGGGTTTTATTACTCTCCTTTGCACCTCAGCATATGGGTGTGATTTTACATCACATATGCAAAAAAACTTTTGCATTCTGTCAGATAGGATGGTTCACCACGGGTGAAATAGGTCTTTGCCTTCCCCTTTCTTTCATAAATGTAATTTTTCTCCAAAAATCACAGCCCTCATATTACAGAATTCCTTTATAAAATACAGTAGACTCAACCTTGGTGCTGCTCCCTTGGCAGGCATATTGTACCCTTACAGCCTTTCTTCAGATCCCTTCATTTGATCTTGACAGAGCCAGACCAGCACACACGGTAGCAATCCAATCCCATTAAGTGTGCTCCACCATGCACGCAGCCCTGACGGGAACCACTATGACATCCAGGGAGCACAGGCAAGCTGCTGGGCTGCAGGGCACTTCTCTCAATGGTGCACCCAGAGGCAGAACTTTACAACAAAGAGGAAAGCCTTTGCCACAAGCATCGACAAAGATTCAAAAGCAAGTTTGGTGGTTTATTTTAAGATGTATTTGTAATCTTTGCTTCTTCCTCCCTGTGACCATTTGAGACCTTGAGAAAAATACTCTGAAAAACAAACTTCAGTTTAAAGTATAGCCTTAGATGTCAACTTCTAACAATAGCATCAATTATAATTCATTAGGGGTAAATTACTGCATGAGAATTACAAGGAAGATACAAATATGGTCTCACGTGACTTGTGCTTACTACACGATGAGTTATAATGCTTTGAGGAATGACAATGAAATGTAAATAGTGAGAAAAAAATTCTGGAAGAGAAGTATGCATAATTTTAGATATGTTCTATTTTTTCCTGCATTTCACAGCATTTTGATCTGACATCTTCCAGATGCTGAAGATGAAAAGTGATTTTATTTTTTTTATGAATCAAAAAACATAGACTTTTCTTTTAAATTATAACATTGGTGTGTATATATATGAAATAAGGTTAACTCGAGACCCCAATTCCTTCCCAAGAGAGCAGGAAAACACTTTCAGAAAAACGTAGTGTGAACATTTTCCGATAAGTGTAAGCCCAGACAGAATTTAGGATATTGGCCATTTAATTTCCTTAAACAAGGTCAACATTAAGTCAAAACATAGGTCCTGCTCTGTGTAGTTTTATATGATCATGAGCTGACCAGCTTTGTCTTAAATACAGACCTGAATTCTTACTTGAATACAAGTGTGCCCCCTTGCACTGCCAGAGAGTGAAATGCTTGTTTTAGCAATTTGCACAGTTGCAGCAGACCACAGTATGGAAAGGACGCTCCCATTTTCATCCTCAAAAGGGAAAAGATTATTTTTTTTCTTGGAAAAAACTTGTGTAATGTTTTCTTTTTAAATTTTATAGAATCACCCTGAGCTTTGACATCAGCTAGAAGGTTTAAAGGTGAGATTGAGGTTTAACAGCAGGTGGGTAGCCCAGTTTTGTCTTTTCAGTGATAAAATTTTAAGTGCTGTTCTACACAATCACTAAACTGCTTTCCTTATTACCACCCAGTATGGACACATTGACAGCAGCAAGGAGAAAGCAAGACATTCAATATGAAATATATGCCTACAAAAATAAACAAATGGGCTCTTACTTTCTCTGCTTTCCCGCTTTCCTCTCCTCAGCACACCCTCCAAGCTTTGCTTTTCCATCAGTACATTTAGCAAACAAAACCCAGGAGATGCCAGTGGCTTCCCCCATATACTACTTGCAAGGCAGAGTGGAGCCAGAGGATGCTGCTGGCCTGGCTGCCTAAGCACAGGACTCTGCCCCATGTGGTGCCAAGCCCTCCAGTCCTGCCTGATGGAGCCACGTAGCCAAGCTGCCTACTGTACCCCAGGGTAATTTGTCCCAGGGTGGCGGCAGCCCTGAGCCTCTGCAAAGCACGCTGCAAAGCACAGGGCTGCCTTCAGATTCACAGGTAACCTTGAGGCTACCAGAACTGAACAGTGGAAAACACTAAGGACTTTAAAAGCAGTGGGTGCCCAGTTACACTACCTAATAAACTTATATACTTCCTTATGCTGTTCAAAATATATGTAACTAAAAGCCTATTATTGAATATTAAATACAAACAGTTAAAAATTATATTACTCATATGATGCAAATGCATTAACTCAGTCAACCTAAGTATACACAAGTCTTTCAAATAAATATTTTTATGCTGCAGAAAGCACTGCACCGCTAGGGTAATTTATGCATTTGTTGACCCTTATTTTAAATGTTGAGCCATTACACTGCAGCTTTGTGCTTCCCATGATTTCCTACTCCTCCTTCAGCCACTTCTGTAAAGAATTTTATTGACTATATCAGCAAGAAATAATCTTCATTCTAATAACCACTTTCAAATTTAAGAACACTTATCTTATATTTCAGATATGACTAATTTTGTTCTCTGCGTACATATATAAAACACTCCTGTACTCTGTCAGGGTAGGAAGGGTGCAGGAGAGCCACCCAAGTGGTTCTGCACAAAGTTGCCACAGTACCAACACAGTTAGGGCTGTTCGCAGAGCAATAGTAGCTGTACAATTCTTCAAGCTGGTCTAAGAGCAATACTGTTGCAATGTTTGGAAGGTGCAGTAAGTGGTCTAATAAACTGCTGAAAGTTTAAGGAGAATTGTCTATGGTATGGGTAATCCATAATTCACAAATCCTAGAATGGTTTGGGTTGGAATAGACCTTAAAGATCATCTAGTTCCAAACCCCCTGCCATAGGCAGGGACACCTCCCACTAGATCAGGTTGCTCAAAGCCCCATCCAACCTGGCCTTGAACACCTCCAGGGATGGGGCAGCCACAGCTTCTCTGGGCAATCTGTTCCAGCGTCACACCACCTTCACAGTGAAGAACTTCTTTCTAAAATCTAATCTAAATCTACCCTCTTTCAGTTTAAAACCATTGCTGCTCATCCTATCACTACACTCCCTGATAAAGAGTCCCTCCCCATCTTTCCTGTAGGCCCCCTTTAAGTACTAGAAGGCTGCTATAAGGTCTCCCCAAGAGCCTTCTCTTCTCCAGGATGAACAACCCCAACTGTCTCAGCCTGTCCTCATAGGAAAGGTGCTCCAGCCCTCTGACCATATTCATGGCCCTCCTCTGGACTCACTTCAACAGGTCCATGTCCTTCTTATGTTGGGGGCCCCAGAGCTGGACGCAGTACTCCACGTGGGTTCTCAGCAGAGTGGAGTAGAGGGGAAGAATCACCTCCCCCGACCTGCTGGCCATGCTTTTGATGCAGTCCAGGATACAGTTGGCCTTCTGGGCTGTGAGCACACGTTGCCAGCTCATGTTGAGCTTCTCATCTACCAACACCCCCGAGTCCTTCTCAGCAGGACTGCTTTCAATCTGTTCTCCGCCCAGCCTGTATTTGTGCTTGGGATTGCCCCAACCCACTTGCAGGACCTTGCACTTGGCTTTGTTGAAATTCATGATGTTTTCACAGGCCCACCTCTCCAGCCTGTCCAGGTCCCTCTGGATGGCATCCCTCCCCTCCAGCGTGTTGACCACTCCACAGAGTTTGGTCTCGTTGGCAAACTTGCTGAGTGTGCACTTGATCCCACTGTCCATGTTGCCGACAAAGATGTTGACCAGCACCAGTCCCAGTACCGACCCTTGAGGAACACCACTTGTCACTGGTCTCCACCTGAACATGGAGCCATTGACCACAACTCTGAGTGCAGCCATCCAGCCAACTCCTTATCCACCAAGTGGTCCATCCATCAAATCCATGTCTCTTCAGGTTAGAAACAAGGATGTTGTGCAGGACAGCATCAAATGCTTTGCACAGGTCCAGCTAGATGATGTCTGTCACTCTCCCCTTATCCACCAATGCTGTAACCCTGTTGTAGGTGGCCACCAAATTGGTCAGACACAATTTGCCCTTAGTGAAGCCATGTTGGCTGTCACCAATCACCTCCTTATTTTCCATGTGCCCTAGTGTAGTTTCCAGGAGGATCTGCTCCATGATCTTGCCAGAGACAGAGGTGAGGCTGACCAGCCTGTCTCCTTTTTTTTCCCTTTTTGAAAACAGGGGTTATGTTTCCCCTTTTCCAGTCAGTGGGAAACTTCACCAGACTTCCATAACTTCCCAAATATGATGGCTAGTGGCTTAGCATCTCATCTGCCGGTTCCCTCAGGACCTGCAGATACATCTCATCAGGTCCCATGGATTTGTGTACCTTCAGGTTCCTTAGATGGTCTTGAACCCAATCTTCTCCTACAGTGGGCGGTTCTTCATTCTCCCAGTCCCTGCCGTCATCTTCTGCAAGTTGGGCAGTATGGCTAGAACACTTGCTGGTGAAGACTGACGCAAAAAAGTACTTGAGCACCTTCTCCATATCCCAGGTAACCAGATCTCTTGGTTCCTTCTAGAGAGGGCCCACATTTCATCTAGTCTTCCTTTTATCACTGAGGCACTTTTAAAAGCCTTTCTTGTTGCCCTTAACATCCCTAGCCAGACTTACCTCTATCCGGGCTTTAGCTTTCCTAACCTAATCCCTGGCTGCTTGGACAATTTCTCTGTATTCCTTCCAGGCAACCTGTCCTTCCTGACACTTTCTGTAGGCTTCCCTCTTGTGTTTGAGTTTGTCCAAGAGCTCACATCCATGCAGGCCTCCTGCTGTTTTTGCCTGACTTCCTCTTTGTTGGGATGTATCGCTCCTGAGCTTGGAGGAGGTGATCCTTGAATATTAACCAGCTTTCTTGGGCCCCTCTTCCCTCCAAGACTTTATCCCATGGTACTCTACCAAGCAGATCCCTGAAGAGGAAAGTCTGCTCTCCTGAAGTCCAGGGTAGTAAGCTTACTGTGCGCCCTCCTCACTGCCCTAAGGATCTTGAATTCCACCACCTCATGCTCACTGCAGCCAAGGCTGTCCTTGAGCTTCACATTCCCCACCAGCCCCTCCTTGTTGGTGGCAAGGTCCAGCATACATACATATATATATATATATATATATATAATATTCAGAGGTAATTGAGCACCATAGAAAATAATGGTCCTCCCTCTTGTCCTTAAAAAGGATAGGGTTGGATTATCAAACCTATTATACTCAATAGAATCCAACTCAGCAAACACCAGGTGCTTCAGACATTATTATTATTACATTTATATTAACTACTACTAAACGTTAACCGTATGAAAATTCATGAGGTAACCTCACAGCCAAAGAAAGCATTTCTGTGCTGCACATGGCATGTTAAGACTTCATTTTTCGTAAAGTTTACTTACATATGTAACGACACAAGAAAATAAGTTATGTTAAAGCCAATGAGATTTTATATGGCTTAGCTGGTCAAAGAACTAGATTTACTCTAAAAGCAAGAAGAGGGGAAACTTAAATGAGAGCATTCAAAATCCAGAAGTTTTAAACTGTTAAGAATGATTTAGGCGTTCAGGAAGCTGATTTTGGAAGCCTATTTGTCTCCCAGCACCTAGCAAGCTAAGCTGTTTTTGAAAATAGAACTATGTCAGCTTGACATTTTTGACAACACTACTCTCCAACTGCCTTCAGCATCTTTTTCCTCTTCATCCTTTCAGAAACTTCACAACATTAAAATCCAAGGAGAGAACTGAGACTTCAGCAACTGATAATATATTCACAAAACGGTACGACAACAATGTATAAAACCAACTATCCCAGGATTGTCAGGCAAGTAGCTATAAATCATGCAGACATCTTGCCGCATCTGTTCAACAGACATGAAAAGTAATATATTGCTCAAAGAATAGTTTGCAGAGTCTTACAGGACTGTAACAGTAAAGGCAATATTTTCACTGCCAGATTCTCTCTCATAGTTTCATGATTTTTATAATAAAAGTTAAATTATTTTAGACTGAAATAATTTATATCTGTTCTTATCAAAATAGTCAGGGGATGACAAGGTTTATCACAGCAGGATCATAGACATATCTGCTGAATATTACTGCCACCTTCAGCAACCAGCCACCCTCAGAACATGGAGGGTTCCTTGAAAGGAAGCTCCTCATTTCTTTGACTGATGAATATTACTTGTAAGTCACTTGTGAAGTAACCTCCTTCTGTAAATTTACACCACACAAAGACTCTTATATATAGGATACTAATTGCTTCCTAAAGAAAACAGGTCAAACTTTAAAATCCAGCTTTTCTCAGAGTCTGCTAAGCTAGCCAAAAGTTTCCAGCAATTGCAAACAAGCCAAGCTCAGATAAGCATTGCTAGCTTCACGGGCCTGAGGATGGTGTATAGGAAAGGCTGGCAGTCCTTGCCATCTTATGTGATTCTTCTGAGGGACAGAGCAGACAGGCAGTGCACACCTGAAATCCAAACAGGCAACAGGAAACATCCCTTTGCTGACAACTCAATAAACAGATTTTCATTTCTCACATTTCATGGAAATATTAAAATCTAATAAAATACACTGCCAAAAACTGAATGAAAGGCAACATTTTTGTTGTAAACTGTAAAAGTATTTTTTCCTCAAATGATTCCTGCATTATCATCTACCATATTAAACCACTCAGTCAGCTATGGAAATATTGTAAACACACTGCTATCAAGATCCAGTTTTAGTGAAGAAAGCAAGGCAGGATAAGTATATTTAAACAAATAAACACATTACAGTAGAATGGACTACATTTGGTGACCTCTAGCTTCTATGCTGTATATAAATAACAAAACCCAGTAATGTAGTACATGATTAATTACAAATACACTGTCCAGAGTGAACAAAAACCAACAGCATGGTACAGTCTATTAAATGAAATTATGATTCTGAATTGCAATTGCTTTATAGACCACTGAATTAGAAAGTGGGGAGAAAAGATTTATCACAAGAAACCTTTAAGATCATTAGTAAAAGTTTAATTATTAAAAGGTTTTATCTCTGAAGGCTAGGTCTGTTTCTGTATTTCTGTGTGCTTCTATTTTTTTCCTAAATTATTAACAATGGCCATCACCAACCCCACACCCAATTGAACCCCCCTGAAATATTTTATGCCCTCCTAACCACCTTAATGAGATGGACATAATCTTCTGTGGTCTCAATTCAGGAAAGCATATAACTATATGTTAAGTCCCACTGGGATGAATCCTCAGCTGATATATATCATGTTTATGGAGCTTCGGCATCCACCTCAGGGGGAATTAAATGCCTTCTCAGTAGATTGCTAAACCAGGTTAATAATAATAAAACTATTTCAAAAAAAAGTTGTTCCTGAAACTTTCATGCAGTATGGACAACACAAATTAATATTTGTATGTGGAATTTCATTATAATGATTTTTATACAATATGAATATACAGTACTGTATGTAAGTGTTACTGTGCATCAGATAGTATAGCAGCAAAATTTTTCAGTCGAAGGTTACATAGCACTTCCTAAAAGATCATTAAAGGTCTCTGTGGTTAGGCAATCATTTAGTTATTGATCTCATTTTGTAGCCAAAGCCATTAGGACAACATAAAACTGGTTTCAGGAAAGCACATTAGTTAATTATAAAGCAGTCCAAAACAAACCAAAAGGAGAATATTTGATTTATTCTAATTGTTTATAGTTATTATAATACTGTTGTTCTCTAATTTGATATCTTGTCTGGGGATCACTATGGGATTTTACAGGAATAGCAACAATATGGGGTTTAGACTTCTTGCTTTCCTCTTAAGTAATTTTCTAATAATTCATTTATAGCTTCTACTGACAAGAACTGGTTCAAGTTTTATGCCTGATTCTGCTCATGTTGATGTCAACAATATTCATTAGGCACAATATAGAGGTCACAAGAATTTGTGAACAACAGGAAGTTACAGTCTCACACCAGCTGGTCTGTACAAACTGCTCATGTGAATTAAGGGTGCAGAACCCAGTCCAAACCTTTCTTAAAAACACACTGACACAACATCCTTTTCAGCTGGTTTCACTGTTTCTTTCTGCAGCCTGCTCCATCTTGCTTGCTTTTCTTGCCTTTTTACTACATCTTTTAGATCATAAGCTCCTTGGGACAGAATTATCACTCATTCTGTGTTTTCCAACTGCACAGCAAAGTGGGGCTCAACCTGTTTGTGATCACAGTGTAAATGCTAAATAAATCATAAACGCAGTCATACTGCCTTACCAACTGTATTTGTCTATTATTTCACAATATGAATACAGTGACCTTTTCAGCAGAAGATGCCTTTAAGTTTTGCATTTGTATAGAACCTACCACAGTGGGGTCCCAACATAAAATTGGGGCTCCTATGCTCAGGCTTAAAATGTATAATTGTTTCCATTGACTTCTGCCACTGTTCTGGATTGCTTCTAGGATCCTGCTTTAATGTGTGCAGATACCAGTTCAAATGACATACGATTGCTGATTGCATCTTAAGCTGTTAAATCTCACTGGGCAGAAATAGCTATTTAATTCTTGTTGCTGCATTTGCTATGCAACATGAAGCCTTTCTTATGCACAAGATTTCATTATACTCGTCAAAAGGTTTATTCTTATCACAGACAAGACCAAGCATATCTAAAGAGACATCGCAGGCACCGCAGTAGATTCACTACAAGTCAGGTTTGACATATTCATTTCAAGAGCATCATATGTTCATACTGGATAGCTTATAGTTTCTTTCTCTAATATTTCTCTAATGTTCAGTTTCTGCAGGCAAACAAATTTCTGCCTTAGGCACTTAACTAAACTAGAAGTTCCAGCATGCCCCAATCTGCAACTGCCATGAAAAGTTTCATAACATCTTTCCAGTCTTTTTCATAGAGTTATCAATTCTTGCTTGGCTGTCTCCATTGCTCCCCAAAAATAACTACCCCAGATCCAGCACATATTATGCAGATTCTGCCAAAGCCATCCAAGGTAAACTGTTCTTTGTGGATTGTTTTTTGTTTGCTTTTTTTAATGCTTTAAGTTTTATTAATAACTGGGGGACATGGGAAATTTGGGAGCTCTGAATTAAACCAAGCAGTTGTGACACTGTAGCTGCTCCCAGTAGCATAGTTCTTTATCCCCTGAGGTCTACTGCAGCAATCTCAGAGGTTTTAGTAGAAGGGAAACATGTAAAAGTCTATTTAGGTATGTGCTTGATGGTCCATCTTTTATTACAGGAAGATAATTTTCCCACATTATAGCAGAGAAGATTCATACAGTTTGTTACTATAGCAATGGATGCAGAATAGCTAATATTCCTCACAGAGGTAGTGCTACTCCTCCAACGCCAGGTGTTAGCTCCCAGTTTAGGTTCTTCATTTGGAGGTCAGGAAGAAACATCAGAGGTTACTCTCAGCTTTAAGGAGCCCATCATTCCTGGGCACAGCAAGGTGCAAGAAGTGACATTTTCCCACACTTTCTGCATTCCCCACTGGTCTGGAAATAGTCCTTCAGCACAGAGGTCTGAGGCAAGGGGAACTTGCCTTGTCCTGCTCCATCCCACAAAACAGTACTTGAGAAGCTTGTAACTAGCAGCTGCCCAAGGAAGCTTTTTTTTTTCTCTTCCTGCTCCACAGATGGGCACACTTAGCTCTTATTTAGATAGAAATCACAGCAACATTTTATAGGGAAGGCAGACAATTGCAAACAGTCACACACTGAATGTGGGCTGGTAAGCGTGTGCTACAGCTGTAAGAAAAAAAAAGGATGAGATAGGAAGAAAAATTACAGGCAAAGTTTTCTCATCAGTTATCTGATCAGAATATATATATATGAACAGTATGTATTTTCATGCAAACTACTTACAAATACATTCTGGTCCTCTGTAAGCCAGTATGTCCACATTTTGGCTATATATTATTATGCTGTGGGTTAGCACATGTATTAAATACAACTAGATCTTTAAACGGGATATACACTACTTAATCAGGCATCTTTCCTCCAGGAGGCAGTCTCAGACATTATAGCAGAAAATGCGCAAGACATGAAGCCAGTACTGTACAGCCCTAGAATAGCTTGGCCACCGGACAGCATCTTTTTAAACCTGTCAGGTTTTGGGGTTGGTTTTTTTTTTTTTTTATCTGGTGCCCCATAGACAGGCATTTGTACAACAGCATGATGAAGATTCTGGCTTCTTCCAAGACTTTCCATAGTCTTTACTACTTTTTCAATCTTGCCTTCCTAATCAAGTTTCAGAAAATGGTGGCAACAGATTCAAGTTCCACATGCTCCCCACTCAAGAAGAGGTCCTAAATTCACGCTATAACTAATCAGTTTGGGTTTGGAAGTTATCATTATTGGCCACTGTACATTTGCATGAGCACCACATACTGGCACTTTCCTACTTTTAGTTGCAATCACTTTCCACTTCTCTGTAGCAGAGAACATTCATTTTCTCCCCGAGATCCTTAAAGCGTGTTTGAACTGGCTTCCCTTCCTCTAGAGTTTTTAAGAAGTGCAAATACATTATTATGTCTGGCCATTGCCAGTCATTGATCAGCACTGATTTAGCAGGTATGAAGCAAACTTGGCACAACTTAGTATCCCTGCAGGAGACAGAGGTCATCATTTCAATTATAATCCTCATTATTTACTACGATTAAATGAATTTGTTAATAATGCCAAAGCTCAAGTTGTTTAACATAACTAATTAAGCAAGTAACAGACTATTCCATCCATTAGCAATGCATTGCTTCTCAGGATTCTGGTGTTTAACATTTAACTGAAATGTTTCTACAGCAGACTTTTAGCAAGTACAAGCAAAGCAGGGGAATTACAGAGTCAAGCAGCATCAGAAACATCTGTCATTGGAGGTGAAAACAATACAGAATGTGGACATGTAGCCCAAGCCAAGGCAGTCATTTTCTTTTCCATAAAAAAACAACAAAACACAAGTTACTCATGGTATGATGACAAAAAAAACCAAGTAGTTTTGAAATGTTCACCATGTTCTGCTAAGAGACGGAAAGGAGACCAAAGTGTTTTGCGCAGAGGAGGTAAAAACGCAATCCCTACTGCCCTATCCTATTATTTTTAGCAGGTGGATACTTGCTTCATAGCCCCAAAAGATGTTTAATTCCCTATGACTTCAAATAGACCTATAGTATTTATTGCATAAAGGAAAGGAGTCACTTTGTTGTTGTTTCAATATTATGGAGTAGTTAGAATAGAAAAGCCTAAATATGCTTGATCTGAATGACTTCAAGGGGCACAGAAGCTGATTCCTGCTGAAATCAGGAACTGAGGCCAAACCCTGCTGCCCTCCTCCCCACTCTGGCCTGAGGGACACAAGGGAGACGAGACATACCCAGGTGCCTGGAGCACTGCTATTCAGGGAAGCACAGCTGAGAGCACAAGCAAGAGCTGGGGGCAGCTGCTCCTCATGGCACAGCTCCAGGCAGCCAGGCAGATTTGGGCAGGCTCAGCAAGCCCACCACAGCTGCCTGCCCCCTGGATAGAGGGAACTGGCAGAACTGCTGGCAGGAGACACTGCTTGCTAAATAGTGTGACGAAGTATTTAAGTGTTTTGGAAATACTAGCCCAGGCTTAGAAAACAGACTGCAAGCTCTTCAGGGCAGGGACCATCTGTCTGTTCTCTACTTAGGATGGAGGGATCCTACTTTTTCACTGAGTTGTTAAGGCATGGCTGAAGTAAAGCAGGGTAAACATAAGCATCATACTTTCAGGACCTGAAAACTGCAGAACAAAATGGATGACAAATACAGAGTGACAGGCAGGCACAGACTAGTTCCCAGCAATACAGGGCGTTGCTCTACACAGCACATTATGTTCCCCAAATACAGTGAATACAGCTTAGTGTGCTGCTGCTTTCACACCCTACCCACTGACAAGCATCCTCCAGGACTGCACCACACTGCCAGTTTTAGTGTATTTTTTCTTTTATGTACGGAAAGGAAAAAAACAACAGCAAGACTCGGTCCCCCCAGGTATAAACAAGGCATTAAAACACATCAAACCTCAGTCAAAAAGTGTGACTTCTGTTAGGCATATCTTCTCAGAGTTGTTTGTTTCCCAGGCAGTTTAATTCATTTCATAGAGCTGCACTAAGTATTCAAACTCTACAGAGGTTATTACAGTCCATCAAGACAGTGCTCCAGCAGAAAATTCTAAACCTAAAAGCCACTAAGCAGGATCACAAGGATGAGAAATTTGGGGGTCCTTAAATCAAAACCTGATGTTGCTTGAGATAAGCACCTCTTCTACCCCTTCTTACACCTTTTTTTCTTTGGCTCAGAATTTCATTTGAGCTCCTATGGTCTCTAGTTTGGCAAGTGATTTGATGGTGAAGTTTCTGCTGACACACAAAGAAAACTAATTGCATTCACAGCATATCCATCTTCCTGTAGGTAGGCTGATACACATTTACACAGCAAACCCATCACCTCAGTCCTGCCTTAGACCTTGCCTATAATAAACAGTTTGGTTAGTTCAGAGATTAAGAAAGTTAGAAACTAGTAATTCAAATGAGAAAAATCATTAAGTTCTAATTACACCAGGGTTTTGCAGAGTACATATTGGAGCTGGTAGTTTTTCATTGATATGGCAATGAATGGTCCACATACTATAGCTATGTTTTTCCCACTGATTAATTGTAGTTCTAGGAACTGCTTACAAAATATGTTTCCCCAAAATACCCTTTGGGGGCCCAAATAGAGCCATAGCTTTATTTTGCTGAACCTGGGAATCTTATGGGGTTCTAAGGACTCAAAGTGCTGAGGGACAAGCACCTAATACATTACATCTGTGAAGATTACTACTAGTATTTCTTATTCCTACCTTCCCCTGAGCTTCTACAAATAAATATTCCAAAACACCCTCTTGTCTTTCCCACATTTGTTAGAGGCTCCTCCTTCTTTGAAGATTACGAGCTTATTCTCTCCCAGGAATATCTTCACTGCTACTCACTCATGGTTGAAACTCTTGGACAGACATTTCCTCCCCTCCTGCCACGTTCTTCTGCAAAGAAGGGCAGAGAACCAAAAATAGCTGGAAGAGCACCAAAGCCTGCAAGAATGACTGCATGGCCCATTTTGCCCTTCTTAAACAAAAATCACAATTGGCTTTCCAGACATAAAGCAGTAACAAGGGGCAGCTGGACAAAGCATCCTGTCCTCCAGTGTTCACCAACACACCCATAAACAGGGAACTGTGACAGAATAACAGCACTAAGTTAATGTGCTGCAAAACACACTGCCTCCAGTGCCATGTCTCAGCAATACACCCTGACTCTATTCAAGACAGGATAAGAACTGGATGCTAGAGAATAGCCTGCATAAGCTGTCCGAGAAAAGACTTAAAACATGCCCTGAGCCCTACCTTCCTGCAGGTTAGTTAGCGCTTCATTAGTGATTCACAACCTTAAGTCCTCCTTTTAGTTAGGCACCTCTAGCATAGTTATACTGAAACCTCCAGCCTTTACTTCAATAATGCCTAAATGCTTACTGCAGAAGAACTGAAACTCTCCCTTTTCCTGTCAAGTGGATGCCCACACTGTAAAGCATAACACTATCCTTATACCTGCTTGCTCTGCTTGACCCAATGAGGGTCAGAGACTACCGGACAGCCTAGTAATTCCTTTGGACTGAACAGGCATTGAACCTCCATCCTGGCCAAATTCTCTGTCACAGAGCTATTTATTGAACAGTTGTTGTCCAGTTATGTCCTGCAATACCATAAACCAACCAACAGAGTGACAGTACAGCTTTGGAAAAGCTCTGGAAAATATTTCAGTAAAGTAACAGCATAAGAAGGAAGGTTACTAACACCCAGCTTTTATCACCTGTTTATGTTTAATTTCACAAGCTCTTTTCAGGCTGGGGAGAGTCATAAGCATGCTCTTCAATGTCATAGATCCTTTGTGCTTCCTCTCAAAAATGCAAGATAATGATGAAAAAATTAGTAACAAGGGAGGTTGAATAATTTTAAAAATTTGTTTCAATACCACCATGTTTACTAGTTGTGGAAAACACTGCCATTACAATATGTAACAACAGCATTTAATAAATAAAAGTAATTAAATATCTAATTTCTATAACAACACTGCATAACTGAAAAACCTTACCACATTTTATCTTTATGTGAATTGATTAGAAAAGTACCCTTGACCTACCATGAATTTCTTCTACGTACAAACGGAACTAAAGAAACCTTCAAAAGAATTTCATTGTTTTAATTTATCTAGTTATTGCATAAGATCATATGATTAGGTCATTTTCTACTACATTTATAATATGTACAGGAACAGTGGGGAATGGCATTTTATCCAGTAAGTTGCCTTGGCATCATCCATTAGTAAAGAAAAATGGTGCAAGTTGCACGGCAGCTTAGACTACCCCACCGTAACAAAAAAATCAGCGTGCTCTGCACTTGTGCAAATGGTACAAAGTATTCTTCAGCTGTGAAACACATGAGACAGGAATATATTTGTTGTATATTTCTAAAAATCAGAAGAATTTCAACACAAAACCAGATGTTACCGTTTCCATTTTGACTACAATTCAAATGGTAGGGTACAAGATTGCAAAGCACTGGACAGCTTTTAGCATTGATTCAAGCAGGCCCCATTCCTCCCACCTGATGAATTTTGAAACTTTATTTATTAGAGATCTGCACCTTAGTAGTTGTGAGTGAATATGGCAACTGCAGTCTAGACTTAAACTTAGAAGGGTGGCTTGAAACTGGACCAGAAAAAATAATGTTATAAGACTAGAGCAAGTTGATTGCCTTTAAGTCACAAGTTCAGCTGTACCTAGCAACCCATGTAGTAAGAGTTCGAAGTCCTACTCTTGGTGCTGAATTGCAGGAATTAGAACTGTCAGGCACCGAGCACCTTGAGCAGCTCTGAAGTGCAGCCTTGGATCAGGCTGCTACAAAAAGAGCTGCACGAGAAGCAACTGTGAGAAGCTTTGTTGGGGCCTCCCCACATTCATTCAGGAGCTGCTATTAAAACTCAGTGCCTGAGCTTTAAAGTATATTAAGTATTAGGTCATTTTATAATCAAATAAATATGCTTTTACCATGTGTTGTGGTTTAAACCCAGCTGGCAACCAAGCACCATGCAGCTACTTGCTCATTCCCCCCACAGCAGGATGGGGAAGAGAATCAGAAGAGTAAGAGTGAGAAAACTCGTGGGTTAAGATAAAGACAGTTTAATAAGTAAAGCCATGCACACAAGCAACGCAAAACAAGGAATTCATTCACTGCTTCCCATCAACAGGCAGGCGTTCAGCCATCCCCAGGAAAGCCAGGCTCCATCACACATAACCGTTACTTAGGAAGCCAAATGCATGCCTTAACTCCAAATGTCCCCCTTCCTTCTTCTTCCCCCAGCTTTATGAGCATGATGTTATATGGCCTGGAATATTCTTTTGGTCAGTTGGGGTCAGCTGTCCTGGCTGTGTCTCCTCCCAGCTTTTTCTGCACTCCCAGTCCACTCGCTGGCAGGGCGGTGCGAAGAGCAGAAAACACCTTGACTGCTTAGCAACAACCAAAACCACCGGTGTGCCATCAACACCATTCTCATCCCAAACCCAAAACACAGCACTATACCAGCTACTAATAAAAAAGTCATCTCTTTCCCAGCTAAAACCACAATACCACAGTGTTCCCGGTTTTGTCAGCAACTCAAATTACTTTTCTGCAGATATGATGGTGCATAGGTCATTTTCATCCATTTATGTTTTAGAACATACACCAGCAACACCTCAAAGAGCAAAAACTTGTTATAAAAGTGTATTGGTATTCAAAATAAGACATTTTACTTATACCAACATATTAAGCAGAAATGCATGTGGGGTATTTCCAAACATGATTATTCTACAAAGCCTAAGCCCCTTGTTTCAGCCTTAGCTGTTATTTCAGCCACAGAATTCTGTGATAATGCTGGAATTTCAAGCTTTCCTGAAAAATTACCTCTCCAACTATTCTGTACCCTTCAAATGTTAATGTGTTGTACATTACTGTAATTTATAGCTGCTCTATTTTAATCACTCATTCTAGGTTAGATTAACAAACCCAAAATACTCTTTTTTAGTTTTGTTTAGAGGTGCACTTCACTACTTATGCAGGCTATACAAAGACAAAGTAAAAGTTTCCTCTATGTTATTTTCTAATAAGATTAAAGATATACTCCGATTATTTAGGTCTCCAATGTTATAGATGGAACTGTTTGAAGACACTGGCTTCCAGCTGTAAGGGCAGAAGAATAAAATAAAATAGATGGGAAAACATTCCATTAATCCAAGTCATCTAGAAAAGACTCCTGCCTGGCTAGAGGCACATCCCTCCTGCTTGCAGCACCACATGCAGTGTTTTGTAAATTGGTTCAAGGGAAGCTCTAAAAAAAAAAAAAAAAAGAGTGGACATTAAGTGTCAGTGTGTCAGTTAGCTGACAGCTAGCAAGCAGCTCGGGTCTTGCTGCACTTAATATGAAAACTGTCAAATTGGGCAAGGGAATAGATCGACTTCTATTTATCGAAGGCAAGAAACTGGAGGAAATGAATTCATTAATATTTGACTTGTGAGGGTGTTTCTTTGATTTGTTCCAAATTATCAGCTTAGGAGGACAGGTAAATTAACTGCATATTGTTCACAAAATGTATAGGGCTTAATAAAGTCCCATCTTCCATGTGCTAAAGTTCACTAGGAGTGGTAGCAGAAGAAATAAAACCCAGATCTTCCTTATTCAACAATCCTTCCTAGTCTTGCCTATTTTTAAAACAAGCTCTGGAGGGTATAGGACAGACAAATGAAGTTTTCCCCCCCTAGATATTACTGGTCAAGAATAACAACAGTATAACAAGAGGGAATTCAGCCAGCTTCTGTTTCAAATACATGAACATTTTTTTGAGGACATCTTAATCTTGTCAAAATAATCAAACAGCTAATTCAAGTCAAGCAAAGCCTCTGACACACAGTGGATTACACATTCTCAGCTAGTGTGGATTTACAATTTTTTCAAGTGCAGTGGTGGAATAGTCTGTTTTGCTGCAACTGAGGTCCAAATTCAGCACATTCAATAGCAGAAGAGAGAAAATTCAAACATTGTTGCTGGCTAGACATCTTGGGGGACTTAAAATGATAGAAAATCAATTCATGCCTTGGCAAAACCCACTCTTGTAAGCTGCCATCCTGTTTTGTTTCAAGTGAGAATAATATTGATGTTGATAACACCCACTAGGTTAACATAATCTAATAGTTTGTGGCCAGTCGGAAGTGCCACCTTAGCAAATAAGATGCCTTAAACCTCCACCTGGCAAAGCCATAACAAAATGCTGGAGACCATTAATTCGAATTTAAGGCCTAGCATTATAAGCCAAGACCAAAATGCTGATTAAAAGCACCACAAAGTTATCTCATTCCAAGAATTCAGCTTGTACATATAAAACCGTGGCTGTGCAAAATTTGTCAGTCCTGATCTGGGACCTTCTCTTTTTGCTTGCTCAGCAGCAACAATCACACCAGCAAAACACTGGATGATTTATCATTCTTCAGCATGGGGATTTCTACTTTTTATTTTTCATCTGAATAATTCAAGTAGTTCCCAGTGGATTAGTATCAAACTGCTCTTTTGCAGAACAGATGCTCCACTTTTGCTTTCACCACCTCCAATATTTGAGGCTGGTTGTACCCATCATCTCTGATGCTACTCACTTCCATGAACTTTAAAAATTAGAAGTAGTGTTGGAATATTGTGGAATGAAATCAGAAAGTCACCCCCCCAGCAGGCACAGGTGTACTAGAACTGTACCCCAATTTAAGTTATCAAAGTTGTTACCACACTACTCAAATTCTTTTAAGTTACATTCTCCCTGAGTGAGACAATCCTTGTTCTATGTTCATTTCTTCCACCTCCAAAAAACCCCAGTGACACCAATTTGCAATTAGTAAACTGATGGCTGGCAAAAAGACAGGCAAATACAGAAAAAAAATTGTATGCCATTTAAAACTACTGCCTTAATTCTCTCTCTAGTAGCCAGTATTATAATTCTCCTTTCTAGAAGAGCTGTCGTACCAATTTGATTGGCTATATTGTACCTATTTAAAAATAAAGTTTATATTGCTTGATGCTCTTTGGGTTCTATAAGAAATTGACTTAGATTGCCCTACCTACTATTCATAGTGTTTGCGGGCAGCACAAAAATAAGGACAGACCATTACGTACCAGAAAATTTTCAAGTAGGACCAACAGCAAAAATAAACACAGTTAAAAGTTTTTGTGAGGGGTTTAAGTCTAATACTCATATTTTATAGAAATGTTTGAATACAAGGCATTTAAGATAAATCAAATAAAGAGGTCCCCCATCTATTTCTTGAACGCAGGCAATTTGATTAAGCACCTTTTTCCTGTTGCTGTTCTTCAGTGATCTAAATGTTCCAGTTTTCCCTACGCTGCTCATTAGAGGTTGTTCACTAACTCTCAAAGGCTCACTTCCAACACAGAAAGCAAAATTGCCCAAATAAATCTGAGTCCTGTGGCATACTCTCCAACATCTGCATACCTGGCACAGGAGTGTCAGACCAAAAGTAGTCCTGAGGGACCGGTGCCACTCTATTTGCCTGTGAAGAGCAAAGCCCCAGCTAAGAAAAGACACACGAACATGAGAAATAACTTGTGAAAGGGAGAGCAAAGATATTAGAACTTAAGAAAGAAGAGATTGAATTGTTCTCCTTCAGTTCAATCATGTTTACAGACCTAGATCTGAAGGATTCAGCCATATATTTTTTCACCCATCCTTATTTTAAGTGAGAAGTATATTTTCCTCTCTTATTTAAACTAGAGCCAAAAATACCACCTCTGGTGATAAAGTGAAAGATGACAAATGATAGTGTTGGCAAAATTAATTGCTCTGTCCTATCCACAAAAAAAAGTTTCCATAATTCTACATGTCCTTTCATTTCAGTTTATGGAGTTTGGGTTTTTTTGGAGGGTATTTTCTTCTCTCCAAGGAAAATATTTTATACTCTATTCTTCAAACCTTTCATCCTGAGAAAGGCTACCATTTTCTACAGTCTTATCCCTAAAAAAGTCATCTTGAATCAAAAGAGCAAACAAACAAAAAAAGAGTGCAGAATGACCTCCTTATACCAGCAAAATATAAACTTGAATCTTGGCATCTACTTTAAAAAAAAATGCTTTCTTTTACCGAAAAAAAAAAAAAATACACCCAGCTCTAAACCCCAACATATATACTTACGAACAGACCTTACCGTTGTTACTGAGACAACTTCAGGCAAATCAGGTTAAAAAATAAAAAAATTCTTTTATACACTAAATCAGATATTATTGCCATTTTTTTTTCTTTCCAGTTTCTATTTTGCCTACAGATAAAGAATGGTGGAAAGGAACAGCCTGCTCTTCAGTATATATGAACTCTTGAGTTTTCTGTCTTCCTTCAGCTTTTTAACATGTCCTTGCCACAGAGATCATGAGAGGAATAGGGAAAATACCAAGCATGTTTTCACATAAAATCCTTGTATTTTCCATCAAAAGGTAGTGAAGTTCAAAATTAATTCTTAATTAAATTTTAGGCTGTGTTAAGAGAGGTCAAGTATACTGTTACAAACGTCAGTGTTTTTGTTCATCTAACAAGCTACAAATCTTTTTAGCCACCTTTCCTTGCATTTTGCAAGATATTAATGAATCATTTTGTCATGTGTAGAATATTATCCATCCAAGGACCATCATATGATCAAAAGACATTAAAATGTGCTCTCATTATGGACACAGTGATTATTATAAATCCTTATTTTCAGGCCTTGAGCAGTTCCATTTTATTAAAACATGCAGCAGCCAAAGATTTCTCTGGAACCAAGAAGTGTAATCATATAATGACAGTACTGATGTCTCCGAGTGAAACAAAAAATTCATTTTCAGATTCTTTTGATCATTTTGCATTGCACAAGTGTTGTCATATATTCTTACATATTAAAGACAGTTTGTACTTAAAGAATCATGGTCTTTCATTAGTGGCATCCAGTTTTTTCATGAGCCAGTGAAAGAACTTTTCTTTGTCTGTCTCTCTATGGATTCATCTATTAGCATTTGAAGAGACTAACTTAACCAGTATGTGTTATAGGAAGCTGCAAGTAAAGCCTTTTTCCTTCTTTGCAATCTTGTGGAGAATTGTAGTGCCCATACCATCTCTCTCAATCTTCACTGTATTTAATCCCATAACACCTTCAGAGATGAAAGGAATATTACCCTCTTGATGGGGAAGGGAAGCACAGACCTCATGCAGCATTGAGGCACCTTCTTCACTCTGGTATCAGATCTGGGTATCTCAACACCTTTTGAGATATGAGCCTAAGTGGCCCGAGGTGACACAAGAAGTCTACCAGGAAGCAATATGTTAAAAATACAAGTCATTTTATGAAGGTCTCATATCTTCGTATCTATTCCTCGGCCTCTTTGTTGTCATTTAGGGCCTGGAATACCAGAGTCAGCAAACACATTGCCACACAGAAAAGAGAATCCTATCATTTCTATACCAAACTGATTTTAAATCCATTGCTTCATGACTGAGAGCACAAGTCTAGGGTTGCCTGTGTGGGGAAGATGACTGGTTGCAAGCAGGACATATTGTCAGAGTACAAGAAACTAGATTATCAGAGAGAAAACTCTGGCTCTTCCACCAGCCCAACCAAACTTCCCAACTTTTGGGTTTCATTCACAGCTGCTTCCCCTCTCCATCACATTGTCCCCAGTGTGAAACACTGACTTGCCACCTGGCTGCAGGTGACCTGCACAGTATGTTGGCAATGGTATTCATGCTCTACTTTTGAAGGTCACCTTAAAAAAGTGTGAGAAACAACTTACTGAAATTGATCTGTCAAAACTGACACTGACTTCCAGATCCTTTGGGGCACCTTCCTGAGTTCTTTAAGGAAAAATAATATGCTTTCATTAGAGATAAATTGTTTTTAGGACTTCTGTGTGCCTTCATTTGAAATCACTGCAAACAGCTAAACCAGATTACTGAAGCTATGAGCCCTTTTACAGTGCAACTGTAAAAGAAACTAGAAAAGTATTATTGATTATCCCATTTAAAGACTACATAAATCTGGATCTATTGAGTACGTATTTTTGGAGTGCTAAAAAAAAAATGTTTCAAGAACAAATAACAGCCACTAATTTCTACATTACCTAAAAATATTCCCTGAATCCAGATACATCCTTCCAGCACTTTGGCTTTTTTCTATCCCATGCAAAAACCTCAATAGCAAAGAAGTTGTAGATATGCTGCAAGTCAGAAAACGTAACATGACTACAAAACACAAACCCAGCTCCAACTGAAGCTTAACATTGGGGGATATACAGCAAAGTCTTCAGACAAAAGGTCCTGCAGAAATACCTTCCTGTTAGTATACTGGAAGAGTCCACCAAAATAATAATGAGATAGAACAGAGAACAGTTAGATGCCTTAGCTTATAGTTCTTATATCTACGAAGATAAAAAATTGAATCCTGTTTCTTTCATACCCTCAGGACTTTTCCTCCCTTTCCTCATATCAGGCACGATGCTTTGGACTTACTTCTTTCTTGCAATCTAACGAGAAAGTCTTTGACTAAGGCTGAGCCGATATCTCTTCCAGCAATTGTTAGGGTGACTCCCATCCTATGAATCTTTCTTGAATATGATCCTATGTAATATCCTATAAAACATTCCGCTACCCAAATTTGTAACCAAAAACTACTTAACTCACTTTCATTATCTTTTGAAGTGATGTACAACCCTATGCCAAAATATTTGCATTTTCTCCTTAAATTGTGTGCCAGAATTACAGTACCTTGACTCAGTGTTTATGCTTACTACAGTACATAAATGATCATGTTTATGCATTGTTTCTTCCTAGTGGGCAAACCAAAGCTTATATAGAGTCTAGTTTGTGGGTTTTTTTGCATATCCTCTGAGACTTCAGATTACAGCATTTGCCAAGGTATTAAAAAACTAGTCAACACTGACAAATTAGAAATGGCATTATCTCAGTGGAAGAATTTTGAAACAGTAAAAATCTGCCTAAAATTTTCTCAAAATAAAATGTGTACAGCAGAGTAATCACTTAGTTTAAAGCTTGATCCTCCGATATTTGTTAATTTGTTAACATGTGAAGGAATTTGGACTCTAATAATGACCAGTAAGGATTTATACCGTAGCAGAGATCATAAATCAGGAATCTGATGTGTTGCATGAAAGGTGAACTAGAAAGTTTTAAAGAGGTCAGCTCTTTTTAGCCAACCAAGATATGTAAAAGCCTATGGATGCAACCATTCAGCATTTAGGAAAGGAAAAGCTATGTAGTTACCTGACAAATGTGAGTACCCCACGACTGCATGTGCAGAAAGTTACAGTTAAAGAGATTTACAAAGAACACTTAGAAAATCAAGGTGCTTAATTACATTTTGTGCCTTTGGAGAAAAACAAACAAACAACAACAAAAAAAACCAACAAAACCACACCCAAAACCCCAAGCCAACAAAACACACCACTCTTTCCCTAACTTTTAAATAAACCTAGAAGGTAAGATTATCCCCATTAACAGTCCTGCATTCTGTTTTGTCTGATGCAAGAGCTGACAAGACTGTTCACTCCTCACATCTTGATGCCTATAAGTGTCCCGATTCAGCACTCATCGATTACAAAAGAAACAAAAAGATAAAAAATTGTTTTCAAATACTAATTTCGAAGTGTCTTACCTGTTCACCCTCCTTATCAACTCATGATTTAAAAATCTTTTAGGTAGAATACCTTTCACTGATAGCCCTCATTACAGACACAGAGCGCAACCCCTTTTTGCAAGGTATATTTGTACATTCTGTCTGAGCAGAATGGAGAAGAACATAACCTAAGAAACCTAACAAGTATCTTGCCTAGAATTCTGCCACAGATTGTGGCAGTTTGTTCAGCTTTTCCAGTGAATTTTGCTGGAAGGTCAAAAAAAAAAAATCATATTTGGATTCAATTCATCAGTACAGATCTAGCATGCGTTCTGCTGCAGTATCAGCCAGCTTTACAAGTAGCATAAGACTAGAATAATTATGTATAGGTTAATTGTTCCTAGTTTAATTTCTTTAAAAGTAACAATAATGTGCAGTTCCTTCACCCTGATGGCACACTCCTGTAACAGTGAAATTGCATGTCCTTATAAGCAAAGGCAGCCATGCAGATGGGCTGTATCACCTAGAGTGTGGCCAGCAGGTCAGAGAAGCAGGCAAATGCCTGACTGAAGGATACAGGAAAGAGTGCCAGACTTTTCTCAGAGGTGCAGAACAGTAAGATGACAGACAAGAAATGCAGGCTGGAAGATGAGAAATCTTGAAGAGTTTGCGAAATGTCCACCTTTGGAGGTGTTCAAAACCCAATAGGACAAGTTCCTGAGCAACCTCACCTAACCAGACCTGCTTTAAGCAGAGGTTTGTACCAGATGACCACCAGAGATTCCTTCCAACCTGAATTATTCTGCAATTCTATGAAACTGTCCACTATATTTTGTGACAGATTAAGGTAGATTTTGTTATTTTTTTAATCTTGGTAGTCTTACGAATAGTCTGGAGTCTGTTTTTTGTGGGTTCCCCCCCAATCTACTATAGACATAGTAGGCGAGAACAGTGACCTTCAGTGCTGTACAAGTCTAAGAAAAGCACCACATTTATCTCGTATACCTATATAGATAGGCATATATGTATACCTAATTACCTATATATAGGTAATACGTGGTATCTCATACCAACAGCACTGATTTACCTAACCTGGAGGTAACTGTATCCTCGTGAGTGCAAATGCAGTGACTGCTTTGATCTGCACCAGAAAGCAAAGAAAAACAGTAAAAGCTGACCTAGAAGGAAGAGATGTAAAATTCAAGCCAGTTAGCACTGTTAGTATCAGTCTGGGGTCACTGTGGTATCTAGAGTGCAGGCACCATGCAAACCCATCCAGAAAAAGACAAAAGGGTGATCAGAGATGAGATTTAGCAAAATGGATACCAGAGTGAGTATAGATCCATAACCCACATAAAGCTATTTTTAACCAACATTTTTCTTTTCCCTAAGCAGAAACTGCAAAGAAATACATGAGTGACTATCTCAAAATGACTGGCCTTGTTGCGAGCACCCCGATTTTGAACAAAGCAAACTCAGAGTCAATGCCTTTTAATACAGTTCAACAGCATGCTGAATCCTGTCATTTTCAGATCTACAAGGTGGTCTGCAAGTACAGAAGGTGCCCATGCAAATTTCCTTTTGATGCACAGATAAAAGTGGTAAATGATGTGTGGTTATTCTTATATACAAACCACAGAAAACCATGATTCCATCTGCTTGCCACCAAGAGAAGCCTTACTTGTCTTGAGACCTAAAAATACCTTATTTGCACAAAGTATGCTGTCTCTGAAATGAAACATATTAAAGGATCTTATGCTCTTCTAAAAATGCAGCTAATTACTTTTAACTGTTCCTGCACTCTTCTCCCATCCCCAGTTTTTGTTCTTATGGATGAAAAATATCACAGAGGACCAAAACAAGCCTTCATAGTACTAGTCACAAAAATGAAATAAAGAGGAGATGGATTATCCCTGACCCTTTTTAATAGCCCCAAAATCACAAACTTCCAGAACTGAAGACTTTGCTCAGTTTCTTGCTCCCACATTCAGTCTCCATGAGACAAGGATTTCATGCAAGAAGCAGCAGTTCATAGAGCAAAACAGAGCTGCCCGCTCCAGAATACTTCATAGCCTTCTACACTATTCGGACAGTTGCCAGGGCAGCAGAAAAATGAAAGAAAATAATGGACTGCAGTTCTTTCGGATTGATCCAGCTAGCTCTTACTCTGGAAAGATTCTTTAGTGGTTTAAGAAAAACCTGGGGCCTACATATGGCTTGAGAATCTGGCTTAAAAATGTTTCAGTCTAAACTAGTCAAATTCATTAACAGCTTTGAGTCAACTGAAACCACAATTTATAGCAAATAAACTGGTCTCGGGGGGAAAAAAAAATAATCTCTTGCAGCCAGAAGCCTGAGAATCTATTTCAAAATACACTTTTGTCTGTTTCTTATTTCCTTTTGTGATTTGCCATTATTTATAAATCCTACTGAATTGAATTCAATGCCAGTGGTAATAAACATTAGGAGATGTTGTTAACTGCTTGGTGGTTAGCTGTTAGACACACACACGCACACTCACTATCTTTATGGAAAGGTAGTCCTTTACAGAAAAGTTAATAAATTCAACATTTCAAAGTATTAGGCATTTCCATTCAAACCCAAGGTAGAACTGATTTTACATACTTTAAGGAAAAAGGACCATTGTAATTAATCTGAGAATTTAATATATTTCTCAAAGAATATATCTCATTACATTTAAAAGGAACCAAACCTAGATGAACAAATAGACTGTGGCTTCTACCTACCCTCAACATATCCTGATCTACTGGCATTTTTGGTTTCCAAAAACCTGATATATGTTCATTGAAATCTTACTCTTGGTTATAACAGGCATTAGATCCAAC
This sequence comes from Himantopus leucocephalus, assembly GCA_003993805.1. NCBI lineage: Eukaryota > Metazoa > Chordata > Aves > Charadriiformes > Recurvirostridae > Himantopus > Himantopus leucocephalus. Next base: position 8,831,540 of record RSEF01000011.1, on the reverse strand, counting down.
TTATTGGTAGGAAGTCAAGGCTTTTTAATACAAAGACTTATTTCTAGGAGATTTTATTTCCACAGAAAGAGCCATATGAAGAACTACATGCTTATCTTTCCATTCATGTTTTCAGAGACTGTGACCAGGCACAGACAAACATAATATAACCATCCCGAAAGAAACAGTTACAAATCAAGCCCTTTTCTCTATGCAGAGTAAGTCTCTAAACAATACTTTTAGCTACAGGAAAATTCAACCAAGCGTAATGAATTTTATCACAGCAGCTGTTCAAATAAAGCAAAGCAAATTTGGCTTAATAGTGACTTGATGAGCATACACTGGTCCAACAGAAAGGCCAAAGCAAAAGTGTAGCTGTGTTGTGTATTCTGTCATGTGGTAAGGTTTTGAAGACATAGAAGAACAAAAAACCCTAATATGTCAGTTTCAATTCTACCCAACTATGCTGGATATGTAGATAATTAAGTTAACAGTATACAGAGTTTTGTCAGCTAGAAGAATTGATCTGATGACATACAAGCACCATAGGTAGTGTCCACTATTGCTCTGGTAAGGAAAATCCTGTTCATTAAAAATGAATTTATAAGAAGAAAATGAAAAGATTTGGAGGCACACTACTTTACCTTGTAGGCATCAATCCAGAAGTAAAAACATTTAAAGTACTTTTCTGTTCGAGTTACACAATTCTTTTGTATAACACACGATACCAAAAAAGCTCACATAGGATGAAAAGGAAAAAAGCTGATAAAGTAATTTCCTAGCAAACTATCACTTTGACGAAAAGCCAGTAATGCTCTCAACTGCTCTCTCACATGACGGATATGAAATTTCTGTAGCACATTCCCTGTTCAAGATCAAGTTCAAAATTGTCCTGTACTGTAGACCAAATTATCCCAAACAATTCAGCCTTGAGGCACAGTGCAACAGAGCTCAAGTATTTCTTCAAAGGGAGGAAGAAAAAAGAAAAAGACAAGAAAAGCACTTGAACAGTTTTAGTTCAGAATATTAAGCTTCTGGACTGAGTCTATTTTGAGAGGATTTATACGGCTTCAAATCTAACATTTTAGCATGGTGATAATGAATGCCTTTTTTAAAAAAAAAGATAATTCCTTCTAACCTCTTCTCATAGAAGTGTTACAAGATTTCACATTTCATCAGGTCAGAATTGGAAAGTGCTATGAGGACAAAGCTTCATTATATTTAGTTGCAAATGGAGATCTGGTTTCTTCTCTGCTACTCTATTACATCTGGACACAATCAAATACTCTGAAAAACATCCCATTCTCATCCACTGACCTGCAGGTGAACTTTGAACACCCACCTGTAGATCCACAGGAAAGGCACTCTGCTTTAAATTTCTCAGTTTCCATGCCATAAAGGCTGACCTGCAGAGGGTGACAGTAGCAGCTCCAGCTAGCACAGGTGGTCTCAGGCTAGGCATGCCTCCCTTGGCCTTTCAGCTCCAAGAACCACTCACTTGGCCATATTCTAAGGAACTATCTGCCTACTTATGAGGCGAGCCACATTTTTCCTAAGGTAGGAAGGACTCACTATCGCATCCCAAGGCTCGCCCTCAATGCACACTTTCATTCTTCAACATTTAACAGGAAAAATGAAAATTAGAATAACTGCTCACTCAGTGTGGGCTATACTCCATGAAAACCTTCTCCTCCTGTGTCTCTAGTACTTCAGATTTCATTGCACAACCTGTCACCCTCCTGGAGTCCTCCCCTGCCTTCAACTCTCCACCTTCTCCTTTGTTTTTAAATAGAAAACACCCCTCCTTTCTCCCAGCTGAGTTGATAACTGAATAGGGCTGATTGAACCTGATAATGTCGCTACTGTCTTGTATTAGTGACTTACAAAACACAAGGAGACAGCAATTTGTGCTATTAATATGGACAACAACAGTGGAACACCCTCCTCCTTTGAGAAGCAAATTGAGAGTTTTCAGCTGGAAGCTCTTACAGTTTCAATGTGCTCCTTATCTGCCTTTGTCGACAGTTGCTGATGAGAGCTAAACTCTTGCATCCATCCCAGCAAATTACATGAGTTTAATCAAGTGGCTGTGTGATATATTTGGTGACAGCAGATTTAGTTACCCTGCTGTGATAAAGGGTTGATCAATGTACTATTATTCTTCCCTTTATTGGCTTTTCTTTCTTCCCAGCAAGCATAATACTATAGTATCACAGACCAAATTTTCTACATTTGAGAACTCATCACCCACTTCTAAATCCAAAGACAATATTTCCTGCTTCAGCAACAAATGCATTTGTTGCATCTTAAAATTCATGGTTTTCAGGCAGTCCTCTAATTTTCACAAAACTGAATTGTTACTGCATTGAATTTTGCATATTGGCCACCATTATTTGGAGACTTCTTCCTTATTTTTTTTCTAAATAGTTCAAAGCAACAGTCTTTCAACAGTAGTCAAAGAATTCCTGCTTTATTGTCTTCCAAAAAAAAAAAAAAAGGAAAACAAAATAGTAATTTAGTCTTTTGTCCCATTGCTTTCCAGCCTTGATCAGTCTAGTTCTTAGCCCAAGACCAAGCTAACAATGTGAACTTCAGTCATCCAGCCATTGTACTGTCCTTCCCAGCAAATTTGGGGTCAGATAACACAATATGGCTCCTGTTCAATGATCAGATGAGTCAAACACATTTTTGGCAAGCTTCTCTAAATGTATTCAAAAAATATTTTCTATGTACTTTCCCTTTTGAAAAATTGTTGAGGTTGAAGATTTTGATTTCAAAATGCCTCATGCAATGTTCATTGATGCTACTATTAAATCACTTTGTTCTACAGCTCACCTAGGAAATAGCTTTTTGGCTGTAAAATGCCATCTGATACCTAATAGGACAACAAGGCAGGACAAGATTACCTGGATTCTTTCATTTTTGTGTTTTGGGGTTGGTTTGGGTTTTGTTTTTTTTTTTTTTAAGGTCTTCCATCCCAATTTCACTTTGGGTTATTACAAGAATGAACCTCTTTGGAATAAAAGGGCAGATTTCAAATTAAAGAAGAGTCTGTGCTGTCTGTAGGACTTGCCCTGCTATTCAGTGTGCTGTTATATATTAAAGTGTATATTAAATTTAACTTTACACTTAAAAAGTAATTGAAGGATCAGAAAAGCAAAACTCCCCTTCAAGCTTTTTGCTTTTACTGCCATTTTCTGTCTTACTAAGCAATGTCTTTATCATGATGTCATTTCTTCTAAGGTAGTAATTGCAAAAAATGCAGAAATCATTTATCTACAGTAGAAGTTTGGAACGGGCACTTAACATTGGAACTTACCTTTACATTTTGATTATAAAAGAAAATGGCCCATATGGCATAAATATCTTCAAGTGAAATGGGAGTTCATGAATTTATAGCAAATGTGATAAGGGTAAAAAGATCTCAAGAGGAAATGCTGTGATAATGGTCTTTTAATAGACCTAAGAGAAAAACTGGCTAACGCTTACCTTAGCTGAGCAAATAAAGGCACCAATCAGCGAGAAAAGTTGCTAGTTAAACAGAAAAGAATCCAGAGCAAAGTTCATATAATAAAGTAATCTGCCTTCAAATGAAAGTTAAAACACAAAATTCTTAGTGAGACAAACCTAACAGCAACAAATTAGAATACAAATTAAGATCCCAGCATTAGTGGATGTTGAGAGCTTTTAACTGGCTTAGTGATCAAAAGTGCAGAAAACAGTTCACACAAGCGGCTTAGAAAAGGGGTTGGGTTGGGGGTGTGTGTGTTGTTTGTTTTTAAAAATCAATATAATTTTCTTTACCTATTATGAAATTACTTCAATGGATACAAAATTCAAATCTGTTCATCAAGGTAATAAAATACCCATTTCTTCAGGAGATAACCTGTGCTTTCAAATACTAAGTGATAACAATACTTCTGAACTCGAGGTCTGTGTTACTGGTTTTGGGGCCACGCATTTATTTCTCTGGTGCGGAGCTACTCTAGGGAAAGAAATGAGTTTCTTATTGGATATTACTGAAAGGACTAAAACTGCATGTTTAATTAGCTGGAAAATCTCCAAACTGTTATTCAAAGTTCTCAATTCTTTTCCCCAATTGCCCTAACATAGACCAACAGCTTCTGTATTATCAGCAATCCCGAATCCTTCTTCTTGTGCATCTTTAGACCTCAGCAGTTTAAGTCAAAAGGTTGTGCTCCAATGACAGGCACAAGATCTTTATACATTGAACAAGACTGCTATAGTCAAGCATTCTTTAAAACACGATCTACGTGTAGGGATACTATTTATTAAAATTGTTATATGTGAAATAGAGCTAACATCCTTGTTTTCTGATATTAGTTTGATTTCATAACTATGTTACCTGTGAAGTTTAGTGTCATACAAACAAGTAGAGCAAAAATATAATGCCACAGAACGAGAGAACTTCATCACTGGTTTGTTTAAAATCACTAAAGCAAACACTTCTTGATGGCACGAATATGTCATAAGAACCAAAAGAAAGGCTCATAACACATGGCACTACACACCAAAATCCCAAAACCGATGCCCAAACATTTAAATGTGAGCATTCAAAACCAGTGTAATTTGTCCGACTTGATTCAGTCAATAAATAATTTTTATTTTTTCTGTAGAAAAAGTAATCTGTAGAAGACAACATATGCACTAGCCGATACATGCACGCAGCTACTGCGGATACCTACTCCAAAGTCCTCCACGTTACACTGACTGATCATTTTCATGTCTATAAAAATACCCTCCTTTCAAAGTGTGATTGTCACAGATCAAATCCTCATTTTCTAGTAAAGTGAGACAGAAAAGTCAACCTTTTGCTGTGGAATTTAGACCCATTTTGCCACATAATAAACTAAGGCCTTTATTTTTATCATTCTCTTTTTCTAAATTACCTACACAATAGTAGGCAATAGCTCTGGCATACAAGGGAAATACTGGGCAAGATGTCAAAACCCAAACGGAACTGTATCCACCGATTAGTCATAACAAGACAGGTAAAAATCCCAGTCAGGTTAGCCACTTTAATTTCTTTTTCATTGAAGCAGAATGTGGGTGGGAGAGCAGGAGAGACAATCTAGGACTACACAAAGCCAGAGATCTTGCAGAGCAGAGAGTGTCGTCTTCTCCTTGCCCAAATTCTGTTTCATTCTAGCCAGCATTACATTCAACAAGTCACATCATAAGAGAAAATGCAAGACTTTTTCACATTTTAAATTGGTATTGCTATGGTCAGGTTTATCACATGGTGCAATCTATCAATGAGTGTCTTATGAAGTAAGATGCTATTTCAGTTCCTCCTGATGTAAATTAAAACTAGTGAATACAACTGAATTAACAGCTGTTCCCACACTTTTACATGCAGAAAAGGTAGCTGATTTTGTTCACTAAGTGATTCATTTTGGATTATCATCTCACATCTAACTGTTAAGGAGCATGGTAATGCTTATAATTGTCTTGACTTGCATTGGGAAGTTCTTGTTTTGTTTCCAACCTCCTACTCTTTTTCTTCCCCATCTCTCCTAACAGCCACACTACAAAACTCCAAAGCAGATTTGTAAACTTTTAGAGAGAAGGGACAAGAAAAGTGAAGTTCTGTTATGTGATCACTACAGATCCTGAAACAATAAAGCCCAATGAGAGAATCTGCAAAATGAAATGCAGCTGCAATATAATGACCAGGAAAAGGATTCAGGAGTTATTGCAGAAAAATCCCTAAAAGCCCTCACCAGAACAGCCACAGGAACAGTGAGGAAGGTATTAAAGCCTTTGCACTGACAGTTGCAGCTGGAACGGGTAAAAACAAAATTTTTTTTAATAAAAAAACCAAAATCACAAAACCAATAGCAACTAGACTTTCACCAAAATACTGCACTGTAGAAAATTACAAGATCATAATATTTTATCAGTTATTTATGAAATAAAAGCATATGGCTCAAATTCACCATCAGGTTTGTATGGCCCTCTACTGGCTCAGGTACTGGAGGCTTCCTTCAGTGTGGAGGTCTGCCCAGCAGCACAACAGCACCCCAGTGACAGCAGCCACCAGCTTGTCAGAGATGTGCAGCAGCAAGCAGTGTGCCACTGCCTTGGCTGCATTGCATGGCCTTCTCCTGGACAGCAATGCCTATGGGAAATGTCACAGCGCTCTTGGTGTGATTTTGAAACCACCTGTCCCAGGTAAAAGCTCACCAATGATATCAGTTTCTATGGTGTAACTTTGAACCAGGTATTACAGCTGTTGATGAACTCTGTTTTTGCTCTTTGATTATCCTGCCAATGAAAAAACACAACATACACTACACACCACATCAGAACAAAGCCTTGTGCTAAGAAGCACCTCTGGCCAGTCTAGGTGAACTTCTAAACTGCATTACATCAACAGGGCCACAAAGACATCATAGTTCTAGTGAACACAGCCAGGAATGACAGGTTAACCAAAACAAACACAAAACTTTTATCTGAACTGCTGAAATTAAAAAATCAAGTTACAGATCTAATGACTCAATGTTTCAGGACATTGCTGCACATGTGTATCAGTTGAAAAGAAAGAGAGTAGCATAAAAGACATTTCTGAAGTGCCAACCAAACTTTCTTTTTTGCTCAAGGAAGTATATTCATTGTTGGTTAAAGTTGTCTGTATATCCTATATTTGGACAAAATTTGCACTTTGGGTATTTTCCTATTCTGCAGTACCATCTAGTGACATTTGCAATGAATGGGAGTTGAGCTTCACTGCAGTGGTACTTTTTGGTGGTGCAATTATTGGACCAAATCTTGCAACTCCCATTTTAACCATTTCTTTCCTGGCTTGTTATGAGCCCCATAAAGGAATATGTACGATAGAAGATACAGTCTATAAGAAATAAAAACATTCATGAGCCCAGACACAAAGCACTTTCTGCCTGCTTTCTAGATGACTGGAAGAGAGATTATTTCAATAAGTCTACAGGTGTGAAACCAGCTTTAAAATAAAATGCAGCGATTAGTAAAGCACTTAATGCTAATCTACTGTCACTACCCATCAGGTAACTCTGTAACAGTATCTGAACTGTAGGGAGGAAAAAAAATAATCTAATAGACTGTGTCATTGATGAAGATAGCTGCTTCCCAGTTCTCAGAAGATCTCAGCTGAACCTGCCCTCAGAGGCATCCTAGGGAAATCTAGACAGGGAAAAATTATTCCTAAGCACATCCCAGTATTCTCTTGTGTATTGAATACAAATGTTCTTATCAAAGTGTTAAAATAGTGACTATTACTGAGAGTTAAAAGACTGTATTTGTTAGAAATACTTTAGATGTTGTTCCTACAGAGCAAAATAAATACTTCATCTGTAGGCTGCCTTATCTCAGCTTTACTGGGGAGATTGAGAGAGACAAAGATAATGAGTTTTTACAATGTCACAAAAGGTAAATAAAACCTTAAACTATAAAATAAAATCCTTTGTTACAAAAAGTTTTAACACCATTTTACACAAAAACACCATCAATCTGGATTTACTAAGCACTTTTTTCTAAAGCCGTTATTCCTAACTCAGCTCACATTCTCAGCCAGAACTTTTAATACTTTTTTTGCTTAACAAATATTCACATTGTCTATCATCTGAACAGACAAATGAAGTTTTTGAAATAAACTGTGACCATAGCTAATGCTGGACAACAACCTAGCTGGACTTTCATCAAATGAGACAGGTAAAACCGTTATCTGTGCCAGTATAAGGCAACAAGAAGACACACCCCTTGTGCAACTAGTGACTTTGTCTGACTGTTTCAGGGTAGTTGCCCTCTGCATGACTGTAAGCAGACAACATCAGAACACTGCAGCATAGACAAGACTTGATGCCAAATACCTTATCATAAAGCAATGACATCGATATTCTAGGCTTTTATCTCCCTTCTTTTTGAAAACATATCACTTTCTACAAGGCTATGGTATAAAACCTGCATCAGAATTATCTAATAAAGGACTGGGCCCTGAATAACAAGTTTCAGTAAATGCATTTCCACAATTCTGATGTTAAATCAGGTACAAACCTACAGCACTGTCAGGAGTTGTTGGCACCGCTTAATTTTGCGGTCATTGCATTCAATAGAAGGCCTGCCGTTGTCTTCAGCAGGAGCAAAGAAATGGAGTAAAGTCAAATTAAAAGCTTTTGAAAACCCTACAAGCACAGGCACTGAAATCTGGTTGACTAATGGGCTCCATGAATTTAAATGTCAATAACCCAAAACAAACCTACTCTGCAGCACCATCTAGTGAGGCTGCACGGGTTTCACAGTACACCAGTATTGCAAAACAAGTGTTAACATTCATTGCATAATTTGTATGTATTAATGCATTGCATGCAGCTCACACTAATCACCTGAGAACCATTTTAATCAACAAGTTTAGTTACATGTAAAACAAAACCCAGTACCTCCAGGCCACCATTAGAAAGAAATCTGGAGAAAGAACTTATTCATAATCCTTCTATGGGTTGTTAAGCCAAAAAAGCGTCGGCAACATTATCTGAAAACAGAAACCCTGAAGTCATATAGTTGTGACGTCAGTTGGCCAAAGCAAGAGAAAATTGTTTTGCTGTAATATTTAATTCAAGTTTATGTCACCTATTTGAGAATAGCCTCAGTCTAAAAAGTTTCAGATTCCAGGTAACTTAGCATTGTATCGGCAATTCTAGGAACGCAGAAAAAGCTCCTACTCAAGACTTTTGCAACTTTCTCCTTCAAGGAGTGCTCAAACTTATGTTTTAATTTGAGTACTTGAGGGCGAAGCCTTTTTCCACAATGAATTTTTATTATACATAACAGTGCTTGTTACTGCTGTACTAAAACTGCTCTGTCTTACCTCAGCATAGCCTTCTACTGACATGATTATGCTACTCCAGTGACAGATTTCTAGCAACTAAGAATAAAGAGAAGTGGCAGACTGCTTTAATCGAATTCTCACTTTCTTCAGTGAATGCTGCTGTTGCAGAAGACACACTTAGAAGTCACACAATAGGCGTTAAAGTGACTCTTCAAGAGGAGAGAGAGAAGACAGCAATACCTATTGCCTGACTAAATGAGACTTAAGCTTCAGAGCACAAACCCAACTGCATTGTACATTAACTTCTGAAGAACCATCGTGAACCAGTGAGTTCTGGCAGCATTGAACCACTCTTAGGAAGATTTAATTAATTATCTAAACTATTAAATTTTCTTCCTTATTCATAAACTGTTTATCTACTAGATATTTTTAATCTAATAGCTCTGCTTCCTTCCTGTTGGATACTATACTGATTTCCGACCTCAAAACAGATCAAGAATCTAGGTAAAACCAAGTTCATTTAAGTCAAAGCACTTCAGTTTGCTAATCTCACAACCTGCTTCAGATGGTGGATAGCACCTTGCAGAGCCCTCAGAGCTATTCTTTGCACTGCTACAAAGCGTTCTGCCAGATTTTAAGGCACACACACCCCCCAAAAAAAAGAAAAAACAAAAAAAAAACACCACACCAGGAAAACAAAGCAAACCACTTACCAATGATAAGTGGAAAAAATTCCAAGAGCTACACTACTTATCATTTTCTTTAGCTAACAAAAAATAGTATTGGTTTTCCACTGCATACCCTTTCCTCCCAGAATTTTGAGATAAAGCTAAGGAATACATGGAGCTGTGATGCACAATTATGTTACGTTAGAAGCCTGCAGAAAGTCTCAAACCATACAGTTTGAAGAAGAAATTATCATACCAAACAACAACAACAAAAAAATCTTTGAATGGATCAAGGTCTAATAGCATTGCTGTCTCCCCTTACCTTACTTGCTACTATTGACATTTATTCAATAATAAATACAGTCACTTTTATCCCGGATCTTACATTTGCATCAAATGTTTTCTAACCATCATCACCTTAGCAGTGAAAGTGTTAATACAAATAAACTTTACTTTTGTACTTAAATAGGTCTTTATTTACATTTTCTGTTTTGAAGCAAATTGAGGCTTCAGACATTCTTCCCTTGCCTCTAAGTTGCTATACATTTTCAGACAAAAACAGTGCTATCACATCATGAGATGGTGCTTTCTTCATGCTGCTTATTTTTCCTGTGCAGCTAAGAGAGATGCAAAAAACAGGTGGGATGTGGGATTATTTAAGCACAGTACAAGTGATGCTTAGCAGGAGATTCCCCCACCATCTGTCTCACAGCTTCTTATATCTCCAGAAAGTCACACACTACAGCTCTTCCAGATTTAGAGAGTTACAGATTACCCACACAAGTAGAACCTCTGCACCTGCATTCTTGCCGGCCTTTCCCTAAGCAGTGCTAGTCCCAACCTTTTGCTCCTGTATCCAGCTGCCAAAATTTGAAGAGATGCTATTTTGGGGATTCCCCGTCCCCACCCATCCTCAAAGCCGTTTGAAACCATGTTTAGAATACGCTAGAGCAGAACATACCAACAAGCAAATAATTTCCCTGTTATAAAGACATAACCAGTTGTTCCTATATAGTCTTGGCACAGCTCTCAAAAGTTAAGTGACAACACCACAAGGTTCAAAAAAGTTGAGTTTTGTGTATATAATCAGAATCAAACAACAGGGCACAGTGCATCATTCTGACTCTCCTGCTCACAAGACCTGCTGCACAAACTGAACGAGTCTAGCATAAAGAGGATAGCTCCAAGTAAACCTCACCACAAAACCCCAAATTATACTTCTGTTGTTCTACTTTTATCCTTTAGGAATGTCTTAGTACATCTTACAAACTCTGGAAAGAAAGAGCTCATGGCACGCTTAAAACACTTTGCAGAGGGAATTAGATAAACTTAATTACATTTAAACTCCTAATATAAGGGTTAAAATTACTGGAAATTCTGACCATACGCCAATGCAGCCGCTTTACTAGGCTCTGTTAATTTTCATCCCAAGTAAAAAAATAACAAACATAGAATGATGTCTATTTAAAATACTTTTTAATTACATACTGCCATATTGTATCTTACTGTAGATTAGATAAACAGCCGCCAAGTACCTCTAAATTAGATGTTTTAGTGTAAACACAGAGTTGAAGCAACATAATCACTAACTAATCCTCAGAAATTATTCAAGAAAAGAAATCAGAGCAAATTAGATAGAGAGAAAAGGTGCTGTCCTTCCCTCGTACAGTCTGCCCCCCCCCCACCCCCTGAAAAGACTGGCAAAAGCATCAACGCGACCAAAAGAGATTGGTTTCTGCTTTGTGCCACTGAGTTTCTAAGAACCATCTCTTGTTGTGTTACAATCAGCTGAACAGACTGGGGAGAGAGGCACGAAAGCAAAGGAAAAGCTCAGTAACGTTGGTTGGTTATGTGACTGAATAGTTCAGGTATTAATGAAATATAGACCAACATCTCACCTAGTCAATAAAATCTTTTATATGCCAATAACACAAAAAAAAGAAAATAATAAGTAAACCATACATATATTTATTTCATTTCATGGTGCAAGTTATCTAATGCAGCTTCCATCAATGCTAAACATGACTATGCAGACACACAAACCTCAGAGATCCTGACTATAGTTCTTTGAGGGTTTTCTGCCTTCTGGCTCTCAAACTAACTTGAAATAAATTGGCAACATGTTAAAACACTGCAGTGTGTAGCCCTTTCAGAACAAGGTTAATTAAAACCAAATATAGTAGGCAAGTCCCTCTTTCAGAACTGCTCAGTTCAACCACAGACAGCTTTGAATCTCTACTGCAACAGACACCATGGACCATCAACAACCCCACAAGCCCTTACCAGGCCCTCCGGCACTGGGAAACACAGTGCCTCCCACCCTTGCCCTACCTGCCCATCCCACAGGCAGCAAAACAGGCAAGTGCACATCGTTCCACAAAGGTACCTTGGGAAAAAGCTAACAAGGAAGGAACAGTAACAGCTCCAGAAATTGCAAGAAGCAGGGGAGGCGGAACAAAGCAAGCAGTAAGACTGAGAAAGAAGCTCAGTAAGTATAACCAATGCAAAAAAGTGTCCTAGCTGCAGAATGCCTCTTCCTCAGCCCATGGTTAATAAGCCCCCTTCTCCTGCCCTTCCCCAACACAGTCAGTGATGCAGGTTTTCAGGTAAACACCAAATAGTAGTAATATTCAACAAAAATATTGAAGAGTCAAAAAAATCAAACTGGGAAGAAAACCAAGACCACTGTGAAGACAGAGTGATAAGGTAATTTAAAAAACATTATTTTCCTTCTCACCATTTGGGTTGGTGCAGAAGGACCATATCACCACAACACAAGATATTTATACAGCCAAAAGTAGCTTTGTGCTATTTCCACTGCCTTCAGCATCTAGAAGCTGGGAAGGGATATCCATACTCATCCTAGCTTTCACTGGGATCTGGCTAAGTTTCATCAGTCTATTGAAGAACCTGCTCTCACATCTACCTAGAGCCCTCAGGACCAGTTCCCACACCGTCCATCAGTGCGATCAGTGACAATGAACTCCACGAGCATCAGAACAAGTCTTGCGGCCCTTTTTGTCCAATACTCAACTGCAATGAATATCAGTGTCTCTAGGGATACAAGAAACAGGCAGAAATAACCATAATGGTCAAAAAAAATAGATCGTTAGCAATGCTACAGCAAAAGCGTGATTAATACAAACACACAACTTCTGAATCTTTAGAAGTCTTGAATGTTTTAGAATGCAAGCTATAAAAACTGGATTACAAAAAGGGATTTTCACTTATCTTTGTGAATATTGTTTTATACTACAAAGGGTTTATCTTAGTTTGGACGTAAAACAAAAGTACTTGTGTATATTTTTTTCTATTCTTGGTGCCATCTATTTAGTGGAGGTTTTATTCTTCCAATAAAGCATATATTCACTCTTCCCCAGTAGCTGTCATCCAATTTATTCATCTGAATAACAGATCTGCATTTTCAACAGTCATTTGTAGACAAGTTCCAGCATCGAGTTAAAATAATATATTAATACAAGCAAACTGCAGGACAGCTTGGAGAAAATATGAAGGGATAAAAATCACTCCCAGGAGAGAGAAAAAAAAAAGTGGCCAGTTTCCTGCTGGCTTAAAGCCAGATTTCCACCTCCCGCTGAGCTCTTCAATAAGCCAGGCTCCAGGAGAGAAACATTCTCTGTGTCTGTTAGAAACTGAGACCTGTACCAAGAGCAGTTGTTTTGTAGGTAAATGTTTCATAGCTAGAACAGATTTTCCATCACTGAACTTCTTTCCTACCCCATCTGTAAAGACCCCAGATATAAGTAACTTTCATGTGTGACAAGCTTAAGCTTTTCTCACCCTTCCCCCCCCCACCCCCCCAGCATCACAGCCCCAGAAGCTACCCCCAGGCAAGGGGACAGTAGCAGCATGCCACCTGCACTGCACTGACCTCCCACGCCAGATGTGGCTCCTTGTGCTGTGCTATTTGCAGTTACTGGCTTGCATTCAGCAGACTGCATCCAATACAAAGCACTAAGGAGATCAAATCCACTGTACTCTCCACCACTTGCTCTCTCATCCCTGCTTGTCAGCCAAAAGGACAGTATTATTCCTGAGTTCAGCCATGGGCAGAGTGTGATTCAAAAGGGGCAGATAACAGCTTATTTAAGCTAAGACATTTTTCTTCTTCGTTAGGTTTCCTGGAGTGACTCAATGGGGTAGAGGATGCTCTAACCCTGGAGAGGATGGGAGTGGGCGAAGAGATTGAAGAATAGCCACAAAAGTTCCTTTTCTCCAGGGAAATATCTGTTGAATAATGAATTTAACAGGGAGATGACACCACCCAACTGTTCAGTTGAGATCTGAACAACATCCTTAATGAATAAAATATTAGCTCTAGAAAGCATGTTTATATTCTCCTATAAGAGAGCTTATAAGCAAACCATAAACAAACTATGGCAACAAAAAGGCAATGTACTTGTAAATATTCATGACACTTTCCATTCCACTTTATTTTCATCCTAAAATTGCTCAAGGCCCAAATCTTTTTTTGCATAGTTGCATTAAAATAAAAAGGAGTAAAGGTACAAAGGTCAATCTCACCACGCATAATCCTTCTTAATTATGAATTTATGATAAGATGGTTCATTTTATGAAAAAAGGTAATGCCAGAATTAATTAGAATCCATACACTTTAATCCACTACAAGAAGTTAATTCATTGTACAGTGCCTTTGGGATTACCACTATCTCTAGATTTTATTTTTTTTTTTAAATGAGACGTATTTCCATATCATTGCAAATGATGACAGGAAATGCAGGCCACCATAATGAATTAGTTTATCTGGGAAGAAGCAGATAGCCTACAGATCACCGTTGGTGCAAGCCTGCAGTATAAGTAGGTACCAGGATCTGTTTAAATTCCTAACTGTCTCAGAACAAACACTCAAAATCAGCATATTGTGATGGCTGGCAACGGTCTCACCCTGCCACAGAACAGAATACCAACTGCATCATCTACACAGCACCTTATATACTCCCTAGATCTTATTATAACCTCAGTAATTTTAACAGATTTATTTGAATGGCTATTTTATCTTTTATAATTTGCATACCGAGTATTTTCTCTTGATAGTGCTTTTCCATTGAACATTACCATTTTATTGTATTAAGCATACTGATAATCTCATGTTATAAATGACTCAATTTATCTTCTTCTCTAGCCATCAGCTATTCGCAAGCAAGAATGCTAGTGATATTCAGTGAAGCCGCTGCTGCACTCTCATTTCATATTTAGGGTTTTATTTCACACTGAGGAATCGTACATCAGAGAGTCACCTGGGAGAATGAGGGGAGTTTATGGAAAATTACAATTCCACAGGTTTGAACCACTGTTGCTTTGGAAATCCCTCTGCAAATTTCAGTTTGCGAGACATGAGCAGGAATAACACTATCACTAGCTATATACGGCTCCCCATCCAAATCTCCAGTCAGTTTTTTGAACTGAAGAATCTCCCACAGAACTAATATTGCACAGTTTTATCAAGCTTTGTAAAATCCCGTATCTACACTGGGTTAAGTACGCTGAACCAAGCCAAGGGGCCAGGCACCAGCACAACACGGTTGCACCTGTGTTGGTACAAACTAGCTGTGTTATGAGCTTGTACAAAAGACCTCTTCAAGTACCAATACTCAGCACAATCACATTGGTTGCTTTGCAAGCAACTTCGCGTGCTTGCTTGGGCTTATTTTATGAGAATGAGGTATCAGAATTTTAATGCCCCTTATATTCTCTGAGAGGAAGCAAAGTGCACTACTTGAACCCTTCTAGTGTTCTGCAGTTTGACTCATTGGAAAATCTTATTTATAGCCACAACACACAGAACAGAGCTGCAGTGCTAACAATGCTGACACACAAAACACCTCCAAAGGGGACAGCTGATGAAAGGACTCGATAGGGATTTCCTGGCAGTTACAAACTTCCTTTTGGATATTCAGTAAGAAAAAAGAAAGGAAGAACAGTTCCAAGCACAGAAACCCAAATAATCTGCAGATAAGTACCAGAAAGAATTTTATCCACACTGGAGTCATATACTGTAGGGTAGCTCCATTGATTATGGCAACAGCAGAGCCTACAGTTTTAAAGAATTCTCAGATGTTAAGATGCTGCAGTTTAAAGAGCTTTGTCATAATAGCACAACAACCATCATTACCCCAGTCATTTTCCTCTCTTCAGACAGCCACGTATGGTGCTTTAGCTCAGGCATAGGCACAAGAAAGAAGGGTTGTTTCATGGAGGGGTTTTTGGGGTGTGAGTTGTTAGAGGTTTTGGGGGGATTTTTATTGGGGTTTTTTTGTTTGGTTGTTTTTAAAAAAAAAAAAAAACTTTTGGCCCTGAAACCTATTTTTTTTTTTAAAAAAAGCACAAAACACTCTTGCACCTGAAGATCAGAAAGAAACAACTTCCCATCTTGGTGGTGTCAGACTGACATTTCAGAGTCACAGCTTAAGTCTCAAAAAGCTGAGACAAGCGAGGCAACAGTAAGAGAGAGACCTTGCAGAATGGACTGTGGTCACGCCAACAATTTCTGGGAGTAAACATATAATTTAGAAGAGTTTGTTCTTAGAATGCAAACCAGAAACCAACAGTCACATTATTCCAAGAATTAATTTAACTTTTTTTAAGAGTCATCAAACCCCAAAGCAGAATATGTCTGTGCAAGCATGCTGGACTCCCACATCACCTCAGTTTCTCAAGACTCCTTTTACACAGTCAACATTGAAGTTAAACTTCTTTCCTGATTCCATTAATGAAGTAAAAGAGACAGCAAAGGAACTATTTGCTATTAGGATTATTTATTTCTACTTATTTTTAGTCTGATCCCATGCTTGTTTAAATTCATGGGAATAAAATAAAATAAAGTTTCAGACCTTTTTTTCTTCTTCTTGCCTCTCTCAACCTCCTCAGCTTTCTTACTTTCTTTTAATGTTTACCTTTCCCCAGTACCCTGTTCTTAACTTTTCACATTTGGCCCTATCTCCTCCCTCTGTGTGGCCTCTTGCCCCAGCCCTGTATCACCTCCAGTGCAGCAGTTAAAAGGGAATGAGAGGGAGTCCTAGGATGTTCTTAGATCTCATCAACTGCATGCAGCTTAACTATCACCAGCCTTAATTTACAGGATGATTTGAACTGACAATTGTTCTCCCAACCTCTCACGCACCTACTCTGTAGTAATTAAGAACATTCAAATTGAGAATTTAGAGCACGGTAAACTGGTGCATGACTAGCACCTGACAGGAATAGCAGTTTGTGCAAGCACAGCTACCTTCATAGAACTGTTTAAGTTATCCTACCTGATTTTCCTTGAATCAAAAAATCAGGGCTTGATCATGCAAGCTGCTTCACTGCAGGCTGGAGAGAATAGTAGTCTATGGCATTAGCATGGCTGAATCTGGACAATGACAGTCCACATCTATGGTTAATGCAGTAACTATTCTCTTACAATCAGGTGGTTCAACTACAGCTTGAAAATACTCTACATGGCAGAAGAATTGAACAGACAAACGCTATTTAGAGCGCAGTAAGTCATCAAATAGTAGGTTAGTTTGCAGGTACAACACAGCTCTTAGAACACTCATACTGCAGTACACCCATCTTACTATACAAGAGACTGATTTAATACAGTTGCCATTAAAACAAGAAGTAGTAATTAGAGGGGAGGGTTCTTATTTTCTAATACATACTGTAAATATTTTCCAGTAGCTGAATATTCTCCTGTATTTTCCTTACTTGTTTACTTACTGTTACCTATAGCAGTACATAAGGAGTCCATTTATTCCAGAACCTGTAATTTGTATTACTTATTTTACTCAGGGAGGTTTTTTTTTTTAAATCAAGAAAAGCTTACAAATAATATTTCTTCCACTTACAATCTGACTCTTTCCACAGTCCAAACAACTCTTCCAATATTCAGGCTACTCTAAGCTGCAAAGTGTTGCTTTACAGCAAATGCCAGACTTGTCCTGGAATCTCTCAGAGGGGCAGGGGGAAGTCTATAGGTCAGTTTAGGCTATACTGTTCTGTTCCCAATAGCAAGCATCACTGAAGGTCACTGTCAGGCTCCCACTTAAATAGTTCCTAGAATTATGGGGGTTTGGTTTTGCTTTTTGTTTGTTTAGTATTTTTGGTTTTAGATCCAGTGGTTCTTCATAGTACATATGTAATGCTTGCAGGAAGAGCTATTGTTAGAGGTTTGCAAACTTTACAAGAAAGTGTAAAAAAGAAATGCATACAACTGTAACAAATTTATTTATCCTCTTTTGTAAATAGAAAAATAACCTGACTTGTTGGGCTGCAACAAACCTCCCCACCTTTTCAGTAATGCAAAGGGAAAAGGCCGAGGGGGGGACAGAGAGGAGGTTGAACACAAATACTTGCTGAAGGGGAAAGAAAGCATTTTTATTAAACATCTCATTTTTGCATACTGAGGCTTGGAGACAAGTAAGATCAATATTAGGTTGAAAATCATGCACTTGCCATATGTACACACATCCATGCAATGCTTTCCATTTTACTGTAGTTATATGCTCAGAGAAAAAACTGTTTTAACAGGCAGCTCAGCTGTTCTCTTCAGCAATGGCAATCCCAATGGCTATTAAAGGCAGGAAAATATCTGATACTGTCATCCTATCTAAACAACGCAGCTTGGAAGAATTAAATTGCTTAGTGTATTTCAAGCCTGCAGTAATGAAAATAGAAGCACACCAAGGCACATCAGGGACATTGTTTACATGACTTTTTAGGCATTAGTACACTTTTTGATAATGCATGTTTCTGAATTATTCCATTAGAAACACAGAGATGAAAAGTGCTGACAGTCTCCATGAACATTTCAAAGCCATGCTCTTCTCCTTTTTGTTTAATAAAAACTCCAAAGTACTTAACAATTCAAGACAATAATGCAAATTAAGTGATGAAATATCATTAATAATAACACATTTCTAATAGAACCTTGATATTTTGTGAAGAGTTTGTTTTGTTTTTTTTTTAAAACATCTAGTTCTTTTACAAGTGTTTGTCTCTTCTGTACACTCTCTTGTCTGTCCATAGTTGAATGTTACTCCAGATCAAGCAATAGCGGTTTTAATTTCACTAGTTCCTGAATAAACTCCACTCCCAAAACAACTATGGGTCAGTGTTCACTCCTCACCCACAACAACTAAGGTGGTCTTTACGTAAGGAAATATGTGAGTTCAAGCCTTTAATATTCCTCTTAAGCCACTAAAAACAGATTTATTCAACTACCTCAAGAGATTACTCAAGTCCACAATATTGAAACACCCAAAAGCGTATGACCTTATTGTTTTGTTATTTTAACTGAGGACACTATTGGTTTATGCTGGAAGAAAGGTGTAATTCAAGATTTTCAGTATGTACAAGAGTTTAAATAGTGAAGCTGAAGATTTTCCTTGTTTGTCAGGTTTGTGAATCTGTAAAAGATCTCTTGAATTCCCAGTCATGTGAGTAGGCTTAATAGCTCTCATGAAGTTAACCAAACAACTCAGTTTCTGGTAGGGAGTCAAACTTCTACATTGAGCTGCTACAGTGACAAGGTACTAACACCATTCCAGGAGTCTCCTCCATCCAAGTCAGTGGAAGGATCTGAACTCAGTCTTTTATATACACATATTTCACCACCAGCTGGTGTCACCATGCACCTTAAATTTATGCCAGGTTATTTCATACTTATCTTGATCTTAAGAAAGTCACAGGAGAGAAGAGTTTAATGTTTAGAAATAAAAAGCACTGACACCATGTTGTACATACAATCATCTGACTGGCCTTATTTTCATTTTTAAGAGATCTGAATAAAAGAAGTTCCCCAAAGAAATTAAGACTTTTTTACTACCTTTGTACATTGTTATTTTCACCTCCTTTTGTACATTGTTTGTACCAACAGCAAACCCCACAAAACCAGATTTATTCTTATGTGGAGAAAAATTCACCTTGGGCACAGTGGTAGGTATTGCTTGTACTTGGAAACACACTTTTCTGCTTCAAGACAGCTTGACTATGCACACTGAGGGTTACCAACTTGTTTTTGTGCAAGAGAGGTATAAAGAAACCATTCCTTAGTAAGAAAGATATAGGGAGGGAGAATGGTTTGTTTGTTTTCTCAAACACTCAAATCCGCATGGCAAGATGAATTTCCTCCTAAGATATTTAAAGAACTGGCCGATGAAATCATTAGAGCCATCAGCACTTTATTTTTGAGAACTCAGAGATGGCTACAGTACAAAAGATTAAACTTAAAGAATGACAAGTGCGGCATACCTATGGAAGAACTGGATAGTTACAGAGAAATAGCAGAACAATTAATGACTGGGTTTCACCGCGTGGAAGACAAAGACAAAGACCAGCAAGCAGGATTTATCACAAAGATGTATCAAGTTAATCTAATCTCCTCCTGTAGACAGGTAACACGCTTTATAAAAATAAAATAGCAATAATGTTTTATCTACATCATGACAAAAAAGCACTAAGCCATCTTAGAATTACAGCATCAGAATGCCTTCCAAAGAAACGCAGTATACAATAGTCTATGTATACAACCAGCCTTTCAGTGAAGATACTAGCAATTTTCTGTTAAAGAGAAAGGTTGCACTGAAGGGGAGTCTGCAGCAATGAATTATTTGAGTCAGTCCTATCAAGTACCATAATTACATGGTTGATGAACTAAGGATTTTGACAATTCAGTTTGCAAACCTTACCAAAGCTGGAAGGGCCAGGAAATACAGTGGGAGCCTGGCTAGAACTTGCAGTAATCTTAAATTGGAGATGTGCTCTGGAAAAAGACAGACAATCAAAAGATACAAGACTTTAACAGAAACGATCAGCTACTTCAGTAAAACTGACATTGTTCTGGATGTTGTACGGCAACACATCACAAACAGTTTAGCATAAACAAGTGAAGACTGAAGAAAAAGTCCACGATTGCACTGAGGTGTATAAAAATCTGCTGCAGAGAACACTTTTGCCTTTGTGTCCATGTTGAATATGGACAACAGCAGCATTCCTAAACTGTGGCAAAGTATTCAGAATAAATAACGAATATAAAAAAACAACATAGAAGCTTAACGGGGAGTACAGGGAACCCCCTGCCAGGAATAGCACAAGCCTATTTGATCCTGCTTCAGAGAAGAGTACGGTATCAGAGGGTCCTGAAGGTCCTTTCCCAGCTGGGCGATAAAAGGGCCTCATGTGTTGTTCCCTCCTGTCCATCTAACACCTTTTTTCATTTCCTTACATCTTCGTCCCTTCCAGTAGCCTTATTTCATCTTCAATATCAGTTTCACCACATTTGTGAATTAACATCTTTGTCATATTAACATATCATTTTCTAGAAGATCACTGATACTTTAAACTTAATCTGCTGCCTTCATTTATATCTCATTATAGGATCCTTAAGCATAACACCCACTGAGTTTCTAGCTTTTTGAAATCCCAAGTATGGTACAGCTAGAAAGCTCAGCCTGCTGCGATCAGTCTCCCACAAGATTCTCCCAATATGAAGGGTGAGGTAGTAGAAATCCAAACTATCCTGGTTCTTTTTTTTCCCCTGCTTCTGATGGCAGCAACAATAGAAAACACAAGTTGCTGTAAGTGTCTGGAGATCGAGTATTGGCTTGGTGTCTCAGCACCCAACCCAAAACATGAAGAGACTAAAATTGCAGCTTGTAACATGTGGGAAATTTTAGCAGAACATTAGCAGTAAAGAATATGGATATACACCAAAGAGTAACAAGTAGAAAAATTTAACTTTCAATTATAGCTCAATGAAAAAGCCACATATGTCAATTTCATGTTTTCCAAATATTTTACTCCATGTTTTTTGCTCTGCTAGTTTCTATTTAGAGCCACATATTTTTTTCTGTGTAAGATCACTTACAGAATTTGAGTGAAAAACCTACTAATCACTAATAGGCTTGATTGCAGGAAAAAAAGTACAACAGCTATGAACAGACACATATGGTATTATCCTTGGATAATGTAAAGAGATAGCGAGCATCAATTATCACTTTATAATGAAGAAATAAAAAGCATCCTAAAAATTAGAAGGTAAATAAAATGAAAGATTAAGGTCTTGGATATCAAAACTCCCAACAACTGTATCAGACTTTTAACTGTCTCTCACTAATCACCATTTCCTTGAGAACACTTACTAATTAAGCTGTCATAACCCAAAATCGCTGAAGCAGTTCAGCAATTACAAAGAAGCATTTTTCTTTGTTTTAAGATAAGTCTTCAGCATTTCTGGCATCTCAGGAAGCTGATATCAGTTGCACTGCAAATCAGTCACCTATAATACCAAGTAAGATACTTCAGGACAGTTTCCCTGAAGCCCATAAGGCAGATGAAAGATTATAGCAGATTAGTAACACACAGGCAATTGTTTAAAGCTAATAAAAGCCATCTGGATGGACAGAAGGAAGAGCAGGGAAAAGAAAAAGGCTCACCAAAAGGCATTCCTGACTGCCTAACAAGGGTGAGTTCTGCCTGACTTGGGCCAACTTCCAAAGGTTTGCACAATAGGGGGTTCCCTGTTTTCACTGAAAGGAATAAGATTTTTATCAAAAAGGGATCCTCATATAGCTCTATGGCTATACACATTACAGTCCATATGAAGATGAGCAATGAAATGCCTCTAGTTGAAGACATGTCTCTGTTTTGAAATAATTTCCCTGATTTATCTTTTTTACTTTTTTAATTTTTAATCAGATTTCAGTCATTAACTTGTATTCTATTAGTGTCTCAAAAACTGATTTTAACAGTTCTCTACTCTCCTCTAGCATGTCCCTACAGCATATAGGAAGATGGGGCATAATGGTTTAGGACCCCTAGTCAATAGCTGCAATCATGCAATTAAAACCATACGAGAAATTCTACAAACATAGGAAATATCCATTCCCTAAAGCTTATGATAGCATAAATAGGAAAGTGATGATGGGGGAAAAAAAGCAAACATTCAAAAGATTAGCAAGAACTGAAAAAGATTGCTAAAGGATCTGACCAAGAGAAGGGTTCCGTGACAAGAGAACAGCTTTAGATCCAAGGATTTCCCCTTTCTGATGCTGAAGTACACTGGAATCTACCACCTCTCCACCCCCCACCCCATTTAAATCAATTCAGCCTCCAATTCTCTTTGGCAACTTTCTAGATTTCTATAGAAAGCATCCTGCAATTTTACAAATGCTGCAGAGGCTCTATGAATTGAAATTTTTCTCTTCCCAGTAACGAAGTTTGTCATTGCACTTATCTGTAAGAGAAATGAGTATCTTGCCTTTACTATAAGCAGGTACAGGAACGGATTCTGATGCAGTTGCTTGCACACAAATAAATGAGATCAATTTTTATCCCACTTGAGGGACAATACGATTTCACTAGGCAGTGGGAAGATTAAATTATTTAAAACAAAGTTAAATATATAGCGAAGATAAATGTGTGTTATTTGCTAGCACACAAGCATGCTAAGCCTAAATGTAATAATTTCCCAGTGAATAAAATTAAGAGGCATTTGTGGAGAAAACAACTCAAACCTCAATTGTGCTCTCCCATCTTCCTGATTAAAAGTTTATATTGAGAACCAAGGATGATGATATCTTATCTTTAAAGAACTGACTGGCTTACACTGAGCATTTATATTTATAGTTTTATATAGAGAGTTAATAAAGCAATTTTTTTGTTTCTGTCCTTACATCAAAATGGCGTTAAAAGATGTTACTAGAGATGATCTCTGCCAAAGTCCCCTTCATTTCACAATAGGATTATTTCTAATAATTTTTAGGAAAAAAAAACGTACCTCAAAAACATACAGAACATATGCTATAAAAAGCATTCAAGAGTTAAAATGAAAGTGTATTTCCTTAACAGATGAAAAGGTATTGTGGCCTTTTAATAAAAATAGTGAAGCAAGGCGAGAAATACAATCAGTTTTTAGGCAGTACCTTGATTCTTTTAATATTATTTTAAGGAACAGCTAAAATTCAAAAATACAGGACATCCTTTCCTGGCTCCAGATGCAGCTTCATTTCTCCTACACTATCCAGAATCCAAGTAGGTAGAGAAAGTAAAACTGGAGTAACCTAAATGCTACAGGTGCAAGGAGAAGCCAATCATATGCTGGCAACCACACTGCTTTTAAATACTCAGGATATTAATAAAAGCATAAGAACAATTTGGGTGGTTCCTGTTATTCAGGACCTGTGACTTGATTCACCTAAGAGTTTATTTAAAATGTCATGAAGTCAGGATGAATCTTTCTAAACTTAAACTACACAGCCAGCCATAGATGAGATGAACATACACATTTACAATGTATTAAGTATAAAAGCAGGTATTTTTCCCCCAAGCGTTCATTTGTCAAGAGAATCTTTTTTTTCAGAATCCAACAAGTTGCAACTGATTAGAGGCTCTGAGCCTCTAAGACCAATGTGTTCATCCAAATGCTCTATATCCACCTAACCTCTCACTCTCATATGGTCCTAATCAGAGTCCATCTTCAATGCACAAACAAACAACTATGTCAAACTGACACAATTATAATATCACCTACCCTAGTTAGGAATCTGATTTAAACTGTAATGAGGGCAGGAACATGTCTGCTCCCAATTTTGAATCAACAATAGCTTTGCCAGAACTAACAGAAAAAACCTTTAAGTCCAGTTGTTACCTTTAATTGGTCAGAAAAATATCACGACTGACTACATTATCATCTCCCCCGTACCTCCTGCTGTTAAGCTGGGTAAGTAGCAAGCATGCTAGCAACTGAACTGGGTAAATGCTACCTCAGCATTGCTTAATACCAAGACCTGCGTAGCAGTAACTCTACTGTTCAAACTGATGGTGTGAAGAGATGAGATATTCTACCTAGGGATAAAAATAAAAGTTACATGGGAAGGGAGAGGGCAAAAAGAGAGGAGGAGGTCTTTAATTCAGCAGTCAACTGAGATTTCACTTAGATGTATAACCTTATACAGGTCACGCTTATGTTCTAATTCTTTTTCCTTTCAAATAGTTAATTCTTTTTCCTTTCAAGTAGTTTGGTGCATGCCTCTACTCAATAATGCATGTGGCATAGCTACCATCTACAATCAAACTGCTGTCAGTATTTGAAAGCAAGAGTTTCTAGGTAGCTGCCAACAAAGTAATTTTAACTTTGCTTTCACCATGCTTGTTACACTAGAAGCTACTTTAACTTTCATGCAACTGCATTACCAGTAATACTATAATTGTTTCAGGAAACCTACTGTATGTTTGTTTCTTTGAAACAGTTTCTTTGAAATTCATAAGACTACTCTTAAGTTGATAAGCATATGCAGCAAAGTTTGCAAGCAGGTGGACTGTTGTTGTATTACCACTTAAATGTACCAGATGCACCAAACTCATTTGGCAGTTACAAATAGAAAAATGTCTTAAAATAAAGTCATCCAGGCAATTTGTTGGCTAATTCTTCAAGTTTACAGAGCAATTGCCACTCTAAAACATTTAAAGACTTTAATTATCCCTACATTGTACATGTGTATAGCCATTAGCAATGGACTATTTAACAAGATACCTATAATGTTTGCACAAAAAGAATGCACCTACATGTTACCAAGACCAGGATTATATCTTAGGAGGTCTCAGAACATAGCCCTGGATCAGGTCAATGGACTGCAGCATTTCAGACAACTACTGCGCAGTAACTTGGCTACCAACTCATGTACACTTATATCCAAAAGGCTAATAATTCAGCACATTTTGTCAGCTACATGAAAACACGCAGGTTGCTTTAAGCAGCAAGTCCTCAAGACTGAGGTTGGAGGGCCTATGCAGAACTCCGTGGCTTTACAAACTAGAAATCATGCCGTGCAAAAGGGAAGTCCTTCAAGTAGAGATACAGATAATTTACTGATATAAGTATAAAATTGACTGATGACTATTCAGACAAAAAAAAAATCACATAAGTGTAAGCAATCCAAAATTACCTTTGGAAAGTCAACCAAAATATTTAGGACTGGTATGGTACCATCACACTAAGTTTAAGCAATATGAAGTCTAGATGACATAAGTCAGAGTATTCCCAGACATAAAATTGTTTCTATTACTGTCTGACAAATACCAGAACAGCCACCAAGTTGAGCATCATGCATTTAAACTGAAAATCAGCTGGCATTGGAAGGCCATTTTTCTCTTGAAAAAGAAGTTAACGTATTATGCCAGGCAGTGTGAAAATAACGTTAAAAGAAAGAGTTACTGGATGAAATTAGGTTATTTCCAATAATAAAAACTCTCCTTCTCTCACAGGGTCACTTGACAGCCAATTGACAAATAGCGTTTTTATCTAAGCTATCAAGAGGCAAGTATTTGACAAATGTTTTTTGGATAGTGTTGTAATTCTATTTACAAAAGGCAACTACTTTATTTCAGTGGCAAATAGGACGTTTCAGGGAATTTTCAAAGTGTTTGTTCCCTAATATATTGTGAATGGCCAACAGACAGCTAGTGACTTTTGTGCATTTAAAATTAGAAGATCAGTTGCCAAGTCTCACTTCAAAATTCTAAGCAGTAAAACTGCACAAGTTTCACAGCTGAAGCAGAATCAGCATATTTAGATATCTGTATTACAACCACAAAGAGAAAAAAACATGTAGGACTTAAAATTCGGGGAACTGGGGGTTAATTGTGGGTTGTGGGCCTAGCTTTGTCCAACATAATGACAGCAAATGCCACAGCATAGTTTCATCAGTTAAGAGATAACTTTCCTGCCACTCAGGTCCAACATTCATTTCTCCCAAGTTCAACATCTTCCCCCTCTTGAAATACTGCACAACACAACTGAGAATTGGAAAGGACAGCAGCAGAGATTTTGCTTTGGTGGAATTTTGTGCGGTTTCAAAGGTATGGCTGGTAGAGAACATTAGACATGCCCAACTCTGCTCTAATCCTGTAAGTTCAAAGTGTGCACACAACAACAAGCTAGCTCCTGGTGGTGACTCAGTGGGAGTAAGACATACTACTGCACCAGGACCCAGGAGGCTTGAACTCCATTTCCAAATCTCCGTAAGGAAACAGGAACACAGAGAATACGCTTGATGTAGGGCATCCTGACCTAAGAAGTCAGCTTATGTTAGTGTTGTCAACGTTAGCCTTAGTTAACTAATAATGAACAGAACAATGTGCAGTTTGAAGTCCCTCTAGCCTTAATTAACTACTAATGAGCAGAACACTGTGTCATCTGAAGTCTCTATTCTCTGGACCTTAACATCTGGGACTGATTGTATATAGGATGAATTATATGACAACCTGGCAAGAGGAGAATCCAGTTGGACAACTTGGCAACAGAACTTCCTTTTAAGGTATCCTAAAGTGAACTGCCTTCATTATAATACTAAAAAACCACACCCACAGGCCAAGACAACCCTTGCCCAGGTGAAGACCCTTCCCCCATGCATATGTGATGATTAAAAGAATGGCATAGCAGATATTGTAATTATATGTAAATTACTAACCAATCATTGTAACTGGGAGTGTACTATACTACCTTGTAACTTTTGTGTATAAATGTAGCAAGAAGACCTGCATGGGGTGTGCTTGATTTGTGGAAAATCCACCAAGCACCCAGGGCTGAATAAATACAATATCACTCCTGAGCATGTGAGATTGGTTAATTGCACACCAGGCACAAATCTGCTTTATGGACAACACGCTCCTTAAGGAGGTGATATGGACCCTAACTTACCATGCAACCTTTGACTCTTCATTATGTTTTTCACAATCTTCAAAACCATTTCCAGCAGTCAGGCAATATCTTTAAGGGTTGTGTTAGCTTGAGATAAATTCAAGTACAGTTGGATGTGACCAAGCAGTGGCCTGAATTAGAACAGCACCACTCACTTTCACAGCGTCAGTAATTTCTGTAGTGCATGCCACCTATTCTTCCTCTCAGTAAACTGTATTTATTTCCTATCCTCATAAATTTACAGCAGAGATTAATAGGAAGATGGCCATATTCAACCTGAAAAGGATGGGTTGAATAGTTTATGGTTTTGAGCCAGTTGTGTTGTCTTTTTAAGCTACTGATAAATTTAATCTATATAAATACATGTGTCATGATAAAGTCAGTCTAGCGCATTAGAAAGCATTTACTAGCCTGTTAGGGACAAGATGATTAAAATCAAGTTAGTGAGATGAATAATGACAGTGTCATTTTTGCTAATGCACTAGACAAAACCTTTCTCTATATATATATAAAGTCTTAAGGAACCCATCAGCACCAGTGTGATTCACTTTGTAATCACTAATGACTAACAGGAACTCCAAAAACAGATCTGTGATTTTATCCTTGTCAAAATAAAAAGGTGTCAGTTATCTGAAATACATATCAGGAACATTAGACCTTTATAGCCATGATTCATAGCTTTGCAATACTTAAGAAAATCACTATGGCTATATACACCCTCAAAACAAAGAAGCTTTACTTCTGACTTTCTTTACATTTCTTCTGCCTTTACTCCAGTACGTCACTCTCCTTGGTGGGAACAAATTGGCTAGAACCAATACACATAAACCCTACAGGCAAGAGAGGCAGCAAGAAAAGTGTTGCCATTTTTATTTATTCACATGACACCTTGCTGTTGACATGTCCAGCCTGCAAACACTACCAGCACTCAGCTGGAAAAGCAATTCTGACTCCTTTTCCACCTCCCAGCTAACACTCTGGGAAACTGTGGTACCCACGGGCTGCCCAAGCCAGGTCCAGCTGCTCACCACCTCATCATCTAGCAGCTACCTCCACACCTTCTACTCTCTCAGTCATCAAGGAAAGCCATATCAACCCTAACTTACCATGCAACCTTTGTTCTTCACAACCAGTTCTCTGAGGAGCCTCCATCCATTACTACTGCCTCTGCTTCATCCCACATTTTAACTTTTTTCTCAATTTCTGCTCAAATTATTTACTGTCCTACCCACAGAGCCAGGAAGCTGCTAGCCATCTATCATACTCCTTTACACCTTCCCAAATTGGCTAATGGTTAAATGACACTACAAGACCATAAGTAGATGTGTTTCAGAACATTAGGTGGACTTCAGCAGTCTTACGTACCTCCAATTCAAAGTATTGCTAAGGCTTAGTCTCTGTTGTATAACCTCACCTACTTTGTTGTTTTTCTTTTATGCTTTCAAGTTGTGTACCCTTAAAAGTAATGTCTTGCACACTCAGTTATCCATTGCGTGCAGCTAGAAGAATCTTATCTTGCTTTCAATGAAACATTTGAATAGTTACTATTCAGAAACTGATGTAAAACAGGAATGATACTCTAATTCAAACCAGTCAGTCCCAGTACACAATCAAACCTGCAAAACACCTATAATGCAATCACAAGGTAGTCCTTTAGCAAAAACCAAGAAGCCGTGTTCTCAAATATACATCTGTTTGGTTGTACCATACTTCCAAAGAAGTCANACTTAGGAGAAGGAAGTTTAAAAAAAAAAAAAAAAAACTGAAGGCCAACTGCAATAAAGAGCACAAGCATGTTAATCTGCAACATGCTAGCACATGCTTCCTCAAGACTGTTAATCAAAAGCCACTGACAACTGGGAATCATTAGCCTGGAGTTTCTCTGGCCAGGTAAAATACTTAGTCTAGTCTATAAAGTCAGTTCATTCCCGTCCTCTGCATATGATTCTCACACTAATTCCAACTATAAATGGATTAAAATGGACTTCTATACTTTTTCCAGATCTCTAATTATTGAAATTTTTAGTTTGGGGCTGCCAGTGCAGTGGAATAGGTTCCTCATATAAAATTGAATTATTTTCTCCAGGTTATTAATACCAAAACATCACGAACTTCATTTTGGCATACAAGCTTATAGAGGTTCAGATCACAGAAAATAATTTTCTTTTGCTCTGGCTTCACCCTCTCTTTCCAACCCTTCTCATTAAAACTTTTAAGCCATATCCTTCAAACATAGCACCTGAAATAATCAAAATACTTAAAGATTGATACTGCATCCTCTTTCATTGCTGTCCTAGCTATTTTGGCAACAAGACTACTGCATTTTTTAAAATAAATTTGACTTGCAGCTTTTCGTTTTATACTTCATTTCCTAAGGCAACATCAATAGCACTTTTCCAAGATGCTATAATTGGATAAAAGAGGCTAAGAACACAACTATTAAAGTATATTAGGTCAGACTGAAAGCTGTAAGAGTTTAGAAAAGTGGATTTATAATTTTTTTCCTAATACCCACACTTTGAAACCCTAAAACAATTTGGGTACTCCAGTTTTTCATTGTACAAGCTTGTCTTTCATTAAAAAAAAACAATCAGAACAATTACTTTTTTCACTTTTTTGTATAAATGCAATAATTTCTTCCAGGTCAGCCCTAATTGTCCTTCTATGAGAAAGCAATTATCGAACTGCAAAATGTCTTAAGGAAATGTAATACCTCTTAAACTTTCTCATTCCAGCCCTCCCTTTACTTGAAGGTATTATGCTTCCTTTGTGATTGTTGCTTACTGCATTTTGTACATATTTCTTCATGATGCAAAAGTAGTGTAAAGTCACAGAAATTTGCACAACAGATGTCCTTTATTGAGTGTAACAAATCACTGTCACTCATTGCAGCTGTACTGCCATTACAAGCATCACCTTTACTACCAAAAGTGCTCTTGCTGGTAGGATTTTCTACTTATTACTCTGACTGAAGGAGAACAAAAGCTACACGGTGATGAGACAAGTTGATGGTTTGTTTGGGGTATTTTTGGCAGAGTCCCAAACTCTGCTGCATTCAGCATGCTTAGACATACCCTCCCCAAGCTCTTATCACTCTAAACAAGCACTTCCAACCTTTTCTCATCCCTTTACAAAACCTTTGGACAGCAAACCATAAGCTTCAGAAAGATATGCATCTTAGGATGGTCTTCCCTCAACATGAGCAGGTCAATAGATTTCATGAGCAGCGACAGAAACTGGCCCTTGAATGTTATTTTAAAGCAAAAAGCCTTATTGGCAGCAACTCTAGATCACTCAAGACTAACATTTGCTACCCACACTCTTTGACATGGACAGGCATGGCCCATGAGCTCAAGAGAAACTGAGTTTTGGCACACTAAATATGTGGCAGAGAGCAGATTTCTGACAAGCTAAAAAAAACCAAAACAATGTACAGTTATTACCACCTTCATTTGACTAACATTTCCACTTAGTCATTCGGGGTACGAGTCCCTGCCAAAGGACAGTATTAGAACAGGCATCTCATTTCAAATGCAACATTGTTCCGCATCTTCAAGTTCACGAGTGCAGACCACCTTTCTCTCATTGAGGCCAACATTACCTTCCAAGGACAATCTTCCACAATGGACTTTATGCTGCATACTTCTGCGTCATCTGGACAAAGTAGTTCTGTGTGCTACTTCCCAGTTAAGCTTCATCGTGTATGAAGCACACCCGACTGATAAGTGAGGGATTTGAATATTTTCTGCATAGTTTCAAGTAGTATCCATCTATGTGCTCTTCTGTGGCACTGGCTTCAGTACATTCATGGATGATGTCCAAGTTACGTCTTCCCTTAACTATTAAGTATTTCCAGAAATGAAGTATTGAAGTAACCTGTGTAAAAGTTGCCTTTGGGTTGTAAATTGTAATTTATTATTAAACTCCATCTAGACTACTCCAAGACCACTACATCACATCAGTACTTTGACAGTAAAGCTATAGTCAGCAAAATCACTAGTAAAACAATTCTGTTCTCAATGTATCACATTGCATATCTATTTTATCAGTAAAGTTTCCCCAAGCCTGAACAACAGGTACAAGTACAGTATTTCAAGAGATCCCAATTCTTGTATTATCCAAGACAAATAATCATTTTAAAGGGCCTCTTTTGGCATTACTGCCATATTTTTCCTGAACTAATTTCTGTAATATTTTCCTTAGAATAATTCTGATGTTTATGAGCAAGTGTCATGATTATAGTCTGCCTCTTCCTGTTTTCAGTACAGTTGCAGGGGGAAAAAAGAAGCATCATCTAACTTTTAACTTATGTGATAAACATAAATTGTTCCACATCAGAGTATACAGGAACAAAAAGTGCCCCTTATCTCCTCATTCTCAGCCACAGTGTCTTACCCACTCGATGTGCATTAGTATTTGACCACATTTAGTTACTGTAGCTATTTCAAGGCAAAAATGATGTCAACAGCTTCCTTCTCAAACCACCCTGGACATTGACTCTGAAGACTGAACCCTCAGGCAAGCTCACTTTCAAGGTGAACACACTGTGCTAGATTCCTTTCCACCTACAGGTCCTTCCTTCCATAGACTAACTGCAGTTCTGAAGACTTAAGTTTTTGGAAATTATTTTCAGACTGTTCTTCCATTTTGTTTTTACAGGCACAAAATTGTCTTTGGTGATGTCCTACATGCAGGTGTCATGGTTTAGGCTGAAGTGGACAAAAGGCACAACAGTGACCACTGCATGCTCACCTCCAATAGATGTTAGCTATTTCAGTTACATTTCTTGCTACTGGGGGAGGGAAAAAGGAATAAGGGTCAATTAATAACTGTAACTTTGAAGCAAAAGCAGCAGCAAAGATGCCTGACAGTTTTCAAAAACTAAGACTGACCACCTTCCATCCCACTGAGATCATATCTTTCTCTGATGCCTTCATAAAGTTGCCCAAGTATTTCCCTAACCTGCAAAACAATTAGAAATACCTACTTTCCCATGGAAAGACAGACTTTCCCTAACCATATGCAAATATTAGTTATCCCATTGCCCAGAGCTGTTCGTGTTTCAGAGGGAGTGAGGGAAGGGTATCCTCCCTTAGCATGCATATTAAGAACAGTTAGAAGTTTTCATGGAAAGTTTTTAGCACCAATTAGAGACATGTAAACTAACATCACGATGCTAATTAAACCTTTGTAAGCCTTGCACAGTTCAGATTTAATTTGGCTAGTTAATGTTGTAACAAGTTATACAAGTCATAAGGTGCTCCTTATAGTACAAAGGACTTTCTCATCCTCACACTTGCCAGACTACTAACTACATTACAACCAGTAAAACCTCAGAAATGGAAGAACGCCAGCCTGCAACAACACAGAGCCTGGCTCATCAACCTTGGCAGTTGCCCTGTTGGAAGAAAGACCCTTTGTGTACATCCTTCTCCCATGGACCTTTTCCCACTCCCATTTTTAAACAAACAAATCTGGCTTTTGTCATTGAGAAGCTCAGAATCACTGAGTTTCACTAAATGACTGGCCCATCTAGAAGGGATAGGATTTCATCCAGAACACTTAGCAAGTGAAACAGATAGGTGAAAGTAGGGGAGGGAGGAGGACACATTGCTGAAAACCACAACTGCATTACTGAACTCTGGCAATGGCAAGTTACCATTATTGAGTGCTTAATGGTACCCTGTAATCTCATGAGAATGCAAAATACTAGCCAGTCTCTCCACTGTGTGCTTAGTTAGTTATTTATTACCGATTAAAACACTACTAATCTAAGTTTAGTGACATACCATATTCAATTACCCCAGGTTTAAAGAGCTATGCAAAGACTGCAACAACAGAGAATAAAGACCATAGCATGCATCTTAGCAATCCTTATTACTGCATCCCCAACTATCTACTGTTAAGATCAAATCAATTCACCACTTTTTAGAATTCGAGACTTGTGAAGCATTGATCACTTTCACTGTACATGTAAATAATGCATCCTATACTCAGGCCTCAGTACAGGGCAGATTGTCTTGATACTTCATCATTTCTACAGCTATAGATTTTGCCATTATTGTATTTGCCTTGCGTTACACTGGACTAAGATTGTATTTTTGATTTATAGTAGCAGAGAGGCAATTTATTCAGCTGTTTACTTCTTACAGTTGTTTAGGCGAGAGTAATATATAGAAGGAGATACTTGCCTAAGTCACTAATATCTTCTATTGAGTGGTATATATTTTTCTTTAGAGAACAAAGACATTCAGCAATTTGAACAAAAAGGAAACAGCGCAAACTGCAGAAAACAGCAGCATCACCACCATCTGCCAAGGGTGATTAGTTACAGTATTACACACCCACAAAAGTCTTGATAGTACTGACTTTCCTTAGGGCAACTGTCCTGCCCCTCAGAGTTTAATTAGTCCTGTTAAGGTAAAGAGCAAGTAGGTTACCCCCCCACACAAATCCAGACTAAAAGACATTCTGGCAGCAAGTTTAAAACCAGGGCTGGTATTTAGTTTGATACTGTCTTCATGCATCGTGTTTCCCTGCTTCCCATCTCATGAAAGAGGGAGCAATGGGTTGTCTTGGTTTCTATTTCCACATTAGCAGAATGAGAGCCCAAGCAGGTACACAATTTAACCGGGGAAAACATGAGAGAAATTGGCTCTGCAGGATCATACAAAATGCCTAGAGGTTGCAGTCCTGCTTGGACCACAGCAAAGTAGAGCCACATGCTTGCAAATCAGGCGAGAATGGTGTGTTTTCTGCTCATTTTCTAATTATGCAGATTATCACAAGGTGCTAGATAACATAGAGTACGATGCTCATGTTTTCCATTAACAAACTGGCCACGTAGTTCCAAAGGACCACAGCCCAGAATAAGCTACTGGACTTGTTGCAAGAAAACCTAGTCAGGCTTTTTATTTGCAGAAAATAAACACTTTTGCTATTTTGTAAACATTTTTCCTTCTAGCCAGGACAGCTTTGTTGTCAGACAGCTCTCTATCAGCTTCCCTCCTCTTAAACAGCTTCCACAAGGTACTCCACTACAGACTTCAAGCATTCTACTCATAATACATCCGGATCCTTCCTCACTAGATAATCTTTCAGCTGCCATGGCTATCAGCTGCAATACTAGATCTCCTGTCAAATCGAAGTACATGACTAGAAGTCCTCACATGCAGTACACAATGCATAGTCCATGCTTCAAAACTACTCTTCAAAAGATACTTTACCAAAAAAAAAAAAGTAATAATCACAGGACCATTAAATGACTGAAGTAAAAAAAAGGCAATGAAATGCCTTAAAAAAAAAAGCACCATGAAGTTTACTATTTGTATTGAAGTCAATTCTTTTCCTACAGATATATTCTCCCACACTCACGGATGCAAATGAAAGATGTATTTGACAAGCAGAAGACTAATACAGCTGAATAGGCAGTATATCCTTGTAGGAGGAGTAAACCAAATCAATGCTTAAAACTTTTTTTGAAACTTTTTTTTTTGAAAAAATCTATATGAACAACAATTTGCTTTATATACTTACAAGAGATTCCTGCCTGTCACACAGCTTAAATTTATAAAAGAGAAAATTAATACCTGATCAAGCTCTTAAAAAAAATAAAAATACACCACAGAAAACAAGGAACCTTTTAAAAATACATGCATGCATTTCCAAACAATGCATAGAAAGTGTCCGATAAGCATGCCAGGCTGTGCATCTGCAGAGCAACTAAATCACACAAATCCTTATGATGTGCTCACATGGTTCACAGGTTCTGAACACAGGATTCATTTTCAAGGGATCACAAGTACACATCTTAAAAGCCTAGGGCTTCAAAACTGTGGACCTTTTGTTGTTAAAGTTTCCTTCAGTAAAAATAATTCCTCTGGAGACTTGCTCAAATGAAAAAGCACACTTGGGAGCAAGCCTGTACAGAACTCTGGTGTTCGCAGTTGAAAAGCTCTGTTAACTCCTGCTCTAGTCAGCAAAGAACTAGAAATGCCACTATTCAAGGAAAAAAATCTCTACACAGTTAAGAGCTAGGGAAAGTATTCTAGTCAACTCTGCAGTGAGGACATGCTTATTTATTTACCTATTCCCTTAAAATCAAGTATACTCTTTTCTGCCACACGAAGTTGAGGGTTACTGCTTCAAAATAATCCCTCTAAGAGAAGGTAGCAGACAAGTCTCTGGTTTGCAGCCCCTTCAGGATGAACATTTTTCAGTAGTATAGCTATTTTTCTGGGCATAGGAAGGAACACACTTTACACCACTGGACTGCTCTGGGGAAGAATTAATCACAACAACATTCATTTCTGTATCATTAAGTACATAGCCATAGAGGAGCTGGATATAACAGAATTCTTCTTATTCATACAGTAAAGTATCTTTTAGTATCAGAATGTTAAAATATTTGTGGGATGCTCCCACAGTATCACAGAATTGACAGAAGAGTCTCTTCTTCCCTCACTTATCTCCATCCAGAATTCCCCCTTCCCTCACCCCAGATCAGCAGCACCCACGCAGTACCCTCAGAAGGCCCAGAGAGGGGAAAAAAAAAAAGCCACACACCCACTTCTGAGGTCTTGCTGAACAGAAAAGAAAGCATAGGCCCAAATTATATTAGAAGGACAGAGGAAGAATCAGTTATCACTTTAAACCTGAGGCAAAAAGGCCAAAGATACCCACCATAAGACAAATGTATTCAACACAGCCTAACCTTACAGGCAGAGACAGGAATTTCTTAGCACAGCTGAGTGTTGTTATTCAGTTTACAGAAAAGTTATCTATTGGATTTGGCATTTACAGATGCAAATCCAAGCTAAGTACAGTCATAACAAAAAACAGCACTGCAAGTGATCAACTAACAACCCTCAAAAATACTTACAGCTTTTCCCGAACACCTCCCAGCACAGCCTGCTTGCCCAGCACACACTCCCAACCCTGTTGACTTGCTCACACGCTTCCATTTAAACCCCCCAGTCCCACAGGTGCTGCCAGTCTCTGGTGATAGGGGAATTGGGTCCAGCTGCTCCTCCAGACAGGCCAAGCTGCTGCTTCCAGCACCCTGTGACAGCAACCTGCTTCATTCCCACCCTGGGGGGCACAGTGCGATATGGCAGCAACCACTCACAACTTTACCAGAACTTCCAAAGACCGTGTCCAGAGCCTACAGCAGCTCTTGCAGGAGCATAATATATTTAGGCACAGACAGAGCATGAACTTGACTTCAGTTCAACATTTCTCACTCCAAAATTCCCATCAATGGTATGGGTGCCTCCTCCTGCAGGGACTGGCAGGTGCCATGAG
Organism: Himantopus leucocephalus; assembly: GCA_003993805.1. NCBI lineage: Eukaryota > Metazoa > Chordata > Aves > Charadriiformes > Recurvirostridae > Himantopus > Himantopus leucocephalus. The sequence continues at coordinate 8,795,047 of RSEF01000011.1, read as the reverse complement.
CCTTCTGCACATCCTGGTCACTTTGTACTGCTGTGCTGAAGCAGTGTGGCTTCAAAGCAGACACACGTCTTGGTCACAGCCATTTAAAAACCTCTATTAGTTTCTTTTAACCTTCCAAACCACTGCCTTGGCTGCAGTTCTCATAATTGATATAGTGACTCTAAAAGAGCTCTAAGAGGTAACTCCTACCTTTTTCCCATTTCTGATGTGACACCACTAGAGAATTGCCCCTCCTCTTTAAACATTTTCTGTATTTCTTGAGTAGAAATGCAGAAACAGAAATACTGCCCTTCACCACAGACAGAAATCCCCAGCGGTATAAGTGAAATGGAGGGGAAGAAAACGTTAATTGGATTTTTACAAATTTCTTCACTATAACTCTAATTTATGTGTTGAAATACTGCGTTTAATATATATGGATAAGATGCTTTAACTCAAGAAGATCAAACAATTAACTCTGCCTTTAATAAGGAAGCATATGACCCAGTGCCTTCTATATATTTTGTCCTGTTGCCTTCATTCCCAAGTCTGATCTCTCAGATTCTTAGCTGCAAAAAATCACATACAGAAAATTAACCAAATTCAGGACTGATCAGCACAGAGTCCAGAAGTACATCCCCTTTGTTCACTGCTTCATGAATCCTCAACTGGAATTTTTCAGGTATTTGGGGACAAACTTTGCATAGTTTCCTCTAAGAAGATCTGTTTAGAGCATTCTAGTTCACACAATTCCCTAGAAACAGTTTTTTAATATTTTGTACTGGTAAACAGATTTATTTTTTTTACTTTTTGGCGGAAGGCTTATGGAGGATTGTCATAATTTTGTAAACTCTAAAGAAATATTCACAATAATTCTGTGTCTATATTATCAATGTTAATTATTACTATATTAACAATATTCCCTTGACATAATGCTGCTGAGATCTTTAATATAAATCTGAAAATAATATTTTAATGTCAGGTAGAATAAAGTTCTAAAAACATATTCTGTATCAAATGTTAAATACTACAGAAAAACTGGAGTGGAGACCATGGAACTACACCACACAAAACCAAGCTCATAATTCTCTTTGAACTACACTGACACAATCTCTAGTTCATCTGAATCCAGCTGTCACAGAATTACTCACATAGCAGCTCTGCTTCATGGTGGGTTTTTTAGGTTTGAATTTCTTTTCAAGAGTCACTCAGCTGTGCTGTAGTGGATATCAGAAAGTATTTTTGGAAGTAAAGAAAAACCCTTGCCTGCTGGAAAGCTGATGATCTTGATTGTATTAATGATCTAAAAAAATCCCAACAAAACATTCACACACAGAAATTAAATAATACAAGAGTTTACCAGCCTCAGTGGTGAAACTTTAAAATGTCTAACTCTGATTTAAAGAATCAATTATTGTTCCTCTGGAATACAAGGGATCTTAGTTACACTGACAAATCTGCAAAATTGATTTTTTTCATTCCTAGCCACAATTCATCACACCCTCAGAAACACGAAGCCACATAGCACAGTGAAAAAAAAAAAAAGTCCTTTTTAAAATGGTAATACATTTCAAAAAGGTATTTTAAAATATTTTCTTCCTGTTGTAGCCAAGCACAAGAGAGGAACCATCCTCCAAACTCAATTAAATTGTTATGTGGATGTAGAGCCAAAATTGCCACACAAAGCCCAGAACATGGTCTGAGGCTCATACACACAGCACAGTAAGGCCAGCAGAGAAAACTTACTGCCCTGCTTTGCTGTGATGCAAGAAGAATAACACTGCTACTCCTGGGCCCAAAGCAGGGCATGCACTGCTGCTTCCAACGCAGTCTGTAAGCCCAAAGGTGACCTGGATTTTGGCATTCTGCAGCACTGTGCTTTATTCTGGCATCTCCAGAATGGGAGGTGCACAGCCCAGGGCTTCAACTGCAAGGACTAGGCTGTCCCCGAGGTATTCCTGAACTTGAGCACATTTCTCCAAGAGCTCCAGCCATCAGTAGTCTGAAGTCTTCAGTTAATCTTTTCAGGCATGTGTGGAAGTGAAAATGCACAATATATCCTTAGTTTCCAAATACCACTGGTCTTTACTTAGAAGAAGCAACAGCAGGTAACACAGTAACTGCACCTGAACCATGCACTTCCCATTGGAGGGTATCAGATGATCTTTCCTGAACAAGTTTGTCTGCCTACGGAGCAGCCAGCTCTGTAAGTGCTTCTCTTTGATTAGAAAGTCATCTGGATTTAATGACCTTCCTGTTCTTAGCCCTGTGCCATACCTGGCATTAATTTCTAGCCTTTTTGCAGATAAAAAGAGAGGAAAGATGGCTAAAAATCTACAAGTGCAGCAAAAGTACATAGGGTTCATAATCTCACATAAAACTAACAAGTTACGTACAGCCATATTACCCCAAATACCATTCCTCCATATAGACAGGTTTTACTTCCTACCCTATAGACAAATGAGTGAAAGAAGGGGGATAACACTGCGAACCACAATACTGACATGTAATTTTGAGCCCTTGAAGTATTTCCAACATAAGTTTCCTCTTAAGTCACTTCAAACCACTAGGCATCAGAATGCAAATACCTAAAATTAAGCTCTATGTATTTCAATTGAAGGAAAACCTTATCTTCATCTGTGGAGGTCTGATTATACCTTTCAAACTGCTTCTATGAAACTCGAAGTTAATAACAGTATTTCTGCTGTCTTCCCAAATACTGCTACATAATTGTAAACCGTTTTCTTATTTCAATAATTGATCTAAGAAAAATCTGAACCAACTTATCATACTGTTTTGACATTGAAATCTGATAATTTACATATAGCTTTCCGTTATGCAGTGAACTGTCATTGGCAGAAAAACTATACAAAAATACAACTGAGATATTGGTATATACAGCATTCCCCACATTGCTTTCAGAGTAAATCACCCTTTTTCTTCCCCATGTATTTTGATATTACATAGTACAATGCAGTATTAGTTAGGACAATGTAAAATGATATTAGTGCTCCATTTATCAGTCGTGGTATTTAGTTTGAAGATAATTATGATCTCTACTTTTGAATAGAAAGGAGATTTCCAATTCAATGTATGTTTGCTTACTAGGAAAAGGAAAGCCAAAAAAACCCTGTGTTTTTGTGAGTATTCTGCTGAGTAGAAATAAACACATTGCTCGCTGCCCAAACAATTCCTAATGAGGTTCATGCATACTTCATACATACAATGAAGAAATGCAGGAACTTTTTAAAGAAAGGTTACATATTTTGATACTCCCAACTTTGAAAAAAATGAAATCAATACAGTTGAAGGGTTAAGAATCACAGCAGCTAAAAATACGTTTCTGTCATGATGTGTTGGTTCTGACATTAGGAAACGGTAACTATAAAATTTGTATTTATGTACAGCCGGAACAAACTGATTTAGAGCTTCCTTTTCTCCAAGACAACTTAATTTATATTTTAATTTGCTGGAGGTAATTGATTATCATGGAGTAAATGCATTGTACTGAAAACTATTAAATCATTGACTTAATGGGAGCAGAATGATTTTTTTTCTTTCTTTTTGGATAAAGTTTAACCTTTGTAAGCATTTTAAGACTAATGTATCAGGCTCTAAATATTTTATGGTCTGTATTAAGCACTGTTTGGGGTTCATGTCCCCTTAGACTCCAACACAGTACATTACACTATACAAAGCAATTTGCCCAGAGTAATGAGTTCTGTAGTAGCATCATGAAGACCCGTATCGAATTGCTGCTGCTGGAGGCAAGCATTTGATCTGATATAAAGCGTAGTGGGGAAGAGGCTGGCAGATTGCTGCTCGTCCTATTTGTATTGTAACTAGCAAAGACATGCATATTCTTTAACTAATGGGTGGTGGTCGGTACATGGCCCATACAAACCAATCCAAATTTACAGACAGAGTGCATAAACTCATCTTTTTAAATACTCAATATCAATATGGCTATAAAGTGTAATCTAGTAGATAATTAGACAAAAAATCAAGGAAAATCGATGAAGTGTAAAGGAAATAGAAAAATCTATGCATTTCCAGCAACCAATACCCTCAAACTGAAGACCAGAACTAAATGAATAAAAACTGGAATATTAATTCAGATAATATCTATGTTTTATTAACCTCAGGTCTCTGTGTTTCTGTAGTGTTTGCTTATACTGATCACATTTACCAAAGTAATTTTTATTTTATGAGGAGTATAATTTTTTTCTTGGGAGTAGCTGTTTAGCTTTTTTAGCTGCTTGGGTTTAGATATGCATAAGATATACTCAGTTGAAAAGGTTCAGATGTTACTGAGCATTGAGATTCTTTTCGAATCCAGGAATATTATTTTTATAGCAGATGGCCTATGCTCTTGTCAAAAAATAACTGCTTAGGAAATGGAAAAAAAAAAAGGTGGTTCTCCAATTTTTTAAATTTACATCTGTAGTATATTCTATACAAACATTTTGAGGGTTCTTCTGTGTACAGAATAAATTAAAACCAATTCTGAGTATAATATTACTGATTACCTGATAATTCATGCTGTTTAAGAGGAAGTGCATAAGCTCACTTGTGAAACTCTGTAGAGATGAGACTGAAACTCTAAAAATCTTGACCTTCATCTGTACTGACCATGACAAATGGCTCATTGACTGTTTTTGTGGCCATGTTCTAATGGAAGGGGCGGGAACCTTTCACAGGAGGCGAAGTGAAGTTCTTAAGACGGCAATATAAAGGTTTCTAGTTAATATTAGTGGAAAAGATATTATCATTTTACAGCCCTAGTGTAGTGCCAGCTATAGCACGAAGTAGATGGATAAAAACTGTATCCTGCCTTTGGTCTAACTGCGCAGCTACATGGGCCACTTTCTTTCTCATACTTCCTGTGATCAAAAATGCTTCAAAGCATACTCCTCGGACACATGCCTTACCATGTCTCCTGCTGTATCCTTTTCTTCTAATCTGAAATATGGCAGACCTGGGCTTACTGACCAGCTGTACTCTAACATACATCTGGAACAATTTGCTATTCTTTGAAGCAAGCTACTATACAGCAAACAATGCTAACACCAAATTTCTGGGCAGCTTTGAGGATACATGCCTCTCTGGTGCTCACTTCCCCGCATCTGCTAAAACATTTTACTTTAAATTACTTTCAGTTTCAAAACCTGAACTCTTTCAAAGCAGATGGTAAACTTCCACTGCAAATTAAGCATGCTGCTCCTATTATTTTTTAACAGAAATCAGATGCCTAATTTCCTGTACACCACTCTGATAATTTAACCCATCTAGTCCAAGCAGAGAATTATTTAGAAAATGAACCTTCTCTGGAAATGAACTGATAGCTGCAGGCCTAATGCAAGCTGTAAAGCAGAAAGACCATGAAACACTTAGAATAAAGAAAGAGCAATATATAAAGACGTGATCTGGATTCTTACATCAAATTTACAACTAAAATCCTGGAAAGTGCTATGCATGTTGATAGTAAAATATTGTGTCTTATTCCTTACAGTTTTTTCAGTTAATCTCCATCTTCTCAGACCTAAAGCCTCATACACAACATTATGTGCTATCAGACTGCAGGCCTGATTTTTACTTTTGATCTCAGTAAACGCTGGGGTCAAAATATTAGTTAATTCCCTCATTTTGTCTTTTAGAAGTGAATACAGTTCCTTCAGCTGAGCTCAGAGCACCATCAAGGACTGATCCTGAGCACTTTCACCTACCCTCAGATCAGCAACAAAGGGATGATGATGAAATTGCAGAAGCTATAAAATAAAGGCAAATTGAGGGAATGTTTGTTGCTAAATAAGCAATTCCCCACAAAGAATTCAGCAGCGTCAGGCTGCTCTCCTTGCCTGCAAGCATGATGTCTCGTAAAGTCAGAAACCTCTTCTTTGCCACAGCACACACAGAAGAACCCCGCAAACGTCAGTCAGTCAAATAGAGGAAGGAGCAGCATGGCGACTAAAAGGCATGTCCTTGATTTTTATAAAACAAGGGCATTTGATAACCTAATGGAACTATTGCACATTGGGAGGATCTTCCAATGAGACAGAAAAGAAAAAGTAATGCTTTTTACACTCCATTGTCAAATTAAACTTTAAAATTCTGTAATTTTATTATGACACCATTTATCTATGACTATATATAATCTGCTCAAAAGCGTTTACAGTTTTTATTACTATAATGATTTATTGACTATAGAGTAATATATACTAAATAGTTCCTATAATACTTTGGTATAGAGATTTTGTTGCATGTCTCACCAGTTAACCTTCCCAAAAGCTAGTTTTAAAATGCTTCAGTACATATCACTATTAAACTTTATCTCTCTAAATTCTGAGCATTCTGAGAGAAGTGGGAAGCTGACAAGCCTTTTACTCTTTTAAAAAATGTATTTCTTTGCATTCAGTTCCAATCCCATAATTGTATTTTCTCCCTAAATTAGCAGCAACAGCATCGAACTGTAAACGTAAACCATGGCTAAGAACAAACCTTATTTTTGCTGGCTAGAGAGGTTGAACTTGTCCAGGTGTCACATCTGGAGAGCCAGACACAGTGTGCTTTCCTTGCCGTGTGAGCAGAACCATAGACTCTTTGAGGATATGTGGAAATATTTTTACCAAAAGTATGAAAAATTAGTACCTTATACTTTAAAAAAAAAAAATAGATCTCAATATGTCAGACTGTCTGAAATAAGAATGGATTTAAGAGGAAACAAAACCATGGCAAAGACAAGGCTCTCTCATATGCAATATGAGTTTCTGAGAAAAACAATGGGGAATTTACTAAGCAGAAGATGCTTCCCCATGCCTACAAAGGCAAATTTTTAGGACAGTCTGAAATTTTATTTTGTTATTTTTATCATGCTGCAAAAACACATTGTCTATCCAACCAAATATGGAGTTCACTGGATTAAAGGGATCTCAAAAACTGGTCTGTGAAAGACTGAAGCATAGGTAAGAACACAAACCCTTTTGGCTTCAGACTTCTGCTCTGTACTTTCATTGTGCTGGGTAAAAGAATAAAAGGTACCTGTTCGTGATGGAGCTGTTACTGTATCAGTCCAATTAGTTTATAAGTCACAACTTCCTGGGAGCAAAACAACTTGCTTAAACAAACCTTAGTTGGGCTAAGAGAGGGCTACAGAAGGGAAAAAAAAAAAGTCTACAACTTAGAAATCCAGAGTTACTCACTGTACAAGCATGTAAACCTGCTTTTGCAAAACATGAAAAGCAACCAGGTCTGTTGTCTTAAGGATGCATTAAGAAAAGATTGACAGAGACCTAAATTACTGTGTACCCTGAAACTGAGAAGACAAACACTCTGTAACAGGCTGTTAGGCAAGAGCATCTTAGCTAAGTATAAATAAGTGCCATAAGAAGTCTCACCATGGCAGCAGAGTTCTTCATAGGCTGATTCATACTTCTGTAGCTCATCAACTTCTTCACTCCATGCTGTCTCAGGTATGTCTGCAGGGCAGGTGTGATATAACCTGTTATATCAGACCTCTCCAAAATGCTGCATTGTGACATCAGTGCTCTGGGTGTCAGCAGTGACATATAAAGGTTGTAATAAATAACTTTTTCTGATTCACCTTAACCTGTGTTATAAACAAATTCACAAAGGTGGCTGCAGTGTCCACAACCTGCAGGCAGTACTGAAAGACCCTTCTCCAAGCACAACCTTACTTACTTCAGAGAGTTGTTTAGGGGAGTGGAGGTATGGTTCAAAACAAGCTGTCCTACAAAATCTCCTCTGAAAGAGAAAAAAATGAACTTATTGCACCCAGAAGACTATAAAAATTTTATATTATTATTATTTTAAACATTCTATGATTTTTTTCAGCCAACCTCATTTTAAGGTTGAGTGTAGCTGTTGAGTGTAGCTGACAATAGCAATTAAATAGGAATAAAAACAGGGCAGAATTCAGTTCACCCTGATAAATGCAGAACATTAGGGCTTTCTATGGCTCAGAAGTCATTAAGCCTGCAAATACATCATGTTCGCGTGCACAGAAAAATCTAATCTAGAGAGAGTTTTACTAAAATTCAGAAACAGATTCTGAGTTGAAAGCCATTCGTTCACTAAAATTAAAAAACAAACACAGTAAATCTCAGTACCAATGCCAGATTTCTACTCTGCAGTTACCAGCGTTTGTTCTGTATTAACATCTGTCTTGATGGTTGTGGTCCTAGATCCATCTAGATCCCAGACAGCATTTTGTACATTGAAGCAATGAGCGCCCTATTGTTGCTGAATTTATGTAGTGTAATTACTTGTTATCCCATTCACAAATCTTGCTTTGCTGTCATGCTTGCAGGCCTGTCCAAGTGCTCAAACACCAAGGATTACAAGAAAAAATGGCGAAGATGTCATAGCCCAAAACTACTACTTGCTATGACTGAAGAGATCTTCGCTACTTGTTTATCTGTTTAATGACTAACTCTCTTCTATCTTGACTGGCTATTTATTTGCATAGTTTTCCCCAGTGACGCAGTTATCAAGTGGATCGAAGTAATTAATGGAATAAGAATATATGGCAATGAAGCCTCTCTGAAAAGGAAGAGAGAGAAATTCTTTGTGGATATTAAATGTCTGAGAAGGGAAAACCAGACAGATGCATTATTTTTACACACATGCCATATATTGCTGCTGGTCAGAGTGGTTTTATAAGTGTTCTTTGATATAAGTATGCCTCTAAAGAGAGTGCCGGGAATCTTGTGCTGGTAGCTGTATTATGTAAGTGTACTGTCAGAGTAATTCAGGAAGTACCTCTTATTTTGGAGAAAAAAAAAAGGAAGAAAAGAAAAGGAATACATTTATGGTTTTGGTTCAGGGATTCTCCTCTGGAGGCATAACAAAGGGCTTAAAATAATGAGAATCCGTCCTTGGAGGTATCTTTTACCAAGAAAGAGCTATAGTCTAAAATTGCAATGCTAGAAACACTGCCCTAGAGAAAGTTATAATACAATGATGAAAGACAGATTCATTTCTGCAACATAAGAAAAATTCTACCCTGGCTCTAAACCAATGCCATTATAAATTTAGGAACATTTGTGCCCTAAAGACAGATCCTACTACAGCACCACATACTAACACTGCAACTGTGGAAATCTGGACATGACAGTAGAAATATAATATCCTGAAAAGGAGGATTTCCTCCACTGAAAGCTCATGAAGATCTGTGCCATTTAACAATGATCACTACAACCCTCATCATCAATGCTTTGAAGGTTGCTCTGTTTCACAGTATGCTTAGTAACTGAGGCATTTCAACACCTATCACTTCATTCTGCAGTGAAGGGTGGACTTTGAGACAGTTTAGTAAGATGTGTTATTCCTTCTTTGTGGCAACTTTAGAAAACCATTCATCCTGAAGGACACTATCAAAGGCTAACTTGCTACTACTTGCATTTGAGACTCCTCTACTAGGAGAAGGCTCTCCTCTAGAAATGATGAATGCCCAGGTCATGATGATTTACACAGAAGTCAGCTGAGGAAGCTACCTTGATATCAGAACTAATGGCATCATTCCTTTTCTAAATTGAGATAGTATCTGCAGAAAGGTTTGACCCTAAGCAAGAACTTCATCATTTTACCACATCACATCAGTAAGCCACACTGCTTTATCGACCATCAATGGGTTCACAGAATTGAAAAGATTATTGTAGGACAAAAGTTAGCCTTTTAACAGACTCCAATTAAGTGACTCTACATTAGAAAAATATATTAGAAAAGTATAGTAATCATGTAACAGGAATAAAATTGATAGCATCCTTGTATACCTTGATGGTGTGTCTGAAAACTTGTCTGTTCTACTGGTATCAGCTGGTGAAGAAAAAATAAATATTATCTCTTTTCTCAACCTTATCCTGTCACATCAATTCTATGCATAAACTGGAATTATATTTTAATTTTATATTAACCCTATGGTCATATATAACCCAAGGTTCACAGACTTGTGAAGTGTAGTTCTGACATTGGAAGATTGCTTGGGGTGACTCCATATACATTGGGGTGTTCGTTGACAGCCAGCTGAATATGAGCCAGCAGTGTGCCCAGGTGG
>RSEF01000011.1:8714205-8784896 GCA_003993805.1 Himantopus leucocephalus | reverse complement strand
AGATGATCTTAAAGGTCTCTTCCAACCTCAACAATTCTATGATATGTGTTACTGTGGATGACGGTAATAAAAAGACGTAAGAGGTTATATTGAAAAGATAATTACCAGAATAAAGAGGCTACTACTGGTATTCCCCAGAGACTGACACAAAATTAGAAGGAACTGCCAATACCAAGGACGGTGAGATGAAATTTAACACTATAAGGTGCATGTTTTTGTAGCTTCTTTTGCTATTAATTATACATTCATAAATTGGAAATTATGAAGACAGAAAGAAATCTAGATTATTGCTCAGAAAAAGGATAATTATGTATTACCACCTTGATGCAGCTCTGAAGAAGGTGAATGCAATTCTAAATTAGATTAAATGAAGCATTTTTATTAAGCACAAGGGAATATTAATGCTAGGAAATAAGAACATGGGAAAGACCTAATTTGGCATATTGCTGTCTGGTATAGTTCTGAGTATCCTTGATCCTTATCCATGAACAGAAGCGAAACAAAAATGTGAAGAAGGGTTACTGTTTTAAGTATTTGCCTTCTGAAGAGAGACTGGAAGAGCCTGGCTTTGTTTAAGCTACCTAAATAGAAACTCAGAGGTGGACGTAAGCACTCTGATGATCTCCTAGAGCAAATGCTGAGCGATGAATGACAGAAGTATACTAGAGACAAAAGATCAGGAAGTAGGACAGGTGCGCTGGTGCTCTTTGGGGTTTTACAATACAGAGAACTGACTGATGTGTCCACTGGAGAGACACACCCACTGACAGTGCTAATGAACTCTCCTGTTTCTCTTTTGGTTTTGTTTGTGTGTGGCTTTTTTACACCACCTTAAGATGTATTCATTTAGTGTTTAGCATGTTTTAAGTTAACTACAGAGCATAAAGTACTTTACATAGATTCTTTCATATCAGGTATGATGTGGTTAGCACTGATCAATAAGGAAATAACTCAGTGTTCCAGATGTTCTCAGCATTCCCTCCAGTCTTCTGCTCGAAAGTTTAGTTGTAATGTATTTTCCATCTTTCCAGTATGTGTTTTAAACAGCAGGTGTCCACAGAGTCACAGAATAGTTGAGATTGAAAAGTCCATTCAATCAGTTTTCAATCCAACTGACTGTCCCAAGTCTAAGTAGATATCCACATTTTAAGAAATACAGTTCCCATTTGATAAGCAAAAATTGTACTATTTTTTTTTTTTTTTTTTAATCTTACATGCAATAATGGATCGTTCTTGCTCAGCTATGTATTTGCAATTGTACCTTCAAGGGCAATAATTGCACCTCTAGATGTCTAAATCTTCATCAGTTTGTATGCAGTTACTTTAACCGCATCCACATGATCTCACAAAAATTAGAAAATCTCTATATATGAAATGTAGAACTATATTACTAATCACTACTTTGATTCCTCTTCCTCCTCCAGTTCATTGCTAAATATCCATGGCTAATGTATGCAGCTTAGACATAGTGGCACATCATTTATTGTTTGAGACAGCAGAAACACTTCTCAGACATACAGTTACTTTAGACTACTCTCATGTGGGCAAACCCATCCAGGCCAGTATGGAGCTACACTTCCATTTTGACCTTAGTATGTATTTGACCCCAAGAAAATAAGAAAATGCATAGGATACAAAGGATTAGCGGTGGTGTAAATAATGAGAAACTACCAAGTAGATGTGGTAATTACAATGCTCTCTGGGACAAGGTGTTTAATGGGACAATTCAAAGTACATCCAGGGTATTTAATCCCTTGGAACTCATTTTACATCTGCTTTATTACAAATGAAATGTGAAGACTTAAGCATTGGTCTTGCTTTCATTGTTCAGGAAATAGAGCTTATAATTATCTCCATAAAGCAGGAAAGTATTTAAATATTTTGCCTTCTATGTATAGCAACAGGGTATGGTTCACAACACAAATCCTGCAAGAGCCTAAACTACAAGCAAATCAAAAAGAGAACTGTGAAGTAATACAACTGAGATGTGGTAAAGTGTTACATATAAAATCTCATGCACTGAAAAATAAATANTCAAAAAAAAAAAAAAAAAAAGAACGAACTGCCTCTTCAGTTTCAGAGAAACCAGCAGTCCTTGCCAGAAGAATAAATGAGACTGTAGAAGACAAAAACTACTATAGATTTGCTGTGTGAAAAAGTGACCTCACTGAAATTGGCTTAGCATTATGGATGAACGCCCGATGGCTCGAAACAGATCTAGTTTAGTCAACCTTATCTTCTTCAATGGGAGATGTTATGAAACATAGCAGTTATAAGGTCAGCACTGCAAGGTCAAAAACATGTTCTCATGTCCTATGTACTGCATTGTTACATGCAAACTAAACAAGGGAAAAATAAGGTAATGTATCATGTATTGAGCAGCTAAGGACAATTACATAAGAGAAGGTGGAAAAAAAAGCAAGGAGAAGTAAAATGACTGATTTAGCTAATAACTGAAATCAAGACAGCACAGATTCATGCCCCAAATGCTTCACATAGTATTTCAGCTCCTGAAGCTGTGTTTTAGCCTGGTCTGCCTCTTAGAGCCTTTTCAAATAGCAGAAGTCATCACAGATGATTGTGTTCGATATACTAAAATCACCCATACTGCTTCAGTTCCTCTCCACTGTTATCTGCTGGACTGGCACTGTAAATCAGGCATGACCAAATTAGCTAAAGACTAATGGACCAGTTGCCGATACACAGCTGTGTGCCTTTAGATGCTGAAGTCTGCAGAGGAAATTGTTGTTCTATTTGCTGGCAGCATCTGAATCCTTATGTTAAAAGTAGTACAACCACCCACATAAACTAATGTCTTTCTCATTTTTAGCAATCTTTGTGCCCAGTGTCTACTGAGCCACAGCCCAGTACAACATTTGGAGTATTACCAATTGCATTAAGAGAAAAGGTAAAGAGAAAACGTAAAGTAAAAGAAAAGTCATGAATGGTATTCCTAGTGCTCTAATAAAGAGCTGGAAAACCAAAACACTATGCCACCATGTTGAGGAAAGGAGGGTTGAGGAAAACAAGTTCAATCACGTAACACAAAGTTTAATGAAGACAATAAAATGTGGTATAAGAAACACAAATACTATTTGGCAGAAAACTTTGGTCTGTCCTTATTGTCAGAAATCTGCACCCACTTTGGCATAATGGAATTCTCTTTGACAGCTACAATGTCCTCACACTAAAAGCTCCCACCATTTGGAGAAGCTGGTGTATCTAACAGATGCATCTCTGTTAAAATTGTTCATTAGAGGAGTTTCATCTGGCAAAATGTGGCTTTGACAATGCCATACAAAGCATGGCTGCAACAGTAATTTCCCTTTCCCAGTTCTCCTCTAACTTGGGCAGGTATTTGCAGAAGACTGCAGAGAAGTGCCAGTTGAAGGTTCAGGGCCCAGGGGCTGAACAACAACCACAATTTGTGAAGGATGCAGAGAATCATTGCCCTGTGCTGGTCTTCAGAGACATAGTACATAAAGAAGCAGTTCTTACATAAAAACACAGTTCCATGCCTTAAATTATATGCACATGGACATGGCTTTTTCCTTTCCAGATGCTGAGCAGACCATGCTACCTTAATCTGGTAAAAGAACTGCTCCACAAGTGCAGTTAAAACATGCATCTTCTTGTTCTGCAATGTTCTGCACTGCTTGTGCTATCAGATTCATACAGTGTGGCAGAATCACTCAGACAATATCTGATTTATCTGCACAGAGGTACAAGGGCCCTTTTTTTCAGAATCTTCAAAATCCTAAAGCATTCCCTGCTGCAAATAATGTACATGGTCTCAGACTTCCCAGGTATGAAGCTTGTGCACTGAATTTGCTGAGCAGGTTACTCTACTTTCACTTGCCTTTCTTGAAGGTTTACAAGGAGAAAGGGGTATTTGAAATTTAAGGACAGCACATGTGGAAACACGAACAGTAGAAAAAAGCTGAACATGCTTGAGTGAATTTTTATTTGCCATGTTACCTACATGACTTCCCTGGAATTCTAAGTTGAGGCCACCCCAAGGACTTGTCATTGCCTGTTATGAAGAAAAAGACAAACTGAATCACAACACAGGAGAACAGAAAAACTCTAAAAAGAAACCAATCTAGCAGGAATTCAGTCAGCCATCCTCCTCTACAAAATACCATTGTTGAATTCAGTGAGGCCAGACATGCACACTAGCCTCAGGCTTGACAATCTGTCAGAAAACGGTGCTAGTCGCCCATGCCATTTTGCATTTGGATATGAAATAAATCATGGAATAGTTTTTCAGGCCTGAAAAAGCTATTTGTGTTCTAAAGCTTCTAAAAGGATAGGCAGAGTCCGTTAATGATAACATTTGTCTGGGAAAAAGCAAATGGATAAGCACTAGGTTTCAGGGAAGAATTGCTTTCCAGAAACCCTTAAGCACATTGGAAACTCTCCTGAACTGAGCTCTTGGTGGACAATCAAAAGCTTGACTTCTCAGCTCTTGTGGCACCTTCCATCTTCAGAACAACTCATAAGAACTACCTAATCCTTCCAGCATCACAGTGAAGTACCATTATCTCCTTGTCCTGATGAAATTGAGTTGCCTCACTCAGAGGTCTGACTCAGTCAGTTATGAAACTGTAATCCCTGGCTCTCAGTGCCTCCTTCCCACTGGCAAGAATATGCTTCTCTCCTGGTTGAACTTGGCTGTTTCACAAGACTCAGATCTTTGGAAAATATTGCTCAGTGACGAAAAGGTTACTTAGAAGAGTAAGTAAGAAGAGTAAGAGGATAAAGAAACCATAAACAATTTATTTAGGAACTAATCCTACCTCCTGTTTGATAGAGTGGCTGAAAGGTTCCTCAAAATGAAACATCCTGATGCTAAAACCTTGCTTTCTTGTTTGAAGGCTTTGTTTCCCTGGACTATTTCCAGTAGACCAAGCCAGCAGGCAGAATATCAGTACTGCACAGGAACATCAGTGAATGTAGCCTGGAAAGCAAACTGCAAAGTGAAATGCAACTTCATACTAATATTTGGTCTGTTCCTTTAGGGATCTAAATGGTTCTTTATTTTCTCGAACACCACTGACAACATATATGCATATTGTCTACCACCACTCCCAGATCCGACGAAACTAAATTCATTAATGTAAACATGGTTTTTAGCATAAGAGCAGAGTTATGAAAATATTTTGCATTCATTCTGAATGACCAAAAATATGTTGGGAACACTGCACCTATAGACCAGCACCAAAGATAGCATCTGCTGCTAAGCAGAGTGCAGAAATCTCTGCACAAACTGTGAAAGGAAATGTTTAGATGTGATACTATTTCCCAAAAAGAAGTCCTATACATTTCCATATAGACGAGACAGAGATTCTTCAGCTGAAATGCTGTGTACACAATCCCTTTAAATGGACACTATTTACCCATAAGAGGCCAAAACATTTACTAAAACCAAAATCCTTTTTTTTTTTTTTGTTCCTTATCATTATATCATCTATTGTTATATAGCAAAGCCTTCATTTTATAACATTGTATAGTACTATGTTTAGAAATATCTACAAATGAACAGATAATAATTACTGAAAATATCTTTTTAATTACCTCTTTTTCAGTCACTTTTGCTGTAACTTCTCTCAGGCTATCAAAAAAGATGTTTTAAAAAACTTCCTAAGTTGTCAATCGCAAATTATGGTTTCTTGCTTGCTTGCTTGTTTTAAATTAACAAACATTTTAAAAGACAGATAAATATAATTAAATGAAATGTTTGATACTTTATGAATTTTATAGATAACTTTTTTAGTACGTATTTTTTGCATTAGCTTTTCTGAAGTTATTTCTTACTTCCTCAGTTAGTAAAAAGTTAAATATTAAAAGGAAAACTAGAAGAGAATTAGACATCGAATCCAAAAAGGATCCACACTGTATCAGAACAACACTGTGGTTTAAAACCCCATAGCTTCAACTAAGGAAATGCCCAGAATGGCATAACCTACTACTTTGTGTCCCATTCTTCTTTTTCCTATGGCCTGGTTCCTCTCTGTACCCTCCACTGCTTCTATGAGCCCTGCAATCCAGTGCCTGCCCTCTTCTTTTCAGCACTATTTCTATTCTTGCTTCCTTCATGTCCTGCTGATATTTCCTTCCACAAGATACTTGGGTTTCCCATTGAACACTGTTATCTGTCTTGTTGCCCATCAAATTCTTCAGGTTTCTGTTCTAATCTGCCCTTTTCTTCACCAGCAGGTTACTGTTTGTATATCTTCTCTTGCCATTCCTTCACATTAAATTCAGGCAGTTCTCTCCTGTTTCCTCCAGACTCTCAGCACAGGACAGACACTCTGTCTACTCCCAGCTGCTACGCCAGGCAATAAATTTGGATACAAGAAGAAAGAGCTGCTTTTCTGATAACCTTCTTCTGCATGTTGGAGCATGTTTATTATCTCTCAGTCCTGGGATGGTGTAGGTGCAAACCCATCAGCAGGACTGGTATTAATCATGCTCAGTTAAGACAAAATCTTCATAACAGTTGTTAACAAACTTGCATGGATCATGTATGGAATATGTCAGAAGCTTACAGCTTGTCTAAATTCTTCAGAGAGATTCCAAAGGACATATCCCTCCTTGCAGAGTTCACTTTCCTCAGACCCAAAACTGCTTTTCAGGAAAAATGGCTTACTGTCTTCAGGAGTTCTTTTTGGGGGATGTACGGATAAAAGTCAGTCTTATTTCAGACCAATACTTACAATTTTGGTAAACTTACAAACATCTCTAGGCATCATGGAGAATGCTGGGTAAGCTTCACTCTCACCATTCCTGTCACTTTCACCTGGATGTATCTTTGCCTGTCCACCACATGCTTCACTTCCCGTGACTTGACAGTTCTGTGCTTTTTCAAAAGGGATCAGGGCTGAGAGGCTCTCATTGACTTTGCAGTGCCTTATCAGCCCTGGGAATACAAAGATCTTATTTACCCAGAGTTAAACCTCAACAAAAGAATCCAAGAGCACCAAAATCTCACTTTGAGATAGACAAAAACTAGAAAAAGGAGTATCATCTCCTGCATCCACCAGTTCAATCACATCATTTCTAACCATTCAAATGCAAGCCACAAAATACCACATCAGAAGTCAGAACAGTACCAGCACGCACACTCCCCCCCAGTATGCCTGACACCATGCAAATACACAGGCAATGCAGACATGCCTATCATTTGTATACAGTCTCTAGAGGCTCCAGAAGAATGGATCTGCACATCAGAAGCAGATTTATTGGACTGTGACTATGTGCTCTGCACAGTAAGAACCAATGAATCTTGTGTTGGATTGATTAAAATTGTAATTGTACAATCTCTGTGATCCAAAGAACAAGGAGTCATTTTTCACAGTGAAACACTTAGCAATTGGACAGACTCAAACTGTCTGCCTCATGGCATTTGTAGCTGTTCTTTACATTGCCACATAAATCAAAGGCATGTATTTTGACCCTCTTACACATTATGCAGCGAAATAGGAAGTGATACAATAAAAAGAATATTGCTGGTTGGATTTAGAAGAGCTTTTCAGAAAGAAAAACAATACTGCATATAAACCCCCTACGTTTTCACGAAACTTGATATGATCATAATAAAAAAAATTAAAAGTTAACAATTAGGTTGCTTAAACTGTACCAATATTCCATTTTTACTATTACATGTAAGGGGAAGAGAGAGGGGTAGACATAGAAATAGCTAGGAAAATGATCAGGTTCATTTCAAGATTAGAATGGGGTGGTGGGGTTGGGAAAGAGACCTGAATTACCCTCACTTATTTGTTTCTATTTCCATAAAAGCTGTTCATAAGACCAAGAATTGAAAGCCCTTGCTCTCCATGCCTAATAATGTTTTCAGGCAATCAAACCTTTTCAGGAATTCTACTATAACTCATGGGCTAAGAATTGGGTGTCAATTTACATTGTTAGTGCTCACAAAATTTCTTCACAATAGTAGAAAAACTGCTGGTATTTATCTTTGAGTGACACTCCCCCCAAAAATAAAAAGTGAAACAGGTAAAAAAGGACAGATGCTCAGAAGAAACAACTGTATTTCCAGCAGTCAGAAGGTTTTCTTAGGAGACCGCTCAGACAGCTACTGACATCTAGTATGTCTAGGTTGATAAGGAACTGAAGCCAGGGCGGAGTTCAGAGACAAAGCCTCACAGAGACAGAATGACTCACCAAGGGGACTGCTATGGTCCAAGACTTTTAAATCTGACTGTTCAAACTCATTGCATAATGCAGTTAATGAGTTACCTTAGTATTGCATTATTGATTCTATGCTCTGAACTATCTACTTGCAATTCAAAGAGCCGCACAGAGAATAGATTAGAGACACATTAGTGACACCTGTGGAATGCAGTTTAGCGGCCCAACAGAGCACCCCTGCTGTATATATGACACAGATCACGCCAAGACTCCAAATGCCAGTTTGTGCCATGAACGATGTTAAAATGATGAAGGCAGGATATGGGCAAACAAGAATAAGGTGCTTAAGATGGAAAGCATCTATGTGTTACAAGTTCATATACTCTGCTAGTAATTGCAACTTCTGTTGCAGTCTTCAGCAGCTAGGTCTGCTGCTCAAATGACACCTACAAACTGAGACATTTCCACCTAGCCAGTTTATTCACATTGTGTGGAATCACTTGCACTAGGCATCACAGTCCTTGATTTTGAGTCATCCTTAGCAAAGTAACTTGAACAGCTCCCTCAGCTCTTCTCTGAAGTGATAAGAGAACAAATAAAAATTGTATCCTGCTGATCACAATTAATGTATTTACCACAGGTAATGCCACAGTTCTATCCAATTAGTGACAATACAAACATATTTTCCACTGAAAAACAGAGTAGCTATATTTCATCACTTCCCTTATTTCACAGTCATAGAATCATAGAATGGTTTAAGTTGGACAGGACCTTGAAGATCATCTAGTTCCAACTCCCTTGCCATAGGCAGGGATACCTCCCACTAGACCAGGTTGCTCAAAGCCCCATCCAACCTGGCCTTGAACACATCCAGGGATGGGAAACATTATTGGTTTATATTTAGGCACAAATGAATGGAAGCCAACAGTATTTTTCACATTCTGATAAATTAAAAGTGCATTCACAGAGATTTGACCATTCAGAAGCACAAAACTCGGATCCAACAAAGCAAACTATTTCACCTAATCTGCAGTCTAAGATCATAAAATATATCTTTTATCCACCCATAATAATTTCAGGGAGCACATGATCAGTGTAAGTACTTGCCTACAGCTAAGGTAGAGAGTCGGCCAAGTCATCCAGTATGGTAGTGAGAGAAATCCATGCACAGCTTCTGCCCAAGAGCCTACAGCAGTATCTGTTACCATGTCAGACCTCAGTCTCCAATAATTCAGTTGTCAAGGTCAACATATTTTAAACTCTTTAGAAATGGTAAGGGAAGGGATCATCATGGCCCACAGTATCCCAACGTATTCCTTTTTCTTCAGAATGCTGCAGAACCACTACTTTTACATAGAAAAGTTGTAGCAGGATGACAAGTCAGGCCTCAGAGCAAAATCAAGACTTTAAATTCAACCTTGACACCAACAGATTCTGAGGTATAAACCCCCTGTGTTCAAAAGCCTCTCCTATGGGGTTTACTATTTTCTGCACCTGTACCCAAGTAATTTGAAAATACAGTTCAATTTTTCATTTCTCTTGAGAGCCCTTCCATGTAGGGGAATAACAGAGCTACTGCATTGCTAAATCACTGAATCGATGTCAAGGTCATGTGTTTATTTGATAATCTCCGATAGGCTGTAAAAAACATTTCTTGAGATAAATGTACCACCATGACTGGGATTTTGTACCTTTCTAAGACAAATGATAGCAACTTCAGAAGAAACAGAAAGAAAGGCATATTTAATTTTTAAAAATTTGTATTAGTGATCTGTTTTGTTCATTTGAAGCCTTCTCCTGTTAAGTTACTGAGTATTAGCACAAAAATTGTTCTACGTGGAGGGGGGGGGGTGGGGGAGATTGAACAAAGTTTGTTCTAGAACATGTTTGCCCAGCTCCTGATACTTGCTGGTAACTTTCTTTGCCAAAGTGACACAAAGTAACGCTTTTTCGAGGAGTCCATTCCTAGGACAGTCAGGAGAGCTGGAACAGGGCACTGTCAAGGGCTGTCTGTCCTACAGGTCACTGTAAGATACGGACACACTGTAATTACAAAATAAAGCAACTGGCTGTGAAAGATTATAGCCAGCCAAAGAGGTGCTTGTTTTTCCTTATAAATATGTAGGAGCTGTTCTGTTTCCATCTACTGTTTCAGCTAATGGCCATAGGAATTTTGCTGATTTGCTGCGTCAGGTATACCAGTGCTCATTTGACTTTACTAACCAGGCTTTCCCTAGTAATGCTCACCAGAGATATACTAAAAAACAATTAAACAAACCCTAGGTCCTTTATCATCTGCTGCAATTACAAGAGTTTTCTGACACCAGATTGTTATGACAAAATGTTCATTAACACCTAAACTGTTTTATAGGTGAACAATCAGTAATTCAACATACACAAACAGACCACTAGAAAAAGCTGCTATGAGTTTGTACCAGCTTTCAGCTCTGACATTCACTGCCGTCCTTTCAGATGCTCACTACAGTCAACTTCTGGCTACACTTTTACCTCCTCTTCCTGAGAGCAACCTGAGAACAGAATAAACATCAATAAAAACAAAACCTAGTTTAACAGCAGAGGAAAAATATGATAATATGAAATGCCATCTAGCACTCTCCTCTTCTGTGCAGCCCTGGAAGGCTGCAGTAGGAATGAAGCCCCCAGGAACAGATGCCTTCAGTCTTGCAGAACACTGGTTTCGTTAGCAAATCACCACCGTGTCCCCTTCTAGTGAAAAGCTTTCTGTGCAACAGCAAAGAGGAAAACTCTAACATTTGGGAAAGTCAGTCACATACAGGGCAGTGTGGCGTTCCAGAGCCTTATCCCAGAATGACTCCCAAACAGTTACCTGCACAGGTTGAGCCCTCCAAATCCCCTTCTCTGGATCTGTACATGGTACAGATAAGAAAAGTGACTGCAGCTGGACTTGCCATGTAAGTCTTTTTTTTTTTTTTTTCTGTTGTCTTGTTTTTTTCCGTACTCAAGAGAAAGGCAAGTGAGTTCTAAACTACTGTCAAGAATGTGTGAGAGGAAACAAACCGCAAAGCAATTTATAGCGAGTATCGATCACTTGGTTGAATGTCCAGGAAGTCAATCTGTGCTCAATCTTCCCTAATGTACGCTTAAATACTATAAACTAACTAAGAGGGACAGCAGAGCTCCGATGGCCCATCTATACCAACTGTCATTTAACTGTGCACATACCTGAGCGATCTTTAAATGAGCCACAGCAGCCCAGCCCTCAGCAACAACCAGCCGTCCGAACACTTATTTCTTGGTGGAATTTTGCAGCCCATCCTGAACTCCATGTTATTTTTCTGTAGCAAGCTTAAGGTGTATGCATAGATGGGCAAATGCGTACAGATGTACACAGTGTATGTGCCTGCCTGCCCTGAAGAAACATGTTTTGGGTGTCGTGCCCACGATTTCTGGCGGGCGGTGCCGGGGCTCCCTGTGAGGAGAGGGCGGGGCCGCCCAGGGCCGGTTCCCGCCAGTTCTGCAGCCGCCCCAGCGCAGGGCACAGCTGAGCCCCTCAGCGAGGCTGGGGCGCCTCTGTGGAAACCTGTTTGAGACAGGGCAAAACGCTGCCCGGCAGCTAGGGGAAAGAGTGAGGAAAAAGTGTGAGGAAAAAGCGTGAGGAAAAAGCGTGAGGAAAAAGCGTGAGGAAAAAGCGTGAGGAAAAAGCGTGAGGAAAAAGCGTGAGGAAAAGCGTGAGGAAAAGCATGAGGAACCACCCTGGGAGCAGCGAGGTCAGAGAAGGGGGTGATGGAGGTGCTCCAGGGGCTGGAGCCTGCAGCCTGTGGAAAAAACAGGGACGAGCAGATACCCACACTGCAGCTCGTGGAAGGCCCCACTCTGGGGGAGATGGACGTTTGCCGAAGGAACTGTGGCCTGTGGAGAGTACCGCACTGAAGAAGTGTGCGGAAGGGGGAGCAGCAGAGAGGAGCTGTTAAGGACTGACCACAACCCACCATTCCCCATGCCCTGCCCTGACTGGGAGGTAGAGAATCACCCCAGGTATTGTCTGTACGTTCTTCTGTCGTTTCCCATATCCATTGCTTTCAGAGAAAGAAGATGACAATTCTCACAGTAAAAAAACTGAGCCTGCAAACAAAGTCTAGATAACAGGTAATACAAATCATCAATTCTTGTAAAACCAAATCTCCCTTTACAGGCAAATACAGTCAATGAAATTATGGTAAGTATCATCTTCTATCAAGCTTACACTTAATTACTTCAAAAAGGCTGAATAAATTTGAAGAAGGATTAGATCTCTAAAATACACTTCTTTTATAGCAGTTTCTTCACCACTAAAAAAATTTATTAGTTTTCCTGTATGATATAGGCATACACATATACACATACTCTAGGCTACAATAAAATGAAACATAAATTATACTCTAAAGTTGTACAGAATATGCAAAATATACATTCTATCTCTATCTGTTCATTAAATTTTATTGCCAAAATGATTTTTGCAATAGACTTCAAGTTTTAACACAAGAAACTATTCTTTGATATTTCTAAATCTTCTGGTTCATGTGCTAGTTAAAGTGACTGCCCTTGCTAAACGTGTACTAGTCAAAATATGTCTGATCATGCTGAAATCTGCCACTCATAGCGCAGTCCCTTCAGGCCACTGTATTTCAAGGATTAGCTTTGGCTATTCTGGATCAGTGCTGGCAGCATTTCTTTGAAATCCACATTTGCCACTTCCCACTTAGAGCAAAAGCAACAGCTTTATTCTTCTGGACTGCATCCCAGTACATGATATTTCGCTTGGAATTAGTGGGTAGCACAAAGCAATGACTGTTCTGTTGTTTTCACAATATTGTCTTATGAGTCAGAGATGCTATCGCTGTATTTCCAAAACGCTTCCCAATGTATTGTGTAAGTTATAAAATTATGTGCATTCTAAACTATTTTGGCATAGAAATATACATTTAAATTCATTAAGCAGACGGGTTGATCAATTTACTAAATTTCAATATAGGGATTTGTTCAAACCATTTTTAACACCGGGTGGAAATTCAATCTTTAATGGCCATGAGACAGGCACCCCAAAAAACTTTCTCCATAACTTAAAGCACTTTGGAAAGGTACTAGAGAAAGAGCGCTGTTGGGAGGAGGAGAGCAAGACAGTGGTTCAGTGCTGGGCACTCTGTCCTCAAGTCAGCATCAATACCAATATAGAGCCAGTGCCACCACCATGGTGGACATCAGGTAAACATCAGGTCAGAGCCACCAATGCATAATTATCATATATCCCACAGACATGGCTAACTGTACCTTTTGGAGTAATGACACCTTACCGACTGAGAATAGCTACTAGTAGTTTAAATTTGATAGAATATGCCCCTCATTCCACCCCATTAGTGTGTAATGTGGCCTTGACGGATTAGCAGATGTTTTATTCTGGCCAGAGGTAGCTTATTACTATATGAAAGCAATTTTGTAACTTAAGTCATGTGTATATTTCTATCCTAAATAAACTACAAGAGGTGAGGAGAAAGGAGAGTGTGATCATGAAATATTTCACACATAACAAAACAACATATGTGAAAAAGTATTTGTGATGTGCGAAAGTGAGAAAGACTTTATATACATAGAATATCATTAGTATTGCCTCTAAGTACTAAAATTTGACTGTTTCACCTCTAGATGTCACGGACAATAGTTAATTTGTACATAGTAGATAAATGAGGTGGAAACTAATCAGAAGAGGTTTGTTTATCTGTTCTTTGATGATATATTACACTGCAATAATAAGACAGTAACTGTGTGTTCTATCTGGCTGAGAATAACTTCCAACATCATTTCTCATTTTTACGTATCAGATCTGAAAGCACCTCCCAGTCTTTGAAGTTCAGCAAAACTCAAAAACTGTAATTAAGCCCAGCCAACTGGTAGCCAGCAATTTTAACAAGAGATTTAACAACACTAAATTCCACCAAGTCTGCAACACGTTACTTCTCTCAACTGACTTGCATGCATGTCATCTCATTTCTCCTCTGAATTTAATGGTCACAAGTACCGGTTCACATTAAAATGGTAATTTTTCTTTGTACTGGGCAACTCCAAATATACATGTGGTTTTAACTGCATTTTAATTTTTTAAAAAATTTTAAAATAGTCATTGTCTTCTGTTAGTACATTGTATTACAAAGCAAAAACAAATATTTCAGAACATGCGTAATATCATACTTTGATTTAAAAGTCTGTATCGCTAAACATTCCCTTAATAATCCACTACAACCTGCATGCTTGCTGGGAGACGGGAGGATGGGGAAGGTTTTTAAAAGGAAATTTTCTGTCTTACGCTGAAATTCCAGAGCTTTACCAAAGAGCTCATGCGGTTCAGCAGAAACACAACTTCCAGA
The DNA here is from genome assembly GCA_003993805.1 of Himantopus leucocephalus. Taxonomy (NCBI): domain Eukaryota; kingdom Metazoa; phylum Chordata; class Aves; order Charadriiformes; family Recurvirostridae; genus Himantopus; species Himantopus leucocephalus. Next base: position 8,770,362 of record RSEF01000011.1, on the reverse strand, counting down.
TCAAAAACAACTAAGAAAATTATGTAGTTCACAACTTCAGTATACGAGTCCAAAGGCACGTGCCTCTCCTTCTCTCCCTTCTGATAAACACTGACACGAAAGTGTGTTATGCTCGCAACAGTAGATCTGCCTTTGCCCTCCAAAGGCCAAGACCTCTGGAACTGGAGCCATGTAAGAGAACATACAGTGTTTCATTTTTGTCCCCAATTACAAATTACTGCTATTTGGTTTCCCTTAGAGATGCCAATTACAAGCTGCTTATTAAAAAAAAAAATCATTTACACACTGGACGAAGTTGATGAGAAGGTACTATTTCTGATGGCAGATTTATCAACAGAGAAAATGATAAAATAAATGAAGAGGGGGAAGAATTCTATTTAAGCAAGTCAAAGAGACTAGATAGAAAAAAAATAAATTTATGTTGTGATAAGTGGTAGGAATTTGATTTAACAGAATTTATAAACCATATATACGGTCTTTCACAAACACATAAATGCAGTTGAGGTCTAATACAATCTTATTTCCTTCCCTGCCATCTCACTTTTATAAATGTAAAAAGAACTGGCAGCCAAGTAAAAATAATGCATTACTTCAAGTGTCTTTAAAAGAAAAGAAATGGAGTTATTGTTATGCAGTAATATTTGTATCATCTGCCAGTGCACTATATCTCCTTTTAATAAAACATACATAAATTTTCAAAGAAGGAAGCATATTAGAGCCCTGCCTTGCAACAGTGAACAGCTGTTTCTGGAGTAAATCACGTAAGCAGCCATAAGCAGCCATGGATTCACCTTGGGCTTTTAGGAAGGCACAGAAAGCCACCAAAATGTCTCATTATAGAAAGAAAGAGTTTCATTCTGTTAGGCCACAGTTCAATTTTGCAGATTCTTGCAAAATCAGAATTGCTGATGATTTTAGATATCTGTAAATGTTTTGCTTTAGAATATGATGTAGTAAATGCATGGGATTTGAACAATGTGAAGAATCATCTACACTATATGAACTGAGTTTTTTCATGTATATTAATAGCCAACTGCCATCCTAAATCGAGTACGGATTAACTGCACTTACATTTTAGGCTGAGAAAAGGGCATATGTGTATTTTGGAAAATCAGATTTTTAAAAAGCAGATATGTAACATACTGTTAACAGATCAAATGCCAAAAATGAGGAACACATTCTTTTCAAGGCAACAACAGATTATTTGTATAGGTTTACAAAGAAGTTACACAAGGCTGACTTCTAAAAGTGGTGAATCTATTTCCTATTTTGCTGGGTTTAACTTATTTATCTGCAGCACAGCTTAGCTTCCCCCAAAAAAAACACGTGGGGGGCCTGCTCCTAGTGTTTCAATGTCTTCTGTTTTTCCTAAGAGAAAAGAGTGACAGGCTGTGGTTACCTCACAGCAGTGATGGCTGGAGTGGTTCATGGGAATGCTGTTTCCAGTCAATTTTAGCCTAAGTGGCAAGTTCTTCAGAGTGCCTTACTCGTTCACAAATAATCCAAAGTGTCAGATGGGGAGGGATTCTCTCCTGCAAGACTAGAGCTATATAATGAAAATGCTGACAGTCTTTTAATTATCAGTGGCACAAGCGGGTGCTACTATAATAAATCTCTCTTTCCTAAACACAGATGAATCAAAAAACTAATTAGTATCTTCATCACAGCTCTCTAGGATCAAAGCTGGTCAAAAAGATTATATAGGAAATGCTATTCCAACAGAGTTTAAATTGAAGACAGTCATTTGAGTATACTTAAACACCTCACACTAGTAGCCAAATGAGAATGCACTCCAATATTCTGCTAACATAAAAAGATACCATGTAACATTACATTATGGAAATATACACACACTTGATAGTTTTACTTTTTTTCATTTCCTTATTTTTAAGGAAGACAGTGCATTTAATAGGATAAATGAATGACATGGAACCCTGTAACAATCACAATTATGATTAGACAACATTAAAAGACCTCTTCAGTCTACACTTTATGGTAAAATCAAGAAAATGGACATCAAACATTGATAACCTGGCAAAACAATGGCTCTGGATATCTATTTCTATCTCCCTCTTACACGAGTGGCAAGATCATAAACCAAGGCAGTTGACTTACACAGCAATTACAAGCTCTAATAAGGAACAGCAAATCAGTGGTTCAGCAAAAGCCCAAAGATGGAAATATATCAATGCAATATATTTGAATGCTTCTGAGCATGTTAACTATAAAATATCACAGCACGTTTGTTGGCATTCTAGAAACATGAAAAAGATAATCATTTTAGAAATTCACCTTTGTATCTGCCATTGAGAAAGGATGATTTTCTGACAGAAATGCAGTATTATCAGTAGAATTCTGTTAATACACGCACTATGTAGAGCCCTAAAGCTCTGATACTTATCCTATTAAATGGTAACATAAATTTCTAGAGTTGAGTAAACCAGTCTAAAATACTGCCAAAAATATTATTTCACATTTATTTAAAAGACTGTGTTCACTTCAAATGACTGAAAACAATTACAAGTATCTTCCAGACTTTTGTTAATGTCATGAAGATAAAACAAATGCATACTCCTTGCACATGCAAAACAAAAGAAATCACTATTCTGAAAGAAAAACTAACAGAAAGAGTCCCAAACTCATATAATTAGATAAATAAAATATTACAATAGGGTGTCTGTGACATGGAGATAAAACATTAATGAGGAGATTTAAAAAATACGAATGACATTATGTTGTCGCCAACGGGAGTTGAGTGCTAGCCTGCACCTTCATGACTTTGAAAGCCTTGCCACAAAGCACTGCAATAAGGAAACCTTTAGTATTGTCTAAGCAGTTGTAGAGAAGTACGTGGAAAATACACTTAGAAAACAATGCTGAGCCGATATAGCACAACAAAAGCCCAATTCCCTTTGAATATAAAATATACTGGACTAAGAACTGAAACATTTTGCAAGTCCTATTAAACCATAAATTGCAAAATCAGTATGTACTGTGACTTACACAAGAAATTGCTGAAGATGTTACAGTATGAAATTCAATTCCTACAGATTGCTTTTGAAAGCACTTGTGTACCATTTCCTAAATACAGCTTTCAAAATGATGTAAGTTATTCTCCTGACTGCAAAAAAAGAACAGGTAAAATTTATCTCAGCTGAAGTCTTGACTGAGTTATAGAGTTTGGTGGCACTTCATTCCTTGATGCCTGCTCAAGCTATCCAATAATACAAATACAACAAAGCCCGCTGGTGATTCAGTCTTCCTTCTTTTCTTTCATAAAAACTACTGTACTTCCAAACTTTGTTACCTGAATTCTGTTTCTAAGTGTACGTACTGTAAAAAGTTACTTTTCACTTTTGGAGTAAGATATTGAATTCTCACTCATCATATAACAAGCAAGCAACAGAAAAAGGGAAACCTGCACACCTATGGATTTTCATCAGGTGGATGTTTTTTGGAGGCTGAAAATGTACAATGTCATCTGAAACCAGAACATCTGTTACATTCTCCAATGAAACTAGATAAGACGAATGATCAAGCAGCATACAGAATACCCATGAAAGTTACTTTTCGTTCAGCATATATGTACAATGTTTAGATGAAAGCAGAGTATGACGAGAGATGAGTTCGGTTTTGTGAAATGAAACCACAAAGCAAGACATTCCAGGTCCACATTATGAGTTCAGATACAACATCTGGCCATTGCTAAAGCAAAACAAGCTCACCCTCAAGAACAGGTTCCTTTTCTATCTTTTTCCCAGGACATGTTTCATGGGAGTAGCATCTAACAACAGCAGAAGTAATTAAGGTCCGAAAGAACGCTGTAACACCTGCCACTAAGTGATACATTTAGAAGTTTTGTTATATTGCAAGATAAATGGATTCTCTCAATTTTTTTCTTGGATGATGTGTAGAGGAAGGAAAATATTCATTCCTTATAACGATAATGAAAATTTACTGAAAATCTTTTAATATCACAGGAGTAATTAATGTCAGTACACATACCATCAAAAGCCAGCCTCCTAAGAACAGTCGTGTTCAAGTAAACATAACCTACTACGAATTTCTATCCTTTTCCAGAGCAGATAGTTTTTCTGAACCTCTGTGGTCAACATTTAACTTACACTTTAAAATACAACTATAATTCCAGGCACAAAACTATTTGTCCATACTATAGTGACAAAGCTTTTAGATTTATGTTAAATAATTAAGTTGCCTTTTTTTAAAAAAATAGATTTTGTATTACACATTTCCTATATAGTTTCATCCCTGCCAAAATTTAGAGTAAGATATGCAAGCCTACCTATCCAAGAACACCTTCAATTCTTTCAGTATGCTTTAAGCACTAACAAGGGTCAGGCATGATTAAGCCACCATTATTAGTGATTTTCTATGTGTGAGGTTTATGGTCTGTTTTGCTGTACACATATTAATCAGTTATGGTCAACACCTAAGATAAAGATAAAATGAAAATTGCCATAATCTGGGCTTGCATAGCTTTCTGTGATTCTAGGGCTGATGTAAATGCAGTACGCAGAACAAACAGCTGAGATGAAAACAAGCCTGACTGACATATTTATTCCATTTCATTTCCTGCTTTTCCTTTTGTTGGACTCAGAGTATTTTCAAATAGCAAATAGGATAACTAAATAGGATGAGAGAATTTGTAAAAGGTGATACCAGTGAATGAGAGCGCAGGTAGAAAAATGAATCAAAAGGAAAACATAATATAGATGAAATCCAGAAAAATAAAATGAAACCACTGTTCCAAAACAAAACATGAGGTGTCCTGGGGCTGATGGCGTATTTAACTGGGTTATGGTGAGGCCACATCCTGAACTCATGCTTCTCAGTTCCTGTAGAAACCTAACCTAGACTGAGGCGCAACTTTTCTGGTTACGCATGAACACCAGCTGAAGCTTACCTCCATGGACGGGAAATTCAACTTATCTTTTACCATTGTGCACTTTCTGAAGTCTATACAGGTCCTGCTGATTAGCTGCTGCTAATAATACTTCTAAGCTGCTAGGCTAGCCAAAAGTCACATCAACCACCTGCTGTCTTTTGGTTGCTGCCATACCAAGGAAATACCTTCTAGCACCCCATGGTGCTGCTGGGACAGAACTGTGCTGCTTAATATTTTTGTGACTTCCACACTTTGTCAAACACAGCTGAAACTGGTCTGCTAACAGTTATCCATGGAGGAAAAAAAGGAATGACATAGACAGCATTGTTTAATTATGTTCAGGCAGAAATATTTTTAGATTTGCTGTAAAAATAATAAAGACTACACTTCCACATAAATCCTGAACAGCACAATTTTTTTTAACAACTTAGCATATATACGCACAGTGTGAACAAAGATGTAGCCATCTGATCACATACATTTTTTTAGAACTATCTGAAATACATACATTAATAACACTTTCAGTGGGCTATTGCTAACTCAAAATCCATCTGTGGTATTCAAAAAACTTCCAAGTTCTCTGAACTCTTTATTAACCATCTCGTTAGCAGTTCTGAAATGGTGCAGAATCAATTTGAGTACATCTCCCTTTGTGTGGAGACTGAAACTGGACCACTGCAGAATTCCACAGGCAACAGTCATAATCATTAAGGGCAAGCCATTTTTAGATCATTAAGAGAGACAAATCACTGCTACATGATTTAGAGAGGGGAAAAAAATCCTAAACACCACTACTATTATTGTTGAGACACCGATAAGACATTTCATCAAAAAATGGATTAGGGACACATTGGCTTTTTACTAATTTGCTTCAGCTTTCCTGGAGTTCACCCCTGTCTCTTCAAGGTAACTCCACTTATATTGCAAATCTAAATGCTAGATGGAAGGTCCTGAGATTCATTGCTTTTTCTGAAATAGCCTTTGTGATCTTCCCTTGGCTGCATACAGTGCTGTATTGGCTGCCAGTGTGTTTGCATAATGCGTGCTCTGCAGTAAATTGATTCCTTACTGAAAAATATAACATTATAATGTTTGTGGAATTTGTTGCAAAGAAAGCAAAGCTGTGTCTGGGACAAGCTTCAGTTGAATAGCCAAGTAATTTGACCAGGCATTTTAAACAACTGTAAATATCTCTTTAAAATCACCAGTGCAGCTAAAACTAAGTGTACCCAGAGATAGTTCTGAGTTAAGGGGAAAGACACCCCCCAACCTGAGCATTTCTCCCTGTGTTTATTCACACATATGAAAAAAAGTGAATCAGAGCTGGATTTGGGATACAATGTGAGAAGGGGACCGAAGTAGTGCAGTGACCAGTTCTGACCATTGCTCTCTTCCTAGTTGTGATATGTCTGAGAACAGTAAGAGCAGGTTGCACGGGTGGACTGAATTAGCCAGTCTTCCATAGAAAACATTTCCCTAGTACATGGAGTCAGTGCTTGGTTCCAGAGTCAGCTAAAAGAGGCTGCTGGCCTATGGCATTCCAGCGTTGATAGCCAGAGCTTATGAAATACGATGACTTTTGTTCCTGTGAAAAAGATAACTACCATCATTAATGGGCATTCCCTCATTAAATTTTAACATCACTTTGTCCCTAGTAGGGCCCCAACACTCTAAACTCAAAACTTGGAGTTTCCTCCCAACATCTGACCAAATGATTTTTAGAAATAATTTTTGTGAACATGAGAATGAAATTTTTCTTACCATGATTCAGAGGAGTTCTCGGCACAGGAAACTGATGCTTCTAGTGAGGCAAGAGCCCCCCTGAAGTCAAGGCACTGTCATATAGATTGCTGCAATGAAAATGGATGCTCTGGACTCCAGCTAAGATATTCCTTTGTTGTCTAGGAAATCAGAAAATGTTATCATATTCTAATAACCTACTTTTAAAAGAACATGGTAATGATGAGCAATATAACCACTGAGATTTCAAAGTTTAGGGAAAGAGATAATATCCATTGCACCATTCTCACACTGTCAGAGGACTCTAAGTTTGCTATAAGTGTAAAGTGTAATTCCTCTCCCCACATAGCTCCTATGTCTCAGTAGTGGGAGAAGATTTTAAAAGAAAAATCTTGCAGAAAATTCTGACTGTGAGGACTTCAGACCCACATCCTGTTAGGTATCCTTGTCTGACTGCTAGATAAGGAACATGACAACCCAGAGCTCACAGTTTTTTCTAGCTTATATCCTAAATGACATCCTGTAAAAAGTAAAAGGAAAAAAGAGCTATTATTCTTTTTGTGGCTAAATCTTCAAATAATATGGTTAACTGAATAAAATACTAAAAGTAGATACCTGGATCATCCAACCTAAGCTTATGCAAGAGATTAAATGATGATGCATTGTATGTAAAGTTTCCTGTGGGAGGGTCAGAGCATTGACTATCTGCATGTTGTTGACAGTGGAATTTTAAGCAGTGTTTTTCGTAAGATAGTCAAACTTACAAGGTAGAGAAATTTAAGAGGACACGAAGGGCAAGTGCATAAGCATGTCTGAAGGAAAGTCATTAATAGCATAAAATATTCTTCATAATAGCCTGATAAATGAGCTTTCATGCATCCTACTCAGGTTTCACTGCATTTCAATATGCTTTTTTTTAATTACCGAATGTAAATGAATTGACCTTGAGTATAACTTGAATGCTGGCTCATGACTCTTTATACGAAGACTCAGTTCATTCAACAATGTCAGTGCAGTAAATTTACAGTCATTTTGTTTCTAATGCACAAGTCAGCAGAGGAAGTTAAAGCTTTTTTGCACAGCACTGTTCTTGCCAGTAAGCTGAGGTTACCTTGCCTTTATTTTCTATTTGCAGTCTGTACATGACTATTCTAGATACATATGGTCATCAGACATGCAAATTCAAGTGAATTTTATATAGAATATAAAGAGGAAAGTTTACAAAGAGCCTACAAAAATACCTCTTTTGCCACCGTAAATTTTTAATTAGGTGGAATTTATTTATCTCGCTGCCTGCTGTAAACTCCTCTGTCACTGACATAGCCCAGAAGCAGAAACTGTTTTGATGTCTCTGAGACTTACATCATCAGGAATTGCAACATTACACTTACACCAATAGTTGAGAATTCAATTCTCAACCAACTTGAAAAAGCAACTTCTGTCTTCACTGTCCTTTTTGTATTTCCAATTAAGATATATTCCAGTCATTGCATTACTGATGCCTCGACTTACAATTATTTGCAATTTATCCTTGTTTTCCCTCACTTCACACTAATTCTGTTTTAAAAAAGGGTAGACGTGGTACTTGGGGATATAGTTTAGAAGTGGTTTTGTCAGGTTAGGTTAATGGCTGGACTTGATGATCTTAAAGGTCCCTTCCAACCTTAACAATTCTATGATTCTATGATTCTATCAACTAAGCTCACTGTGCCTGGTAAACTCACTTCTTCAGATGCAGGCAGGTTTCATCTTCATACCAGCAATACAATGCTTCAGAGACAGAAAGACAAACATCTTCTTAAAAAATTATCTCTACCATGTCACAATTTGTTTTTCTTGAAGACAGGAGCCATCTTTGGCGGCCTTTGTGGTTCAGCTTAGTCTGTTTCCACGAACAAATTTTCACTGTGTAAGTAATAAAAATTCCCCAGCATGGAGAGAGAAAACTGCAAATGTTTAGGAAAAAAAACCCCAGAAAAGTCTAGAAGATTTTTTTTTTTAATTCTAGACATTTACAGACAAGTGTGTATAATATCAAATTAAAATAAACAGAAAAACAATAAGATAATTTCAGAAATGTCACTTTACATTCAGTTACTGTGGCCTATTGAAAGTGTTCTTGAAATACCCTCTTCTAATTTGCTGGTGGTATGAATTTGGGTTTGGAATAAGGCCATATATCTTTTCTTTATGAAGCAATTTTCTGATCCTCTGCATTTATTACAGCTGTAGTCCTGACAGTTTATACCTGACCTTGATTATCATTTGATATTTATACAATACTAAATGGAATCTTCTGCAGGAAGCTGCCACAACAATCATGCCTAACATTACTTAATTCGGCAACAGGATTCTTGCTTATTGTCTCCATCTACCTAGAAATTTGAAACTTACTGGAAGAAGAGAGGCAGATAGGGAGACACAGAGGAGAATCATCTGGGAACTAAATGAGAAAAGGGACTTGTCAATTGTAATTACTGCATAAATGAAATACAAAGCCTATGAAGGGATTCACCCCCTCCCTTTTTTTTTTTTTAAACTGCAGGCTTAGGTTTACATTTCTTATGACAATTGTAATTTCTTATTTAACAGTCTCTTCTCTCAATGAATGGAGAGGCAGAAAACTAACTTAATCTTATAGATAATATTTTTCTGTCTAGAGCTTCAACTCAAAATTATAGCTTTTAATGAAAGTTGTAAACACAAGACCCTCTCATTTTTCAGCAAAGTTTTATGACATGCATGACATTTGAGCATCACTGTATTACCTCTCAAGATTCAACACCTTTATTTTTTTTAGAATTCATTATGTAGTCTGTCATATTTCCCAATCATCACTTACCTAGTAATTTCAAAACCTTGTGCAAAGATATACTCTTAACTCCACTCACTCTGTAATTACTCTGGATTTACAGTCCCTGATGTGTATTGTTAGAAATCAAGAGCTTCTTTGACCTTGGAAAAATCATGTGTAGAAATCAAAAGAAACACAAAACTGCTTGGCTGAAAAAATTAGTTCTTCCATATCCCTCAAATTATTATAATTATTACACAATGTTATGCAATTAAAAGGTACAGTAGTGCATCATACAGGACTACATCTTTGTGACTTTCAAAGATGAAACTTTCAGAAATTTCATTTATTTTCTATATATTCTATTGAAAAATATTATTTAAAATGTTTCATTGTGGTCCCAATGATAAAAATGTGCAAGTTTTTGAGACAATACATTCCAAAGCAAATTCCAAGTAGAAATATTAAATGTATGTATCGGGATCATAATATCAGGCAACCTTGATTCTATGAGTATTTTCCCCTTCTTTGTGAGCTTGACTTTGCAAACTTTACTTTCTTTTAACATAATGAAAATATTTGCACACTTACATGCATGTAACTACGTATTTGCACACACATGCCTGTTGAAAATATGATTAAAAATTTTAAGGCATATGTGGCAGAACATATTGTTAAAAATCCATGTTCTAAACATAGAAAATGAAGAATTAGCGAGGAGTGCAGTCAACTGCAGTTACAGAGAGTGCCTCTGAGACATTCTTTCCACTTCATAGAGTGTTTTAAAAACATTAGTAGTTTGCCCAGTAGAATGCACACTCTCAAAAGCTCTACTTCTGTAAATCCCATTATCTGCCTTCCTTTCAATTACATTTTTGTGGAAACAGCTGCAGTATAGCAGACAGTGAGGGGCAGGGAACCTAGGCAAGTAGCCAGACTTTATTCTGAACTCGTCTTTTTGCTCTATAGCAAGGATTTTAATCCAGGATCTATATACATATAAGAATTTCTAACAGCATGATAAATAATAGCCACTGTTCTTTAAAATCAGCTGCAAAACAGAGGATTAGTTTGCTCTATTAGATATACTATTTGAAAAGGAGCCTTTAACTTTTATTAAGAAGGGTGTACAAACCAAAATTTCATTATTATCTTTCTCCACCACATCGAAATACATCAACAGATGATATATATGGAACATATATATTCCATAATTGGATACTTGCAACGTGCATCTCATAAACACTCCTACTCTAAGTTACCAGTTGTAAAATAGTTGCAAGGTACATTTTTATATTATAAACACCAATAATTCAAATACTCAGATCTGTCATTGCAGAAAGTTTAATTAAGTCTGACAGAATTAAGTGTATGGCCAAAGGCACGTCATACCAACCTCAAACTCATCCTAGGTCAACTGTACTTAATGAGGAAAGGTAAAGGAGTGAGTATGTACCATCAACATTAGCTTGTTTTTCTTGTATAATTTTTTATTTAACTTGGCCTCACCTCAACAGCTGGGCATTTTCCCATACAGCGTTTGGCCTATTTCTTCAGCCAAAAGATGTATGTTTAGAAACATTTTTTGTGATATTGTCATTCATTGCTGTTCAGACCTTCAATTTTAACTGAACAATATTAAGATTTATATAGCAGCTAGGACAAAAATGGCTGACACATAAGCACTGCCCTCTGCAGATAAACAGCAGAAGAAACGAAAAAAGTCACCACAATTACTTGTAATGCAGTAGCGTATTGCCAAGACCTGTAAAACACAGTAAAATGATACTACTGCCTTGCTATGCAAGAGCTGAGGCCAAAAAGACCAAAGGTAGGGTGAATTTGCAGATGAAGAAATGCAGCAAAAAGAACTTAAGATCTAGTTCCTGGGGTTTTTTTAGGTTGAAGATAATCAGCAAGCAGCCCAAAAATATTTTTCTACCATAAAATCAAAATAAAGATACCCTAATAGAAGATGATGGAACATTAGAAATATTCCTAATGTATTAAAATCATGTGAGATAATCCCCACAAACCCGAAGTCAGACCGTATGCCTAGCTGTTAGTTCCCTTCTATGCTGAATATTCTAAGGGCACAGTGAATGGATTAAAGCAAGCTTTGCTAAGTGCTTACAGCCTGCTTCATCACTGAGCCTTCGGGGATCATTTTTTCTAATGTGGAAATGCAATTCAGATTCCACCTCCCAAGAACAGCACTCTTTTGTCAAATTAAAATTCACGTTTAATAGAAAATTACATTAGTCTTTAATATTCCTGCATCTTTGGCTTCAGCTCTTTAACAGAAAGATTTTAGGGAGATCTGTGCTAAAATTTGAGAAGTCTGAAGCACATTAGAGATGCTGAAACGGTTGTCCAGCGAGTCAATCAGGGATTATGATTTTATAAAGCTGTAACATTTTTTAAGCACAAACTCTCTCTGTGTGGCTTTGTTACATGGATGGAAGAAATTAAGTAACTGCTGACTGGTTAGATTGCAGATTTAATTTTTGCTAAAAACTGAGCAACATATTATATCTTATAATAAATTACTTTACCAAACCTGCAAAACCAAAACAGCTGAAGAAAATAATCCTGGAGTTGAACACACTTCAGACAAAACAACCAGGTAGCTTGCAAATCCAGAGCAAGAATGTAAATTTCCAAATAGTAATAGTCAGACTTCAGCTTGAAAACAAAAGCATACTAAGATTATCTGCTGAGCACCCAAATTTCCCTTGTTATAGACAAAAATTAGAAATACAGTAACAATTTACAGCAATTTTATCATAACTAAGTGGATCAATTTTTATATTACTGCATGTACCAATAAACGGTAATCTCCTACACTGACAAAAAAGTTGGTCAAAAAATGGAATCTTGGTAGTGTCTTCAAGACACTACTAAGGAGTTTTATTCTAAAAGGGAATCAAACATGACATTTTCACTCCCCGCAACACTACAAACTTTGAAAAAAATGGATAAAATCAAGATAAATTTTTCTAAAAAAAAAACAAACCAAACCCCAAGATGTTCTCTTACCTTCACCAGCCATGTATGCCACACTACATCATAGCCAGACCTATGGAAGCCATGCAGTTAATGAGCCTGATTATTGAAGCTGCTGAAGAAGAACCTGGAGATTTTTAATGGATTCTTATCAACTGTCATGTTCACCACACTTACCATAGACATTTTGAGAATCTGTGCTTTTTCAACATAAAAGCAATTAATCCAAAATAGTCTAAATTAACGAAATAGTCTAAATTACTGTCTGTATTGTCAGAAGAACGTTAAAGTTAGCAAACATACCTGAGAATCCTGAACTGGCAGGAATATTCTGATGCTATTTTCAGCTACTGTAAGCATGCAAGGAGGATAAACAAAATATGTATGAAACTACACACTATTTAGATCATTAAGAAGTGAAAAACACCACATATATTATGTACATATATATACACACACACACCCCAATATATAGATGCTGGTTCAGTGGCTTGTTTTGTGCCTTCTCATAACCAGATTCTATTTTTACATGCCTTGGGGTGCTTGTGAGAGTAGAAAGAATATCTTCCACAGTGACAAGAGTTCTGCACATAAATTTTGCATGTGAAAGATGTTTGTTCAAGACAATATGTATCAATCAGAGATCCCTGTGGAGACTGAAACCTAAACAAAGTAAACAGAGCATATACATATGTTTATTTCTCCAAGAAACTTGAGAAGACACCACATAGGAAAATAACTGCATTAAAGAGAAACTCCCAGCTGACAGCTCTTGTATTTGAGAACATACTAGCTGGCTCCTCAATAATGCAGCTGCTCTTCTGATAGACACACGCTCATCTGCATACTCAGAGCTTTATAAACACCAAGATAAAACTAGCAAGCACAGTTGTTTACTTGAGATTTAGCTATTACAACATTTTAACTCTCTGTATCAAAGTGGAGAATTCAGCTACTCGTTTATACTCTGCTCATTTGATTCCTGACTACACCTTCAAAGCAGCTACATACAGCTTTTCATTCTATGCACTGGGACATGACTAAGCCTGAGAACTTCCCCAACCATCACATAGGAGACAAAGAATGCTTTAGGTAAATACTAATAGCTGATTGCTACACAGTAGCTTTTCCAAATTATAAACAAGTAAAACAGCTTCACCCGTAAACCACCTCTGACACTGCATAACAATTTCTGTGGAGTAGTTTAAAACATTTCCACTCCGTTTTTCTTTGGTTCTTGCTCATTTCAGTTAATGTTGCCCAAACACTTACTGCTAACACCTGGCCAGGTGGAAACTTCCTATGCACTGAACTTGACCCACAAGTTGCCCATTAGGTAACAGTTACACATTAATATATGATAGACAACTAAAACTCTTTAGTAAGCCTCTGTCAATTTTTTCCCTTATTCTCCTCAAACACCTGCCAAATATTTACATAAATTGACACTTGTCAAATATTTATGTATATTGTCAAATATTTACATATGTAGTCTGCATATTCCCTTTCTGGGTGCCTTATCGGCCAAGGACAATGAAATGTACACAGTCAACTTCATATAAAGGTCCCTAGAAATCTCATTCAGCAGTTTACCCTATGAATTAAGATACATTATAGGAAATCTCAGAGGACTGAAATTTTTGCTCTTCATCCACAGAGCTGATGACAGAAAGTGGATGACTCGAATACACATTTCAGTATACTCAATTATGACTGTCCAGCTAACTTGACACTAGAGATCCAGTTAATAACATTACTGCATTCCTATTTACAGAAATACACCTTCTCATGGACAGATGTACTTCAAAGTGAGAAGAGACACAGTGAGCCTTTCCTCACGGTTGTACCTTTTCATGCTGTCTTTAGTCTTACCTAATTAAAAAAGGAAAAAAAAAAAAAAAGAACACCCTACAGTTTTGTATATTCTCCAAATTGTGTAGCGTTTAAACCCATGAATTTTTACCACCTTGCATGAATACAGTACTTGCTGACAGGCTACAGAAACTTTGTGACAGAGATAATCCTTCCTATGATTTACTCTCAACTGCTAAAAGCATACTTGATGGGCGTTAGCAATCACAGGCTGCCACTCAGCGAAGAAGCGTGATTCAAATAAGAAACCATTTTAAGCATGTCAGCATTGATAATTTTCTATTTAGTTGTTATATTTTCCAGCTCGATGAACAGAGACAACACGTCTTCTGCTTAGAGATTCACCTTAACACAGAAGGTGGCTGTCTCTGTAGCTGTAAATTGAATTACTTTTCTTCCTGTTTCTCAATTAACAGAAAATGAACATGGTCTCTTCTGAGGTTTCATGTTGGCTGAGTTGCCCAGTCAGGCCTCCCTGAAATATCAGAGCACCATTTGGGAGCTTCGTTTAACTGAAGTAAAAAACTGGAGTATCAGCACGGTCTGGATGATTAGGCAAGTGGGTGGGTAAATATAGCAAGGTGTTCTAAACACAGCCATGTGCCTTTGCAGTCATCTCTTCCAAGAAAGAGCAGAGCATGTGAAGGTCCAAGTGACCAGACAGGCTTGAGATGAACTGGCAGAATCCTGATGTAGGTGCATATTAATGCAATTCTATTCACTAGGCAAACTAGAAGCCCAATTTTCTAGTAACTGTGCGGGGTGCATACATTCTGTTATGCTGTTATGTTCCAAGTTTTTAAACTGGGCATAATCTTTAAATTTAAATACTTTTCCAGACAGCTTCAAAACTTCCAGGCAAGTGAAAACAGGCATTTCACTCACTAGAATTATGATTTGAACTACACTATAACACATGTAAGATTTCATTAAATTTTTTACTGTGTTCTGAATGTGCCTGGATATTTTTGAAATATAGTTGTTGATCTATTTCAATTTGATTCTTTTCTGTCACTGTTCTGGTAGGTGATAGAGCAGTGTTTGAATACATGGACATCTTCACTTTTCTGACACAAACCTGTTAGTTTGTTTTTCATGCTTTCTGTAATGGGTGAAGCCTAAAACATTTACTTTTCTCTCCTGCTACCTTCTCCCATTCCAAAATGTTTTCATTCCCATAGGTAATTTTCACTTCCAAACTTATTGTGTCACTTCTGGTTGCATCAACTAAAAATGTTCATTTCTGTGGTTTTCCTACTGATGATTTTTGCAACATTGTTATTCAGCCTCGGTGAACATTGTCTATGGTGGGTATGATTGCATTTCAAAGCTCAGTATAGTCAAAATGGAATTATTACAATTTCCTAGCTGAGTTTTGGGTGCCTAGTCAATATTTATCCTTACAGTTTTGGATACACAGAACACGTAACCATGTTCACATTCTGGGATATAAATTCTGCTCTGTCATTTCAGCCTCTCATATCTACAATAAGCTAATAATTATCCACAATTACTAATGTCAGCTATCTAATTCAGAAATAGTTTAATAGTCTCTCTATTCAACGACTAATCTTATTGCAGTTTTTGTGGAAGAAAGATGTGGACTATGCAAGGACTCCAGTTTATCAAATATCTTCTGTAGTCAACAACAAAGTTGCAAACAAATTTACTATGTTATTTCAGATATTAATTCGTGAGTTCCAGACTGTCTCAGACATTTTCTGGCACACCCACAGGATGACTTTCCGGAGTTGGACTGAAAGTCCAAAGGTTTAATATTCTCTGGTGCTTCATTTTAAGATATTGTTAGCCACCATGATATTCCGATACACGAAGTTTAAATATTCCAATAAATTTGCTAGGAAATCACCTGCAATAGGTAGCCTGCTTGGTTTTCATCTTTGCAACTAGGATTTTTTTCTTCAAAATGGACAGATAAAATTGCTGCTGCATGCACAAAAGAAAATTCTTGTATTCAGTACAAATAAAAGGGGAAAAATATGGAGAGAAAATCAGATGCAGTAAGTAACGTGGGAAGATGGGAAGAAAAGGCAGTGGACTCCAAGAAAATGAAACTGTGAATGCTCCTTACCCAAGGGTATTGCTGATTCATAGCCTCTGCAGCTCAGAGAAAGAATTGGCTTGCAAAGACTTGCCACAGATTCAAGCAACATTTTTGGATGTCATTTGATTTCTCTGAAAAGAACAACATTTTTAAAGAACTTTTCCACTACGAGTCCACAGTAGTAACTTCCTTTCCAACAGATGGCTGTTTTGTGTTGAATACTGCCCAGATTGTCTGTTCTAGTTCCGCTCTCCATTCCTCACTCATCTCTTGCCTCACAGATACAATATGCTCCTTCGTCCCTGAAGAATGAAATAATGTCTATCCTGGTGGTTTATTAACAGAACACACAGCCTAGAAATGAACTGGCTATCTTTTGAGTCAGAAAAAAAACCCAAAGGTTTTACCACTCCTGGGTCCAGATGCCAAGGTAGAAAAGGTTTTAGGTGATGATCAAATGCTAAAGAACTCTTGGGAAAGTCAAGTGTGAGCTTACAATTAGAGTCTAGTCTAGCCTATACTGCATCATGTGATGGTAAAATGCTGAAAAAGGTAAAAATATAAAAATTTTTGGTTATTTGAAACTGGATTTATAATTGCATGACTAGTATTCTCAGAAATATATAAAATGGAATAGCATTAGTCTGTAAGTATATATTCAAAGCATTCAAAGTGATGCAACGCTTTAAGACATCCTCCACTGTGATATCAATTCACCGTTACAAATCCATGTTCATATCCTCTGGGAATTCAGAGAACCAAGTATTAGGGAAATACTCCAGTCTCAGTTTGAGGCTGAAATAGCAGCACATGCATTTTTGCATGGACAGTCACATCTGTAACTATTTCTTTCTCTGTCTTATTGCATATTTAATGAAAGTTAAACTTCAAATATATGTATATATATTTATGAACATTCTTATGTTAAAATAATGATATTTTCCTAATACACGAGTATGCTTAGTATTTTAAGAGCCTGACAAACTGGCTCTTTTAAAGCAGTGGTCACTATTTGCATCAGAATTAAATAATCTGTAAATACTCAAAGAAAACCTACTGCTTTTTTCCCCAGTAGTAACATGATCTGTTTCTTAATATGTTGAACATCTTGAGCAACAAATGTATAAGAAATTTTTTTCTTCTTTGGGAAATAGTGGTTGCAATTATGAACTTAAATTTGTTTTTACATGACAGGGTACTCAAAAATAGTTTTGAACATAAAATTATTTCCCAGTTCATTAGTTTTTCAAACTTCTCAAAATTGCCATCATCAAACAAATGCTTCCTTTGAATGTGACCAATTTTTAGTATTTCAATATGTTCCATAATGAAGTAACATTTCAAAATGAAGAGTTGCTTTGAAATGTGAAAGCTAAGCAATTCATAATTAAAAACTTGAAGGGTTTGGTGGAGGCTTCTTATATTTTTATTTTTATTATTTTAAGGACAGTTTGTCAAAATCCACGAAGATCTAGATCAGTAAACCTGCCTACGTCACCAGAAATATTTGCCTATTTGCATATATTCCACTGAGTGCAATTCATGAGAAACTCAGAGGAGGTCATCCTAAAAATGACTAGCAAAGATTCATAAATCCATTTTATCCTGCTTTATTACTAGGTACCATCCTTTCATTTCATCTATTTATGGCAAATCAGTGCAAACTGAAATAGTTCTTTATATAAACATGCATAACGATACATTGCAGCTAGCAAGTCAAGGATTCATGCAAGTCTTTAAAAGATTAAGAGCACATGGAAAAATGTTTATAAAACATACCAGTTTGTATCCTCAAATAAAAGTAAGTACAAAGAAAGTCAAAGCAGAGTGGCATATTTTTAATGGTTCTTTGGCCTCTCACAACATTTCCTCAGAATGACAGGATGATGGACCTATTACTCTTTTCTTGATCTCACATCCAGCACGCAGCTGAAAATCTCCCAGGCCATAAGTGACAAGTGTCATAAGTACCATTACTGCTGAACTAGAGCGTTTTAATTTCTGCCTTTGTCAGTCTGCAGTAATGAGCTTGTCTGCTCCATCACCAAAGGAGAACACACTAATCTTTTGGAAGACATCTGTTTGAAGTTCCAGACTTTATGCAGAGGACTTATAAATATGAGTGACTACCCTGCTCATGGCCTTTTTGAGATATTACTAAAGCTCAGATGCCAAAAATTTAGAACCATACTGTGCTAGATGATCTACAAATGTGAACCAAACTCCAAAGAAAACTCTCTTATATAGAAAGGAATTTACATCATCTCACTAGACTGAAAATAAACCAAGCAGGGTGACAACTGACTACATAGTATGGCAAGGAATGAAACCCTGGATGCTACAGCCACTAAATTACTAAAATTCATCACAGCTGTGGTAACTGAAGTCACAAACATGAAACTCCAATGGTAACTAAATTCCATAGTACCTTCATAGAAATATTGAAGCTGCATGTCACCTCAAGTGTTTATTTTTGTAATTAGTTTTTTTGTACTAGGCACTGAGGTTTTTGCTGAATCATCAGACTTCACGTCAGCAAAATCAGTGACACCTAATACTTTGGGGTTTTTTTAATGAATGAGGTTGAGCTTTATCCCACTGCTCAGTGCCTCCCTTGGTGCTTACTTGTACAAACCCATTAAAGCAAACAGAACCACTCATGACAGTTAGTACCAAGCCTCCACCACCAACACTGACCCTGACTGGATTCATACTTTACAAAAAAAATTTTGAATTCTTCTGAATGAAAGTGCAGTAACATACTCATTTATAAAGGATATAGATACCAAGAACTATTAATCCTGAAGTGAATATAAAGAGCTCTATTTATGTGTGAAATACCAAGGAACCATTAGATTTGGCATTCAAACTTTCTGGTTTGTGCTGCAGTTATGTACTAAAATATTCGACCTGTTCAGGTAGCTATGACTACGAGTGAAATACCATCTGTATTTCATGATCATTCAGTAAATAACTTCTGGCAGTGCAGTAAAAAGACTCATAAACTGTGTGATTTATTTGATAATGGAATAATGTTCTTCTTTGCAGACCAAGACTTTAAATTTGATTTGCCTGCACAGAATTTTTATAAGCTTATATACACAAGATTTATCATATTTCAAATATATTCTGAAGGAAAATTGGGGTGGTGCACTTCAGAAGAAACTTAGAAGCTCAAATTTTAAAGAAAAAAAATTAGTCAAATGTATAATTAATTAAACAGAAGAAACTGCATTTTATCTCTTCACAGAAAAAAAAAGTTACTCAGCTCTTCATATTAGCAATGACATTAACAGACCCTCTTCTTTCTATGGAAGTGATTTAAGTTGGTGATGTTTTTCATGCATTTTTAGACACGGTTGATGTTACAACTGTGTGATAAAGACACGGGGAAAGGCTGGATTAAAGTTGGATCTGTTTGGGGTTTTTTTTCCACAGCACACCTCATTCTTCTGGTCCTTTGAATGTTGCACTCATACACACTCATTGAGTGAAAACACTTCAAATTTGATAGCATTCCATGTCCAGTTTTCACTCAACAGAAGGTAAAAGATTTCAGAAGGTGCATTGCAAAGAAATGTTGTTCTTAAGGAGCTCCGAGGATAGGCCAACATAGTAAAGAACCCGTGTTCACTGATGTCACTACGGAGGAGAATACAGACACCAAATTTGGCTTTTCTCCACTCCAAAGCGTATTAGGGTCATATATCTCCACATATACTCTATCATATCTTTTGCAGGCATATTATCATACTTTATCCCCAAGCAGCAACCAGGACCACAGAGCTGTTCACTGACTCCCCACCCCCTCAGTGGGACAGGGGAGAAGATTCAAGAAAAAAAGGAAAGCTCATGGGCTGAGGTAAAGACAGTTTAATAGAACAGTAATGGAAGATAAGATAATAATAATAATGATAAAAGAATACACAAAATGAGAGATGCAATACAGTTGCTCACCACCAAATGATCAATTGTTCAGCTGTCCTGAACAGCAATCATGGATTCCTGCCCCCCGGCCAGCCGCCATTTATATACTGAGTATGACATCTATGGTATGGAATATTCCTTTGGCCAGCTTGTGCTGTCTATGCTCCCCCTCAGCTTCTACGGGAAGCTGAAAAAGTTCTTGACTTAATTTCAGCATTACCTAGCAACAACTAAACCAGTATGTGTTATCAACATTATTCTCATACTAAATCCAAAATACAGCAGCTACTAGGAAGAAAATTAACTCTATCCCAGCTGAAACCAGGACAAATATTTACAAGTATTGATGCTTAACCACTGATGAAAATAACTAAGTCTCCCAGGTAAAATCCCTCTTTTCAAGTAATCATGCCAGTCTGTTGAGATCTATGACATTTTCAATCCAATAAAACTGACTCTGTTGGAAGTACTAACAAGATTTTTTAATACATTATCTGATGCAGCAATATTTCCTTGCAAATAACTCTCTCCCCTTCCCTTGGTTCATATTTCAGCAATATAACTTTAAGTATAGTAGGATATCATGCAGATAAAGATGTTATTAAGTAAAAGAATGTACTAATCAGTCCATACATGGCTGTTGGTGTCCACCTACCCACTAATTCAGTAGGAGTTTCTTCACTTTATAGGAACACTATCCCTAACAGAAAAGCTGGTCTTGTTACTGTCTTTCATCCCATGCTAATGGATCGCATGGACAGGAATTGGTTCAATTACAAACATTTGTGAATTTAGTGGAGGAGCTAAGCACAACTAAGAGGACAGACATACAATGAACAATTTTACAGTCAAGTCAAACAGCTAATCAATTTGATAGTTAAGCACTCTTGCATATCCTAGCTCAGTACAACTCTATTCAGTGCCTGAAACATTAAAGAAAAACAAGAGAGCTATACTCAAATAAGACCAATGCTACCTTACCTCACTGCATAAAACAATTTAAGCTTAGTTGCAAAATACTACACCTCCTCCATCTCCAGTTACAGGGTCCAACTGATGGCTGGTAAGATTCTACAATTCCATGAGTAGCCCCCCTAGAAATAGTAGGTCATGTATACAAATACGTGACAGAGAACACACGGGCATATTATATAACTATTCTATTAACCAGAAAATGGAAAATTAAGATTTCAAGTTTTTCTACACATAGGCTATGCCTAGAAGGCAGCAGGAAACTACTGTAGCAGAGCACAAGGCAGACATTTTTGTCATATTATTTGAGTTTGCCTGGAAAGTTTGCTTAAGATTATGTCACACTTCCAAAGTGTATGCTGTGTGGAGAGAATAATTAATTGCATTTCCTATCTTTTTTGTGGTTACTAATATATACTGGTTTAGAAAAACAACATTTAGTCCAAACATTGCTCTCAAAACAATCCAGAATTTTTATCATGTCCAGAATGAGCACTAATGCAACTTAGATCAGTTGCTGAATAACTAGCCTGAATACAAACCCTTGTTTCACTTTATTTTTTTAGTTTATTTTCACACTACCTGGCTTTATGTTGTAAACAAAACCTGCTTTTATGTGCTAAACACAGCAATTGGTTACACTATTGTATCTCTTACCTAAAAACTGAATTAGAAAATTAGAGATTCGTTCTTATTCTCATTCTAATTTTTCTGGACCATTCCACCCAAACAAAAGACCATCACCTCATGATTGCTGTGATTTTTAGCACTATTCTGAATACTATTTACCAAGAATGAGAAATGAAACATTTGGTCTTCAAGTTATTTGAATTCCACTAGGATTGTCCTATCTGTCTATCTAGTAAAGAATCGCTAGACAACCTTCTAGTCATTCTACTAGTGTTAAAAAACTAACTGCATATGGGGAATTATAGAACGTGAAATTGAAATCACAGAGCTTGGCCTTACAGGCTGATGGCTTTGGGCTAGATTCTTGTATTCAACAACCAAGTCAGAAGTTTCTGAACAAGAAAAGGAACTCATAAAAAAACCCCAACACAACAGTTCTGCAAATTCAGATTTGCCTTGTATCCATGTAATAGCTCATATCTGTTTCACAGAAACGGACAATGTTTTTTTCAGACAAACATCATATACTATAAAGAATGTGACCACCTAATTAGTAACTTATTAGAAATTATTGTATTATTACTATATCTGTGTGAATCTGAGACAGATATTACATTTATTAGGCTAGTATTTATCCATCCTATGAGGTAATGTATTTACATTTACTACGCTCCTCACTTCTCTTCAGTGCAATCTCTGTGTACTGGAAAAAACAGGTCCTCCACAGACCTAATGCTTCAGCTCAAGAGAGCTCTGACAAATCCTGATATTTTTCTTGTTTTGAAGTATACTGGCTTTATAGCTCAAAGAGGCCCCGTGACTGAAGAGACAGCATTTGCCCTGACCTGTTGCTCTCAAACAAGGCTCACAGGATTTTTAGGGACACATGTTGACATATAATGGTGTTTTCACTGTCAATCCTAGACAAATTTAACCTGTGCTAAACTGTGAAGTTGGTCTAAACTACTATCATCATTCTGAACTGAATAATAAGTAACTGAATTTTTCCCACATGCTTTTGTTGTTCTTTTAATCTTGACCCCATTTAAAAAAAAAAAAAAAACATTGTTAATGGCCATTGTGTGAGTATTTGCTCACTTAGGTTACTAATTTCAAGCACAACTGTGGTAAACAGTCAGGCGTAACTGCACTTACATAATCTTAAATTCATCTCAAGCATACGAATGAGAAGTTCGAGAGGTTATATATAGGCAAGTGGAAAGAAAATTCTATATTCTAGTGCTTGAAAGCTGTCATAATTGTGAAATTCTAGAAGGCATGTCTTAATGCATCACCATATCCCATTTTCAGCGTAATTTACAATACAAAGGGATATTCTGTATACAATATTCTGCTCTCATTATACTGTTTGTCAGGCTAATCAATTATTAGACTTTTAACATGCACAATATTCAATAAAGCATGGTCACATGCCTTTGCAATACACTGTTCAGTCTTTGTTTAGCAGATCATCATGCACCTTCCCATGAAGAGAAGAATAGGATAGAAATGACCAGATTATTGAGCACTGAAATGGTTCTATACGCTGAGAAGCATCTTTCATGACTCACACAGTATTACAGATAATTAAAAATCTGATAACTCATTTTGTGGCAGAGATATTAGTGAGCTTAGAAAATGGTACAAATTAATCAATTCCATGGTACAGAACAGAATATCAAATGCAATTTAATAGCTCTTATTACTACATGAAGATAACTGTGCCAGCCTTATCTAAGTATATATATTTTCACACATATATATAAGCAATTTATGAAAAAGGAAGTTCCCCACAAAGTACTACGAGTACTAAATATCTAAAACTAAAGATAGCTTAATATGTACACTATCAAAATAATTCAAGAAATGTGGGATGAAACAGGACATTTAATTGGTATGAAAGTGCAGAAAGTTCCCATTTCAGAACTGTATTTTGCTATGGTTTGAACACAAGCCACCTATACACATTATTAAAAAATCTGTAAGAAAATAATACTGGTGTGATATATTGACTGAAGTATCCCAGTTGCAAACATCTACAAATTCTGTTGACATACACCCATGGTTTTGATACTGAAATGAATTCGGACATAAAAATTACTTGATGTATAAATGAAGCAAATACGTTTTAGATGGACTCGCTGCACTTCTGTATAAAACTACTGCATTGACCCCAACTGAGAAACCACTGGATATTTCGGAATTAGTGATTCATGTAACAGTTCACCTGAGCAGGCACAGGACTGTGCCATGCTGCCTGTCCCGTGTGGCCTTCAGCCCTGCACTGGGCCACACAAACCCCTCAGCTGCAGGACACCCTCAGACGGATCACTGTAACAGAGGAGCCTGAGGGCAGTGCCATTTGGTACCGCCACTATGCTATCGCCCTGGCCTTGCCTTTGTCTAGAAATGCAGCAAGACAGTCTCATGCAACTGCAAGCACACAGTGGGAAAATCCACCCAACCTCCATCCAAAGCTGCATGAACACAGGGTGCCCAACATCTAAAGGCACGTTAAGATTTACTTGCTAACCACTCTCCCCTTTTTATTCTGTCTTATTAAAGCAGTTGTCTTATTATGCCATTTGTTGTTGGATATTTCCAAGATCCCAATAGAATCCTGCACTGTGTGTCTCTTTCTGGACCCCATGCCCCTTTCCCGAGTGCAGAACAACTGCTGTGTTTGATGTACTTCCCCATCTGCTTCAAATTTGCATCAGACAACCCCACACCACATTAGAGCTCAGCGGGACATAGACAGCATTAACTCTGGATAGACTTGGCTTCTTATCCAGTATCCTGTATTCCACCCTAGGGCCAGACACAGCCACGTCAGGTGGATTAAGTTAACAAAACCCCACCACAGTCAAGCGCCACTGTCAACTTCTATGGATCTCACTCATAGTCCAAAGGATTTTTTCCACAGAAAAAACACCTCACACAGAACCCTGGGCTGCCATTAATACAGTCTATTTGGTTTCATTTATCTTCACCTTTAACAGAGAGCAAGTTTCTGTCAGTCATCTTAAAAATATCAAAGTCTAATAGCAATTTGCCAACAAGGCTTTTACTTCTAAAATATGTTATGTAGATAAGGAATACTTGAAAGCTTAATGACTTCTTACTAGATCAATGATAGCATATAAAGGTGTTTGTCTTTTTAAGGGGAAAAACAAAGGTTTTTCAGCTCCAGTCTCATTTCCTTTGAATATTCTTTAAAAAATTTCAAAAAAGTTAGAAAGACTTTATTTAGTTTTAACAAGGCCAACAGACCAAAAAAAAACGAAAATGAAAAGAAACAGCTGGTCCCAGAATGGAGGAGGAAGCAAACTGAAAGGCAATATACACTTGAGAATCACAGGATTTTGCTATTTGAAACCTCAACATTATCAAACACTTTCCCTAAAAATCACCACCATCTTAAAGTTCCATGTTTCCTTCTCCTCAATGGATTCTGAATGCATCCTGTCCAGAGCTCTCTGAGTAAGCTTGGACACTTCTTATTTTGACCACCCCAACACACCCTCCAGTCACTACCAATACTACTATCCGCAGTTTAGGATATTCCCAAAGACTGGCTGAGTAGGACTCTCAAGACTTCCAATGCGTGCACTGCTTCAGCATATGAAGGAGTTACAATATGACACTTTGTAAACCAGCAACAAATTCTGGAACAAAAAGGCCAGATGATCTCAGCACCACTTAAGTAGCAACATAAAAATTTATTTCCATGCAGATTTTCATGATAGCTATCTTTGTTTCTTAAGGGAATCGTCCCAGCTTGACTGAAATGACACTCTTTGAGATACTCAGCAAAAAGTGAATGTGACCAGTTCTTGTAATTATGGGTCACCTCTGTCAGACTGTGTTGATAAATAGAAAAGTCGGTCAGCACACAGTAAGGAAGATTTCTTTCAAATTAAGCACACCCTAGAGAGTACTTTCTGTCTGGAAGATACTGCAGTATAAGATATCTTCTTCATTAACAACACTGAAAAGTTTACTGGGCATTGCAGGAGAAAAAAATAATTAAGAGTTTTACATTTTATGTGGTTATACAGTCGGGTACATAGCTCAGGATTATACAAAAGTATCATATAAATATGTGACTTGTTCCTTTAGTTGTAGCCATTATTTCAACTCCTTGGTTAAACACAAGAAAATGTTTGCTATAAGGGTTTGTTGCATTTTCAGAAGTAGTTTGTATTGTAGATGGGCAACATTCAATTTTCAAATAATTGCAGGTAATTTCTATTTTTAAAGGACTGAAAATGCAGCTTATTGAAACTTACGTATTAGTCTACTTTTTTTTTCCCAAAAGATTACAATACTCAAAACAAAAATTCTATTAAATCCAACACATACAACATTATGGAATTTTAAAAGGCTAAATCAAGAATTAGCACTGACCCCCACTTTTAGTGTTTTACCCCAAAATTTTAGTTCAGAAATATAGAGAGGAGGTAAGAATACACCCTAATCAACTACCCAATGAAAGAGGTAAAATTCTACTGAAGTTCAATGGGCTTTTTTTGTATTCATAAAGAACTCTCACTATCTTCTTGTGGCAATTTTTCTCCCCAAGTTTAGACTTTGAAATGCTAGCTTTTTCTTTTTTTTTTAATTATTTTTCTCCAGTATAGGAATGAAAACCAGAATGAGAACTGGGAAGTTATTCCAAAGTTTTGATTCTTAGAGCTCACCAGCGGTCAGAAAGTCAGACAGAGATGAGACTGGGCCCTAGAATGGAAAACAGGTTTTTCCAGTCTTTACCACTACTTTGTCTTACGTCTGTCAATAAATATCACTTTATTGTAACATCCCACAATAACAGATTACTGCAGTAGTATCAACAGGCCTTTAGAAGCATACTCGTACTCTAATACAGGTAAACCAGGAAGAGAAACCAATGAAGACGACTGTTCCCTCTGAGCCCAAATGCCAGACTGCCAATTCAAAACTTGTCATGCACAAAGGGCAGAACTTGTCTTTGGGGTTTAATTCACACACTTTTTGGTGCATTATCAGGAGATCACAGATTTGCAACTCCATACATCAGGTTACTGTCTCCAACTATCAGGATTTCCCACGCAAAGAGTAATAGTAAGATACAATAATCAAAACCACAGACAATGTGGCAGAACGCTGGACAGAAAATACATTATTCTGGTAAACACTGTTGCTTCAGATGCCACTAGAGTAACTATGCAATTCATAAGGCTTGACTTTCACAATTGGCAAGTGTTCTGTATTACTGCTGGTTTGCCACTTGCTGAAATTGTTTTACTAACAGTCTTCATAAGTTTATTACAGAATTCATCTAGCAAGGTTTTAATTTTCACTAGATATGTTAGCTCGAAAACCGTGAGCCTATCAGACTTCTTTTTGTTCAGAAGGCCTGCACACAAACAACATTACAAATATCAAGATAATTGACTTTACTCAGGTTAGTGTAATAATAAAGTTTTCTGCTTTATGCAAATTCCTATAAAAAACAGACAGACCAAGTAATCACTGATGATATTGCCAAACGCTTCCACAGAAGCAGTGTCATATTAATAAAGCATTTCTGAGTCGCTTCATCCTGCAAAGAACATAAGTGGAGCGTGGACGGAATATATATCAGCATTCACCAAACTGGAATACCTAATCCCATTTAAAAAAATCATGCTGGTAATTCACCTTTTCATCTAAATAAGCAGAAAAGCTATATATAATTAAAAGATTCACCGTACACAAAAAATGCATTTTTTACCCCTAATTCATATCAATCAATTTCAGCCAAGCACAAGGGGTATATGATTTTATCTAAGAGAAGACCTGCTGATTCAGTGGCAATTGTTCTCAGGATTATCTCTGATTATTGTTATGGATCCAAGAAGAAGCACGTGGGCCAGAACTCAGAGAAATAAATTAATCCGAGCGAAACTGAAGCAGCAGTTAGAGAATGTAATTCTGACACAGTATCCTCCCAAAGAATGACTTTATAAAGTATTAATGAAGTGTGCCTACTGTGGCAATACAATATGAATTTATCCCAGAGAAATATAGAAAGCAGCATCTTCCCATAATAGGGCAGAGACAGCCTTTTTTCTGTCTTTTTAGCTACAATGAAATTGCATCCAGTGGTGAGATACTGTGGTGATAGATCAGATTGTTACTGCAGGAATATTGGTGGCACCCATTGTTTCAAGAAGTTTTTAAATATAATGAAGTAATAATATAAAGGGGGAGGAGAGGGGAACTTTCACAGCAGCTTTGTGTGTGTACTTGTTATTCTTGCCACTTGCCGTGAATATCACTGGGAAAGGTCACTTGAATCCAGCAGTTCACAGCATCATGAACTGCTGGCTCAGATAAAGGCATTAGACTGTGGAAGATGATAATATGTTCTTCCTTCTCCAAGATATTAATCTAAGCTACACCTCTTGATCCCTACACAGGAATTTTAATTTGCCCAGCAAGGATAGCACTGAACACCATCAAAACATTTACTTTTGATAGCGGTGCAAAATCACAGAAAGCCTCTTAATGAACCATTTAAATCTTACTGTTTACAGCAGATTAGCCTGCCCATGCAATGTAGCCAGGGTCTAAAGATACCCACTACGCCATACTATGCCATAAAAGTAGATGCTACCAAAAAGCACCTCCACACAACTATGTCTGACAATGATATCTGAAAGCTGTTTATTAGCATCACCATACTTCTCATGACTCACCCCACTTGACCAATTGATGACATAAATAAATTTCTGGGTTTCAGCTTGTTTTCCCTTTTTACTGTACTGTTCTTGAAACATTTTAACACCCTCTGCAAGGAAATGATGACAAACAGCCCTGATGCAATGGGGGAAACACACAGTACTGGCCTATCTGTAAGCATGACTTAGGGAAGATTTTGATGATTATTCCATCAGTATTTCTCAAGTGGAAATCTAAGAAAGAAACACAACAACACCTGTAGCAGAGCTACCTTCTGTTCTCCACATGTGAAATTTTCAACATTTTAAGAACTATTGAAATTACATGTTTTTGAACTATTCTGCAACTAGTTTTTCCAAAACAAGATTAAACCATGAGAAACATTTTGAATTTTTCCCTTGAAACATGGCAAAACCAGTCAAAAGCTGTAACACTATTTATTATCTGGCTGTAACAGTAATTATTATCTCAAGCAATACCAAATGCAATAAAAATGTTCTTATAAACATTCACATCATGTAAAGTCATTTCTTTTGTATCTTTCAGCTAGAATAGGAAAGGAGAAAAATAATTTTGTGACAAAAAGTACCAGAGTAGAAATAAATCATTATAAAACTGTATAAATCAGAAACTTTGAAATATGCAAGATTGATCCCTTTTTCCTTGTTTTTTAGCATTTCTAGATTAACTTTTTTGAGCAAGGTCTAGTTACTAATAGCTAGCCCAAACTGTCTTTTGTTTAGCAACATACTATATGTTAGATATGTATCACTTAGATGCAATGCAAAGCTAGCTAGAACTAGTTTAAAGAATCACTGTCAGGATTTTAAAGTACCTTATAGTAACTATTCCCTGCTCTTTTTTAATATCACATAGATGTCTGAACTAGAAGTATTGCATGGCCTTGTTTGAACAGATATTTGTATCAAAAGCCCTAATTACAATTAATATAAAAGCATTTGCTGGACTTAAAATCCATTTAATAAGAAAGGAAAAACAAATACTACTAGCTTTCCAGGATTACCAGTCACACAATAGCAGCAATATTCAGAGCAACCACTGTGGTGAAACTGCATAAATAAATCACAGGCTGAATTATGTTTACTTGAGATTTATCTGTTTATACTGGGTAAATTAGAGCAATGGATTGTTAAAAGTAAAAATACTGAGAATCTACCCAGAGTAAAAAGCCAAATTTGACAACTGCATCCCTACTCCTACCAATATTTAAGTATTTACAGACATTTGGGAAATCTCTTTCAGAGTTATCTCTCACTGCACTTCTGCATAAGGGCTTACATTCACATCCCAGACAAACTTTTGTCATATATCACCTTGAAGAAAATAAAAGGAGTAAATATATATATTTAATTATGCTATTAAAAATTTTAGGACTATATTTTTAGAATTACTATTGTGCCTTTAAAATTTGGCTCTTCGGTGGAAAAAAAACCCACCCCAAAAAAGCAGCTGACAGGCCAATAAAAAACGGCTTTAGAGGTGATAAGGATCCAAATCAGAGAACTAAAATTCTTTGTCAGATCTGTCAGTAGGTCTGATTTGTATATGATTTAAGAATCACTCTGTCTTCTATGTTTCCCCAGTGGGTAGCCAAAAATATCAAGTTTCTGCCCACTGTATGGGAGCATCAGATAAAGCTCAAAGCAGCAAATGTCACCATTATGTGGTCACACAATGACAGCAAACTTGGTCAGAGAAATCATGTATGACATGAAATTGTGCTAGGCAGATCACTAGAAAATACACTTACCTCCAAACGTATTTTCTCACCTGTATCAGGGATTGATTTGGATCAGCACCTTAGAAGTAAGGGAATTCTGTTAACGTTTTCCCATATTGCCCAGTACCAAAGCTTTGATGCATAATACCACATCGTATTTTGGTCGGTACCTATTAGAGACAAAATCACAGGCACATAAGTCCTTAAGTTAACTAAAAATCTGCATTTCATCTGAATGTGTCTCCAGAACAGTATTTAAATACACTCCATATGACTACACAGCAGGATACCTCACTCATTTTTATCCATTATGGAAGAAGGAAAAATGGTCTATTTGTTTTTTAGAGTGCAAAACCCCCTTTTTATACAGGGCTTTCAAATGACTGAACAATTCAATGATAAAAAGGGGATGCATCTGCTGACAGGTGCAGACTATTGCAAACTATTCCTGTTCTTTGAAGTTATTTGACAGAAACAAGTAATTGAAGTACTACTTCTCTATTTATTGTTTATTATTTTTTGTGCTTAGAAATGACCTTTTATTTCTCATCCAGGTAATGAAATACTTGAAATATCCATACGTGCACACACAAAAATTTATAGCAGTGTATCTTTTAAGACTGCTGTTGCATTCAAGGTAAGTTTTCTACTGAATTACAATAAATTACTTAGATTTTTCTAATTCCAACAGTCTTAAAAGAAAACCTCTTTCTAGTGCTCTGCGCATCATATTATTTTGCATAAGAACAGGCAAAATCTATTTGAGTCTGCTAAAGATGTATATTTCTCAAAAGAGAAAATGAACTACTTTATTCCACTCATTTCTGTCTGCATTAGCTCTCAGTGGGATGACTTTTTGTTTGGGTGTATGGTTTTAGGGCCCTAACACACAGCAGCGTTTTTATTACATACTTAAAAATGTTTGCATCACACATTATAATCAAAACATACATAGCAGCTATAGACATTCATGTGAGTACCTCATTTACTTTATGCCACGAGGTAATAATAACATTTTATCTTATACCATAGAATCCCAAAGCATTTAAAAGCATTAGCAAGTTAAATTATATGACGACTTCATGAACTAGGTTCACTTCAACATAACTGTCTATACTAATGAAATGAAACCGTTTTTATATGAATAATGTTCTGCTTAGTGAAGAACAAACACTGGAATTAAAAAATCTAATAAAATTGTCCAGCAGGAACAATGTTGAATAATTCAATCCAAAACCTCACTGTAGAATATTCACAAGACCACTGCTCTCAGAAAATGCTGTAAAATTACTAATGTTATGGATCATGAAAAACATCATTTCATGTTACCCTGATGAAAAACAGTCAGAACACAATAAATGGTAGATGCAGTTTGATTTTGGTGTAATACAGTTTCTTCAGCTCTTATGACTAGAAAATAAACTAGAGAACTGCAAAACATTCTAAAAAATTTGTTCTTTAAAAAAAAGTTCTTGAGATGGAAGACCCTATATGTCAGCTTTTCTTAAGGTGTGATCATTTTCCTATTAGGATTAGAGAGGAGTTTCACATTAACTTCACTGGAAGCAGGATACTACTTTGTACATTGGTAATGCTTTTTGTTCACAATTTCTAAAAAAAATCCCATCAACAAGATTTATGTAATTTTTAGAACACAACACATAAAATATAACAATAATTTTACTGACACAAACCAAGACAAATTTCATTTAGTGTTGTTCTATCATCACTGTCAAGAAAAACCCAAAACATAAATAAGCAGGTCTTGCACTGTACTCTGAGTCACAAACCCCCCAAACTTTGCAAGTTTTAAAAGCATATTTCAGAAACATACTTCAATTTTTGAACTCTCAGCATCCAGATACAAACACAGGGGGTTGCTAGGGAAATGCACCAACCATTCTTAATCTTCCAGTTATCATAAGGGTACATGGGGAAGAAGTTCCTTGTGAGGTACTATGGTCAGAGATCAAATCATTTATATGCTCATAGTACACCCGGAAACAAACTGGAAACCACTGCTGAATGGGGAAGGCAAATAGTATCATTTTGTATTTGCTGGATTCTAAACAATGCCCTCTTATTTGAATCATTGCCTGAATATCATGTAGCTGTGAGTAGCAGAAGTAGATTTCAAGAACACTTGTGTAACATTGTGACTTGGAGGACAGCACGTAATTTCATACAACTGATGAGACTTAAGATAAAAACTCATTGCATCTTCCACAATATTTAATAAAAGTTGTTGAGAGGCATATTTTCAAATCAGGAGTGAATTTGACATTTACCGTATGTTCACACACAGCTTTCTTCACTGTACAAACAGTATAGAAACTTTCCAAAATGCTCCACTAATTAAATTAAAATAGAAAATGACAAACAGGATGAAGAGCTGGCAGGTTTCATAAGCACAAACCAGACTAAGTGTTCATCTTAAATCCTAATAGCACCATCTGATGGAGGATCACCACAATACTACAGAAAAGATTCAAAGTGTGCTAGAAATTAATTAATTTGAAAATGTTTTAATACATTTCCTTAATTTGTGTAATAGACTGTAAATATAAGTATACAGAATAGTGGTGATCTGCTAAATAAACTTAATGTAAGTTTTGACATTTTAAGTCAATAGAAGTTTTGATTTAGTAGGAAGCAAATCCAGTCAGAGCCTAAGCCAAAAGGAAGAAAAACAGTTTCTTGTCAGTACTCTTTCTGGTATCCAAGTCAAGTCTTTATTGCTTGTAGACACTCAGGTTCCAGATATGGACTAAAATATAAGTGAAGAATTAAGTGTTTGTCTTCCCTTAAAGGATACCAAGTAGAATAATTTTTTTAATACAGGGGTCCCTGAATATCCAAATGGTGTAAGAGAAGAATGCAGGCATCACAAAGGTAACTCTGGAGGAGAAAACCATGGGGATCAGAGAGCTGTAGGCAAAACATACCAAGTATCTAATCAGAAGGATGGTATGCCACAACTAAACTACATTAATATAAGTAGTTACATGACATTTAAAACAGTTGGCATTACAGTTGTTCCAAGAAATTCTGACAAAACATAGTTCCTTCAGAAAAATGTCATGGGAAATCAGTTTAACTATGCTGATATTTGATACTGAAAAAATGTAAATAAATTTCTCTTTCTTTCAAAATTATTTTTCTTTTCTGTGTGTTTTAATATTAGTTAAAAACTTTTATCAACTTCCAGTTATTTTTTTTCTTTGCAGAGAATTTCTTTGGAAAATTAAACACATCAAAACCAGCAACTGTTTTCATAAAATTAGGCAGTTAAACTAGTAACTAGTTATACACCAAAGAGACCACACAAAAGCACTAATAAGGCCTTTTCAAGGTTTAATATCACTTAGCAGCTAAAAAGGTGATTAATGCATAGATTTTCGCATACATATCCCAAACGAACACACCGAAAGACTCTTTCTTTTTGAAGAAAGAAAAATTTCTTTTCATTTTTTTCTCTTTTCTTTTTCAAAAGAAAAATTTCCTTTCATCTAGAAATCACAAGTGTATTTCAAGCCAAACAAGAGCTTAAGTTAAACAGGAATATTACAAAATTAAGAAGCAACACTGTCCCTAGAACATGAGTGCAGCTGCTATTTTACTGTTCAGACTCACTCACTAAACATTAAAACAGAAAGGGGGAGAGCTGATACTTTATAAAAACATAGATAAAGCTAACCTACTTATCTAAATATTAGGAGTCTTGCTAATGTTTTAAGGGACATCACGGCTATAGATGTTCCAGCCTTCTATTTAGCTCCTGATATTTCCACTGAAATTCTCAGGCTTTCTTTCCCCTTTATTAATATTAATTCCCATCATTCCCTTGATGTATGCTCGAAAAACACTTTGTTGACTAACCAACTCCATAAATTGATTCCTCTCAATGTAAAGTTCAAAACACAGTAAAAACTAAGCATTCTTCTGATTCTTGAGGGCCAAGTGGCCACACTCTCTCCAATCAGATCCTGTTAGATACACCTTAAGCAGCTTACAATATAAATCAATCAACAGTATTCACTTCCAATAGAGAATAACAATGGGCCTATGCTATGGTCTACATTACGAAGTTTAGCAGTTGTTGCAACATTAATTTGCATAAAGACAGGCATAGACAGTAAAAGAGATTTGCACTTTGAGGAAACCACCACCTTGATATCTTTTGTATGTTACATATATACCCACTCACTGAGTACATGAATGTTCTCCATAGATAGGAGAGATGACAAATGTTAGAACTTAACAATTGTTTTAAAATATAAAAAAACTTTTGATTTTTCTACTTTCCTAGCCTCCCAAGTAAAAGACGCTTGAGATGGTGGTTTTGCTTGTGTCTTCATTATATGAAGAACTTATAAAATCTGTCTAGAATCAAAAGCAATAGCTATCATACTGCTGTTTTCATCACTGTTACTGCTACCGTATAAGGAGTAGATAAAAGATTCCCTCCCACTGCAGCTCAGGATTTCAGACAACGTCAAAGCTGTTTGCATAGTTTCAGGCTAATGAAAAATCTATGACACCACAGACACAGTCATAGAACATCTTACTTCATACCTCATATCATCCTTCATAAACAGACTTTACTATGCTTTGCTGTATCAGATGGGCTTTAAACTCAGGGGCTCCTCATCCAAACTCATCCAGGAAAAATAAATTCACAAAGGCCTTTACAAATAAATAAATAAAAATAAAGCCTTCCCTTTGGCAATGTCAAGTGTGTGCAGTTTAGATTGTTTCTTTATTGCCAAATTGATTACCTAATCCTTAAATACCTTCATATATACTGAGAAGTTAGCCCAATCCCTCAGTGTTTCTACCTTCTGCCATGCCTGGGCAGCCTCCTTCACCAGAAGCCATTGCTTCTACCAGATCTGAATACATTCCAGATACGACCCCTTCTCTTTTTATTTTAGGTCAATAGCTTTTTTTCCCCTCTCTCATTCTCTAAAAGGTGAATAATCTAAAAGGCAAAGGTGAATAATCTAAAAAGTTACTTTGATTTTCAAGATGCATAACTTCCATATGCTTTTCTCCTTTATTGTAGTGCAAGCCCAAGAGTAAAACTGTTAGTCCAAACCATCTGCTCCACTATCAAAAGTGAAAATAAATGATCTAATGCAGGACCTCATTAGCATACATATTGTTAACCATCATAGCAATATTAAATAACAGCAAAATGGGGGAAACTAAAAAACACAGTGACAGGTGCTTTAGACAGAACCAGACAGTGGAAACCATTGAATAATCTAGAAGAAAAGAAGTTAACTAATTAGTCCCACGAAGACATAAAAATCCACATGGATTGGACTTTTTCTGCCCTTGTAATACGAAATATATGAACTGGTGAGCTTTTTGATCAGCTGACCTTCTGAGATTAAGAACACTTTTAGTTCCTACCAGATACTCTGAAGACAAGAAACCTGTATCCTCCAAGAAAATTCTGTTTATTGTTACTTATCTGCTTGGAAAAAAACAAAACCACAAGAAATGTCCAGCGAGATATGGTGGAGCAGCTCACACAACTGCAGCACTGTGATGGATGTATACAGTCTATTTAGGAAGGACAGGCCAGGAAGGTGAGGAGGGGAGTTGTCCAGTTTTGGGAGAGCAGCTGGAGTGCATGGAGCCTTGCCTGGGAAAGGTGATGAGCCAGCTGAGAGCTTATGGGTCAGGGTTAGGGGGCAGACGAACATAGGCTAAATTGTGGTGCATGTCTGCTACATACCATTTGGTCAGGAAGAAGTAGTAGATGAAGCGCTCTTCAGACAACTGGAAGAACCCTCACATTTGCAGGCCCTGGTCCTTGTGGGATACTCTATCCATCCTTGTATCTGCTGGAAGGGCAATACAGCAGGACACCAGCAAGCCAGGACATGCCCTGGTTTTAGGGATGCATTGATGATAATTTCCTAACATAGATGACTGAGGAGCCAGCAAGCGCAGGTGCTCTGCTGGACCTGATATTTACAAAGAAAGAAGATCTGGTTAGGGATCTGAAGGTAGTTAAACATGGAAACAGAGACCCAGAGATGCCGTGGAATACCTGACCTTGGAGAAACTCAAACCTGACTGGACAAGGCCCTGAGCAACTTGACCTCGTTAACTCATCTTTAAAAAGGGGTCTGGATTAGAAGACCTCAAAAGGTTCATTTCAACCTAAGTCACTCTAGGATTTTAAGACTATTTTCAGATACATCTGATTTATTTTTAAAAATGTTTTTTCCAAACCATTTCATTTTTCAATAAAGTAGAAACCTCCTAAGATAATGTTTAAAGAAAAAAAAAAATACCAGCAGGTTTTTGCTAGTATTTTTTCTCTGAATGTCCAGATAGACAATAAAGCAAATAAGCAAGTTTCTTCGCAGTTGTACCATTTTGAAACCAAAGACACAAAATAGTAAAAACCAGAAATAGCTGATTACACTCTATTGGCTTCAGAGTATTTTGTACAATGTGTCTAAAGCAAAAAATAAATAACACATATGAGAGGGAATTCTGAAGCAAAAGACAATCATAAGTAAAATACTGGAGAGCAAGACAAGGAAAAACAGCGCACAAAATAACTGTTGTTGTGGTTTGGGCTAGCCACTAAAATGAAAGACAGATTGAAGTCATTCCAGTTATGCCTCTTGAAAAGTAGAATCCTACAGTAGAATATAAAAACAGCCAACATCAACAGACCTACTCAAACAGAAGACCTTAGAGCCAATGGCAAGTGTTTGGAACTAAGCATACCAGTTATTCAGTCAGCTCTTATACATGTTCTTGCACAAGTTTACTTAAACAAATGCTTACTGCTTTGCATTCACAGGACAAAGGAAAATGAGACATATTTTTGCAATAAAAATTTAAAAGGCTTGTTACAGCTTTTTTACTGCCTCTGTATGCATTGATGTTTATGCTTCATTACTTTAATTTTTGGTTTTTACTACAGGTAGTGCCCTAAAGCTAAGGTGGTAAACTACAAGCTTTTAAAACAAACAGATGTTTCCTTATTATGGCAAAAGACTGTAGCAATGTTTTATGCCAAGAATAAATTTTAACTTTTAATAGCTTTTACCAAAAAAGTCCTTTTTTTTTTCCTTTTTTTTTTTTTTGTAGATTGAAGTGGGTAGAAAAGGCATGAATTATTTAATATCTGCAATCCATTTAAGAGAACTGAAATCCTTTCGGACTTGCTATTAGCATAGTCACTAATGCATGAATAAGAGTACGAACAGGCCAAAATCATCCTTGTCATGAGTCTATTGACTTTACCAAAGTTCTCTAAGAAAGAGTATTACCTATCCAAACAGTGCTAAAAGCTTAACATTTTCAGTTTGTTTTCAAACTTTACACAGAATACAATAAATTGCTGAATACATGAAAACATGATTTTTGCCTGTAACGATTTCATTTTCTTCATGATTACTTTCTAGTTCTTAAATTTTGAAGCACAATATCTCACACCCTCTGATGCCAAATATTTTCCATGCACAAAGAAACCTAGGAAATACCCTTCTTCATCTTCATTAAAAGAGATTTTACTCTCTTATAAAGATGAAAAATTGTCTGAACGAACTAAGATAAAACAAAGGAAAATTAAAAATAAAACCTACATCCTTCCCTGATTTAAAAAACTATTTTCACTTTTTAACAGTGGCAGGAAAATGACATTTCCTCAAGTTCTCTTCAATTTTCACCTTTCCCAACAACTTATTCCAGCCAAAAGACAGCAGAAAAGATGAGAGAAATGGGGGAAAATGAAGGTAAGAAAGAAATTAATTCTTTCAGAATGACATATTAGAAGTTTTTTTTAAATTAAAAATATGAATAATGAATCTGAATTTTTCAGTAAGAAAACTTAGTTGAAGGTATTTTGTCCAACACACAAGCAGGCAATATGCAAAGGGCTTGATTCTATTTTGTTACATTGCCAGTATGCTCTGAGAATTTGCTGGTTATATTTCATTGTAAAAGGCTTGGATATAAACCCAGATTGGATCAGCAGCGTTGGTTACTTCACAAGTCCCACCTCCAACCCTCTCAGATTTTTTTAAGTCACCACAGCAAAAAGCCCTACCATTGATACTCCCAGTACCTGGACTGCAGATTAAATTGCAAAGTGACAACTGTGCTTTATGTAATAGATACAGTCGACAAACAAGATGCATAACTAATTTAGTTCAGTGTATCTGCTATTCTTTTTATCTAATCATGCCTTTTATACCACCTTATCATCTAATCACTAACGTCATACCTAAATTAATTTCTTCTCAATGTAAACAGTTCACATCCATGAGCAATAAATCTCCAGGGATTCTGTTTATCAAAGAAAAAGCTGTACCCATAGGTAAGGGGCATTCAAAAGTCTACACGGGACCTTTGGATAGAAATGTACTATTAAGGACTGTCAAGTAGGCCTAAGAAATGATTGGTATGGAAGGCCAGTAACTCAGCAAAAGCAGTATCACAATGAATCAATCTTCTTATTTCACATTGACCCTAAATTAACTTCTAAGCTGCTGAACTCTATGCCAAGCAAGTGCCAGAAAAGGAACAGATTTCAGGTATCTAGGGACTTCAATTTTGGTCTAGTATACCACTGAAGTGGAAAAGGAACATCAGACAAAGTGGAATGAGCAGCAGAGTGTGCAAGAGACAGGAGAATGATCAATAGTGTAAATGATATTTTAAGATTCTTTAAAGTAATATATTGTATAGACAAGTTTTAATACAAATAAGTTTCTAGATATTGTAGATACATTTATCACTCCAATAATTGGAAAAAAAATCAGTGATTTTTATTTAACTCTCCCCATTAGAACAGCAATATTCAGCTTTTGGTTGCTTCATGGATGTGTATTTAATACCATTATTTGTAGCTCTTTGCAATTGGCTCTTTCTGAGGTACAAACACTGTGTAGTTACTGTGGGACAACCACAAAATACTAGCTACCCCTCCATACAGGCCTATTGTCAATCATCAGAAGACCTGGAAAAATAGAATCTTTACAAGTTATTTCTACAACACAATTAAATAGTCCAAATAACAAAAAATTAAAATCATGATCATTTTAGCCTCATGATCATTTTAGCCAGCATCACTAGCAGCAATTTCTTGTTTTGCTGTTACTATGTAGAAACTCTTCCAAAATTAGAGAGCTGCAAGACTAGTAAAAGACATAGCTGACTGTAACTACACCTGATGGAACAACAGGAGAATCTTGACTGCACATAGCAAACGCATAAAATGAATTACAAGCCCAGACCTGGTTTGGTTTTTTGTTTCATATCATGGCAACCATCTCAGTCATGGGAAGGATTTAACTACGCAGCTGATCACAACACCAGATATTTCTATTGTCAGATTCTATTACTTTTGGCAATGCTGTAAATATTAATAGTATCTTTTATTAAACTAACCCCTAGCTTGTTTTTTACTTAGCTGTTATGGTCTGGTAAGAAGGTTGTTTTTTTAAGAGATCTTATTAAAAATGGACTACTACAGAATATGAAACAATTAGAAATTATAAAACTTTATGGTCATAATTTTAAAAATTATTATTTATCTACTTCTGAAATCCCTTTGATACTGGAAAAACAAAATTTACTGCAAATGAATACAGAAAATGTAAAATAACCCAGTTTTGGTCAACTATGTAGTTTGTTCATTTTGTAAATTGTAGTATGTGTAAGATAAGTCTTGAAGTTAATACTATTAGGAAAAAAAAGCCCTCATTTTTTTTATTTGGAGAAATTGGGATAAACAAACCCAATGATTTTAAGTAAATTAGAAACTCTACTTTAATAACACAAATAATCTTATATAAGCAAAATCAATAAAATTAGCACACAATCATACTGGGAAGCCACAGAGGTGAATCTTCCCCAGCATTTTCTACTTCAGCTAACAGTTCTGTAACTCAGGGCACAAAAACCGCCTTGACAGATTTTCAAAGAAAACATTTTACTTTTTTTTTTTCCTCCCCTGTTATATCATTCAGCTGACTTAGAGTTCACAATTTTTCTTTTCATACAGGCCAGAATGAGTTTTCAAAAGATTTACAATAACGATAAATAAGCATTCTCCTCAGAAGAGAAGGCAACATAACATACACACCTACCAAAACACATAGGACAGTAATAACAGGGTCTAAATTTAACCATTTGGGACAGTGAGAACATATCCTTCAGTGCTCATTTATAAAATAATTTCATGAAAAAAATAATTTTTTCCCTATACAACACTACTGTAATAAAGCAAGCTGCTACAGAG
Source organism: Himantopus leucocephalus (assembly GCA_003993805.1). Classification (NCBI taxonomy): domain Eukaryota; kingdom Metazoa; phylum Chordata; class Aves; order Charadriiformes; family Recurvirostridae; genus Himantopus; species Himantopus leucocephalus. The sequence continues at coordinate 8,729,725 of RSEF01000011.1, read as the reverse complement.
CATGTCAGTAACACAAAAATACACATTCTTCATATTTTTTCAAAGATTTTCTGTTTGCTGAGGATAGGAGAATACAGTGTAATAAGATTTGAATTTATAGTTAAAAAGTAATAATCACTAATGCAACTAGTTCTTATGACAGAGTAATTAATTTCATTCATTTTCTTTGTGTTGTACATGCTCCATATATTCTAGTTTTTAATGTGGGACAAATACATGACTGTGAAATGCCTATATGTCTGTTTAGAAAATATATCCATATGTTGCCCATTTTGTGCAAATTTTTTTAAAAAATAATGTGGACATGCAGGATTTTATCACTAAAGACTTGAAGTTGCTTGTAAAAGCAGCTCATATCCTTTCAAAAATACCTAAATACCTTGTAATTTTCCATTTGTTTTGTACATTAGCAATGTTTGGTTATTAAGGTCAATATTTAAAACACTCTCAAAATTTTCCATAAATGTAATTTTATTTTCATAAATTTCTTCCCCATGCCCCCACGCAAACCATAAGCTGTGTATTACCTATTTAAAGCACAGTGGCTGATCTCTGATATGCTATATATCTGCTCTGACAAGACATGAGATAACTCATCCTTAAGCAGGTATGAGCTTGCTTCTACTCAAACAGATTGAGTACACTGAAATTCCCATACAACTTAAGATACTGAGGTCTTTGCTACAAAAGTCACAAAACTTTCAGTTGGGCTATATAAACTCTTAGACATCCATTAAATCTGCAAAAAGCAAAAAACACCTTTTCATTTGTGGTCAATTCAACCTCTGTTGTTGTATTAAAGCTGAAAATAAGTCTTAATCCTAGGTGAATGAACTCTCTTTGTTCCAAAGAAGATTGTAATGTTTCACCTGACTTCTACTGAATCAAAATTTCAGTTCAAATTTTAGGATTTTTTTCCTTGAAATGGGTAAAACAGTTTCTTGGTCCCCCCTATATAGGGTAATAAAGTTGAATTTGCTACTATCCCATTAGCATACTGTTATGAGGAGCCTAATTACAATGCTGCATATCAAAGTGGAATTTTTGTTGCCAGAGAACAGGACATACTGCACTCCCTGCATGTCACTGTATAAATTACTATCTGCATCAGATGAATTGCCACTTCCATAAACTGCCAGGAATAACTTTAACAAGGATTAGTATTGTGGTTAGCTTAAAATAAAGAAGCGATAGCATAACAAACAAAAGCAAAGCCTTATTCTATAAATATCTGACACTGAGGTTATGGCTTTTTTCCTTAGTAACAGCAGTAGGTATATGAAGTGTCTACAGTGTTAGCAATTATTGCTAATTGCTAAAATCTCTGATTTAGAAATTTTTTTTTAAGCAAAGAACACAAATAACCAGATAACCAGTGGTAGCAGCACAACTCTTGGTGCTGCTGATTATCTTTTACAAGGAAACAAACTTTACACAGGTATTTGGAAAAACCACACACCAAAATACACTATTTTAATGGCAATATTTTCTTTCTTTCTTGAGCGTTCCTTCTTTCCAAAGGATGTACACTCTCCCAAAGTCTGTCCTTGTAATCACAGACAATAATAAAGACTTTCCTGTTCTCAGCTCTTTAGGCATTGTCTAATCACTTCTAATATGAAAGAATATAACTACTGTAATCATTCAAAGAGTTACCTCTCAGAAATAAACAGATGCAAATCAGTTCTGACAGCTTAGCTTTATTCTTCATAATAAATTCTTAAATGAAGTATCTTTCTGTACTAATAAATTTGAAGCAGGAACAGTTATCAACTGAAGGGAATATTACTCTGACATTATGACACCCAGGTGGTGCCATGGCAGCAGGTGACACACTGAAGTAGCATTACCCGTATGCCGATTTACCTGGAGAGACATAGAGAAATAGCGTCACGATATGGTGTTTGGACTGAATATAAGTTGCCCATTATGAAAGTATTTTGGTGAAGTTATAGCTAGATATAGGACAACAGAGCAAAACAGAATAAAAAGCTGATGGTGTTCATTACTGGATTATTGTACTTGTCTTTTGGCCTGAAAAGTTACCTGATGCTTAGAGCCACGCTGCGTAATTTCCCTGGGGAGAGAGGAGGATTTGTCAATGAGTCTGATGTTTCTTTTGTCCAGTTTTATCCATTCCAGAAAAAAGATGAAAAGACATCCTATTTCCCTGAGGAAAAAGTAGCAGAATCTATTTCCTTTACTGACATTTTTCAAATCTGCCTGTCTCCTTCTGTCTTACAGGTGGAATTACCAGTTGAAGTTTTTCAGAAACTGGTTATTAATTTTTTATGATGGCCAAACTGAAGTATAAAAATAGCTAACAATAATAAAAAGTGTTGGTTCTCCCACAAACAAAAAACTTGAGAATTATCAAGGTTTTTTTATCAAACTGATTAATTAATTTGACCCAAAATAATTATTTTGCAGAGGTAAGGGCTGGAATTCGTCAGCTCACTCAGGATAAAGGCTAAGTATCATCTTTTTCAACACGAAATTTTTACCCACCCAGATTCTCCCATTCTTCAGGACTATTTCCTCTCAATATCTTCCTTTCCAGTTCCTATCTGGAAGTCAGCAAGCCTTTATTCCTACTTTCTGAGTCAAAAGTATTTATTACATTTGGCCTTCCTTCAGACTTACTTGTTTTGGTCATTATGGTTTTATTTTCTTTTTGGCTGAATCAACTACTCACCTCATCTATTCTGCTGACAGCTACATTTCTCCCTGCTCTCCCTGGGTTCCAGCTCATCATCTGCCTTTGACCTGTGTTACCCCAATCAGCAAATGCTCCAACCCTTGCATTTGGAGTCTGTTCTCAGGGAAGTCTCTCACTCCACCTGCCTTACTTTCCGCTCAATCTTTGCTTCCTGTTTGGTGATTCTTCCTGTTTCTCTTATTACAACAAAAATGGACACATAATTTTATTAACTTAAGCTCAGTATGTGAAAGTGAAGAAATAGATACAGCTGAGAACACCAATTCACAGCTGAGAACATTAATTCACAGCTCACATTCACAAAATCTCCCGGCTCAGAAGAGGGAATAATTAAAGGCTGAATACTGCCCAGCACGACTTTAATATCCCATCATATAGAAACACATGGAGAAAGCTCTCTTCATCTTTTCCCCACCAAAAAAAAAAAAAGTTAGTTTTCAGCACTGAGCAATCTACCTGGATAACCATCAGAAGACTGCTGCAGAAGAACCTCATCGAAATCCTGCACGTGTGATACCTGAGGATTTATTATTAGAGCACATCTTCTGATCTCAAAAACGTTCCACCACACTGGACTGATTTTTACAATACAGCAAGAATCATACTTTTTCTATTTTGCTAGCTTGCTTTGATGACCTATTGATTTACTCAACTGGTTTCCTGAAACATCTGGGGCACACAGATATGACACCAAACTATCTCATGGAGACAGGATTAAAGCTGAAAGTTCTGAACTGACATCTCATTCAGTAAGATCTGAAAATAATGTGTGCGTTTCCTTTGACAAAGGTATCAGTGCAGCTCAGCAAAGAAGAGTTGCAATGATCAGTCTCAACAGGACTTGGGAGTCCTTTATGTGATTTTACCAGTTACTATGTGTGCTGAATTAGAGAGCTGGTCATAAAGGCAGAGTCTGTGTGCGATCTTGAACAACTACTTACATCACTTAACAGAAGAAAATGAGTGGTAAAGAGCTTAAGACCTTGATACTCAGAGTATGCATAACTAATACAGAAAGTAAACATTCAGACTCACCAATGTTATCAAGTAGGTCAATAGAGGCTATCAGCACCCTTTCAACAGAAGTGTTCTTCAGCTACCATGCATGCATTCATAACCAGCATACCTTCAACAGGCAAAAGCTCATTAATAAGTATTTCCTCGACATAACTAGGATTTGCTGTAGCAATACAAAATACTATGTTCTAACACAATATACATATAGTCTTGTCTCAGGTATCAGAACTAATCAACGTGTTACAACCGCATCAAGTGCTATGGTCGTAATGCATTAAGACGGAATAAGAAGATGTAAATCAAAGCTTCAGAAACAATATTGAAAAAACATAACAGTGCTGAATACAAACTAAGAAAATAGGCAATATATGGAAAATAGCCCCTATCTAGTGGATTACAACATACAACACAACTGAATCAGTGCTCAAAAACAACGTATTCAGCCAAAAAGAAAACAACTTAAAGATACTTCTTCATTTAACTGAAATAAATCAGGCACATGGCAAGAGAATTTCTTTGAACCAGATAACGGTTTGTCTCGAACAGTTATCAGGCTTTTAAATCAGCCCAAAGAGGTGGAGATGCTAACAAAATAGAATCGTGGCAAGTAACAACTACATCAAAATTGACCTGTACGAAATATCAGTTTGGATTGCCAAATAAGATCAGGGAAATATTTAGATCAGTTTGAAATGAAAAAAAAAAAAAATAAAATCTAAAGACAACAGGGGTTTTGTTCAGGCAGAAAAGAAGTTTCAACGAAAACTTAAATGTTTATTTCAATCATTTTCAGTAAAAAGTAGCCAAACTTAATCTGAAAGTATAATTTCCATTAATTATTTTTTCCTGAAGAACTTCGTTCCTTGAAGAAAAAAAACAAGTGTAATTCAAGCCAAATTCAAAGTAATTCCAATTATTCCAGTTTCCCCACTGACTTTGTCCCTCCAAAAATAAGGCTAACAAAAAACAAGACTGACAAAAAAATTAAAAATCACCATAATCATACATTAAATTGATGTAAAAGGTTTCTTGTTAATCCAACTATAGATTTGTGAATATTAAAACAATACTATATAGAATATAATTACAAAATTAGTTAACACGAACAAAACCCTGAATTTTTTTAAAATTATACATTATCAAAAAATGCTGGGAGATTGGTAGGTGCATGAATTTTCAGAAAATTATTCTAGATCTGGAAGTTGCATTGAAGATTTTCAGGATTTTCAAGAATTTCAAGAAGGAATTATGTATTTTACTTTTAAAATCGGATTCTGCCTATCTCTTCCACCACTTTTAACTCATGGAAAAAAAAACTTAGAAGATGTATTTGTTACCCATACATGAAGATACCAGTTAGTTCTACAGAAAGGTACTACGCTAATCTAATCAAGAACCAAGACACAATGAAAAATTAAAACCAGAATGGTTTTGACTAGGGAAAGCAAACATCATCAATAACATTTTGTGAGACTTCTTATAACTATTTAACAGCTAAAAAGTTAATACTTTAGGAACACTGTTTTGTAAAAAAATGGCAAACTTTAAAGCATGGAATGGAAAAACAATTATCATAAGAGACACAGAAAGAAGCAGTTTAGATTACTTTTCATATCGCAATTACATGAACAGTATTATCAAAAAAACCCCAACCAAACACAAGATTAACATAACATTAAAATACTGCAGGTGATAACATCTCTTTAGTGCTGAAATAGGCATGGCCAAAGCCCACCTACCCTTGAAGAAACTAGTATACTTAAAGTTGTGATGAATTCTAACCGCAAGGGACTCCAAAGATGCAGTGTTCCACATCTTTTGAACTCACTGCTATATATATTCAGCAGTTTATTGGTCTGATTTAAGCTGAATTAATCAACACATAAGCTGCTCCCCTGAATCTAAAAAAGATAGCCTTTTGCCCCCTACCAAGGACACTGTGTAGAAGAGACACTGCACTCAAACCTCTATTATCTTTCAGAAAATGCTTGACAGGCATTCTCCCTGCCTTACCAGTTCTCTGCTCTCCTCTGGAGTCTGATACCACCAGACCTGTGCTTCACCACGTTTCCTGGCAAGGAGCAAAGCATTCACTCATCCTGCACAGAAGACAGCATGCAAGGTCCTAACTGTGTTTTGTGCCATGTTTGGCATTCCCTCTAATCGGACTACACCATCACACAGAAGAACACAAGCCCATATACAGCGTTACAGGAGGAAGGATGAGTTCTGTTTCTTCTGACAGAACTGTATGTCACAAACAGGTATCTTCCTCTCCAGTTCTGTTTGAAAAGAAAAATGGGAGCAGAGGAACTTTGATAACATCTCCACTGTGGCAATTTCACAGCTGTGCACAATGACAAATCTGAAACAAATGTTTTGACATTTGCTAATTGAAGACATTTGCAAATTCCTGTAAAAAAAACCCTCAGCATTTCCATTTTACATCCCAACTCCTACTGAAGACAAACACCAAAGCTGTCCATAAAACAGACACTCTGGTTTTTGCACAATTCAACAAATTATATGATATTTGGATCTAAGTATTAAACTATGAGTAGCCAATACTACCAAATGTGTTATTACAGAAAACAGTTTGCTAAAACTGTTCATAAGATTCTGGTAAGAGCAGGGCCTTCAGCACGGTACATCAGTATGTCAGAGAACCACTCCCAAAAATCACACTTGTAATCAGTTGTGATTGCTCGTCCTCCTGCTAAACACGCCCTTGTGCTTAGTCTTTGTGGTGTTATCATTTGCTCAAGGCAAAATGGAATATAAACTGAGAAAGTGATATATTATCCACACCAGCCTAACACTCCAGTGTCAAGCCTCTAATAGAGAAAAATGTAGGGAATATCTGGGGGGGAAATATTTCCGCCTCCATCCTGACCTTCCCTACAGCTGTAATCAGCACAGTTATACATATTAAAAGATCTTGCTAAAGAAATAAATAGTGGAAGTAGAAAGTTTAAAAGTTTTAGAATTAAAAATAAGAAAATTCATAAAATTTCATAAACAGATGCAAAGTGTCACAGTAATGAAGATTTTACACAGTCAGTTAAAGAGAATTTTCTGGAAGAATTTCACTAGAAAGACAATATGGTAAGGGCAGTCCTGCCTGAACATACTGAATCTTTATTTTGAAAGCAGTTTTTTCTGGGGCTGAGAACATTCTATTCTATTTTGATACTTGTCACTTGTCCCCATGCTTTTGGTCTCCCTGCTCTCCCATGGAAAAGGCTATGTGGAGTTCAAGATTTTTTTTTTCTAACCATGGAACCTGTAATTCACCTGTAGACATGCTCTTCATTTCAGAGCTTGTTAAGCTACACTAACAGACTTTTTATACTCTTTCTTTCTTTTCAAATTTAATTTGATGACTTAAGAACTCGCTTCTACTTTGAATAGCAATATTCTTAAAAGTTGTTCTCTCAAAGAACATTAATTTTCCCCTCCCCTTCGTTCCTGTTTTCTTGCTGACACCACCACTATTTGTCAAGTATTAAACCACTGTAACTTGTGTGGCAAATATGCATTCTAATTTTTGTGCAGATGATAAACGAAGTAGATTTACTCAGAAGCAGCAGATAATTTGCTGATACTCATAGTCAGTCACAATGTGAAAGCAGATCAGTCTTGCCACAGTCTTTAAATTTTATCCATCCCTTACTGAAATTAGTGTTTGCATTAACATTTGCTCTAGCTTGGTTTGCCAAGTCATGCATTAAAAATGGCTCCTGAACATTGAATTATATTTCACTAACTTTCCAACACTCTTAAAAGATTGAACAAAAATCTCATTTCTGTATTTTCTGAGAAGATAAACATGAACAGAAGGAAGAAAATAAGCTCCTACGATACTTACATAGAGGAACACATGTTTGGGGTTTGGGGTTCTTTTTAGATTAAACTGATTCTTAAGACATGCAGTGCTGGTATGAGGTTATATTTTAAAAAAAAATTAAAAATTGTGTAAAAAACATGGTAAACCCATTACACTGTAATGTTTGTGTTTGTTTTAATGTGCTGTATTTCCCCTGTCCTTGACTAAGTACTACTACATCTTTAGACCTTCCTAATAATAGAAACACCTTCAACTGGTAAATTATGCTGCCTTTATAGTTGCTTTGTACTGCCACGCTGAGGTCAGGATTTCAGGAACCTCTCACTGACAGAAGCACTTTGCATATCTGTAAGAAAAATTCAACTTCTATGACTGAAGAATATCATCTTGCATCACTTCCTTTGACATAATGCCAGTTTAAAAACCAATGTGCTCAAAAAAGAGACAAAATTTAATTCTTTATAAAATTTAACAGAGAGTGCTTGAGTATTCAGTAAAGTAATTGCTAAGGATGGCTGTGACACACCTCATGAAAATACTTACTTCATAATGCAGAAGACTAATGTATCTTCAGAGAAAAGCTATGCACTGCAGTTAAGGGAATGATGCTCAAATGACTCTGGTAATACCAAAATGTTACTCCTATCTGAAATTCTTTATACTTTTGCCCTTACACAGCAGGCTGGTCAGTTACCCAAAACAGCATAACTCACATTTCCAGAGACGCTAAATGCTTATTGCGTAGCTTCTGACTGGTCATCATAGGTTTTATGTGAACACAGAATAACAAGCCGTATCATGTACCGGTTTTGCAAAGCTAAACTGACAATGCCAGCTCCCATATGAAATCCAACAGCAACAAGGTGAAGCCACTCTTCAGAAATCAGCAAAAGAAATACATACAGTAACTGAAATAAATTCAATCAGAGATGTGGCAATGAGTTACAAAGAAATGGAGCAACAGTCTGGAAAGACTTAAGTGATCCCTGCACATTATGTCTGGACACAGACATAATGCACACAGTGTCTTAGTCCATTGAGAAGTGGTGGACGCAATATGGACAACAGGAGGCTTTATTCTGTTTGCCTCTGACTGGTTGGATGCAAAGTACTTGCTGCTGGTGGCAGCAGTTCAAACATTTCAGTTGATATATTTATTTTCAAACTATGTATGTATGTCCTGTGTTTCAAGAGGTGAAGTACACCTTGAAGCAAAATCCCGTAAGATGAGGGCATGAAATTTGCTTCCCTTCTAGGTCAGTTTAAACAGCTGTTAAGCCTGTAGGTTTTAAGGCAGTAACTTAGCCTATGAACTTCAAACCTTGTAAAATACCTCTGCCACAGTTGCTCACAGTTTTAGAACCTGTGGGGAAAGCTTCAGCCTCTAGCTGAAGTCACTGAGTTTTTTGGTCAGGAGCATGTTATGAAATCCTGGAGTAATTTGTAAACAAAAAAGACAAACCCCAACTATCAGTTGCGATTTTTTCTGAATAAAATCATAAAGTCTGATCCTCAGTTAAGACTACTAGTAATTTGAATTCTTGCATTCTGATCCTGCAAAGAAATCTATCCACCACACCTCTCATCTTTCTACCATGGAATCACCAAGATGACAGTTGATCTGCATCTGTTCAGCACAAGGAAGTTTGATAAATAATTCCAGTTATTGGAATTATTAAAGTTACTTGATCACTACTTCCCCTGAACATATATTTGTCTACACAAACCACCAATATCCTTCCCTCTAATTTCACTGTGCTTAGGACAATACGTCCTTCCATTCTTACGGGATGAATGATTGCTTTATAATCTTTTAAATCACACAGCTCTGTAGTGAGGACCTTATAGCAACACTATTACAAATAGGTCAGGCAGTAATTGCTTCCCTGTGATTAATTTAATATAAATTGAGTCATTTGACTTTCATTCAGAAACTGTAATCACAGGGAAAAGTCAATATTTTCTTTACTCCCTCATCATCATTATCACCGCCCATCAGAGCTTGAATCTTAAACATGTCTCAAATTAATGCCCCATTCAGTCGTATTAATAGGTTCAAAAGTGAGTGCTCAAAACCATGAAATAATAAGAACTACACTGGAAAAATAACTAGAAAACACATGACTATTTGGGACAATCTTGCATTTGCAGACACGTGGAGAATTGGCAGAAGATAAAAAGGCCTCTTTAAAGTTATTAACTTTGCTCTTAAAAATGCATCATAAGTACCACAGTTTTAATAATGAAGGATCTCTGAAGCATCAGAACAGAGAATCTAAAGTTCTGGAAAGCTCTGTGCAAAGGTAGCTCAAAACTCCCTGCTTACACCCCAATCCAGTATGATCAGCATCTGATAGACACCCACTGCCCTGCAGTTGTATGTTGGCCCCTCACAGCCACAGGAGTTATGGGTTTAATAAAGTGTTTTTTCCTAACACCTCCAGTTTGACCAACATATCTTCTCCCAAACAGTAAATATCAAATACATCTGCACTTCCATTAAGTTTTGAGATCAGTTGGGTAACGTGCACTGAAATACTAAAAAAAAATTGTTACTGTCACCCAGCAACTTCTCTGGACCACAATCATAAACACGCCATTTAACACATACAGTTTATTCACTGTAAATATTTGGCAGTGAGCCGTATTCTGCCTCTAACAGAACGTACCTAGCCCCTGCCTACAGCTGCAGTTCTAAAACCTGAATCACAGGTATGGTACTTGGTCCTGCAGTTTTATTCCTGGAAAAAATCCTCCTGAAAACAATAGATTAAAAAGACCAAATAAATACATTTGGCAGAATCTGGGAATGCAGCTGGTACTGTCAATGGAAATAGTGGTGAGAGAGAAATAAGCATTGTTTCTCTTCCTGCAACAGGTATCAGGTTCAGCGTTATGAAAAACTCCTTGCCCCTTTCCAAGAGATTATGAAAAGCATATGCAGCTTGCCTTTTCCACGTAGCCCGCTGTTGCATTACATACATGTTTCAACCAGTCAATGGAAAAAGAGAAGTAAGTTGTCAGATTTTTACTATTTACATACAAATAGATATTTTATGTCCAGCTAGTGAAGAAAAGTACAGGAAATCACCTCTGAAATGCCTATGATCAAGCTCCACTTCAGAGTTCAACAACCTGGTTCAGATTTTCTTTTTACAGCTAGCTGTTCAGTCAAAAGTCTGTCTTTCATACTTCAACACTTTTCAGTTGCTCGGGCAGATCTTTTTTGGTTCAGAATTAATAAAACAACACAGCTTTACTAAAGCAATCTGGGCCTTGACCAAAGAACAAGTTAGAGGATGCATTATTACTCACTAACAGGTATAGCTTCAAGACTGCAGTTTCAAAACTACTTTCTTTTTTCTGAATTTAAATGCTTGTGATCATGTACACAAAGCAACAGTGCATTATTACACCCATTGTTTGCTACGTTTCAAATTGTTACCCTGCTCCAGGACAAGGAAGTCACGTACTCAAACAACTCAGGTAACAGTAAAAATATGCTTGGCTTCTGCCAGAATCAGTCCCAAAGTATAAAAACAGCTGGGGACAGAAATGACTGTGCCTTCTTTAAATGCCTTATCAATGCTAAAGAAATGCTCAGCGTGGCACTACTGAGGTTGGTTTGCATTGTGTATGCCATGCTGTTTCCTGACTTAACTAAGATACTGGAATTAATGCCCTTACATACTAAGAAAACATGAATAAAAAAATGCAGTAAACTATGTAATCTACCTACCTAATGGGATAAAGATGAAAACCGAAGTCCATGTCCTTTAACTTGTGACACTATTCAAACTTTACTACTTGTGAATTACACACAAAACCCCAAACTATCATCACGGTTAAAATTACTCTGTTCAAACTCTGAAACCATTAATATTTTAACACAGAATTTGCACTTGCTGCTCTCTCTGCCACTACAGAGGACTGTGATTAGTCCAGGTATTGTTATTACTTACTTTTTATGTGAACATAACAAATTGAAATAAGAGGTCCAGCTTGGCACAGTGCTAAACCGGAAACTCGGTAACTCATACTATACCTTTATTAACAGAACAGTCCCTTCTTTCACAAGCCAATAAAATGAGAAAAAATTAATTATGACAAATACAGACATGACACTTTATTTCCTAACATAAATCAGTGAGAAAACTATCTCATTTACAGCTTGTCAGGAGGAAACTTTTTAACAAGTGGATGTGATGTCAAATCCACATATAAGCTAACCTTTTCTGTCACTCAAAAAATGTTGTTTACTATTGGATGTGAGGCCACATCCAAGAATATAACCAGTTTGACTGATAGCTCTGGATGTGCAATATGAACAGAAACATTTCAAATAGACCTTGGTGCAACATTGTAATTCTCATATATTGACGCAAAAAGGAAAAAACTCCCAACAATTCAGTAACAATACTAAAGTCCTGGTGAAAAACGATTCCAGATTTGCTTTTTCAGTTCTTAAACCCAGAAGAATGACTGAGATGGCCGCGTCTGTTCCACTGACTGTATTCCTAAATTTACACAAAGCCAAAACTATCACTGCAAAAAATACCTTCAATCTCTGTTGGGTAATTGGCATTTTAAGACAGATCCAAAAATATGGCTCTAGATAGTGTTTAAGCTTGGAGCAGCAACCTTACCGGTGGTCACTATCATGGATTTCACGTGACTGGTTTTTATTCGTACCTGACCCTGTTGTGGGAGATTGTATTTTATTTAAACATGAGTTTCCAATGAGGTATCATGATCATGTAATAGAAAAATCAACTCTTCCACCCTTAGATAGCATGAATTGACATGGCTTCACTGAAGCAAATCAACATAAGCAAATGGAAACCAGGAGAGGATCTGTTTCAAAATACATGATTGTGTTTTTCTTGCGCAAGGTGAAATTCCTGTCAGGGGAGAAGCAACAGATCTACACTCTTAACAGAAATGTTAAGATGAAGGGAACAAGATGACGCATGAATGCAGTGATGCCCCTATATTTACAGCCAGTACGCAGCTCTCACACGTAGACATTCATCCACATGTACTAAAACTGCATGCCTGTTCGCACAGTACACATTTCGGCCCTTACTCGCAATTAAGTGAATATTCTTTGCCACTACAATCCAAATTGCTTTCTGATAGTTCAGTTCATCTCTAAAATATTACATCAATTTTCCCAGAGGCACTGCACCAGCACAGTTAGTGCATACACTAACTACTGAAGGCAGAACTAGATTAGAATGTATCGCTTGTACATTAGATTTGCTGTCCCAGGACCAGGAACACAATCTCCTTTTAGGTGACTGCCTAACAGTAAGCTGTCCAGTTGGGCTTGGTTCTGTTATACAGAAGTGTGGGAGCTTTCAGTTCGGTTATGTATGAGTTGGATGTATTCTGTAATACAGTTCTAGGATTAGAAAATGTCAGGAGTGAGTGGTACAGATATATTTAAGATTGCACAGTATTATACTAATAGTAATTCAACGGTTTTCAAACTTGTTGCTTTACTACACGCTCTTCAAAAAGGATTCTCTCACCTAGTCAAGTCATCAGCACCCCCCTTCCCCCCGCTTAAGGTACCATACAATCCCCCTTTCATTGCTCTAGCTATCGCTTTTCCCTGACTTTTTGACAGACCAAAACTCTGAAATACACACTATTTAAATTCTTTTATTATGTCCATTTTAAATATGGTGTAAACCAGACTGAAGATAATTAATACATTTTTTTTGCAAATCTTATTAACATTTAGATGCTAAATAAAATATTTTTAGCCTAGAATATGAACCATTTGACCTTAGAGATGGACCTAGCTGACATACTCATATTCCCCCAACATTCTTCTGCTTGGGTACAGCAACAGTGAGAGACAGAAGGAATGATAAAATGCCACAGTAAGTATTAGCTATCAGTGACATAAACAAAAAAAAAAAAAAAAACAAAGCAGACCTCAGGACTTGATTGTTATGAATATATATTCAAAGCTACAGCAGTGATATTAATTATTTGGACATTTTCAGAGAAAAACAACTTGAAATTCATCTTTTAAGCCACATATCATACATATTAACAAAGAAAAATTTGGAACTAATCTGAATATTTTGCATTTTTGCTTTAAGAATCTTTTTCACATGTAAAGTTTACAATAAGAAAGACACTAACAAGCTCTTTTTTGCTTAATCATTCAGAACAGGAGGAGGCATTTGCAGCAGAACATATTCAGTGTCTTTTGTGGTTAAGTACATCCATTTTAATAACTTTTTTCCCTGCATTTTTTATGCATAGACTGTTACAAAACATACTTGCTTTTATTAAATTCGGTTACGCAAAATCTTCTGGGAGAAAACCAGTTAAGATCGAGTGGAACTAAATACATACCCCACTGCATTTCTGCTTCTCTGGGCAGAATACAAAGCTGCAACCCAACCCCAGGATAACCCTTGTGAAAGGATATCAGGCATAGCTCCTTTTATACACACACACACGGCATAGCTCCTTTTATACACACACACCTCCACCCCCCACACACACAGAGCCATCCAGAATTTTGTAGCACAAAATCCAAATACTTCAGTTCTTGTTGCAATCAAAATTTTACTTGGGCAAATACACTGGTGAGAGCCCAGCACCAGCTTTCTCTGTGTGAGGCAACATGGCACAATCTCTATCTTTCTCATACTCTCAGTCACAAAGAAATAAAAGATTTGAAATACAGATGATGTGGCTTTTGACCTATTTCTGGAAATGTATGTTCCCAAATTTTCACACACCCCCCATGAAATCCTCAGAATCCACATCTAGCAATAGATTTTAAAAACATATAGCAACACAGTAACTTCTGTCCCGCTTTCAGAAATACAGCAGAGAAAAGTAAAATACAGACTTGTAACCAGAAATTACTGAAACTTACACAGTAACATCTGCTCAGACACATGCAATACATTAAACATCGAGAAGATCCATGAGCATGATTACAAAGCTGCAAGACATGTGAATATACCACAGCCTGGTCAGTCTGTTAGATTAGCAATCTCTATAGCTCCATTGACAAAATGTAGAATTGTAAATCAACCACTAATTAATGGATGATGTAACTTCAACAATATTAGAAAGATACTTAGCCCTTCACAAGCAAAATTTTAGTTCTACAAAATAAGTCAATGAGAATTGGGTCTCAGATTTTTCTAGGTGGCCATTTCTTATTACATATCTGGTGCCTCTAGATCTTGCCTCAAGTGCAGCTGTTTTAGAGAGAACCATCTGAGCTGTAATTAGGCTCCCTGGTTCAAGAAGGACAGGGAACTGCTGGAGAGGGTCCAGCAAAGGGCTACAAAGATGATTAGGGGACTGAAGCATCTTTCTTATGAGAAAAGGCTGAGGGGCTTGGGTCTTTTCAGTCTGGAGAAGAGAAGACTGAGGGGGATCTTATCAATGCTTATAAGTACTTAAAGGGAGGGTGCCATGAGGATGGGACCAGTCTTTCTTCAGTGGTGCCTAGTGACAGGACAAGAGGTAACGGGCACAAACCTGAACATACAAAGTTCCATCTTAACATGAGGAGGAACTTCTTTACTTTGAGGGTGGCAGAGCACCAGAACAGGCTGCCCAGAGAGGTTGTGGAGTCTCCCACACTGGAAACATTCAAAACCCGCCTGGATGCCGTCCTGTGCCACCTGCTGTAGGTGACCCTGCTCTGGCAGGGGGGTTGGGCTAGAGGTCCCTTCCAACTCCTACCCTTCTGTGAACACATCAGAATTTAAAGTCTGCATAGTCTACACTTTATTTGCCAGTTTGTAAAGGCTTATTACCTAAGAATTTTCCCAGCTACGTAGCACATAGATTGCTCAGTTTGCTGAATTATGTTATCCTGGTTGCTAAGTTTCCTCAGAGAGTTTGAAACAACAAAAAAAAAAAAAAAAAAAAAAAAAAAAAAAAAAAAA